>JAUMJK010001039.1:0-565958 GCA_033558105.1 Coccyzus lansbergi
CCTCAGGGGCTATCAGCTCTGCCCCCTCCCATTGGCCTACAGCCCCACCCTTCCCATTGGCTACAGCCCCCGCCCGCTCCCATCAGCCCCCCGCGTCATTCGCTCCCGTCGGGCCCCGCCCCCTCCCTGTGGGGCTCCGCCAATGGCCGCCGCGCGTCTGGCGGGGGGCGGAGTCAGGGCCGCAGCGGGACCCGTACAGGGCGAGGGGGCGCCAGGGGGTGAGGGCTCCGGTGGATCCCTGAGCTCTGGTAACTCCCGAAGCTTGGTCGGGTCGTTAGGGCTCCGGTAACTGGCGGGGTTCCTGTGTCTCTGGTGGGTCCCGAGCTCCGGTAGCTCCATGGACTCGTAGGACCCTGGTGGGCTCACGAGCTCCGGTGGGTTCCTTTTGACTCCAGTGACTCTCGGGGCTCCAGTGACTTCTAGGGGGTCACGAGCTCCGGTGGCTTCGTGGGTCGCTGGGCTTCTTGGGGTCCCGGTGGGTTCTCCCTTTGGCTCCTTGGGCTCACAGGGCCCTGGTGGCTCCCGAGCTCTGGTGGCTTCCTGGGGCTCTGTAGACTTCCAGGTTCCCGTGAGGTCCCTGTGAGCTCTTGAATAGGTGGTGGTTCCTCGGACTCTGTGGGCTTCCTAGGGTTCTGGTGTCTTAGCGGGATCTGGGATACTGTGGGCTTCCTGGTGGCTCTGTGGGCTTCCTGGTGGCTCTGGTGGTTCCTGAGCTCTGGTGGCTGCTGGGGCTCCAGTGGGTTCCCACCTTCCCGTGGGCTCTAGCAGCTCCAGTGGCTCCCGGGTTTCCAAGGACTGTCAGGGCTCCAGTGGTTCTCCAGCTCCATGGGTTCCTGGGGCTCTGTAGACTCCCAGATTCCCGTGAGGTCCCTGTGGGCTCCTGATTTCTGGTGGTTCCTCAGACTCTGTGCGCTTCCCAGGGTTCTGGTGTCTTAGTGGGATCTGGGATACTGAGGATTCCAGGTCCCTGTGGGCTTCCCAGTAATCTGGTGGTTCCTGAGCTCTGGTGGCTCCCGGATCTCTAGTGGATTCCCACCTTCCCGTGGGCTCCAGCAGCTCCAGTGGCTCCTGAGTTTCCAAAACCTGGCAGGGCTCCAGTGGTTCTCCAGCTCCATGGGTTCCTGGGGCTCTGTAGACTCCCAGGTTCCCGTGAGGTCCCTGTGAGCTCTTGAATTCTGGTGGTTCCTCAGACTCTGTGGGCTTTCCGGGGTTCTGGTGTCTTAGTGGGATCTGGGATACTGTGGGCTTCCTAATGGCTCTGTGGGCTTCCTGGTGGCTCTGGTGGTTCCTGAGCTCTGGTGATTCCTGGGGCTCCAGTGAGTTCCCACCTTCTCCTGAGCTCCAGCAGCTCCAGTGGCTCCTGAGTTTCCAAGGACTGTCAGGGCTCCAGTGGTTCTCCAGCTTCATGGGTTCCTGGGGCTCTGTAGACTCCCAGATTCCCGTGAGGTCCCTGCGGGCTCCTGATTTCTGGTGGTTCCTCAGACTCTGTGGGCTTCCCAGGGTTCTGGTGTCTTAGCGGGATCTGGGATACTGTGGGCTTCCTGGTGGCTCTGTGGGCTTCCTGGTGGCTCTGGTGGTTCCTGAGCTCTGGTGGCTCGGGGATCTCTAGTGGGTTCCCACCTTCCCGTGGGCTCCAGCAGCTCCAGTGGCTCCTGAGTTTCCAAAGACTGGCAGGGCTCCAGTGGTTCTCCAGCTCCGTGGGTTCCTGGGGCTCTGTAGACTCCCAGATTCCCATGAGGTCCCTGTGGGCTCTTGAATTCTGGTGGTTCTTTGGACTCTGTGGGCTTCCCAGGGTTCTGGTGTCTTAGTAGGATCTGGAATACTGTGGCCTTCCTGGTGGCTCTGTGGCCTTCCTGGTGGCTCTGTGGCCTTCCTGGTGGCTCTGTGGCCTTCCTGGTGGCTCTGTGGCCTTCCCAGTGCTCTGGTGGTTCCTGAGCTCTGGTGGCTCCTGGGGCTCCAGTGGGTTCCCACCTTCTTCTGGGCTCCAGCAGCTCCAGTGGCTCCCGGGTTTCCAAGGACTGTCAGGGCTCCAGTGGTTCTCCAGCTCCATGGGTTCCTGGGGCTCTGTAGACTCCCAGATTCCCGTGGACTCCTGGGACTCCTGGTATCTCCTTTGGTTCTATGGGCTTCCCAGGGCTCCGTGGGTTCCTGCGGCCCCATGATCTCCTTGAGCTCTATGAGCTCTTAGGGCTCCAAGGAGTCACAGGGCTCTGGTAGCTCCGGTGGCTTCCAAGCTCTGGGCTCAGTGCTAGCAGCACCACTTTGCCCTGTACCCGTAGGGTTTGTTCAGCCCAAGGAGGAGGAGACAATGAGGGGAATCAAAATCCTCGTTTCTGTGGGCCGCAGAGCGGGAGGGGCGTTGCAGGGTTCAAAAAGGTTCGGGTTGGAGAGAACAGTCACCTAACTTGGGCTTCTCTCTCTTTTTAACTCCAGCCCCTGCTGTTCCTCCAGACATGGACAAAGAAAGCAACATCACCAGCCTTGAGGTACAAAAAATGAGGTTTTGCTCTGACTTTTGGATGTGTTTATTTCCCTGCCAGGACTTCCAGAGGCGACAGCCTGCTCTTATGGCATTGGGATGGTATCTTTAGGAGCAGTGTCTTAGTTTTGGAAGACCCTTTCCTGACAAGAGTTCTAACCTTCGAAAAATGTCAAGATTGGTTCCATTTTTTGTCTTTATGTCTATTATTTATTTTGTGTGGGGGTGCATTATTCTTAAAACTTTACCTACTTTATTCAGACCACTCACACTGCTTTCACACTGTGTTCACACTGGGAATGGCCTCAAGCTCCACCAGGGGAGGTTCAGGCTGGACATTAGGAAAAAAATTTTCACAGAAAGGGTCATTGGGCACTGGCAGATGCTGCCCGGGGAGGGGGTTGATTCACCTTCCCTGGGGATGTTTAAGGTGCAGGTGGACGAGGTGCTGAGGGACATGGTTTAGTGTTTGATAGGACTCGATGATCCGGTGGGTCTCTTCCGACCTGGTTGTTCTATGATTCTTTGCTTCATATTTGAAACTGGTGGCAGAATGATTCCATATAAGTGTCTTTAGCCTAAAGGTGGAATAATTGCGGAGTTCTCTGGCAGCTGGCTCTCCCTGCAGTTGTTTTTAGCCGTAAATCCAAAACTCAGAGTCCGACAAGGCACTTGGTGCTTTCCATAATAATGAAAGATAAGGCCTGTGATAAGAAATAGTTGCTTTCAGAACTAGAATACCCATGCAACCTACTCAGATGCTGTTAAAAAAGCTTTTGTGAGAATCTAGTGTCAGTAGTCAAAGCACAGGCACCTGGGCCCGTGTGTTTGTGAGCTACAAGGAACTCTTGGTGCTCTGGACAATCCTAATCTCAAGGCCTTATCGGTACCGATAAGCGCTTGCCGCCCCTCCCATGGTGGAATTTGTCTCTCTGTTTGCCTCGGAGTGCAACGTGAAGTTGTTGAACTCACTGCAGAGCTGCGTGTTCAGCGCTTGGCTCTCTGAGTGAGCCCGGGCAATGTTTACATAGCTGCGTACTTTAGTTCTTAGTTCTTGTTTTCTTAATGAGACTTCAGCGTCCTTGGAAAAAGCTGGCAAGTGCTGTTTCTGCTAATGGATGCTGTTAGCGTGTCCATTTTTTGATGAAGTGAGGGTCTTTACAGGGTTGTTCACAATGTGTTTTGCCTCCAAGAGTTGTTTGAGGCTGCGTATGACACGTGAAGTCCTTGGATTCCTGTGCTGGCCGTAGCCCTCTGAAGGGAGGGCCCTGTAGAGCTGCTGACTTCACCGTGATCTCATCCTGTCTCACGTGCTGTGGGGTATCAGCACCTGCTTGCATGTCTCATAGAATCATAGAACAACCAGGTTGGAAGAGACCCACCGGATCATCGAGTCCAACCATTCCTATCAAACACTAAACCATGTCCCTCAGCACCTCATCCACCCGTCCCTTAAACACCTCCAGGGATGGTGAATCAACCACCTCCCTGGGCAGCCTCTGCCAGTGCCCAACAATCCTTTCTGTGAAAAATTTTTTTCCTAATGTCCAGCCTAAATCACCCCTGGTGGAGCCTGAGACCATTCCCTCTTGTCCTGTCCCTGTCACTTGGGAGAAAAGCCCAGCTCCCTCCCCTCTATAACCTCCTTTCAGGTAGTTGGAGAGAGCAATGAGGTCTCCCCTCAACCTCCTCTTCTCCAGGATAAACACCTCCAGCTCTCTCAGCCGTTCCTCATCAGGCCTGTTCTCCAGCCCCTTCCCCAGCTTCGTTGCTCTTCTCTGGACTCACTCCAGAGCCTCAACATCCTTCTTGTGGTGAGGGGCCCAGAACTGAACACAGGATTCAAGGAGCAATCTGCGAGGCTGTGATGTGTCTCTTCCAACCTGGTTGTTCTGTGATTCTGTGAATTAGGAATGTGTTGAACTGACACCTATGTACAACTCTGCTGATGACCTCTCTCCACTGAAAGCCTTGTATTATCAAGTGCTATAGTTGAGAGAGGGATGCTGTAAGGTAGCAATGTTGTGTCATATGTCCCAGCTCAGGCACTGAAGAGTTTCTATGAAGGCTTTTTGCTCACTTTGGGGAAACTAATTTCACCTTCCTTTTGGTGCTAGGCTCAGTTACCGGCAGGTGGAACACAGATCCTACACTTTGTAGAAGACAGGATACAGACCACCATGGTAATGTACAGCTTTAATCAACTGGATGAAACACTGTATGAGCAAAACTGGTGTTTAGATTGTGTGCACGTGGCTTATGTGTATCTTCTTAGGAGTTCTAGGGACTCTAAAAAGTCACAGTCAAAGTCTGAGTGATTGTTTCTTTGCTGTCACTGTGCATGAGGCAGGAATTAATTGCTGTTACTTCATCCCAGATACGTCGAGTTAATTGTTTCATAGAGGGGGGAAAACATGCATGTGAGCTCATGGATGAGACATTGATACAGTTTAAACTATGTGTGATGTTTTAACTAAAAAATTAAATACTTATAGATGTAATTGACTTCTAGATATCTTGCTGAGCGAAATGTTCTCCAGCCCTCCAAAAATGCTCAAATTTTCAGCTTCATAAGTTACTAAGGTCTTTCCCTCTCCATTCCTCCCTCAGTTGACTGGGATTGCCGTTGGAACTGCAGTCGCCTTGTTGATTATTGGTGTTGTTGTATTTGTTATTTACAAAAGAGTGAAACGATCTAGTAAGTACTCTGTACCTGCATATGTTTTAAAAGCAGTTTTCTCAGTTATCTTTAGTAATTTAGGAGTACTGTGTGGTAAATTCTATTCTGATTTGTAATGATTGCTTAGAATCATAGAATGGTTTGAGTTGGAAGGGACTATAAAGCCCACCCAGTGCCACCCCTGCCATGGGCAGGGACACCTCCCACTGGATCAGGGGCTCCAAGCCCTATCCAACCTGGCCTGGAACCCCTCCAGGGATGGGGCAGCCACCACTGCTCTGGGCTGCTAAATTTTCTAATTCTAATTTCTAAATCTAAATTTTCCCCCTTTCAACTTTAAGCCCCTCATCCTATCACTCCAGGCCCTTGTAAAAAGTCCCTCTTCAGCTTTCCTGGAGCCCCTTTCAGTACTGGAAGCTGCTCTAAGGTGTTCCTGGAGCTTTCTGTTCTCCAGGCTCAACAACCCCAACTCTTTCAGCCTGTCCTCATATGGAAGGTGCTCCAACCTTCAGATCATCTCCGTGGCTTCCTCTGGACCCATTCCAACAGTTCCATCTCCTCCTTATGTTGGGGATTCCAGAATTGGATGCAGGACTCCAGGTGGGGTCTCACAAGAATGGAGTAGAGAGGGAGGATCTCCTCCCTTGACCTGCTGGACAGACTTCTTTGATGCAGCCCAAGGTGCAGCGTAGTTGCTGTGAAGGTAGTGGTTCTTGTAGGAAAACAGCTTTAAAAGGTTGCAGAACTAGTGTTGATTCACTTACCCAGGTCTGAACGTGGAATTTATAGCTTTTCAGTGGAAGACGCTGGAGGTTTTTGTTTTTCTGGTGCATGATAGCCATGCTATCAGCTAGTATGTCAATAATGTCAGCCTTGCTGTGCTTTCAGTGTTATGAGAAATGTGTGGATTAGAGGTTTCCTTTCTACAATTACAGTTATCTGTTCAGAGAGCCTTTTTATCTCCTCCAATGCTCTGCCCTGGTCTGGTGTGGCTAACCAGAGGTGGATAGCTGAGGTAACTCGTGTTGTTTAGAATTCCAGAGGCTGTCCCCGAGGCCTTGCTGCTCTGGAGAGCAGAGCCACAGCTGTTAGGGAGGTAGCAAACCAACCAGGCTGCGCTCAGTGTTGTTGTTTCCCTTGGCACAGAGCTGTTGGCGATTCCTGACATGGTGCTTTTCTCTTTCAGAACAACTCCAGCCCCATGTGCCTCAGTACAGGTTTCGCAAGAGAGACAAGGTGATGTTCTACGGGCGGAAGATCATGAGGAAGGTAAGAACGTCTGGCATGATGAGGGGGAGGTAAAGTGCAGGTCGGGAGGTGCTGTAAACGTCGCACTGCTGCCTTTGCCTTGCCTTGCCCCAGGCTTTGAGCTTATGGCATGTTACTGGAATTCTGGGGGTGTTTCAGAACTCCTGGAATTCCATCTGCATTGCTCATGGAACAGCAATAGCTTCTCCTTCTGACCAAATCATACCTCTTTCAAGAACATTTGCATACAGTGAGGGCAGCAATAAATCCATGAGTTTCTGTCTCCTGTGGAGCTGATGATTCTTTAGACACCTGTAGTAATCACTCTTTCTCAGTACTTGGGGTTACATCCCAGCTATTCAGTGCCTGCATTCACAATTCTCCTATTTAGAATCATAAAATCATAGAACAACCAGGTTGAAGAGACCCACCGGATCATCGAGTCCAGCCATTCCCATCAATCATTAAACCATGTCCCTCAGCACCTCGTCCACCTGTGCCTTAAACACCTCCAGGGAAGGTGAATCAACTACCTCCCTGGGCAGCCTCTGCCAGTGCCCAGTCACCCTTCCTGTGAAAAACTTCTTCCTAATGTCCAGCCTGAACCTCCCCTGGTGGAGCTTGAGGCCATTCCCTCTCGTCCTGTCCCCTGTCACTTGGGAGAAGAGCCCAGCTCCCTCCTCTCCACAGCTTCCTTTCAGGTAGTTGTAGAGAGCAATGAGGTCTCCCCTCAGCCTTCTCTTCTCCGGGGTAAACACCCTCAGCTCTCTCAGCCATTCCTCAGAAGGCCTCTTCTCCAGCCCCTTCACCAGCTTTGTTGCTCTTCTCTGGACTTGCTCCAGAGCCTCAACATCCTTCTTGTGCTGAGGGGCCTGGAACTGAACACAATATTTGAGGACCAGTCTCACCAGTGCAGAGGGAGAGAAGAACCTCCCTGGACCTGCTGGTCACACCATTTCTGATCCAAGCCAAGATGCCATTGGCCGCCTTGGCCACCTGGGCCACTGCTGCCTCATGTTCAATCGCTGTCAACCAACACCCCCAGGTCCTTCTCCTCCAGGCAGTTTCCAGACGGACTTCTCCTAGTCTGGAGCTGCTCAGGGTTGTTGTGCGCCAAGTGCAGGACCTGGCATTTGGCCTTGTTGAACCTCATGCTGTTATTGGATAATTATTATTTGGATAATATTATTATTTGGATAATGACTTCCAGTACTGCTGTTAGACTCAAAGCTGAGACCTTCTTTCCCATGTGAATCTGTGTGTGGAGCAGGTACCCGGATTTCCCTTTCTGCAGTCTGCCTGTGAGGGGCACCGAGTGCTTCAGTGTGAGCCTTTGCTTTCTTGTACTGAGTTGCCAGCAGGACTTGTCAAACTGTCCTATTAGAGACTGTTTATCCCATTGACCTCTGTGCCTTGGATTGCCACAAGAAATGCCATCTGTGAGCAGTCACAGCTCTTCTCTCTGGACCCAGGCCAATGGCAGGAGGATATGCCAGGGGAGGGTTAGGTTGGACGTTACGAGAAGGTTCTTCTCCCAGAAGGTGGTGGGGCCCTGGAACAGCTTCCAGGGAAGCAGTCACTGCACCAAGCCTGACAGTGTTCCAGAATTTGGCCGACACCCTCAGACACATGGGGCAGGTGTTGGAGTGTCTTGTGCAGGGACAGGAGTTGGACTTGATCCTTTTGTGTCCCTTCCAACTATGGCATTCAATGATTCTGCTCCCTCTGGTTCCTGTCCTGATGTTCCTTTCCTATTATTTTGAAAGGTCTTAAGAATTTTCCATCTGTCAGGAATCTGTTTCTGCATCAGCTGATAACATCTTCAAAGTCTGTGGCTTCTCTACTTTTGTCTTTGCAAGTGGCTTTTCTTGGGAAATGGCAACAAGAAGGCTTCAGTAATTCTGAAGCTGGACGTTTCCTTTAATGGATTAAGTTCTTTGTAGTGGAGACATTATGTCAATACATTCACCACTGGTTGCCTGGATTTCCATTTAACTGAGGAGATTAGTCATCCTGTCTTCCTCCTCGATATATGAATTTCCTTGAAGCTACTTAGTGTATGTGGAATGAGAGATTTGTTTTTCTGATCGTTAGGACTGCTACAGTCACAAGAGCTCATCCTTTCAGAGGTGTTGCAAGCAGCTGTGTCAGAGCAGAGATTGTGCTTTTGGTGTTGTCATGAGCTGGTTCAGAAGGTCATGGAGGTCATGGTCACTTCTTCACTCAACATTTCCCATTTCAAAACATATATAGCAACTTTTTGGAGCTCTGTGCACAGTTTTAATGTGTATGAAGGTATTGAGAAAGCCTCACTTTGAAAAGGTGCAGAATCTTGCTTGTACTCATCTATTGAATGCATGATGGGGAATAGAAATGATTGATGGCGGAGAAAGGCTGTTTAACTCTGACAAGAAAGACATTGAGGGGCTGGAGCGCTTCCTGAGAAGGGAACGGAGCTGAGGAAGGGTCTGGAGCCCAAGGGTTCTGGGAGCAGCTGAGGGACCTGGGGCTGTTTATCCTGGAGAAGAGGAGGCTGAGGGGAGACCTCATTGCTCTCTGCAGCTCCTGAAAGGAGATTGTGGTGAGGTGGGTGCAGGGCTTTTCTCCCAAGTAACAAGAGGAAATGGTCTCAAGTTGTGCCAGGAGAGGTTTAGATTGGATATTAGGAAAAAATACTGACAGAGTAGTGAAGCCCTGGCAGAGGCTGCCCAGGGCAGTGGTGGAGTCTCCATCTCTGGAGGGGTTCAAAAATTATGTAGTTGTGGCACTTCAGGACGTGTTTAGCTGACACAGTAGGGTTGGGCTGATGGTTGGACTGGATAGCTTACAAGTCTTTTCCAGCCGTAATGAAAACTGCCTGGAGGAGAGGGACCTGGGGGTGTTGGTTGACAGCAACTGACCAGGAGCCAGCAGTGGCCCAGGTAGCATCTTGGCTTGGATCAGAAACGGTGTGACCAGCAGGTCCAGGGAGGTTCTTCTCTCTCTCTGTACTTGGCACTGGTGAGACCACTCCTTGAATCCTGTGTTCAGTTCTGGGTCCCTCAGCACAAGAAGGATGTTGAGGCTCTGGAGTGAGTCCAGAGAGGAGCAAAAAAGCTGGTGAAGGTGCTGGAGAACAGGCCTGATGAGGAACGGCTGAGAGAGCTGGGGGTGTTTAGGCTGGAGAAGAGGAGGCTGAGGGGAGACCTCATTGCTCTCTATAACTACCTGAAAGGAGGTTGTGGAGAGGAGTGCGCTGGGCTCTTCTCCCAAGTGACAGGGGACAGGACAGGCTGGACATGAGAAAAAAATTTTTCACGGAAAGGGTCACTGGGCACCGGCAGAGGCTGCTCACGGAGGAGGTTGATTCACCTTCCCTGGAGGTGTTTAAGGGACGGGTGGATGAGGTGCTGAGGGACATGGGTTAGTGATTGATAGGAGTGGTTGGACTGGATGATCTGGTGGGTCTCTTCCAACCTGGTGATTCTATGATTGTGTGGACATATGGATTGTGTTGTGAGCTGCTGCAGCCTTCTGCCTCCCACAATGCTAAACATCAAAATAAATTCAAGTACTGGGTCTTCAGTTAGACCCTGCGCTGGTTGTAATATTCCATTCTGGAGAGCTCGGTTTTGCTGTGCAGGGAGGAGGTTGCTCCTTGAACCTTGCTTCTGCACTGCAGGTCACACTTCTTGTAGAACTTGATCCTGAAAAACCCCAATGAAAAGAAATAGCCCACACTGCCAGGAACTTAATTTTAATATTCCTTAATGCAGCTGTTTATGTAACACGCGAATAAAGAATACTTGGAATTCCACATGGTATCGTGATTTGGTAGGAATGGTTGGACTTGATCCGGTGGGTCTCTTCCAACCTGGTGATTCTATGATTCTATGATTTCAGATAGTTGTTTAGGGTGTTGTTGGTTTTTTTTTTTTTGGCTTTATTCCTGAGTCCAACCTAGAAAATTACAGACTAACTGCTGTTGATTGCACTCCATGTATTTTTGATAAAATACTGAGATTTTGCTTCCTAAAACCATTAAAAAGTGAGTCTCCCAACTAACTGAAAAATTCTTTTGTGGATGAAACTGTTTCTGGGCGTTGTGGTGGTTGCAAGTCTCCAGAAGGTGGCACTTGGCACCTGTTAATAACAGTAAAGCCTGCCTGAGGCCTGGCACCACTGCTACTGGTTGTCAACACCCCACCGACTGCTGGGGAGTTGTGGGGTTTTAAATCATAGAATCATAGAATCACCAGGTTGAAAGAGACCCACCGGATCATCGGGTCCAACTATTCCTATCAAACACTAAACCATGCCCCTCACCTGCCTGCTGCTGAGTGTTCCTGAGTCAGAACTGTACAGTTAAGGGTGTTTTTCCCTCTGCCATCGAACACCACTCTAACAGTTGGTTGTTGAAATCAAAGTATACTCCCCTGGCTTTCTGATCCTGGACCCATTCCTCCAAGGTCTTGCGCAAGTGCTTCCCTCTGGTTATGTTCCGATGACTTGGTAAATGAGTTGGAGCCTTTGCAGAGCTGAAATGAGCATTTTGAGGCTTCTTTGGTTGTTTTGGCTTTTACTAAATGTCTTTGTTTTGGTGATTTCCTTCTAGGTTAGAACTCTTCCAAACTCCCTGGTTGGCAACACTGTCCCTCGCCAAAGGATGCGCAAGCGAGCCAAAGTTTTATCTTTGGCTAAAAGGTACGTGCGCTTTTGGAGGGGGAAGATTCATGCTGCGGAGGCTGATTTTGTGGTGTGGAGCCTATTCTTAGCAAGTAATTAGTAATTCTCCCAAGTAATTAGTGATAGGATGAGAGGGAATGGCCTCAAGTTATGCCAGAGCAGGTTTAGTTTGGATATTAGGAAAAAAGTTCTGTACTGAAAGGTTTCTCAGGCGCTGGGAGAGGCTGCCCAGGGCAGTGGGAGAATCAACATCCCTAGAGGGGTTTAAAAGATGGGTAGATGAGGTGCTCAGGGGTCTGATTGAGGTGTGGACAGGTGTGGTCAGGCTCAGTGATCTTAAAGATGTTTTCCAAACGAACAATTTGATGAACTTTCTGATTTGTCTTTCTCTTTCTAGAATTCTGCGCATTAAGAAGGAGTGTCCAACTCTGCAGCCAAAGGAGCCGCCTCCCTCTTTGCTAGAGGCAGATCTGACTGAGTTTGATGTAAAGAATTCCCATTTGCCGTCGGAGGTCCTGTACATGCTTAAAAACGTTAGGTAATGTCAAATGGAGAAGGAAGCTTCAACTTGGTTTTGATGGATGTTGAAGTGATCCGAATACTTGGCAGTTCGTGGCAAGTCTTAAATTTTATCACCGAATGGTCAGGGTCTTTAAGCAGTTGACTGAAAGCTCATCTGACTATGAGGAAAGAATACATGACTTCTAAATTTCTAGAAATATTAAGAAAAGAATTAAATACAGTGAAAAAGAGTGGGGAGGGGGAAAAGAAAAGAGTTGAAGAGGTGGATTAGCGGCCTAAATTAGGGGATAGTGGTGATGATAAAGCTGTTCTGGCATATAATTGTCTTGAAGGTCACACATACTCCAGTAAAACTGCTGTTTAAGTCATCTAAATGTTCTGCTGTGGAATTATGATCTCCTATGACCAATTGATGTTGCAGAGAGTTTGACTGATTGATGCTGTTAAATGTGAGCTGACTGAGCTGTGCGGAGGCCCCTTCTGGTGTGTGCGATCAGCCTTAAGATGCCTATTTCTGTCCGCCTGGTAGCGACTGGCTACTTTCAGTATTGAATGAGTCCAGTTGCACGTTATCTGCAGGAAGTCTCATATTCCAAACTTAGAAGTATGTGCAGATGACAGGAACCTTTCCTTTCATTTTCAGCATTCCTCATGTTTCTGTTATGGGGACAAGGTCTCTATACTAAAAGGGCAAGTTCCATAGGGTAACTTTTCTCACAGAATGTGTGAATCCTGTAGGGTTTTTTATTTCTTCCCCTTTAAAAGCCATGCTGGTGCTTGAGGAAGACTGGATACACCTCCTTCTCTGAACATGAGCCAGCAGTGTGCCCAGGTGGCCAAGAAGGCCAATGGCATCCTGGCTTGTATCAGAAATGCTGTGACCAGCAGGTCCAGTGAGGTTATTCTCCCTCTGGACTCGGCACTGGTGAGGCTGCTCCTCGAATCCTGTGTTCAGTTGTGGGCCCCTCACCACAAGAAGGATGTTGAGGCTCTGGAGCGAGTCCAGAGAAGAGCCACGAAGCTGGTGAAGGGGCTGGAGAACAGGCCTTATGAGGAGCAGCTGAGGGAGCTCGGGGTGTTTATCCTGGAGAAGAGGAGTCTGAGAGGAGACCTCATTACTCTCTCCAACTACCTGAAAGGAGGTTGTGGAGAGGAGGGAGCTGGGCTCTTCTCCCAAGTGTCAGGGGACAGGACAAGAGGGAATGGCCTCAAGCTCCGCCAGGGGAGGTTTAGGCTAGAGATTAGGAGGAAGTTTTTCACGGAAAGGGTGATTGGTCACTGGCAGAAGCTGCCCAGGGAGGTGGTTGATTCACCTTCCCTGGAGTTAGATGAGGTGCTGAGGGGCATGGTTTAGTGTTTGATGGGAATGGTTGGACTCAATGATCCGATGGGTCTCTTCCAACCTGGTTGTTCTATGATTCTCAGTCTGCTGGCACTGCTTGGAGTGCTACTCAAAAAGGAACTCCAGTATTTTCAGTTTTCCCTTTGTGTTTTCTGTCCTGCAGGGTCCTTGGCCACTTCGAGAAACCTCTTTTCCTGGAACTGTGCAAGCACATGTTTTTTGTGCAGCTGCATGAAGGGGAATACATCTTCCGTCCCGGGGATATGGACAACAGCATCTACGTTGTGCAGGATGGCAAGCTGGAAGTCTGCATTCAAGAAAGCGTAAGGATAAATTGATCTGTAGTTCTTGAGACGAGTCTCTCGTCAGAGCAAAAATAGCTTGGCAGGAATCATTAGGCATTGATTAAACTTAGACGTTGGAATCATGGTGATTTAGAAAGGATTACCCCAGCCCTTCAAGGCCGTGAGATTTATAAAGATCAAGGTTTTGAGCTGTCATCCCTGGTGTCATAGATGAGTGAGTGGAACATGATGCTGATCAGGCATTCTGAAATGTTCTTGCTTGCTCTAGTTGCATGGCTGCTGAGGGGGAATGAGGTGCAGGACTATCAGGAATGGTGTGACCAGCAGGTCCAGGGAGGTTATTCTTCCTCTGTACTCAGTACTGGTGAGACCTCTCCTCGAATCTGGTGTTCAGTTCTGGGCTCCTCACCACAAGAAGGATGTTGAGGCTCTGGAGCAAGTCCAGAGAAGAGCAACGAAGCTGGTGAAGGGGCTGGGGAACAAGCCCTATGAGGAGCGTCTGAGAGAGCTGGGGGTGTTTATCCTGGAGAAGAGGAGGCTGAGAGGTGACCTCATTGCTCTCTCCAACTCCCTGAAAGGAGGTTGTGGAGAGGAGGGAGCTGGGCTCTTCTCTCAAGTGACAGGGGACAGGACAAGAGGGAATGACCTCAAACTCCACCAGGGGAGATTTAGGCTGGAGATTAGGAGGAAGTTTTTCACACAAAGGGTCATTGGGCACTGGCAGAGGCTGCCCAGGGAGGGGGTTGATTCACCTTCCCTGGAGGTGTTTAAGGGACGGGTGGATGAGGTGCTGAGGGACATGGTTTAGTGTTTGATAGGAATGGTTGGACTTGATGATCCAATGGGTCTCTTCCAACCTGATTGTTCTATGATTCTATGAATTTCACAGCATTGGAAACGTTCTCCTTTTGAACAGTAATATCATAAAATAGGTGTGCAGAGCTGGGAGACCTGTCACTCTGTAATATTCTGTTATGGAATATTATCCTTCGTTTTGTACTGCCTCTTGGCACATGATCCCTCGATAAGGGAGGGAATTGTGCCTTGGAGTGAAGGAAGCTTTTTTTCGGTTGTTACCTAGCAAAGACAGCAAGGTCACATCTCCTCCTGACCAGACTGGCTTTTAGTTTCTTTTAATTCATTACTTTTAGAATGGTGGTTTAAAACTTTGGGGGATTGAATTAGCACACTCCGTCACAGCAGAGAGGAGACGAACACCTGAATTTTGATGGGGAACCATTTCTTTTAGGGCTGTTTAGAGTATCTGGGAAGGGGGGGAGAGCAAGTTAAGCTCTCTGTAATGCTCCACGTGTGCCAAATATGCTGCTGTGACCCTGCAGTAATCTTCTACCTTTGCAGGATGGAACAGAAGTGGTTGTCAAGGAGGTGCTGGCAGGAGACAGCGTCCACAGCCTTCTCAGCATTCTCGATGTTATCACGGTGAGTTCTTGAATGTGCAGGTTTTCTGCAGTGCTGCTTTGTGTCACTGCTGGGGCAAACAGCCTTTGAATGTTGCTAGGGAAGAATTGGAATCAAAAATGTTTCTTTGACCAATTCTTTTCCTTCTCCCAGGCCTTCACAACTGGAAACTTAGCTCTGGGGTATGTTCATTAGTTATGAAAGGTGTATGCTTGACAGCATAATGCTGCCTGTTTCTGATAAGCGTTAGGGTCTGAATTATTCTTTTATGACTGGAAGACTGAGGTGTGGTTTGATTTGTTCGAGGTCACAAAGCAGTCAGGAGGACCAGGTTATGGCCCAGAAATCCAGGCTTTGACACTTTGTGTTATTTACTGAATTTATTTTCCTTTAGTTTAATGAAAATAACTCTTGACAATTATTATTGTAATTATGCTGTGAAACCACTTGATGGGTTTAATATTTTCCAAATACCATTGCTAGTGACGATGGGAAGGCTGTGCTGCTCTCTGGCAGGTGACACAATGAGCAAAATACTATCTGATCATATTTGTTGCACAAATTAGTCGCGTGGGTTTTGTTTCAGATGGAATGACGATGAGGGGTTTTGCTGGAATTGTCACAGTGTCTTTTTTCAGAAATACCTAAACTCACGGTAGTGAATTCATCTTTGTTGAAATACAAACACTTCAAGTGTTTACTTGAAGGATTTTGATAGCTGAGGGGATGAAAATAATCTAATCAGGAAGTTGTTCGTATTTGACCTTGTATCACGTTTCTCTTGCGCTTGGCCATCTCCTTTCATTAAAAGGAACTGCTAATTTATGTGTGAGTGGCTTTAAGATTCTCTAAAGTGCTCTTTGCCACTTTAGGTGCGAGCAGCTGTACAGATATATATAAAATTTCCATCAAACCTGTCGAATGTTTAGGCTCGATATTGCTTTCTTCTGTAGAAAGTAGTGGCAAGTGAGTAATTTGGACAGTACGAGTCCAGTTCTTGCTGTCAAATCCATATTAACAGCAGATTTAGAGCATCTTTGCCCTGGGTACATCCACCAGTAAATTTCTTTAAGGACATTGTTATATGTGATGGTCATGTTCTTCTCCAGTATTTTTTGCTAATAAATGAGAGGAAATACTTCTTCTACAACAACAGTTTGTGGTTTTGTTTTAAATGGTGGTTGCCATTTATTTTGTGTTATTTTTTTTTCTTTAAATTCTTATTCTGTTATTTATTTGGCTTCTCCCCTTGTGCTCTGCACTAGTGAGGCTGCTCGAATCCTGGGTTCAGTTTTGGGCCCCTCACTATAGGAAAGACATTGAGGTCCTGGAGTGTGTCCGGAGAAGGGGAACAAAGGTGGGGAAGGGTCTGGAGAACAAGATGTGGCTGAGGAAGCTGGGGGGGGGGGTCTAGCCTGGAGAAGAGGAGGCTGAGGGGAGACCTCATTGCTCTCTACCTGAAAGGAGGTTGTAGCAACGTGGGTCTTTGTCTCCTCTCCCAAGTGAGAGGCAATAGGACAAGAGAAAATGGCATCAAGCTGTGTCAGGGGAGTTTTTTTTATTTCTGTTTTACCTTATGCTCCTTGCTACCCCTAAGGCATAGGAGTATTTCAAAAAGGAGCAAAGAGAGAGAAAGTAGTGTTGATGAAACTAGGAAGAGACTTCTCAGTGGCATTCCACGTTAATGAGTGAGGCTAAGAACTTCTCACAGACAACACAACTTTAATCAGGTTTCACTGTTACTCCTAAACACGTGGATCTGACACGAAGAAAGGTTTTGAATTGTCTGAGCTGGATTATGGTTTCTGTGACTGATTTTGTAATGCGTGGTGTCAGGCCACTCCCCAACTTGGTTGAGTGACGTGCAGGAAAACTGGGGTTGTTGCAAGAGGTGGCAAACTCTTATAGTTGGGTCTAAAAGAAAATTCACACAGGAGGTTCTTTTCTCATTTAATGTTCCAGTGTTTTTAGATTGAAAAGCTCTCTCAGGTCTACCAAATACAAAGGTACCTGCTCTGACAGAAGAAGCTTGTTCTTTGTTTCACTCATTCTGAGAACAGGCAAATGCTGCTGCCTCACAACTTGAAGGAGAAACTGGAAGCTGCTGAATCTGTGTAGCTGCTAACCCGTTCTTGGAATTTTGGAACAGTTCTCTGTGGTAGCTAATCCGACTGAGTTGATAGAGCCTCAAATGTTAAAGTAATCTCTGAAGTAAGCATTGGCAATTTCTGCGTGAGAGTTTCTAGAGGCTGTTCTGAGTGCTCCTGTACTTCTGGTGCTGTCAAAGCTGTTCCCTGAAGGAAAACTCTCTGTTCAGTGTTAAATGGGAACACAGAGACAGTGTTTGATGCTGATTGTGAGAGCTTTGGATTTTGCTCCTGTTTATCCTCCATGTCGAGATGGTATTTTGAAATCTGTGAGCAGGTGGCATAGCTGGAATGAAAAAGAAGAGGCTGAGAGGAATATTCACCAATTGCCAGCGACTGAAGGGAAAACAATGAAAGGCTGAAGATTAAAAGGATCTGGAAAAACATTTGGAGAAAAGTGAGCCTGCATGGCTCAAGACTGTTTAAATGGCAGTGGACATGATAGATGAGGTTATAAAGAAATGATTGATTGCTGCAAGAGCTTTGGGTTGCGACAGTGTTGATGTTGTGTGGAGGATGGCAGGTAGGAGCAGCGGAAGGCGGAAGTCAAGCAATGGGAATAGGGAGAATGTGCCAGATTACTGGGTACGAAAAGGAGCTGCCACTCCAGGCAGGAGAATGTGAGGCATCAGTGTCCTCTGTGGCAGATTTCTTAATCAAGTTCATTGAATTTGGCTGTTTGCTGTCATAGAATCATAGAATCACCAGGTTGGAAAAGACCCATCGGATCACTGAGTCCAACCATTCCTAACAAATACTAAACCATGTCCCTCAGCACCTCGTCCACCCGTCCCTTAAACACCTCCAGGGAAGGTGACTCAACCCCCTCCCTGGGCAGCCTCTGCCACTGCCCAATGATTCTTGCCGTGAAAAACTTTTTCCTAATGTTCAGCCTAAACCTCCCCTGGTGGAGCTTGAGGCCATTTCCTCTCGTCCTGTCGTCTGGATTCAAGTTCAGCTGTGACATTCCCAACCTACACTACTTGATTGCTCTGGCTCTGCAGCTCTAGGAATGACACAGAAGGAAATAGTTACATGTGCTGAGAACAAAAAGTTCTCTGTTGAAAAGCCCTAGTTTGCTACTGATTATACCTTAACAATTCCTTGTGACCTGAGTATGTGGCTGTAAAATATTATAATCGAAATGTGGTGTTTGTCTGATGCAGCTGATCACATTGTGTTTGAGAGAGCTGAACAGTTATGGGAACATTTCCTTGTGTCCCTCTGACAGCGTATTCCAGCCCAGTTAGATGTGGGGGGTTGGCCCTTGCAGCACCAGGATACTTGGATGCAAGGAGCTTGAAAAGGAAAAATTATAACCTGAAAATCAGTCGGAATGGGCTGTTCTTTGGAGAAAAAGGCTGCTGCATCATTATCTGCTATTATATTAACACTGGGTTTCTAAGATGCTGTTGGAACTGTTTTATCCTCAATTGAACGATGTGCTTCTCTGGGTAAAGCGCAAACCCTGTAACTGCACAGTACAGGGCTCACTTTACCCTTTGGAAAAACTGCTCTGAGACACCATTCAGCTCATTGCTGGACAAAGGACAAGCAGGAAGCTCCTCTAATCCTGTGTTCAGTTGTGGGGCCCTCACCACAAGAAGGATGTTGAGGCTCTGGAGAGAGTCCAGAGAAGAGCAACGAAGCTGGTGAAGGGGCTGGAGAACAGACCTTACGAGGAATGGCTGAGAGAGCTGGGGGTGTTTATCCTGGAGAAGAGGAGGCTGAGGGGAGACCTCATTGCTCTCTCCAACTACCTGAAAGGAGGTTGTAGAGAGGAGAGAGCTGGGCTCTTCTCCCAAGTGACAGGGGACAGGACGAGAGGGAATGGCCTCAAGCTCCACCAGGGGAGATTTAGGCTAGAGATTAGGAGGAGGTTTTTCACGGAAAGGGTCATTGGGCAGTGGCAGAGGCTGCCCAGGGAGGTGATTGATTCACCTTCCCTGGAGATGTTTAAGGGACGGG
Organism: Coccyzus lansbergi; assembly: GCA_033558105.1. NCBI lineage: Eukaryota > Metazoa > Chordata > Aves > Cuculiformes > Coccyzidae > Coccyzus > Coccyzus lansbergi. Next base: position 18,776 of record JAUMJK010001039.1, read on the forward strand.
TGGATGAGGTGCTGAGGGACTTGGTTTAGTGTTTGATAGGAATGGTTGGACTCAATGATCCAACGGATCTCTTCCAATCTGGTGATTCTATGATTTACAGAGGTAATACATTCTCTTAGTTTATCAGTATGTATTTGGTACAGAGTGTGCTAGAAAATGCAGATAATGGCAAGTACAGTGATATATGAAGGTAAAAGCAGAATGTCGCCCAGAAAGCCAAGTGTATCCTCAGCTGCAGCCAAAGCAGTGGGCCCAGCAGGGTGAGGGAGGGGATTCTGCCCCTCTGCTCTGCTCTTGTGAGACCTCACCTAGAATCCTGGATTCAGTTGTGGAGTCCTCCATACAGAAAGGACATGGAGCTGTTGGAGCGAGTCTAGAGGAGGCCACGAAGATGATCTGAGGGCTGGGTCCTCTCGTACGAGGACAGGCTGAGAGAGTTGGGGTTGTTCAACCGTGAGAAGAGAAGACTGGAGGGAAGACTTAAAGCAGCTTCCAGTCCTGAAAGTGGCTCCAGGAAAGCTGGAGAGGGGCCCTGGATCAGGGAGGGCAGGGTTAGGATGAGGGGAACAGTTTTCAGCTGCAAGAGGGAAGATTGAGATGAGATCTGAGGGAGAAATGTTTTGCTGTGAGGATGAGGAGGCCCTGGCCCAGGTTGCCCAGAGCAGTGGTGGCTGCCCCATCCCTGGAGGGGTTCAAGGGCAGGTTGGATGGGGCTTGGAGCCCCTGATCCAGTGGGAGGTGTCCCTGCCCATGGCAGGGGTGGCACTGGGTGGACTTTGAGGTCCCTTCCAACCCAAACCATTATATGATTCTATATTCAGTTCCTTTTGCATTTGAGTCTAGGGAGAAATCCAAATGACTTATTCGTCTGAAGCCAGGCTTTGGCCTGTGGGAGAGGAACGTTGCATTTGTTTTTGGGTACAGCAAAAGCACAGAATGTCGCTTGTTAATTTCTTTACTTAATTAAAAGAAAATTGGCAAGTTTGAGGACGCCTGGTAGCTTTGCACTGTGGGTCAGAGATGTTTAAAATTTGAATTCCTTCAGGAACTCAAAAATCACAGCTATTAATATCATCCCCAGATTTTATATAAAGGTCAGCTAAAGTTGATGTAATTAAGAAATTGGTTCCAATTAATTTAATTTAATTTTAGAATCTACTTCATCGAGGCTTCCAGACCAGCAGGGCAGACAGAGTTATAGCTGTATTTTCCAAAGCTGTTACAAGAATGCATCTTGTTTGGTTTTGCTGGGTTCTTTAGCAGCGATTCTTCTGCAGTGATTGACACTCTGGAAGCCTTGAAGGTTTTTTCTTTCAGTATCGGTGTGTTCAGTGCCTGGAAAAATTTGTCTCCTGCTCCTGAGGAGGAATGTAAACATCAGAATGTGTGAGGTGACTGCGTGAAAGCAGAAACTCTGTTTCTTCCCTAGGCCATTCTCTGTACTACAAAAATTCTCCTTTTATCTTAGAAATAGTGGATTTCATGTGTTAGTAAATGAATTCATTGCTTGCAGATATTCTTTTCAGCAATGTACTAATAAGGTAGAAGGAGAGCTCTCTGGAGTTTTTTTTTATCCAAGCGTTTGGCACTAGGTTTTTGTTGAAATGTGTTCCGATTCAAGAGGGAAAATCCAAACCCAGAGTTTTGCCTTCCAGCGTTAAAGTCTCAGCTTTTTACCCACTGGCTGTTTTAACTTTCATTGGTTTGAGAGTTCTCCATCTGTTCCTTGAGCTGCTTGGTGTGATCGAGGTCCAGTTTATCTTAAGAGAAGCGCTCGGCTTAGTCACCTGGAATATTTCATATATGTATGAATATGTACAAAGATGCATGTATTGTATATTAGAATACAAGAAATCTGCTTGGGTTTTGTCTCATTCTATTATGTATGTAATTACTGTAAAATCTTGATAGTTTATTTTTTGCTGATTTTGTGAGTCTGATCGTTATTGCAGCAAATAGAATCATAGGATCATGGAACAACCAGGTTGGAAGAGACCCACCAGATCATCGAGTCCAACCGTTCCTATCAAAATCAATTGCTCATCAGTACAGATAACAGCAAAACCTCTGTTCTCTGTGGTCCTGAAGAACTAGAAGCTGAAATACTTTATTTATTACGGGCTTTGCCTGTAATAAAACTGTACCAGAGCTGAGAGCCTTGCCAGGTTCCCTGAACCTGACACCTTCCTGTAGCTCTTATTTCCCTACCTCTGGCTCTGGTTAATGCTGGTGTACGTTCCCCTGGCCGGGCTGCCCTCATTACACCGCCTGCAGGTCACGGAGCACAAGTTGAAGGGTTTTTGCGGTCAGATGATGCCTGTCAAGCATGTATAATATCAAAGGAGAAATTTGGGGAGAATTGGGTCAGAAAATTGGTGGATTAACCTTGTGTCTCTGAAACTTTCCCTTAGGGTCATCCTGCTCCTTATAAAACGGTCTCAGCCCGAGCAGCCGTTCCGTCTGCGATATTGCGGCTTCCAGCAAGTGCCTTTCAAGATGTCTTTCAGAAATATCCCGAAACTCTTGTTAGAGTGGTGCAGGTAAGCTTTGTTTTTAAGTAGAAGTTGGGGGTGGTGGGAAAAACCCACACAAATTTCAAAGATTTGAACTTCAGCAAGATCATCATTCTTTCACTTCAAGCAAGGAAGCTGGTGAAGGGGCTGGAGAACAGGCCTTATGAGGAACGGCTGAGAGAGCTGGGGGTGTTCATCCTGGAGATGAGGAGGCTGAGGGGAGACCTCATTGTTCTCTCAAACTCCCTGAAGGGAGGTTGTGGAGAGGAGGGAGCTGGGCTCTTGTCCCAAGTGACAGGGGACAGATGAGAGGGAATGGCCTCAAGCTCCACCAGGGGAGATTTAGGCTGGACATTAGGGGGAAGTTTTTCACAGAAAGGGTGATTGGGCACTGGCAGAGGCTGCCCAGGGAGGTGGTTGATTCACCTTCCCTGGAGGTGTTTAAGGCACGGGTAGATGAGGTGCTGAGGGACATGGTTTAATGATTGATAGGAACGGTTGGACTTGATGATCCAGTGGGTCTCTTCCAACCTGGTTGTTCTATGATTCTGTGATTATGTGGAACTGCTCAGTATGGCTTCTTTTCAAGATTTGGACTCATCTTGCTTTTCTGGTCACTTATGAGAGTCCTAGACTTGATGATCTCAGCATTGATCACATGCAGGAAGAAATAATTCTCATATATATGTATACACACACTGAATCAGTTTCTGCACAGATATCCTCTTGACCTGAGCTGAGAGCTCTTTAGTCCTGGTGGGGCAGAACACGCTGACATGATCTCTTCGTCACAGTTGGGCACCAGCAGGACTTGCGAATGGCTCACATTATGGAAAAGACAGTCGCATAATCTGAGCAGGGGCTGCTGTCCCTTCAGGAGCTGTTTGTTGAGGGATGCTGCTTTGCAGAATTCAGGCTGGCCTGTGGGCTTCCACTCAAGCAGCAATTGTCCCTATTGGTGGGAAGGGCTGTGCTTTTTTTGTAGTTTTCAGTTCTCTTCCCTTGCTTTGCCGGAGCTCGGAGACTTCTCAAGTGAGCACTGCAAATGTTTCATGCATCCTGCGAACGGAAGCTGGGACTGGTGAATTAACAGTTTTAGCTTGGAGTTTGCCCCGTGGTGCATTGTCCACAGGAACAGTACTCATAAGGGGGGGATGTCACCTGGTCATTCTGGTCTGTCCTTTTGTTTTACTGTCACTTCTAAATCTTTTTGTCCTTGCAAGCTCTTCTGCTATCTGGATGGTTTATGAGCGAGACGTGAACCTCCCAGTGCTGATGGCTGAGGAGAAGAGATCATTATACCGATTTAATTTGCCCCATGAGAGCTGATGCAAGAGAGAGGGTGGCTCGAGAGTGGGAATGAGCTGCCAGGGCAGGTGGCACTGATGCCTTAGGCTAGTGCAGTGTTTGTAGGGTGGTGGCACAGGTTCTGCGTCGGCAGAGCTGGAATTATTTTTCTAATGAGAAGGGGGGAAAATGAAGGGAGAATCTTTCATATCAAAGCATTAATGTTTACAGAACACAAAAAGCATTATATGGTGTTTGGGAGTTAGGCTTGGGGTTTTTGTACCATTAAATCATAGAGTCATAGAATCACCAGGTTGGAAGAGACCCACCAGATTGTCGAGTCCAACCGTTCCCATCAAACACTAAACCATGTCCCTCAGCACCTCATCCACCTGTTCCTTAAACACCTCCAGGGAAGGTGAATCAACCACCTCCCTGGGCAGCCTGTTCCAGTGCCCAACGACCCTTTCCATGAAAAATTTTTTCCTAATGTTCAGCCTGAATCTCCCCTGGTGGAGCTTGAGGCCATTCCCTCTTGTCCTGTCCCTTGGGAGAAGTGCCCAGCTCCCTCCTTTCCACAACCTCCTTTCAGGTAGTTGTAGAGAGCAATGAAGTCTCCCCTCAGCCTCCTCTTCTCCAGGATAAACACCCCCAGCTCTCTCAGCCGTTCTTCATAAGGCCTATTCTCCAACCCCTTCATCAGCTTCGTTGCCCTCCCCTGACCTCTGGATCTCTGCTTGCAGAGGGAAGGATCAGGAGATAAAAGCCTGGGAGAGGTGGCATCAGTCCAACGCAGCTCCTTGACACCCCCTGACACCCTCTATAAACCACTTGAATCCATCTTTGCCTCAATTTATGAACTATTGAAAAGGGATTTCAGCTTAGCGTGCAGTCTGCCTTTTCTGACTTGCCTTCAGATACTCTGGTACATAATTATCTAAATGCAAGGGTGAGTGTGGGAGAATGCTAAATCCACTCCTGTTGCTTCTGATTTCCCCTTTCTAGATCATCATGGTGAGGCTGCAGAGAGTGACCTTCCTCGCTTTGCACAACTACCTTGGTCTGACCACCGAGCTCTTCAGCTGTGTGAGTTGGGGTCCATTTCACATGCCTTTCCTTTGCAGTCTGTGACCTGACATGGAGAGTTGTTCATTCTTTGAGGAGGTTATAAAGCAAATGTTAATTTAATATCACAGTGCTTGAGAAGCAAGGTACTTGTTGTAACCAGCCCATAAAATCTAACCTGTGCTGGTGCCTGGGGAGTTGAGAGGAAGCTTTAGTTTCAAATGTTTGAAGAAACGTGTCACTTGGAAGTGATGTCGGTGCATCACTGTCTACCTCAGTGGTTCTGGCAGCTGTTAACAACATGGAGTCACTTTTACTTGTAACGATTCAAAGGATGACATGTCTTTGGTGGAAGGGGATCAAGTCATTGACTTCTTGAACAAACTAGGCATGGATAAGTCTGTGATGCGCTGCACCCCTGAGTGCTGAGGGAGCTGGCAGACGTCATTGTAAGGCCACCCTTGATGACCTTTGAGCAGCTGGGAGAAGAAACTGGGGTCAGTATGGGCTCTGGTCCTGTTTAACATGTATGAGCGTGTGGTTTGTTTTCCTCTTGACCTTCCTTCTTGCAGCAAAACCAAGCCATCCCGCTTCTCTCTGTGTCGAGTGTAACATCTGGAGGAGGTTTGAACAAAGCAGTGAAAAAACAAGTGTCCAATTTATCTGAGGAGGATCGTGGAGACAAGTCTGAAAGAGCTGGGGATGCCCTGGAAACAGGTAACATTTCTGGAAAGGTCCAGTAACTGCCCTTGTGACATTCTTTAATTGCTGAGCTATCAGAGGAGTTTTGTTTGGTTAGAGTAATTAGGGATTGGCTTAAATAAGGCTCCAGATTTGAAGTCTTTGGATAGTCTTTAGGTGTAATAGGAAATTATTACTGTGTATGTAATGATACCAAGGGGTAAGGGAGAGAGGATAAAATGTGGCTGCTAATGTTAACTCCACAGGAAGACCCACAAAGGTTCTGCACTCTAGATGCTAGAACTGGTGGATATATGCAGGCTTTAAGGCTGAAGTGCTAGTGTGGAAGCTAAATAAAGGAAAATACTGAGCTGAATTTTGCCTCAGAACCTGAAAAAAATTCAATTAAATTGAAAGTAGGAAGCAGGTTTAAACTGTGTTTAAAATTAGCTTTTCAAACACGGCCTCTAATAAGGTTTCAAAGTGGAAAATGAGAGGTTTTTGCTGTTAGTGAAATTTGTTGTATTAGGGAGTACATTGTACTTGTTTTCTTAAACAGTTTTCATAGAATCATAGAACAACCAGATTGGAAGAGACCCACTAGATCATCGAGTCCAACCATTCCCATCAATCACTAAACCATGTCCCTTGTCCACCTGTCCCTTAAACCCCTCCAGGGAAGGTGAATCAACCACCTCCCTGGGCAGCCTCTGCCAGTGACCAATGACCCTTTCTGTGAAAAAGTTTTTCCTAATGTCCAGCCTAAACCTTCCCTGGCAGATCTTGAGGCCTTTCCCTCTCGTTCTGTCCCCTGTCACTTGGGAGAAGAGGCCATTACCCTCCTCTCCACAACCTCCTTTCAGGGAGTTGGAGAGAGCAATGAGGTCTCCCCTCAGCCTCCTCTTCTCCAGGATAAACACCCCCAGCTCTCTCAGCTGTTCCTCATAAGGCCTGTTCTCCAACCCCTTCTCCAGTTGTTTCTGAATTTCTTCCCTTTTGTTTCTGAATTTCAGATACGTTGAAGATTTCTGGTACAGAGAACTTTGAGCCTGTTTTCAGAAGAAGCCTTTCCTCACCTCCTTATGCAGGGTCTACAGAGGCTTTCAGTAAGTAGCACTTGGTAAAACTGCGGGAAATGTCATGTATCTCTTCATACTGGGGGAGACTCGTACCCCCTTGAGCACTGGGTTGGATGATCTTCCCCTTTACCATAGATAATCACGCTGCTCCAGTACTGCTTCCAAGCTCATTTGTCAGAATATTATTCTCTGAAGTAATTAATGGGCAATTATCGATGAGAGCGTTCCCTTGCTGTCTTTATTAGCAGTGGGAAACATGCAGTAACGCAGCTACCTAGACACCTGCAAAGGAAGAGCTTTGTTTCGGTCCTATCAATTAGTAAAGTGAATTATGATGATGTGCTATCATCTTTCAGTCAAAAGGTGACACACGATTCTTGCTTGACTGATTGTCCCAAAATGCACATTCCATGGCTTCGCTGAATGTTTTTTGAGTGGTAATAAAGGTGATTTATCACTGAATGCTCTGAGACCTTGATGAGGCTGAGCTGCTCTGCTGCTGCAGTGTTAATTTTGGTGAACTCCAGCCACCTGCTCTGTGACATCTTCCTCCAAGTCATTTTTTCTCTTGGTGTTATACGCCAGGCAGGGAAACTGGCACTTTTGGGGTGAATCACAGGAGGAAGGCATCTGTTTTTCATTAGCTGAGTATCACAGCAACCATCCTGAGGTGTTTGTAAGGTCGTGCTTAGATACTGAGGTAATTATGAAGACATTATAAATAGAATCATAGAATCACCAGGTTGGAAGAGACCCACCGGATCATCGAGTCCAACCATTCCTATCAAAATACAGACGTGTATAACATTTAATCAGTGGAATAAATGTGTGTGCATTAGAAGATGCATGTGTAGTTTCTTTTGACTATTAAATGGTTTGGGATATTACTCTCTACAAGTACCTGAAAGGTGGTTGTGGAGAGGAGGGAGCTGGCCTCTTCTCCCAGGTGACAGGGGACAGGACGAGGGGAAATGGTCTCAAGCTCCGCCAGGGTAGATTTAGGCTGGAGATTAGGAGGAGGTTTTTCACGCAGAGGGTCATTGGGCATTGGAATAGATCTGCCCAGGTTGGTGGTTGATTCACCTTCCCTGGAGGTGTTTAAGACACGAGTGGATGAGGTCTTGAGGGACTTGGTTTAGTGTTTGATAGGAATGGTTGGACTAGAAGATCCGATGGGTCCCTTCCAACCTGGTTGTTCTGTGATTCTGTGATATTATAAGGAGAGGAGGAAGACAGGCTGAGGGAGCCCTCAGTGTTGAGGCTCTCCTTATTGTGAGGTCTGTCTGCTATCAAGTTAAGATGGTGGTGTGTAGAGAGGAGAAGAAAGGGTAGCAGAGTTTCTTGCATCTTGCTTCATTTTTACCAATAAATAGTTGATTCACTTACTCTTCAGTTTCTTCTGTACATGTACAATGTCCCAGGTACAGTTTTTCTTAACTTCTATGTTACTGTCCCAAAGGGTGGAGCTGGCAGGAAGGTAGGATTTTTGCGTGGTGATAAGCAGATTGTCTTTCTGAACCAGGAAAACAAATTGAGGGAAAAATCCTAGAGTCACCCATGCAAGCCCTGGCTTTATCTTCATGGGTTAGGTTGGTTTGTGCTGTGCAGCCCTGTGCACCAGCAGACTTGATTCAGTGGGGAATTCAGCAATTCTTCCTCTGAATGTAGCAACATCCCCCAGGTAGATGGAGTTTGGAGGGATCCACCCATGCAGCCCTGTAGCACCTTAAAGCTGTGTGTTCTTAGAAGCTTTTATGTGGAAGGATCTCTGCTCACTTAGCAGGAAATGTGCCTGTTTGTCCTTCCTTCTTCCTTTTATGTGTCATAAGAGTTATGTCAGGGTACACAGAGCTTAGCAGAGAGAGAATGTTATTTTTTTACTGACAGAAAGAGCATATCGAATAGGGTAATTATCATTAGTGTTGGTTAAGGGAGCTGATTTCTGCTCACTGCACTGAGGTTGCAGCCACTGTTTGGCTTGCACAGAAGGTCTCTTGATGTCTGCAATGAAAAGATCAAGATCTTGCTTCAGATTCTGTTCTACCGTGTGCTCAGACTCCATGGGGATACTGGTTGTGTTTATTATTCAGGGAAGAAAGGACTGTCTGTTATGAGAGAGCTACAGGTGCTGTTATCTCAGCATCTCTTTGATTTGCTCGAGTCATCAGAATTGACAAAAACTGTTAAAAATGGCTTTGGGGAAAACCTTTTTGTCTCAATTTGTCCTGGAGCTGGGGTGCAATTTGTTCTCCTGTTTTTTGTGTTGCTATCTAACTTGAAACATAGGAATTGATTAGATGAGGAAATGTCATCCTGCCAAGTTAGGCTGATCTGTTTTTACAGTAGCTTGACCTCTAATGTGGAGAAAGAGCTAAGTCATGCGGTGTCACTGGGCTGGTGGGCAGAAGAATTCAGTGAACAAAACAAAAAAATGGGTTCATAGAATCATAGAACAACCAGGTTGGAAGAGACCCATCGGATCTTCTAGTCCAACCATTCCTATCTAACACTAAACCAAGTCCCTCAAGACCTCATGCACCTGTGCCTTAAACACCTCCAGGGAAGGTGAATCAACCACCTCCCTGGGCAGCCTATTCCAATGCCCAATGACCCTCTGTGTGAAAAACCTCCTCCTAATCTTCAGCCTAAATCTCCCCTGGCGGAGCTTGAGGCCATTCCCTCTTGTCCTGTCCCCTGTCACTTGGGAGAAGAGCCCAGCTCCCTCCTCTCTACAACTTCCTTTCAGGTAGTTGTAGAGAGTAATGAGGTCTCCTCTCAGTCTCCTCCTCTCCAGGATAAACACCCCCAGCTCTCTCAGCCACTACTCATAGGTTCTGTTCTCCAGGCCCTTCACCAGCCTTGTCACTCTTCTCTGGACTTGCTCCAGAGAAGGTTCCTCTACTTCATCATTTTATTCTTCCTGGAAGTAAGCGTTCCTAACTTTTTTTTTTTTAAGGTTAGGCAGCAGTTGTCTTTTATTGATTTGTTGGATGGGTTTCTTTTATCACAAGTTAAGAGAAGCTGCTTTTCTTTCCCCAAAGCTGAAGCCATGGCCCTACAGCGTAAGGCACCGCCTTGGGAGAAACAGGTAGTTCAGCAAGGGAGCACTTGGAAGGCCGGAGGCAGCTGAAATGCTGCCAGGGACTGTCAGTTGCTGTTGTTTTTGCAATGACTTCCATCCCAGCAGTGTGTGGGATACCAGTGAACATGTGTTCATCAAACACGATTGCATCCCGCTCTTGTTTCCCACTGCCTTCTGTTCCTTTGACTCAACAGCTCTGCTTAAAGCTTGTTCTGCTGTAGCCTTCCAAACTCCAATTTGAGCAACAAGACAGTTTAATTAATCGCTGTGTGGGAAGCTTAGATCTACAACTGAGACGAAGAATTCTACTTTGAATAGAAGAAAATAAGCTGGTAGACATACGCTTTCACTCTTAGAATGCCTCCTCTTTTCCTCTCTCTGATTTTGTAACATGTGGAGATCTGTAGGGGATGCTTTTTGTGCCTACTTGCCGGTTATCGGGTTATTTAGGGTTAACCTGAGAAGCCGGTGTTTAGATTTAAAATGCCTTTGGTGTATGGGGCTCAGTAATTACACTGACCCTGTGATTTGCGGGGCAGGATAATTGACAGGTTGTCACATCAGCCCATATGGAATTCCATGCTGCTATTTCTACTATCCCAGCTTTTTTTTTTGTTTGTTTTGTTTATTACTAATTTAGGGTCTTTAACGTGATGCATATGAAATCCAGTCAGCAGTATAAACAGCTCGAGGGGTTTTGTCTTATGGCTTGAAAGCTTTGCTGATGATGATCTTTGGGTCAACTTGTTGGGTTTCTGGTTTGGAGGCTGATCATTAAGTGATGTTATGACCCCAGCAGCAGATGGGAATTTCTCGCAGGCAGAGATTTGTTCACATAACTACCTGAGAGGAGGTTGTGGAGAGGAGGGAGCTGGGCTCCTCTCCCAAGTGACAGGACAGGACGCGAGGGAGTGGCCTCAAGTTGCACCAGAGGAGGTTTAGGCTGGACATTAGGAAAATTTTTTTCACAGAAAGGGTCATTGGGCACCGGCAGAGTCTGCCCAGGGAGGGAGTTGATTCACCTTCCCTGGAGGTGTTTAAGGGATGGGTGGACAAGGTGCTGAAGGATATGAGTTAGTGTTTGATAGGAATGGTTGGACTCGATCTGGTGGGTCTCTTCCAACTTGATTGTTCTATGATTCTGTGATTCTATAACATCGAAGAGAGTGCTCTGAGGTAGTTCTGAATCCTTGGGATGGTAGGATTCTCTCGCTGCCCTGGCTGGAGGGAGGTAGGAGTCCAGCTCCTTCAGAAATAAAATAAGTGTATTTTTAAAAGTAAGCTTGTAGACAGCTATTGATGGGAGGGTGTTGTTTTCACCTGAATATATGCTACAAGGGTGTAAATATAGGGCACCTTCGTGCTTCCGGAAGGTACCTTTCCACAAATCAGGGCAATCCTGAGCAAAGTCAAGTGTGTGTGTAGAGAGATGGGGGAGGATGGGGGAGGAACTCTTCTGAGTTCTCTTAATGATTTCAGTCCTTTCAGGGTTTATCAGGTAACAAAATTCAGCCGTCAGGAGAGACAATTATTTTTCCTAAGGGCCCATCCCTTGTCTGAGCAGCAATCTGAATTTAAAAAAAGAAGTGTAAGAACAATGCAGGAACAGAAGGAAAAAGGCTTAAGGGAGAAAATCTAGACTTCTCCGAATGCTGCGTGTTTTTAAGATATATCGGGTGTAGAAAGCTGAAAGAAATAGTTATAGGTTTATTTGTTAAAGGAATCTACAATCTGCATGCTTCTTAAACTCACTGGTAAATCATCAGGCTGTGGGTATCCTGTTCAAGGTAATTAAATAGGAAGCGTTTCCCAGTTACATTTGTGATATTGTCTCGGGAGGTGAGTGGAGTGGCCGAGGAGCTAATGTAGTTGATGTATTAAAACTGTGAAGGGAGGACTAGAAGTTGTTAGACTTCAAATTCATGAGCTAAGCAACACCTAGAAGGACATTTCTTATCTATCTCTTGGCATGTGACCTACATGGGAAGTTTGGAAGAGTTCTAGGAAAGATCTGAAATTATTTTAGGCATTGGGATAGATGCTTTCCATGGAGAGATTCAAAGAAATTGCTGATCATCATATGAAAACTCTAGCAACATGTCATGTACAAAGAAAGATTGTTTGACTTAGTGGAGAAAAGGTTTGTTAGAACCATTTCCTGAAGGCAATGAGGAAAATCTAGTCAGATTTGCCTCTTCCTAATGATCTCCAGACCCGAGTGACTCTGGTTTGTCTGTCCTGGAAAAATTATTGTACTCCGGACCAGAGTGGGTTTGTGCATTTTGAGGTATCTGTGAGCTCAGAGGAGATGATTTACAGTTCCCATCAGCTCTTCCAAGTCGAAAGGAACTACGAAATAAATATGAATGTGAGAATGCCACTTTGTTTTATCCTCAGTGTCAGAAACAAGAAGTTGCTTGACTTTGCGCGCTGTCTGGTCTTTCTGAGAAACTGGAATGAAGGAGATGCTTAAAGAGGGATTTTTCTGTTGCTCCTAGATAACTCCAGCAGTTCCAAATCAGACATGGACATGGCATATGAGAGAGCCAGGGTGCACTTTGGCGCAGAGGACATGCCCAGCAGTCCTGTCGCGAGCAAGGTGGGTCTGCTTCCTCCCTTTGGAGGCTCCAGCACGGTTCTTGCACTGCGATTCCTTACGCATTGTCATTCTCTGTGTAGCGCAAATGATTTCTCCCTGTCTTTGAAACGCTGCTTGTACGAGCTGTGGGACTTGGTGCTGTTGTGTTTGTTGTACTGGGGTGTTTTATAGTCATTTCAGTGGGTTTTGGGGTAGGGTTTTTAGCGCAGATCTCAAAATGCCACAGAAATTCGCTTGGTGTGGCAAAGCAGTGCTGCAACTCCTCGATTGGAGGTATTCCCATCCTCTGACTCATGACGAGGATTGTTTGGAAAGGTAAATTTGTCAGGCTGTGCTTTACTTGTGAGAACTGCTTTGCAGCAAGGTATTAAACATGTACCCACCTGTTCGCTGCCTGTGGGTATTCAGTCATGGTTTATAAAAATGGGGGTTTTTTTTGTTGTTGTTGTTGTCTGCTTTTTACAAGCTATTGACCTGGAAGTTAAGAGTGGAAAAAAGTGCTCTTGAGTTGTAAAACTGCAAAAATATCTGAAGAGAAACAACGTAGCCGTGATGGACTTTATATCTTTTTCCTCCATCTTTGTGTTTGCTGTTGATGGAGTTTTAGTTTGATCAAGCTGGCAGCTGCCCAGTTTCTGAGAAGTCTTTCATTCTTCCCTTTCACAAACTGGGATGAGTAACTTTGTTTGACTTGAATGTCAGGTTTTGCAGAAAAATACAAGGATAATGAAGTTAGCAAGCTGTTGCTTTTTGGAAAGCGAGCTTTTTGTTCTGGCCGTGAGTCGTGGTGGATGGAGAACACAGGCAAACAGCGAGTTTCTGCTGGGGAGGTGCCAGTTATATCATCTAAATGGACTCTGATTATGTATCTGTTCTCTGCAGTCGATATTGAAGAAGACAGTGACGGTGACAGAAACTCCTTCGGCAGTTTTCCATTACAGTGCTGTGCAAGACTCCTGTAACAGCAAACATGTTGATACAATTGTTGAAGCAGCAAAGAAAGACCTTTCAACCTTGATGAAACTTGATGTAAGTTATTGCAGGAAGAAATGGCTTTGGTTTTGCCTTTTATCTACTTCTGACAGGCATTTAAAAGTCAATTGTCTCCCTAGTACACTGTAGACTAGCTGAATGTTTTATTCTCTAGTCTGGGGAAGTTATTAGCAGGACTAGAATAAATCTGAATTATTCTACCATTTGCAAAGACTGCGCTGAAGTGCACTGCGTGAATCTTGAGCTGTGTACAGATTTATCTGTGAGAAGTAAACGTGCAGTTCCTGCTGCCTTGTAATTCCTTGCTCTCATGCACTGTGTGAAGTTCTGTTACGGCATTCAGGTGATTGCTGAATGTGTTCATCCTGTTGGCATAGCATCCGAGTGCCTCGTTTGATGTTCACAGATGGATCTCTGTACTTGGCCGATGGCTGTGAGTGCATTTCACAGCCGAGTGACTATGCTTTCCTTCCAAGTTAAATCATAGAATCATAGAACAACCAGGTTGGAAGAGATCCACTGGATCATTGAATCCAACCATTCCTATCAAACACTAACCCATGTCCCTCAGCACCTCATCCACCCATCCCTTAAATACCTCCAGGGAACGTGAATCAACCCCCTCCCTGGGTAGCCTGTTCCAGTGCCCAAAATCCCTTTCTGTGGAGAATTTTTTTCCTAATGTCCAGCCTAAATCTCCCCTGGCAGAACTTGAGGCCATTCCCTCTTGTTCTGTCCGCTGTCCCTTGGGAGAAGAGCCCAGTTCCCTCCTCTCCACAACCTCCTTTCAGATAGTTGCAGAGAGCAATGAGATCTTGGTCCTTACAATTGGTGTTATTGAGCTCAGCCCTTTCTTCTCACCTTTGTGGTGCAAGAGGGAATGCAAGTGGTGTTTAAGGCACGGGTAGATGAGGTGCTGAGGGACATGGGTTAGTGTTTGATAGGAATGGTTGGACTCGATCATCCGATGGGTCTCTTCCAACCTGGTTGTTCTATGATTTTCATCTTTCTGGTAATTCCAGCTGCGTTTCATTACAGAGGGGGATCTATTCAGGCAGCTATTCAGGCAATTTAAGGAAATGGTACTAATGCAGCTGCAGGCATCCTGGTTTTATTTCAGCATGTGTTTCAGTGCCAGGGGCCTGGGTGCAGCTGCCGCAGCAACTCCTCTTCTTTAAGAGATGTCGCCAAATGATACTTAGTAGAAACGAATAGATTTACTTTTGGATTTTAATTTTCTCTGCTGCTTTGCAAACTTATTCCCTTTGCAACTTGAAAATCTGGGCTGTGATCTTTCAGTCGGGATCTGTGCTTTTTGTTGCTGCTGGGCTGACTAAGGGGTGCGGTGCTGGCGGTTGGTCTGCTGCACTCTTAGCTCTCTGCTTATGGCCGTTTTCAGTTTCTCAGGCATTTCACAGAATCATAGAATCATCAGGTTGGAAGAGACCCACTGGATCATCGAGTCCAACCATTCCTATCAAACACTAAACCATGTCCCTCACCACCTTGTCCACCTGTCCCTTAAACACCTCCAGGGAAGGTGAATCAACCACCTCCCTGGGCAGCCTTTGCCAGTGCCCAATGACCCTTTCTGTCAAAATTTTTTTTCCTAATGTCCAGCCTAAATCTCCCCTGGCAGAGCTTGAGGCCATTCCCTCTCGTCCTGTTCCCCGTCCCTTGGGAGAAGAGCCCAGCTCCCAACTCTCCACCACCTCCTTTCAGGGAGTTGTAGAGAGCAATGAGGTCTCCCCTCAGCCTCCTCTTCTCCAGGATAAACACCCCCAGCTCTCTCAGCCTTTCCTCATAGGGCCTCTTCTCCAGCCCCTTCACCAGCTTCGTTACTCTTCTTTGTATCCTCATGAAACATTACAGGCTATTTTAGAAGAAATTCTTTGTACAGACGGAGTGAAATAGAGCCGGGTGCTTCCATTGGCTCCACTCAGCCCTCTCTTCTTGGTCAGACTGGCCTCAGGCACCACTTGTGATGGAAGTTTGTATCCCATATACAGTTGATATCTTCCTTTTAGACCCATTGGATCACAAACAAAATTCCAGGATACTGATGCTACCTATTGCAGCACTTTTTTTTTTTTTTTTTTAATCTAGAATAAATTTCTTGGAAATGAACAACTAAACAGGTTGGAGCTGAAGTTAATTGTAACAATGTTCTTAAAATGCAGCATCTAATAGACAAGACAGTGCTTTTAACATGATCTAAATAATTATAAAATTTTGTCAGTTTGTCAAACCAATAGGGTAGCAACTCAGTTTTTCATAATTTGATGGAATGTGGTCCGGTGCCAGAAGTCTCATCTAGAGGTCAGTGTTAATTGTTTCTGTGCAGTGTAGTAGAAATTTATTCTTCTGCAGTCAATGGGAGAAAAAACTTGTATTTAAAGTATTTGTGTTCAATACTACTTAGATCAAGAAAGAAAATGTTTTCCTTAAGCTGTTTTCTTAAAGTCAGCTCAGCTCTCTTGTTCCCTCGCTGGCTGGAGGGATTTTAAGATGTCACTTTTCAGAGGAACCAGACAGTATGAATAAAATGAAGATGTTTTGATGACAGACAGTGGTGGTTTGTTTTTCAGTTGTTATTTCTTTTTTCATAGGAGAGAGACAGAGAAAAAGGATCATTTCCTATTGGAGAGAGGTTATTGCCAATCACCGTTGCATATCCAACTTCAGAATTGACATTTTTTTTTCTTTTGTTTTAAAGAGCTGGAATTCCTTGAGTCTCTGTCAGGACTGGTTTTCAATTTCCTACAGCTTTTCTGTGGTTTTGGCTTTATCTGCAGTTAGGATATGAGAGTTAAACAGTATTGCAGGGCGAATCTTCTGCATGAGTGATAGGGGAATTGAGTCATTCCGACACAAAAAATCTGTCCCAGTCAATTGCTGCTTTTGTTTGTCGTTTGTAAGTGCTTTCTGCTTTCACTTCTGCATCATAAACCTCTGCCAATTTATTATCTGCTGTAGTAACAGAAAGAAACTTGCTATGAAATGGGATTTTGTTGTGCTTGCAGCCTCTTTGCCTAAAAGCCACTGGGGCTGGAGGAAGGTGGAGGGGGTTGCTGCAGATCTCTGCTCAAACCCTGTAAGGATGCGCTGCTGAATTTGGGTTTGCTGGCCTTGTTCATTCAAGAAGATGCGACACAGGGTGGATCTTTTCTGTTATCTTGTTTGTCGACTCTTTTGTTGCTTAATCAGGGTGGTAACGGCACAGCGAAGTAGGATTTCAAGGACTGCTTGGAGGTCGTTCTGTCTCTCCCCATGCTCAGAGCAGAATCAAATATTGCCAAGTCATTTCTGGTAGGATTTTGTCTAATCTGTTCTTAAAGATCTCCAATGATGAGGGCTTCACAGCTTTGTGCGCAATCTATTGCGATACTCAGAGTCTTAGAGGTGAAGAAAATCTTTGCAGCAGTTTTTGTTAGAGCTAATGCAGCCAAAAAAAAAAAAAAAAAAGCTGTTGTTAAGTAGAGCTCATCAGGGAGCTCGTATTCCCTTACTGTGAGGTACTTTCCTCGTTAAAACTTTGTCGTTAAGTGTAGGTAATACTATACAACCATAAATGTATAAATATAGAAGAATCATCATAGAAATTAGTTGAGTTGATGTTGCCGAACTGAAATATTTTGACGGGTGCCTATCAGGTTCTTTGCATTGGATTTGTTCCCGTGAAGCAGACTGGCTTCAATAAAACTATTTCCTGATGAGAAGCTGTTCTCTTCATCAGCTGTAGGTGTAAAGAATAACTGATTATTTCGCTTGCTCTGTTTTTCTTTTTTCCATCTGAAAGGGAAAAACGGAAAACCTGGCGGAACAACGGTGAAATGTTTATGGCTTCGCTTTGTTCTCGTGCTGCAATGAGGTTAATGACTTCGAGCAGATTCTGCTGAGCTGCTTGTGCTGAATTGTTTCTTGCTGTGTCTCTTGCTTTTAGTGGTTCTGCCTCAGAGGCAAAGCACTGGACGCAGTGGTGTTTGGCTTTGCCTTGTGGAGGTTAAACTGCAGGAGCCCAGAGCTGAGGGCCAAGGGGCTGCTTAGCCTGGATTGGAGGAGTTTGAGGGGAAACATCATTGCTCATGGCAGCTTCTGAAAGGAGTTTGGGGTGAGGTGGGTGCTGGCCTCTTCTCCCAAATAACAAGGGGCAAGATAAGAGGAAATGGCCTCAAGTTGTGCTTTAGATTGGATATTAGGAAAAATTCCTTACTGCAGGAGCATGAAGCCCTGGCACAGGCTGCCCAGGGCAGTGGTGGAGCCTCCATCTCTGGAGGGACTCAAAAAGTGTGTGGCTGTGGCACTTTGGGACACAGTTTAGTAGGCATAGTAGGGTTGGGCTGACAGTTGGGCTCAGTGATCTTAGAGGTCTTTTCCATAATTAATCATAGAGTCATCGAACAACCAGGTTGAAAGAGACTCAACAGATCATCGAGTCCAACTGTTCCTATCAAACACTAAACCATGTCCCTCAGTACCTCGTCCACCCACACGTTAAACACCTCCAGGGAAGGTGAATCAACCCCCTCCCTGGGCAGCCTCTGCCACTGCCCAATGACCCTTTCCGTGAAAACCTTCCTCCTAACCTCTAGCCTAAATCTCCCCTGGTGGAGCTTGAGGCCATTCCCTCCTGTCCTGTCCCCTGTCACTTGGGAGAAGAGCCCAGCTCCCTCCTCTCCACAACCTCCTTTCAGGTAGTTGTTGAGAGTAATGAGGTCTCCCCTCAGCCTCTTCTTCTCTAGGCTAAACACCCCCAGCTCTCTCAGCCGTTCCTCATAAGGCCTGTTCTCCAGCCCCTTCCCCAGCTTCGTTGCGCTTCTCTGGACTCACTCCAGAGTCTCAACATCCTTGCGCTGTCACCTTTAGTGGAATGTAAGAATTGTGTAGTTGAGCTGATGCTTTTTCCCCTGCCCATTCTGGCTGTGATAATAAAATGTTGAGCTTTGGAAGATTTGCTTGTTTGGGTGGAAGTTTTGCTGGAGCAAGGATGACCTGAAATGTTAGGGTGTGATCCTGACTGCACATGGGACACCAGACTGGGCAGTCCCGTGAGATGAAAGAAGACTGTCTGGTGACTGTGATGTGCTCAGGGTGGTGATGCTGAGCAGTTTGGAGCTGGAAAGGAATCCCCTGGTGTCCTGAGCCAGACCAGTGCCTTGTCGTTACGAGGGCTTGGGATTGATTCATAGAATCACCAGGTTGGAAAAGACCTCTTGGATCATCGAGTCCAACCATTCCTGTCTGCCACTAAACCATGTCCCTGATTCCAAAGTGAAGGCAGGCTTTTGGGAGGGCAAAAGGTAGTTGGGAGGAAAATTCCTGCCCTCCTGTGCAATCCATGTGTGCACGCACATGGGAGTTGAATTCTTTGGGGAAGCTTTTGGTGTCCAGTGTGTATGAAGTTGTGCTCCGTGTGCACAGCGGAGTTTGGGCTGTGTGACTGGGAAAAGGCTGTGGTGAAGCCAGTGTTCTTGTCCTGTCCCGTTTCTCTCTGACGTGAGCAGCCTCCTGGGGTGTCACTTTTCTTGGAAAATAACTTTAGATTCCATCATTTTCATGCCAACTGTGTAAGTCCGTTTGTTACAGACACTTGAAAGGGTCTGGAGGCAAAACTAGCAAATATAAACTCCTTCAGAAGCCACATCTGATCAATTAAAGTGTTCTAAGTCTTTTCTTCTTCTGGAAGAAATGTTTGTTGGGTATGAAAATACTAAAATCCTGCACTGTATTTTAAGGAGATTTGAGTGCTTTATAACATCTTTAGTAGTTATTATTCTTCCTCCATGAAAATTGACCCCCTCCCCTTCCTTCTCCAGGATCCTTCGCTGTTGAATGGCAAAGTGACGCTGCACCACGTCGCTGCTGGGACTGTGGTGTCGCGCCAAGGAGACCAGGTGAGTGAGCGTCACCTCCGAGCAGAGAGAACTGGCTCAGTCCTTGCATCCCACGCACTGATGATGACAAATAAAAATCCACACACTGCTAACTCTTCCCAAACCTCCTCTTCTCGAGGTGAAACAATCCCATTCCCCAGTTTTTTTGCCCACAGTGTGGCCAGTGCCAGAGAGGAAATATGGTATCTACCTCCTTTCAGCCTTTATCTACCTAATGGGAAGGAACGGAGCATCCCACCTCCATCCTTCCTGAGGTCTGTGAAGACTTTGTCATGCCCTGCACTGCAGCCTTTCAGTGGTGTCACTCAGCTGAAGCAAAGTTATTTTCTTTCTCTCTTCTCCTTTACAGGAATGCGGTATTATTTGTTTATAGCAAAGTGTATTTAGGATCTAACGAGATTCGTTTATAATAATGCTGTGTAAACAGACAAGGTTATGCAAGGCAGATGAGGGGCAGCTCCAGTTACGGTGCTGCTGTCATCTGCTCTGCGGAGCTGTGCTTTCCCTCATCACACTGCTGTGATTACCCCATTATCTCCATTTCCAATAGTGTTGCTATTTCCTGAGATCTTACGGCTGACGCCGTCATTTCTCATAACCATGCAAAGAGAAACACATTTTTCAATATTGCGGCTGCTCGGTTTTAAATATTCATAGCTTACTTTTAATAATTCACTTTTGTGTCTTATATTATCACTTAATTGTTCGAAAACTAGAGCGAGCTTTCTGGGAAACGGATCGGTTGTGATAGAGCTGTCACCGTGATAATAGCTTTTAGAACCTCCAGGGATTGTATTGACCTCTTGTTCCATTTTCTCCAGGATGTTAATGTTTGCTTTGTGGTCTCGGGGATGCTTCACGTGTACCAGCGGAAGATAGACTCGGAGGAGGACACCTGCCTCTTCATTACCCACCCGGGAGAGCTCGTGGGCCAGCTCGCCGTCCTGACCGGGGAACCGCTCATTTTCACCATCAAGGCCAATCGTGACTGCAGCTTCCTGTCCATTTCCAAGTCCCATTTCTATGAGTGAGTTCTACCATGGGAAACATGCATTGATTTCTTTACTTTTAATTTCTAATGGCCCTTTTGAACAAATGGGAGTGGTGGGTGTGGCGTCGTACTGCTGTGAGATTTCTGGGAGTGAACCGGGGAGCTTAGCTGAGAGTTTGAAGTGCCAAATGAGCTCTTGACCCGTCTACTGGATGACTTTCCCTGCAGCAACAGGTGAGACAGGGAACTTGGTAATATTAAGTAGCGATACCTCCTTTGTTTCAGGTTTAGAGAACACCTCGCTCAGTGGAATGTGATTTATGACCCAAGGCTCCTATACTTAATAATCCAAAATACTAAAGAGCTGTGGTTCACCCCCAGCCAGCAACGAAGCACCATGGAGCTGCTCACTCACTCTCCCACAATGGGATGTGGGAGAAAGTTGGAAGAGTAAAAGTGAGGAAAACTCATGGGCCGAGCTAAAGACGGTTTGATAGCTAAAGCAAAGACCACACCTACAAGCAAAGCTAAAAAAGGAGTTCAGTCACCACTTCCCATTGGCAGCAGGTGTTAAGCCATCCTCAGGGAAGCTCCCTAATCTGTGATGGTTACTTGGGAAGGCAAACACCATCGGTCTAAACATCCTCCTCTTCCTCCTTCTTCCCCCAGCTTTGTTGTTGAGCAGTGTTGTATGGCGTGGGATCCCCCCGGGGTCAGATGTCCCCACTTGGTCCCCTCCCAGGTGGGTTATGTGTCTCCAAGGATGGAGTCTTCACAACCCCCTTGGGCAACCTGTGCCACCGCTTGGCCACCTTTGATGTAAAGAAAGCTTTTCCCCAGGCTCAGATGGAGCCTCCTGTTCCTGTGTTTCTGCTTGTGCCCCTTGCCTCTTGTCTTACCACTGGACAGGCCTCAAAAGAGCCCAGATCCCTCCTCCTTACACATTCCTTCAGCTCTTTGGAGACACTGAGGAGACCTGCGGGAGCCTTCTCTCCTCCAGGCAGAGCAGTGCCAGCCCCCCCGAGCCTCACCTCCTTCATCTCCTTTCTCCTCTCCAGGGCCCTTCCTCGGGCTCTGTCTGCCCTGGCCGTGTCTCTCTCGCACTGCTGAGCCCTGGACGAACACCCCGAGCCCAGCACACAGGCTCCGGGTGGTGTGAGCAGCCTCGAGATGCTACAGGTCCCATCCAGCGAGGCAGCCCCAAGGCACTGGATCCTCCATCGCTGGAGCCCCTCTCCCAGCACACTGACCCCGCAGGGCTGAGGCTCCAGCACAGCTGGGAGGAAAAGGAGGCCGAGCAGCCGGCAAAGGGACAGAAAGCATCCTGGGTGGGGAGAACACTGGCAGCCGCATCATTAAGAACACTGAGACCTTTCCTGCCATTTGAACGTCTTTATTGTCAGGGAGGGACGGGTTTGGGAAGAGTGAGCAGAGTCCTGTGGTCCTCAGGGGTTCAGCGCCAGATCCTGCTTGTGGTCAGGCCCTTCCAGCATCCGAGGTGCGGTGGCTTCTGGGTGGATGAGGAAGAGTCCTGGGGGAGCCACTGGTTCCTCTTCAGAGGCCAACAGGGTCAATGAGAGGAGACTCTGCCCGGGGCTGAGCACAGTCCCCACCGCCAGCCGCCCACGGCTCCGGGTGCTCGTCCTCGCGCCCGTCTGGGGTGGGATTGAGGATGGAGCGGGGGCAGCGGGGACACCCCCACCAGGCAGCAGCTGGGATGACCACGAGTGTTTCCATGGTGGAGGTGGCACGGCTGGAGAGGTCTGGTCTTGGGGCAAGAGTCACCCATCGGGGGACAGCGATGCTGGCACTGGGCTCCCCTTGGCGTCGGGAGGCAGAGGAGCTGGCAGCGGGCACAGGACTGCGCTCCCGTCGGCGTCGGGAGGCAGAGGAGCTGGCACTGGGCACAGGACTTCGCTCCCGTCGGCGTCGGGAGGCAGAGGAGCTGGCAGTGGGCACAGGACTTCGCTCCCGTCGGCGTCGGGAGGCAGAGGAGCTGGCAGTGGGCACAGGACTTCGCTCCCGTCGGCGTCGGGAGGCAGAGGAGCTGGCAGTGGGCACAGGACTTCGCTCCCGTCGGCGTCGGGAGGCAGAGGAGCTGGCACTGGGCACGGGACTGCGCTCCCGTTGGTGTTGGGAGGCAGAGGAGCTGGTGGCTGCCAGGGGGCTGTGCTCCTGCTGCTCTTGGAAGGGGGCCCACCTGGTTCTGGTCATGAAGCCGCACCTGCTTTCACCTTGGAAGCCGGCGCATCTGGTTGTGGCCACCAGCTTGCCCTGACGTCTCTCCTGTATGGCCACCCAGTGTGTCCTGCCAGCAGGGCTGCGATCGCGCCAGCTCCTGAAGGATACGGCGATGAGGTGCTCAGGGCTGTGCTCCGAGCTCCTGGTGAAACGGGGTGCGCCGTGGTGCAGGAGGTGGCAGGCTTCCTTCCTGCACTTCTTCACCATGAAGTCAATGAGTTCCCTCACGAAGTCTGCGGTGTGTTCACGCAGGTCGTGGTGCAGCTCCTCAACCAGGTGCTCCTCGTGCAGCCCCAGGACGGGCAGGGCGCTCAGGATCATCTCCTGCAGCCCCAGGGCCTGCTTGGACTCCTGCCCAAAGATGCGACCCAGCTCCTGCTGCAGCCAGGGCCGCAGGTGCCGAAGGAGCCCTGGGTACTCCCGGAATAGATATCCCCAGGTGGAGGGGGAAAAGTCGCCCACAAAATTGGGAGCCTGGGTCCATCGTTCGGGTTCTCTGGATATCAGTGCTG
The DNA here is from genome assembly GCA_033558105.1 of Coccyzus lansbergi. Taxonomy (NCBI): domain Eukaryota; kingdom Metazoa; phylum Chordata; class Aves; order Cuculiformes; family Coccyzidae; genus Coccyzus; species Coccyzus lansbergi. Next base: position 41,713 of record JAUMJK010001039.1, read on the forward strand.
CCTCCTGATCTACAGCCATGCTCCACAGGTGCTGAGAAGGGTTGGGAGAGCTGCTGGCAATGGACTCCTCATCCTCTGCGATGCTGTGGCGGTGAGGGTCCTGCTGGAAGAGGAGGAGAGGTCATGAGCTGGAGCAGGGAGGGCTGGAAGGGAAGCCCAGTTCAGTCCCGAAGGAAATGTGCCCAGCTCTTGCTGCAGCCTTCTGCAGGCTTCAGTTTGTGTTTGAGTTGGTCCAGGAGGCCCTTGTTCATCCACGCAGACCTCCTGGCATATTTACCTGACTTCCCCTTTGTTGGATCCATCGCTCCAGAGCTTGGAGGAGGGGATCCTGGGATATTAAACACCTTTCCTGGGTCCATCTCCTATGTGCAGCTCTATCCCATGGTGCCCTACAGAGCAGACGCCTCAACAGTCTGAACTCTGCTCTCCTCAAGTCCAGGGAAGAGGTTTTGCTGCATGCTCTCCCCACTAACCTCAGGATCCTGTACTCCACCATTTAGTGCTCATTTCAGCCAAAGCTTCCCAAGAGCTTCACATTTTCTAGTTTCCATTAATAATATGAAATAAATCTCAACAGCCAAGGAGGAGAGAGGAACACAACATCCAAAGAAAACCAGTGATGCACCCACTTCCTAGGGGGAAGGTTCCCGCACAGCTCACCTCTGCTGCGACCAGCGCTCCTCCTGGCTGCCTCGGCCGCCTGGACCTAGCACGGCCGGGGGAGATCCTGCAGCGGCTCATCGGGTGGCACTGAGAGCTGCAGCTACAAGTTGCAAGGGCACAAACCAAGCTCTGAGCTAAAGGCTCGCTCTACGCTTCCAACCTCGCTGAGTCGCTCAGCTGGACTGAAGACTTGAGAGAGGCCGGTGCTGGAATCTAGGCAGTGAGGGCTGTGATGTCACAGTGCATGGTGGGGGATGGTCTTATCCTGATCTCCAAGAATAATAAGTAAAAAATCCAAGAAACAAGAAAGAGAGAGAAAAGCAAAGCCCAATAAACAAGTCATGAGAAAGAAAACACTTGCTTCCACCCAAGCAGGCGATGTCAGGCAGTCCTTGAGCAAGAGCTGCCATCCTGCCCTGTCCAGTTCTATCACTGAGCATGATGCATGGTGGGATCCCCCTTGGGTCACTTGTGCTGATCTGGTGCTGGTTTTGGCTGGGACAAAGTCTGGCCAGAGCCCGCGCTTTGCTAGGTTAGGTGCTGCTTTGCCAAGCCCTTTCTCTTAGAGTCATTATTCCTTTTTGGCAGAGAACCAGCCCAGCTCTGTTTCCGACCCCAGTCCCAACTGCTGGATGTGCTTTGAGTGATTGATCTTGGTGTAGCTTTGTTTTCAGTGCTCCCTTACAGAACAGGTCAAAGAGCAGGGACCCTGCTGGACTGTGGGAGTAGTACATGAGTCGTGACTTAATGCTTAGAGGGGAATGTAGGTATTTCTTAATGAAAAAACATGTCCCCCAACCCATTACAGTGGCTGTGGTTAGTCTCGTTGTCCAAGATTAAGAGATATATATATTGATTTGATGTGCTTTTGATTTATTCCACGATCCTGTTGTTAAGACTGTTAGCTCCCACACATAATTTGTGTCGAATACCTCTGTTGCCTTTTCTGACCTCCTCTTTCAGCTTCTGTTGGACTGTGCCATCAACCCGAGGTTGTGGTTTTTAGACCTCTGCTGTGTTGTCCGTTTCTGTGTGCTCTAAATCAGTCCAATTGTTCGTATCTCTAATCAGCTCTGTTACAAGGCTCTCACTCGGTGGTTTTCGTGTTCCCACCTCAGGCAGAAGGCTGTGTGGGATGAGGCAGACCCCCCTTTCCTCAGCACTGGGCTGGGTTGATGGCTTTGCCGTCCCTGCTCTGTGCGGTGGATGTCAGCTCTGCCCTAATTGCTGATGGATGCTCCCCACTTGTGCCATTCCAGCCGGTGGCAGATCTGTATCCTCTAAGCTTTTGCTTTTTCTTTCTTTCTTCTTCTACTATTCATTTCGTACTTCTTTCTAACTATAAATTTCACAATATTGTCTCAGCTAACTGGTCAGATCTCACCTTTTCCTTCTCTGTTTTTTGTTTTCATACTCAGTCCCGGATTAGCTCTCATTTGTTTGAGCTCAAGAATAAAGTTGTTTCTTTCTTATTCCAGCTTTTTGCTTCCATTAACCCATTGCTCTCAGGCCCATTGCTGGTGATTTCTTCATTGCTTTGGGGACCTTTCAAAACATTTTTCTCCTTCAAGTAGTCCATCGCCAGTTCTCTCCATTTTATGAGCAATTTGTTCTTTCTGCATTTTACCTTCAGAATTTCTCCTGAAACGAAGCTTTCCATCACTTCCAATTCCTGTATTTAAAAATGTCATTGTAGAACAGCTCTGTAAAGTGTGAGGTTTTTTAATCTTTGTTCAGTTTTGGTTTGAACTCTCCGATGAAGGCAAACTTGTTGATAAAATTACAAGTACGTGAAGGGGCTACAAGAAAGCTGAGGAGGGACAGCTTGCAAAGGCTTGTGGTGATAGCATGAGGGGCAATGGGTATAAACTGGAGAGGGAAAGATTTGGACTAGACATAAGGAGGAATTTCTTCACAGTGAGGGTGGGGAGGCCCTGGAACAGGTTTTCCAGGGAAACTGGCTGCCCCATCCCTGGAGGGGTTCAAGGCCAGGTTGGAAGGGCCTTGAGGACCCTGATCCAGTGGGAGGTGTCCCTGCCCATGGCAGAGGGTTCAAAACTGGATGATCTTTAAGGTCCCTTCCAACCCTAATTATCCTATGATTCTATGATTCTAAATAAGTTTTGGTTTCGACTTCTATTGCCAAATTCTGTGCTCATGATCCTACATCAGGAATGAAGTTTTTTTAGTTCTTGTTTACCTGACCAGAAGAAATGTGACAAGAACCTCTGTTATTCTCCAAATTTCCTTTCTTCCTTTCTTACCAAATCATAGAATCATCAAGTTGGAAGAGACTCAGCGGATCATTGAGTCCAACCATTCCTATCAAACACTAACCCATGTCCCTCAGCACCTCGTCTACCCATCCCTTAAACCCCTCCAGGGAAGATGACTCAACCATCTCCCTGGGCAGCCTGTTCCAGTGCCCAATGACCTTTTCTGTGAAAAACTTTTTCCTAATGTCCAGCCTAAACCTCCCCTGGTGGAACTTGAGGCCATTCCCTCTTGTCCTGTCCCCTGTCCCTTGGGAGAAGAGCCCAGCTCCCTCCTCTCTACAACCTCCTTTCAGGTAGTTGTAGAGAGTAATGAGGTCTCCCCTCAGCCTCCTCTTCTCCAGGATAAACACCCCCAGCTCTCTCAGTAGCTCCTCATAGGTTCTGTTCTCCAGCCCCTTCATCAGCTTCGTTGCTCGAATATATTGCTCTCTACCTTTGAGCTGCCCTGGAACATCGTGTGTGTTTTCTCTCCCTAATTAATGAGAGCAGAGCAGACAGAACGTAGTCGATAGTCGCCATTAAGCAATCGCCGTAGCCCAGGGTTTAGAATTGCACGTTGGATGTTGAACAAGAGATGAAATGCTTTTCACTGCAACTTTGGGGCACAAGGCAGCTCTAACTAATAACTATCAGTAACTGTGGAGTCGAAGTACAGCAGCACCGCGAGCTAATTACATGGTACATTCCTTAAAGGCTCTGCTGTTTTGCTGAGCTGCTGTACTAAGTGTGCAGTGCCTACGCTGCAACTGTTGGTGTCTCCTGACGAATGCTGTAATCAAGCTGTCAGCAGGCTTTCTTAAGGGAGTATGTTCAGCTTCTGCAGTTCCAGGGGCTCTGCCACGTTTTCTCCTTCAGGAAATTTCACAGTTTGGTGTCTTCATGGTGTGCGCTTGCCAGATTAGCAGGAATGATTTGATTTTTATTTCCTATTACCAGCCGAGCTGAATATGAAATTGCATCTATATCTACAAGAATATCTGCCTAGGTCCCAGGCTTTCACAGGCGCTGGTGTAGCCTTTTCATAGTTATATTTGGTGAGCTTTCTAATAAAGAATCCTGAGCATCTCTCCAGGAACAGGTTTCAGAAGCGCAGAGCTTTAGCTTTTAATTTTCCCAGTGCCAGGCATGTGCCAAGCAGCAGAACAAAGTGAAATTCCCAAGTGGGAGCAAGGAAACCTGCCTGACACTACAGAAAAAAACCCTGATTTTTTGTTCTAGTGCACAAAGGTGGGTTTTCCTCTTCCATGCTCATACTCTTGTAGAAGCTATGGCATGGAGTGAAATAACAGAGCTCCAAATGGAAATAAAAGCAGCCTGTTAGTAGTTTACATTTTGAATGCATTAAGCATTAAGATACATATCTTGGGGGAGGAACAGGAGTAAATGTTTTTTATCGATCACAGCAGACAGCCTGTGTGGGAGGAGACTTTGAGGGCTGAATAAGCAAGCAGAGTGAAACCAGTGAGCCAAACTCTTCAGGAGTTGTCAGGGGGTTTGTGTATCTTTGAGAGCAGCTCAGGAGGGGGTAGGGCTGGATGTTTGTGTGTGATGGTGAGGATGTGGGATTGTCCATTAGTGCTTATCATAGAATCATAGAACAACCAGGTTGGAAAAGACCCACCGGATCATCGAGTCCAACCATTCCTATCAAACACTAAACCATGTTCCTCAGCACCTCGTCCACCCGTCCCTGAAACCCCTCCAGGGAAGGTGAATCAACCCCCTCCCTGGGCAGCCTCTGCCAGTGCCCAATGACCCTTTCTGTGAAAAACTTTTTCCTAATGTAATGATGTTCGAAGACAACCTGTAGAACCCAGCAGCCGCAATCTCATCTCATCCTGTCCCCTGTCACTTGGGAGAAGAGCCCAGCTCCCTCCTCTCCACAACCTCCTTTCAGGGAGTTGGAGAGAGCAATGAGGTCTCCCCTCAGCCTCCTCTTCTCCAGGATAAACACCCCCAGCTCTCTCAGCCGTTCCTCATAAGACCTGTTCTCCAGCCCCTTCCCCAGCTTCATTGCTCTTCTCTGGACTCGCTTCAGAGCCTCAACATCCTTGCCTTCCTCTTCTTCTTTCCATTTTTTAGGGTGGGAGAGATTTGATACAAATCCCATGTTTTGTGCTTAGCAAAAGGTCCCATGAACACACAAAGCTGATTGTCTTAGGGCAGGCTGCTATCTTCATTGTAGAGGTAACAGCGGTGCAGAAAACGGACCAAGTAGTTCTGATTTTCCCTATTGTTTCTGCCCACGTGTGGCTTTAATGCAGCTCCCCCATCTCTCTCTGTGTGCACCTCACGTACCAGCTCTGCACACGCTTACCTGCTTCTTCCTGAAGTCGTGCTGCCTCTTGTACAATAATGAATTTTTAGAAGTCTGTCGTTAATTGCTCTTGACGCTGCACAGGAACAGGAGGGACAAGACGTCCTACCAGGTGTGCCGCCTAGAGACGTGCGTGGTCAGTTCACTGTGGTGCTGTGGCGCTTTGGTAAGAGTTACTTGCAGAGATCTTTAGTCTAAAAGGCATTGCTGAGCAGTCATCAAGTGTCTGAGAGAACAATTTCCCTCAGGCCTCACGGTCGGTGTTGAGCTTGCAGTTCTCCCTGGCAGAATATCCACAAAGTTTCTCAGTTTGAGAAGAGTGTTGAATTGCACGGGATCTTTATTACTGGAGACTCTGAAGCATCACTTAGAAGATTCAGTGTTATAGATCAGAAGCTTTATGAGAAGATGTTTCAGGTCTTTGTGGTCTTTGCAACAGGAAAAAAAAAGGAACATTTGAAATGCAGAGCAGATCTTTCATTTTTAAGAGCATCAGGCTTTGCTAAAAAATAAGGTTCTGGCTCAATATAGAATCGAGGGGAAACTGAGCACATGTGCACGTGTGAGAGATGAGGAGGGATAATCTTCTGGGTGCTGTGAACATTTTCCTGTGCTGTCAGAGACTGCGGTACCAGGGAGGCTGGGAGAGTGGCTCATAAACAGCCTCCCATCCATTCTCCTGCTCACCTAAAGACAGGCTTGAGCCAGATGGCAGGACTATCCAGCATCCTACTGGCCCGACCCTCCTGCCACTGGGACTGTGTCAAATTTAAGTGGTTGATTTGGGCTATTTGAAAGGCTACAGGTCCCTACGTTATCAAATTATCCCTGATACACCGTGGAAGTGAAGACAGTGGGATGTGTGTGTGGGAACAGGCCTTATGAGGAATGGCTGAGAGAGCTGGGGGTGTTTAGCCTGGAGAAGAGGAGGCTGAGGGGAGACCTCATTGCCCTCCACAACTACCTGAGGGGAGGTTGTGGAGAGGAGGGAGCTGGGTTCTTCTCCCAAGTGACAGGGGACAGGATGAGAGGGAATGGTCTCAAGCTCCACCAGGGGAGATTTAGGCTGGACTTTAGGAAAAACTTTTTCACAGAAAGGGTCACTGGGCAGTGGGAGAGGCTGCCCAGGGAGGTGGTTGATTCACCTTCCCTGGAGGGGTTTAAGGGATGGGTGGATGAGGTTCTGAGGGACATGGTTTAGTGTTTGATAGGAATGGTTGGACTCGATGATCCTGTGAGTCTCTTCCAACCTGGTTGTTCTATGATTCTCTGAATGTCCTCATTGGAATTAGAGCCTGTGTAACTGTCCGGCTATGTTGGCCATGGCCGCTTTGGGATGTTATCCTGTGTGTATCCATTCCTGCTTCAGGGAAATACTTCAATAACACTATTTTTTCCCCTCTAGGATCATGCGGGAGCAGCCAAGCGTCGTTCTCGGTGTGGCCCACACTGTGGTTAAGAGAATGTCCCCATTCGTTAGGCAAATTGACTTTGCCCTGGACTGGATGGAGGTTGAGGCCGGCCGAGCTGTTTACAGGTGAGGTGGGGACAAAGCTGTACTCTGTCTGGTGAATATTTCAGTTTTCAGAGTTCAGGAGCTGTGCTTCATTGGTGAGATAAAGATTAAGAAACTCATTGGACTGAAGTCATCAAGCATGCCATTGGGTTTCTTTGTTCATCTATTTTGAGATTATTTTCTTGAGCATGGCTTCAGTCTCGTCTCCAGGTGTTCTTAAAATTGTTTCATGCTATTCCTCATCGTTTATATTGTCTCTGCAAGCTTTTAAAGCGACATAATTGATTAAGACTCAGCCAGTTATATGTTCTGGTGGTACTTTCTGCATCGTTAAGGACAAGAGTGACTATTGCTCAGGGTTGTTCAGCCATTTTAAAATGAACAACAAACTCCAAGGTGATTCAGTTAAGCATATTCAACTGTAAATTCAGAATAGGCACTGCATTTTATGTTTATAAAGCAAAAAATACTACTCTGAACGCTTAGTTTTATGCATTTTTGAACTAGGATGCCTTTGAGCCATTATATGGTTGCTGTGCTGATGGGAGAACAAAGGTCTAGTTACAATGTGTTCTGTACAATTGTAATTTTAATGTTTATTACTGTACCTGCAGCACTGATGCCATTGGAAGGTTTTGATTACTTTGTGTATCAAAGCAGTAGTAACTGTTAATAGTGTTAAAATCTTTAGGAATTCCTTGCATCAGTCCTTGACAGGACAAGAGGGAATGGCCTCAAGCTCCACCAGGGAAGAATTAGGCTAGAGATTAGGAGGAAGTTTTTCACAGAAAGGATCATTGGGCATTGGCATAGGCTGCCCAGGGAGGTGGTTGATTCACCTTCCCTGGAGGTGTTTAAGGGATGGGTGGACGAGGTGCTGAGGGACATGGTTTAGTGTTTGATAGGAATGGTTGGACTCAATGATCCAGTGGGTATCTTCCAACCTGGTTGTTCTATCAGTTGTAACTCTGCTACCGGAAGTGCGGCATCTCGTCCGAGAGCTAGGTCACACTGCAGATCACGCAAACTGGATACAGCAAAAACTTCCTGATAGAGGAAAATGTGTGCGTTATGAGGACTCCAAATCTTGAACCACTTGGAAGTTGTTGTCTTTGACCTGCGGGATTCCGTAACGCGTCATAGAATCATAGAACGACCAGGTTGGAAGAGACCCATTGGATCATCGAGTCCAACCATTCCTATCAAACACTAAACCATGTCCCTCAGCACCTCGTCTACCCGTGCCTTAAACACCTCCAGGGAAGGGGAATCAACCACCTCCCTGGGCAGCCTATTCCAATGCCCAATGACCCTCTGTGTGAAAACCTTCCTCCTAATCTCCAGCCTAAACCTCCCCTGGTGGAGCTTGAGGCCATTCCCTCTCATCCTGTCCCCTGTCCCTTGGGAGAAGAGCCCAACTCCCTCCTCTCCACAACCTCCCTTCAGGTAGTTGTAGAGAGTAATGAGGTCTCCTCTCAGCCTCCTCTTCTCCAGGATAAACACCCCCAGCTCTCTCAGCCATTCCTCATAAGGCCTGTTCTCCAGCCCCTTCACCAGCTTCGTGGCTCTTCTCTGGACTCGCTCCAGAGCCTCAACATCCTTCTTGTGCTGAGGGTCCCACAACTGAACACAGGATTCGAGGAGCGGTCTCACCAGTGCCGAGTCCAGAGGGAGAAGAACCTCCCTGGCCCTGCTGGTCACACCGTTTCTGATCCAAGCCAAGATGCCATTGGCCTTCTTGGCCACCTGGGCACACTGCTGCCTCATGTTCAGTCGGCTGACCTTGCGAGGACAACAAGCTCTGCTGTAACCCGTTTTCTGGTGTCTCCACTAGAGACCACCCACATCCTAGACAGCGGCTGCCAGAGCTGACATTAACCACTTGTGCAAAGCTTGTATGTTTAAACATTGCATCTGTTTCCAAATCACCTTTTAAAAGTGCCTGTTCACTTTCTTGTCTTGGTTAAACATTTCCCATCCTCTAAGCCAGGTAGGGAAGGGTGATCAGTTCGCTAAAAGATTCCAGAGATGTTTGCTGAGCAAAGATGCTTCACTCATCCTCGTTACCGGTGATTGTTTCTGCAGGCAGGGTGACAAGTCAGACTGCGCGTACATTGTCTTGAATGGCCGACTTCGCTCTGTCATACGCATGGATGATGGGAAAAAGCACCTGACGGGCGAATATGGACGAGGAGACTTAATTGGAGTGGTAAGAGCCAGTTCCAAAACTGAATTGTATGAGAAGTTGGTGTTGACTCCACACCGACTAAACCATCATCTTGTTCTGATAAATTGTTGGTCTCGGTTAAAGGTTTTTTACAAGCTAAAAAGATGGAAATTCCCTTCTACCTGGGAACTTTATACAATAATATTATACATGAATAAAATTATTAGGCTTGGTTTAAAATGAAAGATTAAAAAAAGTCACAACCAGGCCAAAAAGCCCTACATGAAGCTCTTTTGTGATTTGGGTTAGTTCTTTTCCCATTGAGAGGAGTGCAGTCTGCTTAGATAGTCCCGGAAGAATTGCAGGAATGTGCACTAAATGGTGATTTGAATAAATTTAATATTATTAAACAATTTGGTTTGGTTGGGGTTGAGTCCAACCTCTTCCGAGTTAGCAGAGCTCACTTTAAAGCTCCATCTAGTTGTTCAGGGAATGTGTAGTTATTAAAAGACATTCAAATAACTTTTGATTTCAAAGTTGTAGTATTTAGCCGCGTTTCATTTCTCTCTGGTGTTAATTTTCTGTTCCTAAGACCTAGTTGAACAACTGCAGTGGGAGGCAGAAATGTGCATGACTTGCTTGAGATTTTCATTTAAAATTAGAAGATTTCTGAACTTCTGCACTTGTTCAGGCCATCTTCAGCTTTCTGAGCTGAAATCTAAATATGGGTTTGTAGAAGGAGCGGGTCTGTTCCCGGCTGTGCTAGGCACCCTCTCACAACTTTTATTTATTTGCTTTTCCCTTTTTGGGGCTATCTGTTGGGAATCCCTCACTAGAGGTAAAGGGACCTGGCTTGACACGAACAAAAACTGAGATCTTCTATGACTTAATCCTGCACGAGACCTGTTTAGTGTGTGAGTAAGGCCTTGTCAGGTTTGACACGTTGCCCTGCTTTCTTTCACTATCGATGATCTGCAGATTCTGGGTGTTTGCAGAGCCCCCAGGCTGGAACGCCAGCGCTGTTGTGCTCTCTGCAAACCGTTCTGAGTGGCAACAGAGCACACGGTCTAAACTGTCCCCACTGGTGAGCAGTAGTGCTGGTTTGGCCTAACGTTTCATGCTGGCTGAACTCTTCTGTCTGATGAGGAGAGGGGGAGGTTGATTTGGTGGATGGACCAAGATGCTGTAACAGTGCTGTGTTTGCTGTGAGCCCCTGGGTACAGACGTGAAAATACCCGTACAGTGTATCTCGAAACCATAAGTCACTTTTCTGGATCCATGTTATGACATGAATCATTTTGAAGACTTCTGTGACGCTGTGGACGTCGCCGACTCCTTCCTCCCCATCCCCACAGCTCCCAGCCCCACTGACTCACGCTGCCATTTGTTGAAAGCATCTCCCTGCTCTGGCTGCCTTCGGAAAACACGGGGGAGGATTCCTAGAGATTGCCAAGATTAATGTAGCCGTCTTCCAGAGGGCATTTGGGAAAGGCCATTTTTCCTTTTAGAAAGATCTGTTTATCCCCTTCTGCAGGATCTGTGAGAAACTTTTAAAAGCTTGCTGTGGGGCTGGGCTTTTTCCCCAAGAACTTGGAGAGTTCTGGCTGCTTGCAGGGAATTAAATCAGCAGTTGGTGTTTATAATGGGTGTTTTGGCCGATGACTGGTAAGTTCCTCCCTGAAACCCCTCCAGGAGCCCCCATATCATAAGCACTCACAAAATATAATACAAGAGTCTTGTAGTTGGCATATTTTTGTGTATTACCTTTATTTCAGCCCTTGACACGTGCTGCGTGTCATATGAATGAGAGATGAGCGTCTGCCATTTACGCTCTCAGAAGAAAAGTTCTGAACAGTGAAGGATCTCAGACAAGATGTTGATTTTCAAGCCTGTGCGTGCGCTCTCAGAGCTAAACTCGTGGCTCAAACTGTTTTGTTCCTTTCACTGACTCAGTGGCATCTGTTTCTGAGGTCTGTCAGTTCAAGGGGAGAGGAAAAGACGAGAAACTAAACTTTGCCTTCCCTGTGCGGTTACTTGATGAACTGAGGAGGGTGGGGATTTCTTTACATAAGGAAAAAAATCTTCACCGAAAGGGTTGTTAAGCACTGGCAGAGGCTGCCCAAGGAGGTGGTTGATTCACCTTCCCTGGAAGTGTTTAAGGCACAGATGGATGAGGTGCTGAGGGACATGGTTTAGTGTTTGTTAGGAATGGTTGGACTTGATCCGGTGAGTCTCTTCCGACCTGGTGATTCTGGGATTCCAGGGAAAATGATCCCTGCCCACAGAAGCCTTTCTGGAGGGGCACTGCCAGCTCTTTGCTGCTGCCACGCCGAGTGATGGGCAACTCCAGTTGGTCTCTCTGGGCAAATCCAGGCAAAACTTGATTAGAGACCTTCCAAGTGATTTTTAAAGGGTGGTGATGAATCCGTGAGGCGATTCCCTTGTGTTTAAAATACACTTGGCCGCTTGAAATACAAACGACAAGTTCTGACAAAGAGATTTGACCCCTTTTGGGTCATTTTTAATTTGTTGATAGAGTGAAATGACTTCACTAAACCGTTTGTTTAAAATGCTTATAATAATATTCTTTTTTTTGTTCTTGACGCTGCTGCTTCAGTTTTGGTCATGGTTAACTGCTGCAGATTATAGTTTTAATTCATGTTATCTTGATCTAATTAATACGTTGTCTGAGAGAGGGGATTCCTTTTTATTAAGTTCTGTTACACCTGTCGATACTGGGCAAGCAAGCCCAGGGTTTGACATTTGTCGTTGTCCCTCTTGGAACTGGTGAGACTTTGGGCTGATCTTCAGCGTTTCTTACAACCAGCTGGGGCAGGAGATCACAACTCCAACATCTGTTGGGATCATAGAATCATAGAACAACCTAGTTGGAAGAGACCCACTAGATCATCGAGTCCAACCATTCCTATCAAACGCTAAACCATGTCCCTCAGCACCTCGTCCACCCGTCCCTTAAACCCCTCCAGGGAAGGTGAATCAACCACCTCCCTGGGCAGCCTCTACCACTGCCCAGTCACCCTTTCTGTGAAAAATTGTTTCCTAATGTCCAGCCTAGACCTCCCCTGGTGGAGCTTGAGGCCATTCCCTCTCCTCCTGTCCCTTGGGAGAAGAGCCCAGCTCCCTCCTCTCCACAACCTCCTTTCAGGTAGTTGGAGAGAGCAATGAGATCTCCCCTCAGCCTCCTCTTCTCCAGGATAAACACCCCCAGCTCTCTCAGCCGTTCCTCATAAGTCCTGTTCTCCAACCCCTTCCCCAGCTTCGTTGCTCTTCTCTGGACTCACTCCCGAGCCTCAACATCCTTCTTGTGCTGAGGGGCACATCTTGAGGGATGGGCGTGTTCTGCTTTTTGCACCCCTGGGAGGACACTTGGGTGCGAAGGGGGGAAAAAACCCAAGAGAACTATTTTACAGAAGCATCTCCTGCTGAATAGAAGTTATGTGTGTGCTGCCTGCTCCTTCACGTGCCCGAACGTGATAGAACTGTCTGTGCTCTTTCTGCAAGTCAGCACATAGGCTGCACTGGGTTCTCCAAGAGCGTCTGCAGTGTTGTTACAAGACTGAATGCCTGGCAGTTCCAAGGGGCCTCACTGACATCGCCTGAACTTCAAATGTCTTTAAAACCAAGGCTCCTATGTAACTTATAGTTAGGATGAGGGGTAGCCACCTGCCTTGTAAAATGGTTGTTTGCAGTGTCTTCCCAGCAAACTAGTTGGTTTTCAAACATACCCTCCTCAGTGGGGAAGCTGCAAGAAGGTTTCATTAATTCAGGATCTGTTCTGCTTCTGTTGAACACTCAGAATGTCTTTTCTTGTCAGTCGGACTATACCCACTTATATTTGGGGAGGAAATTAGCAAAGCAAGTGCAGAAAGGCATTTGTGCGCTGACATTTTCTATTAAGACAGGGCAGCATGAGTGATAAATTGCGGAATACGAGTCCTTGTCTGCCAGCGCTGCAGCACATCAGCTCTGCTGGAGGAGAAATCACGCTTCACACGCTGGGTATGATGGACTTTTAAAATATTTTTGATGTTAAGCTGTTCATCTCATTAATACAGTTAAATACGCGTGGCTTTTTTTCCTCTCTAAAAGGTTGAAACGCAAGAAGAATGGCTTATTTCCTGAGGGATTTGGAGCATTGGCCTTTTGAAATGTAACACGAACTGTTAGAAATCTTTAATTGCTGAGTAATCCTCAAAGGAGCCTCACCAGTATCAGGATTACACTTGTCAGGCTTTTGTTCTTTATCAGTATTACTGTTATCATTTGCCTCTGTCTTTTGACAGCACCGGCTGAATCTCCCTGTGCTCTCCACAGCTGTGCTGAACCAGGGCGGATTCTGCTCTGCCTCCTTTACTCTCTCCTTTTTAAAAGTGTGTGGATGGTTTTGGCTGATTACTTGCGTGTATTTTTTTTTGAAACCATGTTTTCTTCATTTGCCAAAGCCTTAAGATTCTTAAAAAATATTTTGGGTTAATCGAGGTTAGTGCCTCTCTGTGCGCAGCCTGTGTCTGTGGAAACCGGAGGCGGATGAGGTCTAAGGACTAGGCTGGAAAACGTGGTTGGGGAAGGAGGTGTTCTCTTGCCATCTCTCCCACCGTCTGTCTTGGTAATTCGTTACTGAACATTATTATTTACTTAACGGCATCTTAGGTGTAAAATTGTATTAAAAAACCCCAAAAAACCCCCAAACCCAACCCCCCAAATAAACAAACAATGAATAAACAGCAACTTCCCATTATCCACCAGCAGCAAAGCAAGAGAGGAAGCTCTGAGAAGGGAGTTCACATTTGCTCGGCTGAATTAGTGTTGGATTGAAGTACTTGAAAGGGGCCCAGAAAAAAGCTGGGGAGGGAGTTTTCACAAGGGCCTCTAGTGATAGGATGAGGGAGAATGGCTTTAAATTGGGAGGGGGAAGATTTAGATTAGGCACTAGTAAGGAATTCTTCACGATGAGGGTGGGGAGGCCCTGACCCAGGTTGCCCAGAGCAGTGGTGGCTGCTCCATCCCTGGAGGGGTTCAAGGCCAGGCTGGATGGGGCTTGGAGCCCCTGATCCAGTGGGAGGTGTCCCTGCTTGTGGCAGGGGTGGGACTGGATGGGTTTTAAGGTCCCTTCCAACTTAAACCATTCCAGAAGCTCAGTTTCCTGATTTCAAAACCCGACTTGAGGGTGATTTTGGCTGAATTCAAGTCGCTGACCTGAGCCATCTGAACCTTGGTTTCCTATAAGAATCTCTGCTTATGGTGTGAATCGCTGAGCACTGTCTGGTTTTCTTTGTGTTTTCTCTACGACTATTTATTCTTCTATCCACAACAATTTATCTTTCATCTTTATTTGCCTCAAGTTCTAACCAGCGGATGAAAATGAGAGACCATTCATAAGTGGAAGTTGTTGTGGTGCAGTTCAGTGGTCTCATTGCTGGCTGGGAAAACCACAGGCACAGTTGTGACAGGAGCTGGTGTTAAATTATCTGGCATTAATGTTATGTGGGTGAGTCACTGGGCTCTGTGGCTGCCACAGATAAAACTGCAGAGAGCTTTATCTCCTCGGCCAAATTCTTTTTAGAGAGTATTGGAATCTAAGATGACAGACAGTGATAATAGTTGTGACCTGCTGGTTTCAGACAGGTGATTTCATGCATCAGAATGTCACTTCTTAAGATGTTTAGTGTTTTCTTCCTGTTTCCAGATGAACCTCCTTGTGGTAATACCATCCCTAGTGTCCAGCTTTCAGCTAACTACTGATACAACTTCTGATCCCTCTTCAGGACAGTCTTCTGCTTCCCTTGCCTTCTGCTCCTTCCTCCCTTCTATTTTCATAGCATCACCAGGTTGGAAGAGACCCACCGGATCATCGAGTCCAACCATTCCTATCAAACACTAAACCATGTCCCTCATTCACCTGTCCCTTAAACACCTCCAGGGAAGGTGACTCAACCACCTCCCTGGGCAGCCTCTGCCAGTGCCCAGTGACCCTTTCCATGACAAAAAATTTTCCTAATGTCCAGCCTAAACCTCCCCTGGTGGAGCTTGAGGCCATTCCCACTCGTCCTGTCCCCTGTCCCTTGGGAGAAGAACCCAGCTCCCTCCTCTCCACAACCTCCTTTCAGGTAGTTATAGAGAGCAATGAGATCTCCCCTCAGCCTCCTCTTCTCCAGGATAAACACCCCCAGCTCTCTCAGCCGCTCCTCATAAGGCCTGTTCTCCAGCCCCTTCCCCAGCTTCGTTGCTCTTCTCTGGACTCTCTCCAGAGCCTCAACATCCTTCTTGTGGTGAGGGGCCCAGAACTGAACACAGGATTTGAGGGGCGGTCTCACCACTGCCGAGTCCAGAGGGAGAATAACCTCCCTGGACCTGCTGGTCACGTCTGTTTCTGATCCAAGCCCAGATGCCCTTGGCCTTCTTGGCCACCTGGGCCACTGCTGGCTCTTGTTCACTGGCTGTCAACCAACACCCCCAGGTCCTTCTCCTCCAGTCCCTTGATGGTGTTCACTGCTTCAACAGGACTGTCATTGTGCTGCTGCAAAATGTAGGCTCAGTCCTTTTGGGAAAACCCATCGCGTGACTCCTTAATTACAAAACAGTGAAAGTGAACACTCTTGTTCACTTTCTCACCTGTATTTATATATATATGTACATGGACAGATGTAGATATCCAAAGTAAGGCTTAGCTGTAAGAGTGTGTGTATAGGTATGTAAGTCCTTTTTATATATAACTATTAAAAATGAGAGAGGGAGGTTTGGATTCTTCTTTCTGCACAGAAGCGCTGAATGTCCTCCATCATGGGGTTAGCTTGGCACAGACGATATTGCAGAAGGTGGTTGTTAGAACATCTCTGAAGAGTACATGGTGTACTGCATTCATCCGCTGGCACCGCTCCCACAAATAGCATCGATTTGCAGCTTGTCTGGTTGCTCTTCCCACTCATTCATTGCTTCCAGCAGCGTCTCCTCCTTTGTCCTTTTCTCATACAAACAAGTTAATGTTTTAGATCCTTCCAAGCTGATGGCTGGAGGAAAGACCTTTGAGATTAACATCCTGTCTTTGCTGCTTCACGTGTGAATGAGCAAAGGGCCTGAGAGCAGCCTGTTTAATTGAGAAAAATAATTGTTCTGTGTAATGTTTGGTTGCCCTTTGTGTAGCATTGTGTTACATCACTGTCTTCAGTTGCATCACCATCATCTCCTGTCCTTGTCAAACAAAAATACTGTTATGGAAATCACGCTTCTGTGCCTGCTCTGTCCCCACATGGTTCCAGTGCTGTTGAGATACAAGTGTGCTGCCTGTTACCTCTGCATCCAACTTGTTGCTGACCCTTTTCCTTGAGCCTCCTGAGCTATCATCAGATGTCAATGTTGATATTGCTGCTTCTCATGCCTCCACGGGTGCTTCCTTCACAGTGCATCCCTGTCCCATGTAATTCCCATGTGTGAGGGAAGACCTCATTGCTCTCTACAACTACCTGAAAGGAGGTTGTGGAGCGCAGGGAGTTGGGCTTTTCTCTCGAGGACAAGGGAGGAGGACAAGAGGGAGATTCATGCTTGACATTGGAAAAATAATTTTCACAGAAAGGGTCATTGGGCAGTGGCAGAGCCTGCCCAGGGAGGTGGTTGATTCACCTTCCCTGGAGGTGTTTAAGGGATGGGTGGACGAGGTGCTGAGGGACATCATTTAGTGTTTGATGGGAACGGTTGGACTCGATGATCCAGTGTGTCCTTTCCAACTCGGTGATTCTATGATTCTATGATTCCTGCTGTCTCATGGTACCTTTGGGTGAGCTCTTGACTTTGTGTGGGTTTGGGGTGGACGTTTGGTCAGGAGAGTAAGGAGATAGTTTGGACAGCTGGACCTCTGAACTGCTTGGCTTTCCAGTGAGGAGCCAGGGTGTCAGTACAACCTGTGGGCAGTGGTGCAGTAGGCATGCAGGGGACCTCAGGATGCTATTTGCACTTACTCTTTCCTGAGTATTAAGGAAATTGCACAATAATCTTGTAAAGAGAGGCTGAATTTGTATGGAGAAGCAATTTTTTTTGCCAGCAGGCAGTCTGTCATAAACCAGCCACTGCTTTGGTCAAGTCCTCCGCGAACTCTCGAAGATGCTGAAGGCTGAGCAGGAGAATAGCTGCGTTAACTGCTCTGGGGCTACACAAACACTTGAGGATAAGTGCATATTTCAAGTGATTCGTTGGATGGAGCTCAAAAAGGGATTTGGAGTAATTAGACCAACTTGCAGAAGACAACACTCACTGGTTTTTACTTTCCAGCAGTGTAATTTGGAACTCTGCAAGAAGAGCTGTCAGGGATGACTGTTGAAAACAAAGTCAGAAGAGGTCAGGAGAATATAAATTGCTTTTCCCCCTCCTTTTGAAAGATTTACAATAATGCTTTTTTCTTTATAAAGAGCTTGTAAGCCAGGACTGCAAATCATGTGCATTGTATGTGATGGATGTGAGCGTGTTTTTGTCACTATTTAATACAGAGCCAGGGGATGATCTGCAAAACCTCTCTGTCACGATTAACTGGAACCATGAAAAGAGCACAGATCCATTTATAGTTGGGTTTTTTTTATTACTCGGGATAACAGGCATGGTCTGTCACAATACCCAGAGAGTGTGTGACGCCTTCAATAATCTGCTTCTGGATGCAGATTATCATAGAATCATAGAACAACCAGGTTGGAAGAGACCCACTGGATCATCGAGTCCAACCATTCCTATCTAACACTAACCCATGTCCCTCAGCACCTCGTCATTATTAACAGCATTCGAGGCGTTGCTCATGCAGCTCTTGGAGGAAAGGGAAGTAAAGGCAGTGGCTGGATGGGTTCTTGAGGGTGTGATGGAGGTAGAGAGAAGCTTGTTGTAGTTGAGGACCTAAGGGGTAGAGCTCGGAGATCGGGGAGCAATGAGTGGGACATCTCACATTCTCACATGGCTGCTAAAATCATAGAATCATGGAACAACCAGGTTGGAAGCGACCCATCGGATCATTGAGTCCAACCATTCCTGTCAAACACTAAACCAGGTCCCTCAGGACCTCATCTACCTGTGCCTTAAACACCTCCAGGGAAGGTGAATCAACCACCTCCCTGGGCAGCCTATTCCAATGCCCAATGACCCTCTGTGTGAAAAACTTCCTCCTAATCTCCAACCTAAATCTCCCCTGGCGGAACTTGAGGCCATTCCCTCTTGTCCTGTCCCCTGTCACTTGGGAGAAGAATCAGGTGTAGGTGTTGGATTTCAAAGAGAAACAGATTTCAGAGTCGAACTAGCACTCAAATATAGGCCTGAGAATTTACAACGTGAGGGGAAAGTGAACAACACTAGGTAAGACAGCAAAGAGGAGAGCAGCCAGTCCAGGTGGAGCAGAATAGGTGACAGGATGGAACCTTCAGTGAGATTCAGGAAAACTGGAGGATTGGGTGAGAGGTGAAGATCAAGGATAGCAAAAGAATGAGTTAAAAATTGAAAGAGAAGGCCAGACATGGGTGATGAGGCAGAACTTGTCAAGAGGCTTCTTTCTAAGGAGAGGGAATGGATGTTACTGGGAGAAAAAGCAGGGAGACACTCTTGCCTGAAGCAAGATACATCATGTTGATTTGACTTGGAAAAGAATTGGGAAGGACTCCACTGCTTCTTTCTTGCACTGGAGCAAGTGGAGCTGTGTTCATACTGGCCTGGGTAAACGATGGTGATGGCAGCCTGGGAGGAAACTCACAGAAGAGTCTTGGGTCATATATGGAAATGCGTCCCCTCTGGTCACCTTGAATGAGATTTGGAAGATAATAGAATCGCAGAATGGTTTGGGTTGGACGGGACCTTAAAGCCCATCCAGTTCTACCCCTCTACCATGGGCAGGGATGCGTCCCATTGGTTCCTTTACTCCAAGGTGTAAAGACAGGAGAGTGAGAATGTAATGAAGACTGAGAGTAGCCCTAGTGATGCTCCACATGCTCAATGAGAGCTCTCTCCCTTCCAGTGAAGGGAAAGAATTTTGTAAACAGTTTGGGATAGCAAATAAAATGAGAGATTGGGGACTGAGCTGATTGTATCCAGGGGAAAGCATAATCTGTATTTCTTGGTGTACCGTGCTTGGGACGCAGATATTTTGCTTGCTGGAATCCTGGGTGTATTTGCACGAAAATATGGAAGCTGATGGTAAGACTTGCATAGCACCTGTGAGAGTAGTTTCTCTGTGATCCAGTTTCTGTAATCGGCTGGGAATGACATTCAATGAATTCTCTGCCATTGGAGGTGCCTGGAACACTGGGAGTGGTGCAAATGCCACTTGCTGCAGAGCTATAGAATCATAGAATCACCAGGTTGAAAGAGACCCACTGAATCATCAAGTCCAACCATTCCTATCAAACACTAAACTGTGTCCCTCAGCACCTTGTCCACCCGTCACTTAAACACCTCCAGGGAAGGTGACTCAACCACCTCCCTGGGCAGCCTCTGCCAGTGCCCAGTGACCCTTGCTGGGAAAAACTTCCTCCTAATCTCCAGCCTAATTCTCCCCTGGTTGAGCTTGAGGCCATTCCCTCTTGTCCTGTCCCCTGTCCCTTGGGAGAAGAGCCCAGCTGCCTCCTCTCCACAACCTCCTCTCAGGTGGTTGTAGAGAGCAATGAGGTCTCCCCTCAGCCTCCTCTTCTCTAGGCTAAACACCCCCAGCTCTCTCAACCGCTCCTCATAGGGCCTGTTCTCCAACCCCTTCCCCAGCTTCGTTGCTCTTCTCTGGACTCTCTCCAGAGCCTCAACATCCTTCTTGTGCTGAGGGGCCCACAACTGAACACAGGATTCGAGGAGTGGGCTCCCCAGTGCCGAGTCCAGAGGGAGAATAACCTCCCTGGCCCTGCTGGTCACACCATTTCTGATCCAAGCCAAGATGCCATTGGCCTTCTTGGCTACCTGGGCCACTGCTGCCTCGTCTTCAGTCGGCTCCTTGTAAAGGAGTTCTGAGAAAAGCCTCCATCTCCCCTCCCCTCTGCTGAGGTACTGGCTATGGTTCAGTTCCGAAAGGCAGAGCCAACATTTAGAGGAGAAAAAAACCTCCCCGAGGCTTTGTTTTGAAGTTAAATTTTAATTTCCTTTTTTACAAATCTCATCTTTTCTGGAAGACTTGTGAGCCCTTTGGAGCGCAGTAAATTTTATGCGCTTGTATATCACAAAAAGAGTGGAAAACGAAGTTAGGCAGTTCGAGTGGTTTTTCTCCTTCCTAGAAATTAAACCAAATCAGGTGGTGGCAGGCTGAGGGGAAAGGTTTTATTTTAACAGTTGAAATTCTTAACCTGCTTTCAGGGTAAGGAAGCTAAATTACAGAGCTAAAAAGCTGGTAATAGAGAGATAAAGACCTTACAGGAGATAAAGACATTATAGGTCCATTTAGGGAACCTAAAGAAGAATTGGTTCTCTATAAATGGGTGTGCAAAGAGGCAAGACCTTTTTTTTCCCCTTCTATATAATCTGTTTAAAATGTAATTACAGCACAAAACATCCCTGGCATGTGAACTAAAACCAAGAGCTTGGGTTTGCAAAGCGTGGCTGCTACAGCTCCCAGAAAGGAGGTTGTGATGAGGTGGGTGTTAAGGGGGAATGGCCTCATGTTGTGCCAGGGGAGGTTTAGATTGGATATTAGGAAAAATTTCTTTACTGACAGAGTGGTGAAGCCCTGGCAGAGGCTGCCCAGGCCGGTGGTGGGGTCTCCGTTCCTGGAAGGCTTCAGAAATCGTGTAGACGTGGCACTTGGCCATGATTTAGTAGGCACAGTGGGGTTGGGCTGACAGTTGGACTTGATGAGCTTAGAGGTCTTTTCTGGCCTTAACGATTGAGGGTAGGGAGGCTCTGCAAAAGGACCTAAACAGGCTGGAGTGCTGGGCAGAGTCCAATGGGATGAGGTTTAACACGGCCAAATGCCGCATCCTGCACTTGGGGCACAACAACCCTATGCAGAGCTACAGACTAGGAGAAGCCTGGCTGGAAAACTGCCAGGAGGAGAGGGACCTGGAGGTGTTGGTCGACAGCCGACTGAACATGAGCCAGCAGTGTGCCCAGGTGGCCAAGAAGGCCAATGGCATCCTGGCTTGTATCAGAAATGGTGTGAGCAGCAGGTCCAGGGAGGTTATTCTCCCTCCGTACTCAGCACTGGTGAGGCTGCTCCTTGAATCCTGTGTTCAGTTGTGGGCCCCTCACCACAAGAAGGATGTTGAGGCTCTGGAGTGAGTCCAGAGAAGAGCCACGAAGCTGGTGAAGGGGCTGGAGAACAGAACCTATGAGGAGCATCTGAGAGAGCTAGAGGTGTTTATGCTGGAGAAAAGGAGGCTGAGAGGAGACCTCATTACTCTCTCCAACTACCTGAAAGGAGGTTGTGGAGAGGAGGGAGCTGGGCTCTTCTCCCAAGTGACAGAGGACAGGACAAGTGGGAATGGCCTCAAGCTCCATCAAGGGAGATTTAGGCTGGACATCAGGAGGAAGTTTTTCACGGAAAGGGTCATTGGGCATTGGAATAGGCTGCCCAGGGAGGTGGTTGAGTCACCTTCCCTGGAGGTGATTAAGGGACAGGTGGACGAGGTGCTGAGGGACATGGTTTAGTGTTAGATAGGAATGGTTGGACTCGATGATCCGATGGGTCCCTTCCAATCTGGTTGTTCTATGATTCTATGTTCTATGATTCTATGATTCTACTTTGGATTGACCTGTGCAGTATTCATTCATAGTATTTGGTGTTGGTGAAACTTCTGCATCCTCACCAGAGTTAAGATTGGCAGATGGATCTTGGCTTTCTAATTGAAGGATTTGAGATCTAGATGTTCTGGCTGTTGGAACTATCTGGTTTGTCCAATGTGTACTTCTCCAAGAATGAACTCCTGTTGGAAGTAGAGTCAGAGTTATGTGTGCACTGGCAGAGGCTGCCCAGGGAGGTGGATGAGTCACCTTCCCTAGAGGTGTTTAAGGGACAGGTGGACGAGGTGCTGAGGGACATGGTTTAGTGTTTGATGGGAATGGTTGGACTCGATGATCCAGTGGGTCTTATCCAAACCAGTGATTCTATGATTCTATGATTCTATGAATTTAATTGAGTGGTGTGAGCAGTGCCTGGGCCCCCAGTAGGGCTCAACTGCTGAGCAGAGCATCATGTAATGGGCTGTGGGCCTGAGCCCCGGTGCTGTGACGATAGCATCGATCATGTTGGAATTTGCTGCAAAGATGAGCTTTCGGAGCTGATTGACAAAAAACCAACCCCAAAACCAACCAAACAAAACCCCCATCCAGCCCCAAACCAAACAATTCTAACCTGATGTATTATCTGTTTCTTTTCATAGAATCACAGAATGGTTTGGGTTGGAAGGGGCCTCAAAGCCCATCCAGTTCCGCCCCTGCCATGGGCAGAGACACCTCCCACTAGATCAGGGGCTCCAAGCCCCATCCAACCTGACCTTGAACCCCTCCAGGGATGGAACAGCCACCACTGCTCTGGGCAACCTGGGCCAGGGCCTCCCCACCCTCACAGCAAAACATTTCTTCCTAATATCCAGTATAAATCTCCCCTCTCTCAGCTGAAAACCATTCCTCCTCATTCTAATCCTGTACTCCCTGATCAAGAGTCCCTCCCCAGCTTTCCCAGAGCCCCTTTCAGCACTGGAAGCTGCTCTAAGGTCTTCCCGGAACCTTGTATCCAGGCTCAACAACCTCAACTCTCTCAGGCTGTCTTCATCCAGCACTTGGATCATCTTTGTAGCCTCCTCTGGACTCACTGCAACAGATCCATGTCCTTTCTGTGTTTGTTTTCTGTACTGGAAAACTTAAAACGAAAAGTCATCTTCATTTTTATTCTAAGTTTCCACGACCTGCAGTTTGAGTAAGAAATTTTGTTATTTGCATTTTAGCCTTAGTCATTACAGCTGCTACAGTGACAACCATTGTTTTCAAACCAACTGATCTCTGGGTTTTAAACCCAGTAAACACTGCTTGTTGCTAAAACTTGCAAAACTGAGCGCCAGGCTGTTTCTAAGCAATTAAATGTCGTAGCTCACACCGGAGCTTTGGATGCCGCCAGCTCACCCAGCAGGCTTTCTCATTAAGCGTGTGAAGATATTTCACCAGGGAATTTGATTTCTGCATTTCCAACCAAAATCAGGGCTGGTGGTGGGTCGGGCTCTGCGGATGCTGCAGTTGGGGATCCAAAGAGCAATCGCATTCTGCAGAGTTGGCTTTGGGAACTCACTTTATCAGCTTCTCTCCCTGAAGGACAACATCTCTCTTAATTTTCATTGTGTGGCCATTTTCTTCTTTAAACTTTGACTCTCAATAAAATAAAGGCTTCTATGTGAAACAGTCGGGCACTGCTCTTGTAGGTACCTGCTGTCATGTGTTCTCCTGGTTATGTAGCACAGATAGACCTGTTAACCCCAAAACTTGGAAGAACAAAGCACACTTCTGGCCAAAATATGATGATATGCTCCTTATCTCTTGCTTTAATTTTTAGGAAACCTTGATTATTTCAAGGTTGTTTGTGTTCAGCTTCTCAAAGCAAAATGGAAAGATTTTCTGCACTTGGGACAGTGCAAGTGGCTGTTTTCATGCAGAATGGGGGATGATATGAGTGAGGGCTGCCCTGCAGAGAAGAATTTGAGAGAGTTGGGGGTGTTTATCCTGGAGAAGAGGAGGCTGAGGGGAGACCTCATTGCTGTCTACATCTACCTGAAGGGAGGTTGTGGAGAGGAGGGAACTGGGCTCTTCTCCCAAGTGACAGGGGACAGGACGAGAGGGAATGGCCTCAAACTCCACCAGGGGAGGTTCAGGCTCGACATAAGGAAAAAATTCTTCCCAGAAAGGGTGATTGGGCACTAGCAGAGGCTACCCAGGGAGGTGGCTGACTCGCCTTCTCTGGAGGTGTTTAAGGTGCAAGTGGATGAGGTGGTGAGGGACATGGTTTAGAGATTGGTGGGAATAGTCGGACTCGATGATCTGGTGGGTCTTTTCCAACCTGACGATTCTATGATTCTATGATATGAGTGGTGTTGGGATGGTGAGTTTGTTGTGTGCCTCTGGCGGTTGTTCTGGTGAGTATTAGAAGCAATTTTATCCTGGAGAAGAGGAGGCTGAGAGGAGACCTCATTACTCTCTACAACTACCTGAAAGGAGGTTGTAGAGAGGAGGGAGCTGGGCTCTTCTCCCAAGGGACAGGGGACAGGACAAGAGGGAATGGCCTCAAGCTCTGCCAGGGAAGATTTAGGCTAGAGATTAGGAGGAAGTTTTTCACAGAAAGGGTGATTGGGCATTGGAATAGGCTGCCCAGGGAGGTGGTTGATTCCCCTTCCCTGGAGGTGTTTAAGGCACAGGTGGATGAGGTCTTGAGGGATTTGGTTTAGTGTTAGATAGGAATGGTTGGACTAGAAGATCCTCTGGGTCTCTTCCAACCTGGTTGTTCTATGATTCTATGATTCAATTCTTGTCCTTGCTCTGGAGATACACAGCCTGTGATAGCCTGCAAAAGCTCAAAGAGAACTTCCCTTCTTAGCCTTGTCTGCTATGGGCTCTGCTTCTGGTGAAAAACTACTGCTGTCTGGTAGCAGAACAAGTACCTGAGTGATGTGGATTAAATAGACACTGATTCTTGTTGCAGATGGATGAGGCTTCAGTGAGTTCCCTCTATAAATGTCCCTGGGGAAAAGTGTGTTTTGTTTTTGTGTGAACAAAAAATGTGACAGCGCGGTTCCTGGGAATTGTTCCGTTTCTTCATCCTGACATTTAATTTTTACAACATGTTGTGAGTTCTTGGTAACGTTTTGGTTCTGTCCTCTTGCAGGTAGAGGCATTAACCCACCAGCCCAGAGCCACAACAGTACATGCAGTCAGAGATTCGGAGCTTGCCAAACTCCCAGAGGGAGCACTGACATCAATCAAACGCAAATTCCCTCAGGTAAGAACATTGAAAGTGTTTCTGTCTTTCTCAAAAGGTATCTGAGGAGCTGAAACTCTCCTTTAGCACCTCTGGGTTTTCCATATGATTGATGTGTACTGAGAAAACATTTTGTTCTCTGTCTGCCTGAGCTGATCTATACCAGACGTCAGCAGCGTCTTTTCCTTATCTCCTAATCAGTTTTAGCGTGTTTGATCGCGGGGCTGGTTTATGTGTCTGGAAGCAGTTAATGCTAAACACAGGGTGTGCATATTTAGAAGAGTGGAAATTGCTCAGTTCTATTGATAGCTAAATGAAATTTTGACTTCTAAAATCCCTTTAAAATACCCTGATTCGTTTGTTCTGCTCACTGGGACTCCAGTCCACACTGGGATTTTGTACCTCTGTTTCCAGAGTGTTGATATCTGGGGGTTGGTTTTCCTTTTCCTTGCGTTTTGGGCTGTTGATCCTCATTCTGCAACTGCTGGATCTGTGTCCTGAGGACTGTGATGGCTCCATTTGAATCCATCAGCTTTTCCATCTTCTTTAATTCACTTGACATTATACCTCTCCCCTGCAAAGCTGGAGATTGACGGACTAGAAATTAAATTCTTCCATCCTTAAGTACATCAGGGTCGTTATACTAAGCCCTAAATCATTGCAGGAGCCTTATGGACAATTCTTTAATGCTGTTACTTCAAATAATTTCTAATTTTTCTCTCTGCCATCTTTAAGATAGTCTTTATTTTACCAGATTTCTTAAAAAACACTGCAAAAGTAATAAACCTAATTAAAGTACTTGTATTGATGACACCAAGCTGAGTAGTGCAATTGCCACACTGGAAGGACGGAATGTCGTCTGGAGGGACTTGAACAGGCTGGAGCAGTGAGAACTCATGAGGTACAACAAGGCCAAGAGCAAGATCCTTCACCAGGGTCAGGGCAATCCCTGGTTTCAGTACAGGATGGGGGATGATGTGACTGAGAACTGCCCTGCAGAGAAGGACCTGGGGGTGCTGGTTGATGAGAAGCTTGGCATGAGCTGGCAATGTGCGCTTGCAGCCCAGAAACCAACCGTGTCCTGGGCCACATCAAAAGCAGCGCAGCCAGCAGGGTGAGGGAGGGGATTCTGCCCCTCTGTTCCTTTCTTGGGAGACCTTATCAGGAGTATTGGGTCCAGCTCTGGAATCCTCAGCGTAAGAAGGAGGTGGAGCTGTTGGAATGGGACCAGAGGAGGCTACAAAAATGATGAGAGGGCTGGAGCAGCTCCTGTACGAGGACAGACTGAGAGAATTGTTCAGGGGTTGTTCAGCCTGGAGAAGAGAAGGCTCTGAGGAGAATTTCAAGTGACCTTCCAGTACCTGAAGGGGCTACAAGAAAGCTGGGGAGGGACTGTTTACAAAGCTTGGAGTGACAGGACAAGAGAAATATCTATAAAGTGGGGAGGGGCAGATTTAGACTGGACATAAGGAATTCCTTCACAATGAGGGTGAGGAGGCCCTGGCCCAGGTTGCCCAGAGCAGTGGTGGCTGCCCCATCCCTGGAGGGGTTCAAGGCCAGGCTGGATGGGCCTCGGGCAGCCTGGGAGGTGTCCCTGTGCATCGCAGGGAGGTTTGGAAGAGGATGGTCTTTAAGGTTCTTTCCAACCCAAACTATTCTATGCTAACTCCCCACAAATGGGGACAGTGTGACTGAGCAAGAATTGAGGAGACGAGCTGGGTGGAATTCAAACCCACCTTTTGCCTTACATAGCAGATGATTATAAATGTTTCTAGTGGGCATTTAAACTGTAAATCACTGGTGAGCAATAAACGTTTAGATTTCAGTAACGCCTTGAATGCTTTTCTGCGCAAAGGCTGTGTTCTAATTCTGCCTTTCTGTCTGAGGCAAGAGTTGGTTTCAGTGTCTCCATTCTCCTTTTCCTCTTCTGTCATCTGGAGGAATTATTTTTCCCTAACGAGGGCTCTCTGTGGAGTTGGGAATCTTTCTGCTTTGCGGTTAAAGTTGAGCTGGAGTGTTATGTTTGTAGTACAATTAAAACGACTTAATTGTAATGGAATTCAAATGTCTTCCCATGTCTAGAGGGTGCAGCCTGTCGGCTTCAAACTCCTGACTTTTTGACTATGGAGTTGATTTTCCCTAGACTTGCACTGAGTTTGGCTTATTGATTACAGAAATAGATCTTTTAATGAAATGTGTTGCAAAAAGGGTTGTTAGAAAGACACATTTTTGCTGCTGTTTGAGGTCTCCAAATTCTAAACGGGTGTTAAACTGATATCAAGAATGTGACAGCTCATGTTTTTACTCTTGTGTCATTTTAGAACAAACATTAGAAATCGAAAGAGGAGTGTAAGATAGACTTTAAGTAAGTGATTTATGTGGTTAATGCCTTCAGACTGTTTCATAAATATTTTACCTTTGGTTCTTTTTAATCTGATCTCTAATGTCTTGTA
Source organism: Coccyzus lansbergi (assembly GCA_033558105.1). Classification (NCBI taxonomy): domain Eukaryota; kingdom Metazoa; phylum Chordata; class Aves; order Cuculiformes; family Coccyzidae; genus Coccyzus; species Coccyzus lansbergi. The sequence goes on from JAUMJK010001039.1 coordinate 69,021, forward strand.
GTGTGTGAGGCTTTCTGTCTGTCAGGTCCATTGCCAGACAGGAGGGATGGATGTGAGAGGAAATGGAAGTGATGGGGGAAGACAACAGGGTAGAAAATTTGAAGTCTAGTAGAGAGAACAAAGTCTACTTTAAAGTTTAAGGAGTAGACTGGAGAGATTTTTGAGCAAGAAACTATTCAATTACATACAGAGAAAATTGTCTGGGTGGCTGTTTCTGGGAAAAAAACGTGCAGGCATTAGAGGATCGAGAGCTGACCATGTCTAAACAGTGTCAGACAGTTGGGAAAAAAACCAACTATGTTGGAGTGAAAGAACCCTTGTGTTCTCCTTGGTATTGGAAGAGCTTTGGTACCAGCCTGTGGCTGCACAGCTGAAGAAAGAGGCAGACCAAACCAAGAACATTCTTTTTTATACTGAGCAGCGTTTTTTTTTATTATGCCTCTTGCAGTACAGGCCAGATCTTTGTATGGGTGGTTGAAAACACATGTTCTTACAAGCTTCCGAGTTGAAGTTTCTGTCTTGGTCTTTAGTATGTTAATATTATTTAATTTTATGGGGACAGGGGGGACAGAGAGATAGGGACACCAGGACAAGGACAGACAGGGACAGCGGAGGACAGGGACACTGGGACAGGAGGAGACAGGGACAGAGGAACAAAAGAGGTTGTGGAGAGGAGGTAGCTGGGCTCTTCTCCCAAGGGACAAGGGACAGGACGAGAGGGAATGGCCTCAAGCTCCACCGAGAAAGGCTCAGGCTGGACATTAGGAGGAAGTTTTTCACAGAAAGGGTGATTGGGCAGTGTCAGAGGCTACCCAGGGTGGTGGTTGATTCACCTTCCCTGGAGGTGTTTAAGGGACGGGTGGATGAGGTGCTGAGGGACATGGGTTAGTGATTGATAGGAATGGTTGGACTCGATGATCCGATGGGTCTCTTCCAGCCTGGTGATTCTATGATTCTAAGAGTCTAGAGGGCAAAACCCAGGGCTGTGAAAGGTTAAGGGAAGACATGGGAGCTCTTTGCAGGTGCATAAAGCTGTTTCCTGATATCGAGGGCGTAAGCTTCTCACCGTGTTGGATATTGCAAACGACAGGGACTGAAGCTGTGGGATGTAGGTATTAAGAAACAGCTGACTCTACTCCCTAGGAAGGCAAAGAGGTTGTTAACTTGTTTTTATGACCTCTTAAAATATTATGGTTGAGGTGGTGCCCTGTGCTTAGCAGAGGGATGGGCCAAATGGATTCTCTGTCCCGTTTTCTCTCCTGCCGTTCTAGCAGAGTGATTTGTGTGCAGGATTTATGATGATGTTTTCCCCTTCCAGCCAGAGGTGATAAAGTGGTGAAGGGATTGCAGGTGCAATAGGTTTGAAATAACTGACTGGGTAGCTTAGGTTTCAGCGATGGCAGGACAGGGGGAGGATTTTCCTCATTCCTCTGCACACCAGGAAACCTTTTTTTTAGGAGAAAGAAAGCAAGCAACTCTACCTCCATCCAAGCCAGGCTCCCCTACCAACTACTCCTTGAATACTGTGTCCAGTTCTGGGCCCCTCAGCACAAGAAGGATGTTGAGGCTCTGGAACAAGTCCAGAGAAGAGTGACGAGGCTGGTGAAGGGGCTGGAGAACAGAACCTATGAGGAGCGGCTGAGAGAGCTGGGGGTGTTTATCCTGGAGAAGAGGAGGCTGAGAGGAGACCTCATTACTCTCTACAACTACCTGAAGGGAGGTTGTGGAGAGGAGGGAGCTGGGCTCTTCTCCCAAGGGACAGGGGACAGGACAAGAGGGAATGGCCTCAAGCTCCACCAGGGGAGATTTAGGCTAGAGATTAGGAGGAAGTTTTTCACGGAAAGGGTCATTGGGCATTGGAATAGGCTGCCCAGGGAGGTGGTTGAGTCACCTTCCCTGAAGGTGTTTAAGGCACAGGTGGATGAGGTCTTGAGGGACTTGGTTTAGTGTTTGATAGGAATGGTTGGACTAGAAGATCCGATGGGTCCCTTCCAACCTGGTTGTTCTGTGATTCTGTGATTCTGCTGAGGTTAACTTACCCTGTGTCGTGCTTGGTGGAATAGTAATCAAACATTGGTGCTTATCCCCAGTCCTGTGAACATCTCTGTTAGTTCAGAGGAATCCCACAGTGGGGAGAATTGCTCTTGTTCTTGTGTTCCTCTTGGCAGCCTCTGTGGAGCTTCAATTCTCTGTGTCTTAACAGCAGAGAACGGGCAGAGCCTGGGGTTGAATCACCTTTGTGATCAGCTGCTCTTGAGCTCAACTATTACCTGTTTGGGATGAAAACCTCATTACTTATAGAAGTTAGTGGAGGGACTTCATCCTGTGCACTACTTGGCAAGGGGGAAGAGCTTTAAATTGGAAGGGGAGAAGGTTTAGATTAGACATGAGGAAGAAATCGTTCATGCTGAGGGTGGGGAGGCCCTGGCCCAGGCTACCCAGAGCAGTGGTGGCTGCCCCATCCCTGGAGGGGTTCCAGGCCAGGTTGGATAGGGCTTGGAGCCCCTGATCCAGTGGGAGGTGTCCCTACCCATGGCAGGGGTGGGACTGGATGGGCTTTGAGGTCCCTTCCATCCCAAACCATTCCATGATTCTTACCAGTCATGATGTAGGTGACCCAGAAGGGACCCTCTGGAATGCATCATAAGGAAATATTATCTGATGGGTAAAGAAAATAGTAAATGTGGGTGCTTCCCAGAGAGAGCAATGTGAAATGAAGAGGAATCACGCTCTATTAGTCTGTACAGCAATTTAGGTTCCTTGAGCTGTGATGTACAACTTGGAAAAATCACTGATCCTTGGGGAAGCACCATATGCTTGTCCTCTGTTTTGTCTTCTCCCTAGGGCCATCTGCTTTGGTCCTGCCACAGACGAGATACTGGTCCACTGGGGGTCTTTGATGGGACCCTCTGTAGCTCCTGTTATCCTGAGGGATGGAACAGATGGCCGCATGTGGGGAATCTAATCTCAGTTATACGGAACAGGCAAAACTTCAGCGTGTGTGCCCAAAAATGACAGATGTTGACTTCCAGATCCTGCTCAGTCTGCAGAAGTCAGATCTATGTCCTCTGGCTTCTCAGGAAAGCATCCCAACCTCGAGTTATTCTGGCTGTGACATCCAAGACATTCCAAATTGAAAGTGCTCCACAGTTCCGACTTCTTTGCTTTCTCAGGACTCTGTGCAGCAGAACCTTCAGGGCACCCAGCCAGCAAGAGCATTTGCTTCCCTTTCAGCCTCCCTGCCTGCTTCTGGTGCCGCTCGAAGCTTTTCAGAGTCGCAGAAATGAAAGGGAATTGATTCTTTCTATTTTCATCGCTCCCTTCAGGTCTGAAAAGTAGGGCAGAGAATCAGCTCACGATTTTTGGCACCGCAAAGCGGTTTCGAAGCAGTGGCAAAGCACAGAATTTGTGAACAGATGACAGAGATGTTCTAACATCAGTGCAGAACTTGGATCGCATTTTATAGATTTTCTTTGCCTCTACCGAGCCGGGCTTGATTTTTATAATTCTAATTTGAAATTTAGAGCGGCTGTAGCTGATGGAAATGGCACTGAGACATCGCGTAGGAGCCAGCAGGGGGTTAAGTGCAAGACAACCTTTCCGTGCTGGAAGCGCATGCTAGAGAATACCGAGTTTTTCTGCATCTATCTTTAAATTCTCTAACTCTGCCCTCGGGGTTTAAATATATTCAGAACCTATCGTACTTCTTGCAGAGTGAGCCCTGCTTTCTTTGTATGCATATTTTAACCGGAGCTTTCCTGAAGTGGATGCAGCCTTCCCGGAGGTGATCTGCCTCACAAAGTGAGCCTGGTAATGTGCCCTCTTTTCCAAACACTCCCCCCAGGCCCGATGTCTATTGCGCGTCACGTTATTTAAGCTTGATGTCATGCTGTGGAATAGGTCAGGAGAGGCCATGCTTCCAGACTTTTCTGTGTTTGCTCCCTAAAAAATAAGTTTTCCTTGACTGTAGGAGAAGTGGATGTGAAAAGGAGAGAAGAAAGATGTTCTGTGGCAGCGCAGTCCCCGACTGTTGCTGCCCGATGTGAGGCAGGCTGGAGCGATGCTTAGTCATAAAGATGAGGTGAGAAGACATTTTTCTTGAAGACACGATTGATCTCAAACGTTGGAAGCTCAAACGGCCCCAGGATAAAGCTTTAGTTCCACTCTGTGCTTTGGCGACATTGGTACAGGTGCCAGACACGGTTGTGAGTGCACATTTAAGATTTGCTTTGTCACAGCAGTTCTCACACCCTCGGAAGTTTGAATCGGAGACCCCCTGCTAAGCTCCCCGATTCCGTGACGGGCAGGGTGTATCTGATCCAGGGCTGTGGAAGCCTTCAATAATGCTGTGGTTTTATTCAAGCTGAAGATCTAGTTTACCTCTCCTCCTCCCTCAAAAAAAAAAAACAAACCAACAAACCTTCAGAAAGCTGGTAGGAAATTATCTCAGCTCCTGGAAAGAGAAATGAAAGAACTCCGCAGAAACCAACCTGCTATTATGTAAATTTGTATAGGTAAAAGGGCTGTTATTACTGTTTTACCTCAATTGCATTTGCTTTGGAGATCAGAAAGCCCTTGGCAGCCCTGTTTGCCGTGTGAGCTTATTCACATCGGGCCTGTGTGGGATAGAAAGCCCTTTTTCATATCCTTTGACTAAACCGCATGGGCATGTGGAGGTATATACCAGCCTGCTCTGGAGGCACCAATGACTTGTTATTTAACATGATTAATTTAAAGGTCGTCCACTGGATGACTGACTTGACTGACTTGCGGTGCTTGGAAACGGTGCCTGGAATTGGGGTTTGGCCACGGTGTGTGGACGTGGTGCTCGGGCATGGTGCTCGGTCACACATCGTGGACATGGTGCTCAGGCACAGAGTTTGGACATTGTGCTTGGGCATGGTGCTTGGTCACACATTGTGGACATGGTACTCAGGCACAGAGTTTGGATATGGTGCTTGGGCACGGTGCTCAGTCACACGTCGTGGATGTGGTGCTTGCTTGTGGTCCATGGACACAGTGCTTAGCCAGGGTGGGTGAACATGGTGCTTGGAAATGGTGCGTGGACATGATGCTTGGTCACACATCGTGGACGTAGTGCTTGGAAGTGGTGCTCGGTCACACATCGTGGACGTAGTGCTTGGAAGTGGTGCTCGGTCCCACGTCGTGGACGTGGTGCTTGCTTGTGGTCTGTGGACACGGTGCTTGGCCAGAGGGTGTGAACATGGTGCTTGGAAACGGTGCCTGGACGTGGTGCTCAGGCACGATTGGACTCGATGACCCGGTGGGTCTCTTCCAACCTGGTTGTTCTATGATTCTATGAAGTTCTAAAGGCTTAATAGTTAAGTATCTTATTTTTAAATGTGAAAGTCACCGGAGGAAGTCCTTAGCTCATCTACAAGCCTTGTTGTTCTCTGCTAGAGTTCTGGTCCTTTGGATCTGGGTGGTGGTAGAGGATCTGCTAGAAAGGATCCAAACAGGCTTGGAAGGAAAACCACATCCTGATTTGGAGGGATGTGTAACTGTTGGTTATACGGGGTCCACATTGGCATGTCCCTGGAGGTGTTTAAGGGGCGTGTGGACAAGGTGCTGAAGGACATGGTTTAGTGTTTGATAGGAATGGTTGGACTCGATGATCCGAAGGGTCTCTTCCAACCTGATGATTCTATGATTCTATGTCAGGCCCATTCCTTGCTTGCTTTAAACCAAGGCTGGTTTCCTAAACCAGGAGCCTGCACAGAGGCAGCAGTGACGGGGGCCGGGCTTGTCCTTCCTGGGGACTGGTCCTTTGCTTTCTTGCATAGGAGCTTTGTTGTTTAAGTTTAGAAGAGCATACGATAAAACTCACCCCCTTATATGGCCTGGAGCAGAGTCGATGAATGTATCTTGTAGATTTTGGTATTGTTCTTATATATGTTTCTCCTATAACCAAACTGGAATTGTGCCACACAGCACCTTTTACAGGCAGCAGTTACTGTGAATTTGGGGATTAGTGCAGATTTTGGAAGTTTGTCCATGATTTCCCATGAAATGTGTTGAAAGTTAGCAATGATGGGAAGAAGCTTCGTTTAGTGCCGTCGTTATCCATTAGCTGATAGTCAGTCTGCCAGGCAATCCGTGCTATTCACGGAATGAAATCAATTCCCATAGAAACCCGAATTCTCATGAAAATCACTTTCAAAAGGGTTTGTTGTAAAGCAGCTCTTTAAATTTCACAGTTGGATAGGAACAAAAGCTTTAACTAGAGCCCAGCCTTGGAAGATAAGCTGGCTGTGGATAATAGGCTGGAATAGTTAAAAGGATCGTCAGAAATACAACCTGCGGAGTGACCATGACCACTTGGTGTGGGAATTCCAGTAGTTGTGAACCAGGTGGTGCCCGCGATGCCCTCTAAGACCTGGGATGGATGGAGCTGGCAGGGATGCAGAGCTGTGACGCTGCCTGGCCTTGCCACTGAAGGACATTTGGAAGCTGGAATTACTCATCCTAAAGTCATCAACTGCAGTCCTGTGGGAATAGGGGGTTTAGTCCTTGCCCTGCAGTGCAGAGGCTGCAGGTCTGCTGGATAATTTAATGTTAGTTAAGCAGAGGGAAAATTAATGGTTTCCCAGAATCTTCTCTGTCGCAGGAGCTATGTTCAGTATATGAAGGCTGGAGGGTCTGGAGGGGCTGGAGGGGCTGGAGGCTGCTGTGAGAGCTGTGAGGGTTGTTAGTGGGGATGAAGCATATTCAGAAACAGCCAGGAGGTCAATGTGTGTCTAGGTAGATGAAGTCGTAGTGGTAGACTGGGTCAGAGAGGTGGAATTGTGCTGAAGAAAGTGCTGTTTAACACCATTTGAGAAAGAGAAATAGTCTTTATCTGATTTTGCTCTGCACAGAAGTGTTTTGTTGAGTTAATCTGAAAAGGTAAGTAGGTAGGAGGAGGAACAATGTAGAATCATGGAATGGTTTGGGTTGGAAGGGACCTCAAAGCCCATCCAGTTCCACCCCTGCCATGGGCAGGGACACCTCCCACTGGATGTACTGGATCTACTCCAAGCCCCATCCAGCCTGGCCTTGAACCCCTCCAGGGATGGGGCAGCCACCACTTTTCATTTTGTTTCCCTTGGGAAATATGTCTCAACTGACTGTCCTGTAATTCCAGCAGGGTCAGTGAGAGCAGGAGAAGTTTTGGGGCTTTTGGTGAATGGCACTGATGCACCTGGAATCCCAAGTGACCTATGAGATGGAGGTCTACTCAGTTTTTCAGACCTGTGAGGTCGGTTTTCTTCCTACTGGTCTGAAAGGTCTTTTGCATAAACTCAGTAGTGTGAAGTGGGGTTTGCTTTGGTTTTTTTTAAATAATAATTGATGCAGTTTGTCTTTCCAACCTAGGAGGACTCCATACTCCGGAGTCCAGACTTGTGCTGTGAGATGCTTTCAGTGTATATTTAGGTCGGTGGCCAAGCCCGGTGACCTTTTTGGGTCATTCAGCAGCTTGAGGTGGCAGCAGTTGGTCGCAAAGTGTTCTCCTTCTCACAAGGACGGGTTTCACCTGCAGCCTGGCAATCCCAACGGCCTCTCTGCCTGCCCAGCCGTGCATCAGAAGAGCCTAATTGATGTTCTCTGCTTCTCGTTTTGGTTGCAATGATTAACTGTGATTAACTGAGCAGGGTCTGCTCACTGCTAGCACAATTTATTATGAAGAGGAATGATAAATTCAGCTTCCTCGCAAACTGGAACACGTTTGGCTCTGTCCCTAGGACAAACGATCAAAAAGTGGCATTTACTTTGCAGGCAATTAATGATTCTTGCCTAATTTAGAAACCCCGTGGCATTCCTGGGGAAGTCTGGACTCGAACTCACTGCTTTTCTTTGCAGCAGAGATTTTCCTCCAAACCTTCAGTCCCACCGACCTGATTCCGTGCCAGCGGATGGGACTGCGACTTGGTGTCTGTGGAGAGCAGGGAGTGTGTTTGCGGGTGGATATGTGCTAGAATAGACTGTAAAATCCAGTTTGTGCTGTAGGGATGAGCACACCAGATGCTTCCAACTGTGCCGTGAAGGCTGTCTGGCCCTGGGTGCCGGTGACACCGTTAAGTGAGACAGTTTTGTATGTACAGATGTCTGCGAAGTGCTCTGTGCTCTTCTGGTACGGTGCTTGGGAAGGGCTGGTGTCTGCGTGGGAGAGGGGTTAGAATTCTTGCCTACTCTTGAAAAAAACAGTGCCCAAGTCCATCACTGCTCAACTGTGCCGTGAACCTGCACTTGGGGCACAACAACCCTATGCAGAGCTACAGATTGGTAGAAACCTGGCTGGAAAACTGCCAGGAGGAGAGGGACCTGGGGGTGTTGGTCGACAGCCGACTGAACATGAGCCAGCAGTGTGCCCAGGTGGCCAAGAAGGCCAGTGGCATCTTGGCTTGGATCAGAAATGGTGTGACCAGCAGGTCCAAGGAGGTGATTGTCCCTCTGTACTCAGCACTGGGGAGACCACTCCTCGAATCCTGTGTTCAGTTGTGGGCCCCTCAGCACAAGAAGGATGTTGAGGCTCTGTAGTGAGTCCAGAGAAGAGCAATGAAGCTGGTGAAGGGGCTGGAGAACAGGCCTTATGAGGAGCGTCTGAGAGAGCTGGGGGTGTTTATCCTGGAGAAGAGGAGGCTGAGAGGAGACCTCATTACTCTCTACAACTACCTGAGGGGAGGTTGTAGAGAGGAGGGAGCTGGGCTCTTCTCCCAAGTGACAAGGGACAGGACAAGAGGGAATGGCCTCAAGCTCCACCAGGGGAGATTTAGGCTAGAGATTAGGAGGAAGTTTTTCACACAGAGGGTCATTGGGCATTGGAATAGGCTGCCCAGGGAGGTGGTTGATTCCCCTTCCCTAGAGGTGTTTAAGGCACAGGTGGATGAGGTCTTGAGGGACTTGGTTTAGTGTTTGATAGGAATGGTTGGACTCGATGATCTAGTGGGTCTCTTCCAACCTGGTTGTTCTATGATTCTATGATTCTATGAACAATGCAGGAGGCTGTATGGCATGTTGAACCTCTGGAGGACGGGAAAATTGGGTTTCTTCCAGGTCAATCCTGTTTCCCAACAGTGCTGTTCCTGCCTTCCCCCTCTGCCCAAACTCTCACTGCTAATTCCCAGAGCTTTTCCTGCGACATATAGCTAAACACAAAAGGTGGGAATATGTGGCTGCTGAATCACTGCCTAGATATCTGTGCAGAGAAACCTGTCTGCCAGTGCCCTGCTACCTGCCTTTCTCCTGCCTCCAACTTCTTCAGGCACACTTGGAATAAGTATTTCCCTTCAAACCCTGTCTGACACCTCCCAGCCCACCGGCTGACTTCTGATTGCTTCCTAGTTCTCCCTTCATGAGGCTAAACCAGTCCTCTCCATGCCACCCCAGCTCCTCTCCCAGATGCTCCATCTCTCTTGTCAGAGTCATAGAATCATAGAATCACCAGGTTGGAAGAGGTCCACTGGATCATCGAGTCTAACTGTTCTTATCAAACACTAAACCATGTCCCTCAGCACCTCATCCACCCGTGCCTTAAACACCTCCAGGGAAGGTGAATCAACCCCCTCCCTGGGCAGCCCATTCTAGTGTCCAATGACCCTGTGATTTTTGTTTTCCTAAAGTTCAGCCTGAACCTCCCCTGGTGGAGCTTGAGGCCATTCCCTCTTGTCCTGTCCCCTGTCACTTGGGAGAAGAGCCCAGCTCCTTCCTCTCCACAACCTCTTTTGAGGTAGTTGTAGAGAGTAATGAGGTCTCCCCTCAGCCTCCTCTTCTCCAGGCTAAACAACCCCAGCTGCATCTCAGGCTGCATCGAGCTGTGCAGCTCTTTCTTGTGCCTTGTTACAGGAGGTTGAGATAATCTTAGAATGGTTTGGGTCAGGGGGGACCTTAGAGCTCATCCAGTTCCAACGTCCTTGCTGTGGGCAGGGCCACCTTCCATATAGAATCATAGAATGGTTTGGGTTGGACGGGGCCTTAAAGATGATCCAGTTTTAACCCCAGTGTGATGGGAAACCTGGAGAATGGGGGTTTGTTTTGTTTTTGTCTGTTGGTTTTGAGTTCTCCCCAGCTGAACTGATTTTGAGAGCTGCTCTGGTTGCCCTGCTCAGTGATGGGTGAGGGTTGGTCAGTGAAAGCTTCTGTGGTTGATGGAAAGATGTGATTTCTGCTGACCTCCCTCAGACAGAAGGACAAGTCTCTTTTAAATGAAAATATCGCCTTTTTATGAAGGAAAACATAGTGTATGTAATATAAAACTCCAAGGAAATTTCAGACCAGTTCTTAGCACTGATCCCAAATTGATGTTCCTTCGACGTTGCCATGACTGCGACAGAGTGACTCATCCCGTTCTGGTTAGCAATTTGCTTGTCTTACAAAGTCACTGGGGAAATAATTTTTCCGTATGTATATGTACCAAGGCTGTAAGGTTTGCTCCAGCAAACAAGCCGAATAATATTTCCTGGTAACAGGAGCAGCCAGCTGGAAAATGAGACCAGTAAGTTCTATTCTTAGTGCCATCATTAACCTTGGCCATTTCCTTTAACTTAGCTGGAGCTCTCCTTTGCTGTCTGTAAAGCAGAAGAAGTTATAAATACAGGAGGTGGTTTTAGTAAGTAATTAAAATTCTGAGGCTGGCTGTGGTTCAGAGGTGTAAAACGTTCATAACACCTTCCAGAGCTGCTTACAGAGAGGCCTGGAGTGAGGATACAGCTCTTCCCCTAACATCCTGGCAGCTGGGGATAGCAAAGCCTCTCCCGAGGCAGGTTATCTCCCCTAGGAAGGACAGGCAGTCTCATAATTTTTATTAAGAACCCCCTCTTTCCCTCCCTGCATCCTGTACTTGGGGCAATTTAGAATCATAGAATCATAGAACAACCAGGTTGGAAGAGACCCACCAGATCATCGAGTCCAACCTTTCCTATCAAACACTAAACCATGTCCCTCAGCACCTCATGCACCCGTCCCTTAAACCCCTCCAGGGAAGGTGACTCAACCCCCTCCCTGGGCAGCCTCTGCCACTGCCCAGTCACCTTTTCTGTGAAAAATTTTTTCCTGATGTCAAGCCTGAACCTCCCCTGGCAGAGCTTGAGGCCATTTCCTCTCATCCTGTCCCCTGTCCCTTGGGAGAAGAGCCCAGCTCCCTCCTCTCCACAACCTCCTTTCAGGGAGTTGCAGAGAGCAATGAGGTCTCCCCTCAGCCTCCTCCTCTCCAGCCTAAACACCCCCAGCTCTCTCAGCTCTTCCTCATCAGGCCTGTTCTCCAGCCCCTTCCCCAGCTTTGTAGCTCTTCTCTGGACTCACTCCAGAGCCTCAACATCCTTCTTGTGGTGAGTGGCCCAGACCTGAACACAGGATTTGAGGAGTGGTCTCCCCAGTGCTGAGTACAGAGGGAAAAGAACCTCCATAAGTCATCCAAATACAACATATAAGTTCCATACGTTGCAGCCAGGAGAGAAGCTGTGGTTATAAACCTTGTCTTTGTGTGGTTCCAATGGAGCTAACATCTTAAAGAAGTTTGAAGGTGTCCGTTTAGAAGCACTGCTTTTAGTACATTCTGCCTTAATGTTTGTTTCTTTTCTCTCTCCCGCTGCCAGGTTGTGACTAGACTTATTCACTTGCTGGGCGAGAAGATCCTTGGCAACCTTCAGCAGGGAGGTAAGACTCATTCCTGGACTACTCCCGTTGATACTTTCTTGGAGCCACATTCACGTTGTTAAATCTGGAAGCTGAAAGCACATCCTTGAAAAGAGAATTTGTCACTAGATCTTTTAGCTGTTGTCAGAAGTGAATGGTGATTTTATTCTACATATGGGTATATGTATATAGGTGGCTTTGAGCGAATTTTCGTATGATATATCAAGTACTTCCGTACATCTATCTTGAGTATTCATCCTAATGGGGCAACTTAGGCCTTCGCTGGATGAAATAAGATGAGGAGGACAGGGGCAATGTCTGTTGTGGACTTAACAGCTGAGTTGAACTGCCTTGGCAGCAGAGTGAGGTTGTTTGAGGAGGCTCAGTTAAAGATGAAGGAAATAGTATCAAAATGCAAAGAACAATTTGTTGATTACCACTGTCATCGATCTTCTCCTATTCTAAGCTTGGGGAATATCTTCGTCTTTGTTAACTGCATCACATGCTTCTAGCCAAAATTACTCTCCTCTGGCCGTTCTCCTTATCCTTGCTCAGCTCACTGGGTTATACTGGAGATAATCCCACCGTTACTTTGCAGCCACCACACAGGTTCTGTATTTTACCTGTTCCTGGCATCCAGATTTTTTTAACGTTGCCAGGCTCTTATCCACACTTGCTGTGTCAACAGCCAAAAATGATAGAAATGGATTTTCATCCCCTTAGGAATGAGATATGTGGAAACTCTTTCTTTTTATCTGATGTAGAGAATGAGAAGTCAGGGCTGCCCCATCCCTGGAGGTGTTCCAGGCCAGGTTGGATGGGGCTTGGAGCAACCTGATCCCTTGCAGGGGCTGGAACTGGATGGGCTTTGAGGTTCCTTCCAACCCAAAGCATTCTTTGATTCTGTTACATTTATCTTTGGTTCAGCAGTTCAGTGATGCTTCCCTTGCTGCCTGACAGTTGAAAAGAACGCAGTGACATCTGGCTCACTAGGTTGGCTGACGGCAAGTTTTTTTTTCTCTTTGAACAGGTCATCCTCTTGGATTACACAGCTCGAGTAGCAAGTGGGATGCTGGAAATCCTGCCAGCAATCTCTCCACGGTCGCAATTATGCCTGTGTCTGAGGAGGTGCCGCTTACGGCTTTTACCCTGGAGCTCAAGCATGCCCTCAGCGCTGTGGGTAGGAAGTGTTTACACGTTACTGCATCATGGGAAAGAAGGGTTGCTTGGCTTTTCAGAGAGGTCAGGCCAGGTAGCTGTCGGTAGTTGATAGGGGATTTCATAGATTCATAGAACAACCAGATTGGAAGAGACCCACCAGATCATCGAGTCCAACCATTCCTATCAAACACTAAACCATGTCCCTCAGCACCTCATCAACCTGCATCTTAAACGCCTCCAGGGAAGGTGACTCAACCACCTCCCTGGGCAGCCTCTGCCAGTGCCCAGTGACCCTTTCTGTGAAAATTTTTTTCCTAATGTCCAGCCTGAACCTCCCCTGGTGGAGCTTGAGGCCATTCCCTCTCATCCTGTCCCCTGTCACCTGGGAGAAGAGCCCAGCTCCCTCCTCTCCACAACCTCCTTTCAGGTAGTTATAGAGAGCAATGAGGTGTTTCCTAATATCGAGTCTGAACCTCCCCTGGTGCAACTTGAGGCCATTTCCTCTTAAATTAAGTCTTAAATCGTTGCCATATTTGTTGCCAGCTTGTTTGTCTGTCTCGTGCTCACAAAACCATGTATTCATCTCACAGCCGTGTCTTTAATTGCTTTATCCATTAATGAAGTTGTGTATGCAAGTTCCCGTCGCTCACAAACCCGTACGTTCAATCCACAGCTCAGTTCACGCTTGGTGCTACGGTTTGGCATTTCCTAATAATCCTCTTCTCATCCTGATGCCCTGTCACCCGTCTCTTGAGCAGACCTCTCATAGTCCTTTGATGAATTGTTACTCTCGCAGCTTACAATTTTGAAAAGTACAGGTTATGGGATATTCAGGGTATAACCACTTACATTTATTGTTAATGTGCTTTTTTGACCTTACGCGTGTCTGGAGCTGGTGCTTCTTATTCTGCTTAAGACAATCTTCTAGGAGCGCAGGCACAGGAAGAAGCTGCTGATGCTTGAACTCCTTTACCTTTTGAAATACGTATTTGTGTGCAGCTCACGGTGGGGATGTGTTACAGCGAGTGCTAATTTGTGGGCGTTTGAAGATTCCTGCTATTTTGAGATGGAAGAAAAATGTTACATCCCTAGCGGAGCCCAGATCTCAGCTGCAGCTCTATTGCTAACGGGTACTTCTTGTGGATTGCTGCCAGCGCGTTGTGATGTGTGACAGCGCGAGGAGCCCGTAAATAAAACAAACAGAAACTTAAGATCATAGAGGGGATACTCGGAATAACATTAAACGTTCGAGCAGAAAGCAATTAAAAAGTAATGAAGGGCGGGGGGGGCGTTGTTTGGATCATTTGGCCTCTCCTCCTTCACCCTTACTTTTTCCTTTTCTTTTCCCAAGCCGATGCCCGTGTAGTGCTTGGCAGTTATAGATGGTTCTCTACAACCTTGGCATCTGAGGATCTTGCCAAAATGGAGCAGATGGCTGCGGTGGGAAGAGGGGGAAGCATTGTGTGAAAACACAGCTAGCCATACGGTTCAACACACAGCTGGCAGGGCGAGCTCCCTGGCCTCGATAGCCTCTGCTCGGCGGTCAGCCTGTTGCTTAGTCAGCCCTGCAGGGCTTGGAGACAGCGGTGAACCTTCTGCCAGCACTTCACTGTGCGCGTTTCCATCCTGCACGGTGCTTTTTAAAATATATATATATATATTTATATTTAGCAGAAGTACCTTTCTCTTTTGGTAGCTTTTGTTTTCGCTTTCTTTTAGCCCCTTCAGGTACTAGAAGGTCGCTCTAAGGTCTTCTTGGAGCCTTCTTTTCTCCAGGCCAAACAACCCTAACTCTGTCAGCCTGTTCTCATATAGGAGGTGCTCCAACCTTCTCTTGATCTTTGTAGTCCTCCTCTGGACCTGTTCCAATGGCTCCTTATGATGAGGATTCCAGAACTGGACCCGATACTCTAGAGAAGGTCTCACAAGAGAGGAATAGACTCAGGAATAGAAAGTCCATGTTTCTTAAGCGGAATTTTTGTTCACGTGGTCTGAGCAGTTAGACCCGTGTCCGTTTTGCAGGTGGGACGTGACATGTTGGTTCTGTGACAGCATTTGCTGTGGTGGCTTGGGGAGCAGTGGCCATATGGGGTCGTTGGCCTCGGCCCCCCCAGTGTTTACTGACTGAGGCTTTCACATCAGCTGATTAACCTTTGGGGTTGTGTGTGAACTGTGATTAGACCCTGAAGGTGTCTGTGGAACTGAGAGGTGCTATTAAATATGCTCAAGAAGGCTCTTAGAGAAGTCTCTTTCAGAGACTTCTGAAACTTCAAACTGGTTCTGGTTTGGAACAGAGCACATCTCTCTTTGTCAAATTCATAGAATCACAGAACTAACAGTTTGGAAGAGACCCACTGGATCATCGAGTCCAACCATTCCTATCAAACACTAAACCATGCAAACCTATCAAACTAAACCTATCAAACACTAAATTGCTGCCATTAGTATCTTTTCGTTGTTTATTCTTCTGGGTTTTTTTTAAAACCTCTTTTTAAATTATAAATTGTAGTCAGATGTTGTCATTTAACACTTGACTTAACATTTGATCCCTATTGTTTATTGCTGTGGGCTTGAAATATGTTCCGGAGCAGTGAGGGCAGCCTGGCATGAGGGGCGTGAGCAGTTTTCTTCACTTTTCTTTTGCAACTTATTATTTTAGAAAATTCTTTACTCTTCCTGTTAATGTTAACTTAATTTCACAGAAAGAGTCATTGGGCATTGGAACAGGCTGCCCAGGGAGGTGGTTGATTCACCTTCCCTGGAGGGATTTAAGGGACAGGTAGACGAGGTCCTGAGGGACATGGAATAGTTGATAGGAATGGTTGGACTCGATGATCCGGTGGGTCTCTTCCAACCTGGTGATTCTATGATTCTAACTTAGATGAATATTGCAGGGATGCCTCAAATCCCCTTGCAGCTCGTTGGAGCCGAGAGGATCAAGGAGATCAGGAGGACATGATGATATTGAGATCATTGCAGCAACCGCACTGGGGTCCAGACTGGGGCCATGCAGGACGCTCTGGTCACTGAGAGCAGCCACCCTCGTCCCAAGAAGAGTGGTCGAGATGCAGGCTGGGTTGGAACACAGCCTGCGGAGTTGGATTGGAGAGGGTTGTTTCTTTCCCTGGGTCTGGCAGTGCTGGCACTTGTTGCTGGATGCAGGTTAAGCTTTTAAATAGGATTGGGTTTGTCGGTAACTTTTAACTGCTTCCATCTTATTAAAGGAGTATAACGATAATGGCATAGAACATCTCAGTGTGGCAGTGGAAGCTCCTTAACTCCATGAATATACTGTCCACTAAATGGGAAATCTTTTCAGAATCACAGAATCATAGAGTAGTTTGGGTTGGAAGGGATCTAGTTCCAATCCCTCTCCCATGGGCAGGGACACCTCCCACTGGATCAGGGGCTCCAAACCACATCCAACCTGCCCTTGGACCCCTCCAGGGATGGGGCAGCCACTGCTTCTCTGGGCAACCTGGGCCAGGGCCTCCCCACCCTCGTCATGAGGAAATTCCTCCTTATGTCCAGTCTAAATCTGTCCCTCTCCAGTTTATCCCCATTGCCCCTCATCCTATCACCACAAGCCTTGGTAAACAGTCCCTCCCCAGCTTTCTTGTAGCCCCTTCAGGTACTGTAAGGTCGTCTTTTGGGTTTTTTCTTTTACTCAAGACTCTTTTGCCTGGATTGAGGTAGGTCTGACTGCTTTGATTGTTGGATTCTGCTGTGTGTTGGATTCTGTGCTGTATTTTAATTATGTTTTAAATAGATTACGGTTGGTTTTGTGATGGTAACATCTTGTGTGACCGGACTGCTCTCCAAAGCGGACGTTCTGGACCCAGTGCGCGGTGGCCTGGCTGGCCAGGCTGTGCTGACATTTGGCATGCAGGGAAAATCAACACGTGATGCCACTCACAGCTTTAACCAGCCGGTTTATGCTGCTTTCTTTGAGATTTGGTGTTTCTGTGGTTTATGGGAATTCAGGTAGTGTTGCTGGACAGTGTGGTTGTTTTCCAATTAAATATGAAGGGATGTTTGTGTTTCCGTGGCATTTATTCTCTTAAAAGCAGTTCCTTGTACCTGATGGCAGTAACTTGACAGCAATCTGCCTTTACCTGGAGCCAAGTGTAAATGTAAAATGTGAAAATATGGTCCAGAGGAGACCACAGAGATGATCTGAGGGCAGAGTCCTCCCAAGCGAGGACACACTGGGAGAGTTGGGGTTGTTCAGCTTTGAGAAGGGAAGGCTCTGGGGAGGCCTGGAGTCCTGAAAGGGGCTCCAGGAAAGCTGGGGAGAGGCTCTGAATGAGGGAGTGCAGGGATAGGATAAGGGGAAGGATAAGGGGATAGGATAAGGAATGATTTTCAGCTGCCAGAGGGGAGACTGAGATGAAATCTTAGGTAGAAATGTTTTGTAGTGAGGGTGAGGAGGCCCTGGCCCAGGTTGCCCAGAGCAGTGGTGGCTGCCCCATCCCTGGAGGGGTTCAAAGCCAGGTTGGATGGGACTTGGAGCCCCTGATCCAGTGGGAGGTGTCCCTGCCCATGGGAGAGGGATTGGAACTGGATAATCTTTAAGGTCCCTATCCTATGATTCTATGATTCAATAAGGGTCTGTCACCTTCCTTTCTGCCCTTTAAATGTAAGCTTTCTTTTCACTTCTAAAAATGTGTAACGTATTGGAATGCTTACGGAAATATCTTTATTAATAATTTATCAGAGTTTTCAGTTGCAGCTCTGCCTGAATTTCCCTTCTTTCCACACAGACAGGGTTTGTCTGTGAAGTGTTTGGTGGGGAGCCTGGACCTTGGCACAAAGGTGGCATTTTTTGCTGTGAGATCTGACCCTGGGACACTGAACTCGTTCATCACTTCTGCCTCTTTGACGCGGGATTTTGTAGACTTATATTAGACCAAACGCAACTTCTCTTTTGATGAAGTGCAGGCAAGTGAGTTTGCTGCGCTAACATTTTTTACCACAGTGCATTTTGAACTGGGCAGTTTATTTTTGTGTGAGTGGTTTTTTCCCGGTGAGGTGGATTTGCAGCCGTTTCTGGCCATGGGAGATCAGTCCTTGACCTCTGTGCCTCTGATTTCTCTGGGCAATGTTTTAACCATGTTCTAACCGACTTAGAACAAAGGTATCTGTATTCCCAAAGGTATCTGTATTCCCACTCCTTCACATCTAGGGAAATGGTTATGTGGGAAAAAAACCTGCAGAAGTGAGTACCGTGTTCATCTTTAGAAAGAAAGGAAGAGTTTTATGTCTCTCATGTGATGCTTCTGAGTCTACTTGGGCAGGATTTGAGCTGAGAAGCTTTGCAGAAGGGCTGTCTCAGCCTTGCCTTGACTGCCTTAAATTCCTAAAGGATAAAACGAACCTGACCTCTGGTATTTCCCTCACATCTCTCTCAGGGACTGCTGAAGCATAGAGGATTCTGTGTTACCGATTTAGATGCTCCATGAAGTTTCCATGTTAACCATGATCCTCTGTGCCTGCCCGGGCTGAGACCACTGCCCTGCCTTGTTTCCTCACCTGAAGTGTATATAAAAGCCAGGATTCGGAATCCCAGCAAATCTGCTAAAAGGAAAATCCCACAGGGGCTATTGAAAGTCATCTCTGGCTTGAGAAGTTAATGAACTGCAAATTGCTGGAGGCTGGGAGAATGTCGTTGAGTTTTCCTTGCTCTGATGCTCTTCCCCAGCAATCTGCTGCCGGGTGCAGTCAAAGAGAATATTTGGCTTAGATAAATATTTAATGTTACCTCGTCTCACCTCTCCTGCGTTCTTAGCTTTGTGCTGTTCGCCCTGTGCCTAATCCTGCTGGGAGAGAACGGTCCTTGATGGATGCAGGTGGCTGCTGGAGGGTAGGCGGCGTCATAGAATCATAGAATGGTTTGGGTCGGAAGGGACCTCAAAGCCCATCCAGTCCCACCACTGCCATGGGCAGGGACACCTCCCACTGGATCAGGGGCTCCAAGCCCCATCCAACCTGGCCTTGAACCCCTCCAGGGATGGGGCAGCCACCACTGCTCTGGGCAACCTGGGCCAGGGCCTCCCCACCCTCACAGCAAAACATTTCTTCCCAGGATCTCATCTCAGTCTCCCCTCTTTCAGCTGCAAAACTGTTTCCCTTCATCCTCTCCCTGCACTTCCGTATCCAGAGCCTCTCCCCAGCTTTCCTGGAGCCCCTTTCAGTACTGGAAGCTGCTCTAAGTCTCCTTGGAGCCTCCTCTTCTCCAGGATGAACAACTCCAACTCTCTCAGTCTTGTATTGGAGGTCCTCCAGCCCTCAGTTGTCTTTGTAGCCTCCTCTGGACTCACACCAACAGCTCCATGTCCTTCATATGCTGAGGACTCCAGCACTGGATGCAAGACTCCAGTGGAAGGTGTCCCTGTGCACGGCAGGGGATTAGAACTGGACAACCTTTAATGTCCCTTCCATCCAAAACTGTTCTATGATTCCAAGGTTCTTTTGATGCTTGACGTATTGTCCCCATTCAAGGTACCTGGGGGTGAAGTAGCCGTCACCTTGACTAGCATGAAGATGCATCCAGCTATTCAGAGCCTGCCTCTCGCTGGGAGAGAAGGCGTTCTGACTGGCTGGTGGCTGTGGTTAATTGTCACTGCGTAGGCCCTGTGCCCCCAGCACATCGGATCAGTACAGTGATGTTCTTGGATCTCGGTGACTTAGTGTGAGGAGGTAACACACACACAGAGTTGGAGCGCTCTGCTCCCTCCTTGTCGTTAGTCTCTCTTACTTGACATTTTTATTGTATTCCTCAGCTCATTTTGCATTCCTGGCTGTTCGTCTTTGCCTAAAAAACCTCCACCACTGTCATAAAGCTTTGCAAGCCACACATCCTGGAAGAGTATTTGCTCTACATATCACTCCTGTTTTGCTGGCAACTTTGACACGTTAATGAACACAAACGATAACTCCGCTGTTGACTGCTTTCCCAAAGCCCACATGCCCTCTCTCCTCTGCTGTCTGCAGGGCATGCCAAGTGTTTCTTCTGGGATGCCTCTCGGTCCCGGTAGCCCACCTAAGGCTGGGCTAGCCCAGCTCTTCAGGAGGCTGAATGGTGAACCAGAGCAAAGATTTTGCCCCTGTTGATATGAAGTGGTCCCCCTGCCCAGCACTGAATCTGTTTCTTGTGGACAGACGAACACAAATGGGAGAGCAGCAATGCTGAGGTGGAGGGCAGGTTACACCAGTCCTGCTCTTGAAATACTAGAGAATTAATTCCCTCTGCTTCGGATTTGTCGCTTTCGTAGGAACCAACTCCATAGACTTTATTGCAGTGTGAGGAAATGAAATTCTCCTCTCTCGTCATCCTTCTTTCTGTGCTTTCTTACGAGCTTTTGTTTTTATCTTTCGGTTTCTTCGTGTGGGATATTTCTGTCCTTTTTTTGTTTGCTCTTCCTTCATCACCATTGGAACAAAGAGCAAACGTTATTTTGTTGTTGAAAATGCAAGATGAATCATAGAATCACCAGGTTGGAAGAGACCCACCAGATCATCGAGTCCAACCGTTCCTGTCATACTTCTGCTTTTTTTCATTTCCAACATCAACTCTGTTCAGAGTGAAGTCTTTGCAGAAGAGAGCGAGTCCTGGGGTTAATCATAGAATAGTTTGGGTTAGAAAATCATCCAGTTCCAACCCTGCGTCCTGAGGGTCAGGATGCCCAGCCCAGGTCCTTTACTTGTGGTTTCTGCTTTCTGAGCTTAGAAATGTCATGTCCTGACCCTTTACCGTGTTGTTTGTTCATGGTTCCTTGATTTTTCCTAACCACATTAAGCCCTTTTTGCTTAATTAATGCCTTGAGAGACCTCACGTAATCGAGTGGTTTGTTATTTCATGCATAAATTTCAGTTCTCTTATTAATGAAAATCTGAAGGATTGCAGTGTGAAAACATTAATACAAAACAACTGCTTTTCATGGCTTGTAGATGTGAATTTCTGTCTCTCTATGAGACAGGTAATCATGGGGTTAATCTCTTAAGTGTTCTGCTCTGTTTTTTTGTGTTTAGCTGCAGTTGTTGTGCAGCCCCCACCACACCAGGCTTGTAGGGTTGCTGCTGGAACTGAACTGCTGATAAGAAAAAGCAACTAAAGTGCCTACAAGAAACTTGATGTGCACCAAAATTCAACTATAATCTGTTTGTGTGTGTGTGCCAGTCTATGTTGTGGAAGTGATGTGAATCTGGGGAGTGGGACAGGCTCTGGCGGGGGCAGAGAGCCAGCTGGGAAGCTGGTTCCGTGTGGGATAAGTGAATTCTGTATTGCAGTGGGGTCACTGGAGTAGTTTCTGTCTTTGGAACCAG
Organism: Coccyzus lansbergi; assembly: GCA_033558105.1. Lineage (NCBI taxonomy): Eukaryota > Metazoa > Chordata > Aves > Cuculiformes > Coccyzidae > Coccyzus > Coccyzus lansbergi. The sequence continues at coordinate 90,138 of JAUMJK010001039.1, forward strand.
CTTTCTGGCTTTCTGTGGTTGGGAAAGGGATGCAATATTCTCCTTGAATCCTGTGCTCAGTTCTGGGCCCCTCAGCACAAGAAGGATATTGAGGCTCTGGAGCGAGTCCAGTGAAGAGCAACGAAGCTGGCGAAGGGACTGGAGAAGACGCCTTCTGAGGAACGGCTGAGAGAGCTGGGGGTGTTTATCCTGGAGAAGAGGAGGCTGAGGGGAGACCTCATTGCTCTCTACAACTACCTGAAAGTAGTTGTGGAGAGGAGGGAGCTGTACTTTTGTCCCAAGTGACAGGGGACAGGGCAAGAGGGAATGGCCTCAAGCTCCGCCAGGGGAGGTTTAGACTGAATATTAGTTAAAATTTTTTCCCAGAAAGGGTGATTGGGCACTGGCAGAGGCTGCCCAGGGAGGGGGTTGATTCACCTTCCCTGGAGGTGTTTAAGGGACGGGTGGACGAGACACTGAGGGACATGGTTTAGTGTTTGATGGTTGGACTCGATGATCTGATGGGTCTCTTCCAACCTGGTGATTCTATGATTTTATGCTTCTATGATTCTATGATAATGTTGTGTTTGAAAAGGCAGCTCTGGTAGGAACTATTGTCCTACTGGACACTGAAAAACACAGTAAAAGAGAACTTGGAGGTAGGGACTGAGGCAGGAATGGAGATCTGGGAATACGGAGAACACGATGAAGTTATTATAGAGGAGTGTTACAATCATTGTGAAAACTCTGTGCCAGCTTTTTCTTCTCTGACAGCTCTCATCGTGCACATGTCCATTGTGATCTTCAAAGCAATATAGCTCCATTTTCTCAATCCAGTTCATCAGGAGCTGTGTGGCAGTTGTTCACAAATGGAATTTTTTGTTCTTCCAGGTCCTGCGTTGCTGCTCACCAGTGACAACATCAAACAGCGGCACGGCTCTGCTGCACTGGACAGGTACCCACCCTCATTATTGGTTAGGAAAAAATTCCGAAAGATACTCTTCTGATCATGCAAATAGGTGGTGTTGGGGAACAGAATCCTGTGTTCTGACATACCTTGTGCTTTCCCATCGAGGCGTTTGAGACAACAGTGTTTCAGGAGTATCAGAGTGTGTTTTTTATTTAGTTGCTTTCTTGCTTGTGCAGTTGGAAAAGGTGAATTGGTCCAAGTGGGTATTGTGTGCTCAACCTTAGGGATGCCAGTACCTGAGAGGGCTCCAGGAAAGCTGGGGAGGGACTTTTTGTAGACACATGGAGTGATAGGATGAGGGGGAATGGTTATAAATTCAAGAGATAAAGGTTTAGACTAGACATCAGGTGGAATGAGGGTGGGGAAGCCCTGGCCCTGGTTGCTCAGAGCAGTGGTGGCTGCCCCATCCCTTGGAGGGGTTCAGGGCCAGGTTGGATGGGGCTTGGAGCCCCTGATCCAGTGGGAGGTGTCCCTGCCCATGGCAGGGGTGGGACTGGGTGGGCTTTGAGGTCCCTTCCAACTCAAACCATTCTGTGACTTGGAAGATGAGCTTCTCGGGCTGGACAAGAGATAGGTGCTTTCAGATATTGTGCTTGACATGTAAGCTTTCTCTCTTCTCTGTCAGGAGCTGTGATGTAAACCAGTTTGAACGTGTTTTTTCTGCTTCTCTGTCCCCAGTATCCATGAATACCGACTGACCAGCTGGCTGGGGCAACAGGAGGATATTCACCGCATTGTGCTCTACCAGGCAGACAGCACCCTTACTCCTTGGACCCAACGCTGCATTCGCCAAGCTGATTGCATCTTAATTGTCGGACTGGGAGATCAGGAACCTACTGTTGGAGAGGTGTGGAGATGGCTCCTTCCCATATTTGCAGTGTTAACAGTCCGGGTCAAAGAAGGTTTATTCGTACACGTGAATTTAATTACAAAATCACAGAATCACCAGGTTGGAAGAGACCCACTGGATCATCGAGTCCAACCATTCCCACCAATCACTAACCCGTGTCCCTCAGCACCTCGTCCACCCATTCCTTAAACCCCTCCAGGGAAAGTTACTCAACCACGCCCCTGGGCAGCCTCTACCAGTGCCCAATGACCCTTTCTGTGAAAAATTTCCTCCTAATATCCAGCCTAAACCTCCCCTGGTGGAACTTGAGGCCATTCCCTCTTGTCGTGTCCACTGTCCCTTGGGAGAAGAGCCCAGCTCCCTCCTCTCCACAACCTCCTTTCAGGTAGTTGTAGAGAGCAATGAGGTCTCCCCTCAGCCTCCTCTTCAGCTTTGAAGCCTTCTCCTCCACTTCAGCCTTGAAGATCACTTTTGAAACAAAACTTATAGCTAGTTCTAAAAAGCTAAATTCCCACTGAAGCATAAATAATGAAATATTCCTGTGATGTGTATATTCTAAATAGAAAAAAGAATGGAATGAGTATCATCTGAAATGGGAAGTTGAGTATAAAAGTATTTCCAGGTCGGATCTTTTCCTCTAAAAAGTAATTTTGCCCAACAGTGAATCAAAATCCAAGTTGCTTTGAAGCAATAGAGCTGTTGTGTTTCTGTCCCGAATTTTTTTGTGGGATCTCCAGATAAAGAGTTAAAATCTCTTCTGTCTAGATGAAATTCATGATATGTGCCTTGGTAAAGCTAGGTGTAAAGTGTATCACATGAATAATTTCATGTATTTTATTACAGCTCATAAGCTCTCTTTTTTTCTCCTTTTTAATCTGTTTTTATATTTGATATTTTATTACCAAAGTTTGACCAGCATATAAACCCTGCAGGACATTTAAAAACGAGGTTACAAGTGGGTTTCTTTAGGATTGTGAAATGCTAAGTTATGATTTCCGAAGAGCCAGGGACTTTCACCATTTGCAGCATTTTCGTGTGTTGCTTTGTGTTGGTTCCTCGTGGCCGTGTGTGGGAGGCAGGAAGCAGAGAGAAGGCAAATCTCCATCAGCTGCCTGAAACAGTAAAAACAGTAAAAACATAAAAAGGAATGCAAGGAGGAAAAAATGGTCTGCTTGGAAGTAAAAGAACAAAACATGCAGGACATTTAGAATCATAGAATCATAGAATTACCAGGTTGAAAGAGACCCATCGGATCATCGAGTCCAACCATTCCTATCAAACACTAAACCATGTCCCTCAGGATCTCGTCCACCTGTCCCTTAAACACCTCCAGGGAAGGTGACTCAACCCCCTCCCTGGGCAGCCTCTGCCACTGCCCAATCACCCTTTGTGTGAAAAACTTCCTCCTAATGTTCAGCCTGAATCTCCCCTGGCAGAGCTTGAGGCCATTCCGTCTCGTCCTGTCCCCTGTCACTTGGGAGAAGAGCCCAGCTCCCTCCTCTCCACAACCTCCTTTCAGGTAGTTATAGAGAGCAATGAGGTCTCCCCTCAGCCTCCTCTTCTCCAGGATAAACACCCCCAGCTCTCTCAGCTGCTCCTCAGAAGACCTGTTCTCCAACCCCTTCCCCAACTTTGTTGCTCTTCTCTGGACTCGCTCCAGAGCCTCAACATCCTTCTTGTGCTGAGGGGCCCACAACTGAACACAGGATTCGAGGAGTGGTCTCACCAGTGCCAAGTGCAGAGGGAGAAGAACCTCCCTGGCCCTGCTGGTCACACCATTTCTGATTCAAGCCAAGGTGCCATTGGCCTTCTTGGCCACCTGGGCCACTGCTGGCTCATGTTCAGTTACTGTTAACCAACACCCCCAGGTCCTTCTCCTCCAGGCAGCTTTCTAGACAGACTTCTCCTAGTCTGTAGCTCTGCAGGCTTAAGACTGACTTGGGAAGGAATTGCACAAGCAATGTGTGTCTGCGCGGTGCATTTCATGGTCTGTGGCTTAGGTATAAAACATTTATTTTTAAGTAGTCAGGTTTGAATCTTTGCCTGACTTTAGAGTTCTAGGTGCCATGTAAGCCCCCAGCTAACATTGTTGGTGTTTAAATTAGTATTGTCTGAGGATTCTCATTGTGCAGAGTTGTCTGCAGATTCAGATAGGAATAGGGGTCACATGGATGCATGTGTGTATATGTTTTTATGTGTATTTCACAATGCAGTAGAGGTGGGTGCTGGTCTTTTCTCCTGAGTAACAAGTGATAGGATGAGAGCAAGCAGCCTCAAGTTGCACCAGGGGAGGTTTAGATTGGATATTAATGAAAATTTCAATACCAAAAGAGTGGTGAAGCCCTGGCAGAGGCTGCCTAGGTCAGTGGGGGAGTTTCCATCCCTGGAGGGGTTCAAAAGAACCTTGCCTGGAGAAGAGGAGGCTGAGAGGAGACCTCATTACTCTCTACAACTACCGGAAAGGAGGTTGTAGAGAGGAGGGAGCTGGGCTCTTCTCCCAGGTGACAGGGGACAGGATGAGAGGGAATGGCCTCAAGCTCTGCCAGGGGAGGTTTAGGCTGGAGATTAGGAGGAAGTTTTTCACACAGAGGGTCATTGGGCATTGGAATAGGCTGCCCAGGGAGGTGGTTGATTCACCTTCCCTGGAGGTGTTTAAGGCACAGGTAGATGAGGTCCTGAGGGACATGGTTTAGTGACTGATAGGAATGGTTGGACTCGATGATCCGATGGGTCTCTTTCAACCTGGTAATTCTATGATTGTTCAATGATTGTTCTAAAAAACTTGAAGATGTGGCACTTCAGGGCATGGTTTAGCAGCCACGATGGGGTTGGACTGGATGAGCTTAGAGATCTTTCCCAGCCTCAGTGATTCTGCAATTTTATGATTCTATGTGCTGTAGCTGGAGAAGATGCTGGAAAACACTGCAGTCCGAGCCCAGAAGCAGCTTGTCCTTCTCCACAAGGAGGATGGGCCTCTCCCTTCCCGCACCGTGGAATGGCTGAACATGCGGAGCTGGTGTTCTGCTCATCTGCATCTCCACTGTCCACGCAGAGTCTTCTCCAAAAGAAGCCTCCCCAAGCTGGTAAGAGGTTCCTGCTTTGGTGGCTGAGCCTTTGGCTGTAGTGCTGGACCTGTAATCTGTGTGTCTAGGGGAATCTGGTATGATGTTCTTGCATGATATCCTGGTGCGTGACAGACTGTTACATGGAGAATATTCTCTTTAAATCCGTGTGACATCAATTCACTAAAGGAAACATAGGGATGAGGGGTTCATATCTTCCTCATGGATGTGCAGTTGACTTGGCTGAGGACAGTAAATACTCTTTCAGGATCATATGGGTAGGTGGATACATACAGCAGAGTCCTTTTCATTAGGAGGATCCCCATGATTGAGAAAACCATGCTAAAGGGAAAGCAGAGGCAGACTTGGGCTGCTTCCCAGTCGCTTCAAATCCTTGTCAAGAAATAGTTCCAAATTGAATACTGTGCTCTGATGAAATTCTCCCAGCTACTACAAAAGTGTGAGATGTGTGTGATCATTGGGACAGTTTGAATGGTTCGTTAACCCTATCTTTGTTAGAACAGCTCTCTACTTTTTAAGAGGGTGATGTTGGCTGGTCGTGTAGAATCATAGAATCATAGAACAACCAGGTTGGAAGAGACCCACTGGATCATCGAGTCCAACCGTTCCTATCAAACACTAAACCATGTCCCTCAGCACCTTGTCCACCCATCCCTTAAACACCTTCAGGGAAGGTGAAGACTCTACTCGGCCTTTGGAATAACCACCTTCTGCCTTTCTCCTCCAGATAGAGATGTACGAGCGCGTATTCCAAAAACCACCAGACCGTCACTCCGACTTTTCTCGCCTGGCTCGTGTTCTGACTGGAAACGCCATCGCGCTGGTCCTTGGTGGAGGAGGAGCAAGGTAAGTGGGTTATCCTGGGCACTCTGCTGCCTGCCCACCAGGTCCTGCTCTCTGTTGGAATAACGAGCATTCTGCAAACCCAGCACTGCTCTGTAAGCAGCAGCTGGGAGAGGTGCCAAGAAGTTGCTTTTTTTTACACAAACCTAACCTTCCGTGTGGATTTGTACTTGGTTTTCTGCAGAAGGAACATGAGTGTGACCTCTTGAGATGTCTCCTGAGTTGGGCTTAATACCAGGAGATGACCAGGACACTCGAGAGGCCTCTTTCTTTTATTGACCTGTACTATGGAGTTTTTCCCTCTTTGGATTCTTATTTTAGAAAACGGCTCAGCACATTTCAGAGCCACCCAAAGCTCTTCAAAGTTTAAACAGCCAGAGGAGTTATATCCTCTAATGGGCAAATGTTCTCTTCTTCATAACTGCCCAAAACCCCAGGTACCTGTACGCTTCTGACAGCCTTACTGTGCAGAAAGAGAGCGTTTTTGCAGCCGCAAGGACAAGGCGTTAGCTGAACACACCAGTCAAATTCCAACTGAATACCTGGTGAGCTTTGGAAATAAATCATCGCTGACGTTTTCCTTTGGAGTCCCTTTTTACACTGAGAGTTTTATGTTGAAACAGATAGAGATTGGTAGCCCTGTGTCTCAAGAGAGCCCTGTCTTTTGTTGTCCCGGTCACCGTGTTCTCGAAGGCCTTCTTTAAATCAGCCGTTTTGATATTCTCGAAAAGCGATACTTAATTTGCACATCGCCTGTCTAATTAAATCCTTGGAAATATCACATTTTTGTCTCTGGGGCAGCGCGTGCTTTGGGCAGAGGATTTTCTCCGGTAAAGGTTAGAGCTCCTTTGTGACAGCTTGTTCTGATTAGTCACTTGATGCTGAGGCAGCCACTGCTTCGGCTGTTTCTTTGAGTGCCTGCAAAGCTGCCTTTATCCTACTTGCTTTTCACCATCTCTTCACCTGAGATAATTCCAGTGTTTCATTTCTGAGATAAGCACTGTCCTGTGGAGAAACACAGTAAAACAGATACAAAGAGCTTCTACTTAATCTGGGTATCTCAGGAGGCTTTTAATGGCTGACGTGAAGCACTCCTACTTTTTTTTTTTACAAACTATCTGGTATCTCTGTCTCTGTAAAGCCTGTGTTGTGCTAAAATATGTGCACTTCTATATTTCTGGCAGCACATTTTGCTCGTTCCCTTCCTTTCTTCCTTCTGTAAACGCTGCTGTAATTTTTGCCAAACTATTTATTTATTTTTTGTTCTACCACTTAAATTGCAAGCTCCCGCCTGCTGGTTTTCCAGAGCAGAGGTAAGAAAGAGCAGGATTCCTGAGCCCGTTTGTTGGTCCTGTGTCATCCTTCTCCACAAACCTGAGCCGCTGCACTGGTGCTGTGTTGGCTGTAGGATTTCTGGCTGCCACCACCCATTCAGCATTGTCACCATATCCCATCAGCTGTTTATTTGCTCATTTCTGCATCACAGAATCATAGAACACTTTGGGTTGGAAGGGACTTTAAAGATCATCCAGTTCCAACCCCTCTGCCTGGCCTTGAACCCCTCCAGGGATGGGGCAGCCACCACTTCCCTGGGCAACCTGGGCCAAGGCCTCCCCACTCTCACTGTGAAGAAATTCCTCCATATGTCCACCCTAAATCTGCCCCTCTCCAGTTTATACCCATTCCTTTTGTCTTGTCCCCACAAGCCTTTGTAAACAGTCCCTCCCCAGCTTTCTTGTAGCTCCTTCAGGTACTGGAAGGTCACTTGAAGGTCTCCTTGGAGCCTTCTCTTCTCCAGGCTGAACAACACCAACTCTCTCAGCCTGTCCTTGTATGAGAGATGCTCCAGCCCTTGAATCATCTTTGTAGCCTCCTCTGGACTCATTCCAACAGCTCCATCTCCTTCTTATGCTGAGGATTCCAGAACTGGACTCAGTACTCCAGCCGAGATCTCCCAAGAGAGGAACAGAGGTGCAGCATCCCCTCCCTTGCCCTGCTGGCCGTGCTGCTTTTGATGTGGCCCAGGACATGGTGCTCATTGGTGGCTCCTGTCAAGCTTCTCATCAATCAGCAACACAGTCTGGAAGACTTTATGAGGATTGAGCGGCAGAAGAGATGGATAGGTTAATTTCTTCTTTCTCTGAAACTGTTTATGTGATGGTCTGAAGTGCTTTTTCTGGGGGGTTCTGGCTGGCACGTGGATGGTGTCAGTGCGGTGCTTCCAGTGAAATGGGCTGGTATCCAGCTTCTGTAATTGGATTGTGTTCTAAATTGTGGTCTGGTGAAAGATTCAGTTTGTTTAAAAAACGCTTTTCGAAGTCAGAGTAGATCTAAGACTGTGGGGAACGCATGAGTTTGCTGTGAATCCTGTACGAATCTGCCTTTGGAAGTTTTGCAGGTGAAAGTCAGTTCTTAACTCCTTATCTCTGCTTTAAGGGATTATCCTTAAAGTTATCCCGTGATCAAAGTCCATTCCAGCTGAAACATCTTGACGCACAGGCTCGTGGTGGTTGGCACATCCTTTGGATCATACACTCCACAAAGTAACCTCCTGCCTTCTTCTGGAGGGTTGAATCGTGCTGATCACAAAACCGGAGAGCTCCTGGTTACCCAGGGCCAGTTGGGGCTGTTTCTGCAGAAGGTGGGGAGTTCTCTGGCTCCAGTCATCGCAATTATTTAGTTGTTATTTTGGGAATGGTTCTCAGTGACAGTCGGGTTGGGAGGTTTTACCAGAGCAGCTTCCTAGTAATTAACTTGGAGGTTTGTTATGACAAAAGGTGCAAGGAACCGAAGGTTTTCTTTTGCTGTGAGGATAAAAATAAAACAAATCAAAGGGATGATACAGCTCTAGAATTACAGTGTTTTGGTTTTGTTAAATGCTCACTTAATTTCAGTTGGAAGCACTGCGGGGTTTGAGGAAAGGAAAGGGCATTTGTGTTTAGAAAAGTAATGCTTTTGGATTGGAGTTGCAAGAATAATGAAACATCAAACCCTGTGACAAAGGGAGAAATCCTCCCATAAATCGTTCTCACGACCTTTTGCCATCACACGTCCAGCCCACCCTTCCTCTGGGGCTCTGCAGTTGTCTCAGTGAAGCTATTTGAAAAGCAGCATTTATGAGGAGTAAATAATTAATACAGAAATATGGGAAATCCCTGGGGCTTTGGGGAAAAAAACCTGATTGTGCTGTTTAGAAGAGGGAATTAAACGAAATTGTGATGACAGGCATTGTTGTTCTTGATAACAACATCATCCTAGCAGGGAATTTGGTCCTTTGTGCCTGTTCTATGTAGGAATAACGGGAAAATACAAAGCGTCGGTCCTGTTCTGGTTTGGCTTTTTCGATGGAAGCTGTATGTGCAGTAACGCCCGTGACGCAGACACACGCTGCGATTGTGGAGAAGGAAAGAGCTATTGTTAAAAGAAGTTACTTGCCTTTTTTGGATGTGCTCTCTGAAATTAGCCACGAGAGCCAACTGCACATTCACACTATGGTTGAATGTGTGTGGTGCCAGAGCCTTTAGGTGCTGGGCTGTGTGGAACCTGCCCGTCCTGCCCCGGGGATGGGGCTCTGTGCTCTCTCTGCCTTCCTCTGAGCAACGAAGCTGGTGAAGGGGCTGGAGAACAGGCCTTATGAGGAAGGGCTGAGAGAGCTGGGGGTGTTTATCCTGGAGAAGAGGAGGCTGAGGGGAGACCTCATTGCTCTCTCCAGCTCCCTGAGAAGAGGTTGTGGAGAGGAGGGAGCTGGGCTTTTCTCCCGAGGGACAGGGGACAGGACGAGAGGGAATGGCCTCAAGCTCCGCCAGGGGAGGTTCAGGCTGAACATTAGGAAAAAATATTTCACAGAAAGGGTGATTGGGCAGTGTCAGAGGCTGCCCAGGAAGGGGGTTGATTCACCTTCCCTGGAGGTGTTTAAGGGACGGATTGATGAAGCGCTGAGGCACATGGTTTAATGTTTGATAGGAGCAGTTGGACTCAATGATCTGGTGGGTCTCTTCCAACCTGGTTGTTCTGTAATTCTATGATTCCCCTTTTCCGTCAGGCAGAGCAGTCAGGCCATCCCTGAGGGGCTGCTCTTGAAGGGCATTTGTAGATATTCTGTTTGTAGATTTCTCTGTCAGGGCATTTTTGCTTCTCTCCTTTTCCTGTTTATAGTTTTCTCTTCCAACTTGTTATTTCACCTCCGCTCGTGATATGTCAAGTATTTTTTTCCACAGTGCTGTCTTGCTGACTCTGAGGATTTGACTCAGACTCATGCCTTTCCGTTCTGGGCAGTTGGCCTGTTCCGTCAACTTGTTCTTTCTGCCTTTCCTTCTTTGTTTTCCGCTCTGATCCTCTGCAAAGGGAGGACGAAAGCAGCAGTGTAGGAGATGCAAGTGATGCTTTTCTTGTGATGGAGGTTTTCTGTCTAAATGGTATCATTGCCTTGTCTGTCTCTGCTCCCGGTGTCGGTGCCGTGTGCAGTGCTCACACGCCGTGCTTTTTAGAGAAGGTAAAATGTTCAGATATGCTTATGTGAGGAGTCAGAAGTGATTAATGAAGAGTTGAGTTTGGTTTGGGTTTTGTTTTGGTTTTCTGCCTGGTTTTATTTTAACTTGGAGAGAAACCTTAAGTGTCCAAACTCCTTGTGGTCTCATTCTGGGTGAGGGCAGGCTGATTCCTAATTCCTTTTCCCACGATAACAGAGGGCAGGAGTTGTTTGGTGGCTACCAAAACACCAATTTTATTGTTTAGTTGCTTGATGCTTCCCCCTTAATTGGATTTTGCTATCTTAACTCTGAGAAACTTTGACTTCTTCATCACCCGGTGCCAGCCTTCAGTGTTTGGCATGAGGATCCACCGCAGGCAGCGGAAATTCTGGGTCCACGTCCTGTAAAATTCTTGTCTGCTTGTCCCGCAAGAAGCTGTGACCTCAGTTTCTTTCACTCGCTTGAATTGGTTAAGGAGAAGTTGACAAGCTGCCAAAATTAATGAACATGCAAATACTCAGCAGCATAAGGCGGTGACGCAACAATTGGACTTCGTGGGGCAACGTGCCGCAAGGAAGGGTTGTTAGAAATAAAACTGCTTCTTTTTGGGGGCTGCTGTTAGCTCAGCTGAAAAACAAGGTCAGACAACAGCGCTGGAAGGTCTGGTTCCCCGCACTGCTGCCGTGGAGAAGAGCGCTGGGAGCTGTGCACGTTCCCCAGCCACTGAGATCCCTTCCGGACTGTCAGCTTTTGATCCATGGTCCACAAATGCAGAGAGAAGCACATCTGTTCACTGAAAACAGGAGACTGCGCAGAAAATTAAGCTTAATGAGCCTTCCAGGGCGTGAAAAAAAGAAAGCTCTTTGGTCAGGAGTGAGATTTGCACATTGTGGGGTGGGACAGGCTGGCTGACATCTCACATCCCAGCCTACAGTGTGGGGTGGAACATCCGAGGAATAAAACACTGGAATTTGAGGTGGAACTGGTGTCCCGATGATGAAGTGCTGTCCTCAGGATGGATGCTTTGCTCCCAGGATGCAGACAATGCATTTTCTGAGCTGTAGCTTCCTTTCCTGTGGTGCAGGTGATCACAGCATGATGGCTGTGGAACCCTCAACCTCCCAGCGAGACTGCATGAAGTTTTATGGTGCAGATGCCTCGGATGCAGTTCCAGCAGTTAAGGAAGATTGGTTTTCATTCCTCGTGTAAGCTGGATACTTAATGATATGAGGCTTTTTTACTCCTGTGGCTGGAAGAACTGCGTGTGTGTGTACTGCAGAGCTGCAGTACTTGAAGTGGAGGTGGTGAGCTTGTAAGACAAGTTTCTGTGCCTCAAATACAGAGTATCATAGAATCATAGAACAACCAGGTTGGAAGGGACCCATCGGATCATCGAGTCCAACCATTCCTATCAAACACTAAACCATGTCCCTCAGCACCTCGTCTACCTGTGCCTTAAACACCTCCAGGGAAGGTGAATCAACCCCCTCTCTGGGCAGCCTATTCCAATGCCCAATGACCTTCTGTGTGAAAAACTTCCTCCTAATGTCCAGCCTAAACCTCCCCTGGTGGAGCTTGAGGCCATTCCCTCTTGTCCTGTCCCCTGTCCCTTGGGAGAAGAGCCCAGCTCCCTCCTCTCTACAACCTCCTTTCAGGTAGTTGTAGAGAGTAATGAGGTCTCCTCTCAGCCTCCTCTTCTCCAGGCTAAACAACCCCAGCTCTCCAGCCACTCCCCATAGGGCCTGTTCTCCAGCCCCTTCACCACCTTCATGGCTCTTCTCTGGACTTGCTCCAGACCTTCAACATCCTTCTTGAGTAGTAACTTGAACCATGAAGAGAGTTGTGTTTATAGGTGATTGAACTTGACCTCAAGCACTCCAGTGTTATGCTGCTGTTGCAGGAATGTGTGCAGGTAAAGGGAAAGGATTTGGTGCTTCAATTCAGCAGCTACCTCATCTAGAGGTTACAGAAGGGAAGAAGGAAAATCCCGTGGGAGTTTCTGGGAATCTTGATGTTCCTCACATGGAGCACCCTAAATGTTTTCCAGCTCCTTTACTGGGTTCAGACCTTTACATGGACTGAGGCCAATGAGGGGCACCCAGGGTCCGAGGGGCAGGGATCCATGGAGCCCAATGGTACTGGTGTTACCCGTTCCTTGTGCTGGAGAGTAACAGTACTGCTCATCTTGAGAATCGTATCTTCTTCACGCTTCTAATCCTATCTAGATCATATATAATCTGTTTACTGTTTTTCTTTTCCCATATGGCCATGTCTCTGTAGGTCTATTAGTCTCCGTTTTCCCTTTCTGAAGCATCCAAGCCCTTCCCCAGTACCATTCCCCAGTTTCTTTGCACCTTTTTCATTCCACTCTCCTTCCCGAATGTTTTCTCCCTAAGATCTCATCTCAATCTCCCCTCTTTCAGCAGAAAATCGTTCCCACTCATTTTGTAAATAGATTATTGATGTCAAAGTTTAAGGTTGCTCTCAGTGCTTTATAGCAGGGTAAGGATATCCCCTCCATTAGTTCTTTCCGTCTCACAATGTTTAAAATTCACAGCAAGCAAAGGGATGGCAGCTTGAAAAACAGGCAAAAATTAGATTCTAATTCTCTGAAGTAATCAAAAACCATAGCCTGATGAAACATTTCTTCTGAAGCAAATTGTGAAGCAAAATTCTTGCTAAAACTGTTTTTCTTCATTCTGACCTTGGCTGGGATAGATCTGAAAGAGCAGCAGCCGCCTCTCTGAGGTGCTCGTGGTGCCGTGAGTCACTGCTGCTATTGCAGGTTAAATCACTGAAGCACAGAAAAGGGCAATCGGGATTTCACTTTGCTGCTGTTCAGCTCCTGACGTCTCATGGGCTTGAGCACATGGCTTAAACGCTTACAACTTGTGTGCTCCTTGAGTAAAATGAGGCGTTTGCCACCTCAGCTTTGACATCTGTGCACGTCACATTATAAGTTGATCTGAAGCACTTAGAAGTATAAACCATTGCCAACAGGCCTCGCTTGGGGTTTTAGGAGGGTATCAATATCTCTATATATATTTGGATTTTGCGCTTGTCTGGTGTGTTGGATGTCTACAGAATTTACTTGAAACCCAACATCCACTCCAACTGTTATGATGAAATTAACTCTTTACTCCAAGGTGCAGTGGTGGAAGGGTAACCATGCTGCTTGTATCACTGTTTGGGCTGTCCAGGCGCAATGCCATGATGTGGTTGACAATTTTGCAGGAGCTGCTGAGATTTGAGAGCATCCTTGCCCATTCTGGGCAGCAAAGAGCCCACCTGAGCACACCCTGAAGTCACCGGCTCACTCTGGGCAGTGATACCTTCTCCCACAGTGATATTTGAGGAGAGCCAGCAGGGTCCTGAGGAGCTGCCTCTGAACCTGAGTCTGTAGGATGTCCTCCCCAGCTGCAGGATGTTCTTAGAGAGAACTGGGGTTCTTAGAGAGGGCTGGGGGTGTTTATCCTGGAGAAGAGGAGGCTGAGGGGAGACCTCATTGCTCTCTCCAACTACCTGAAAGGAGGTTGCGGAGAGGAAGGAGCTGGGCTCTTCTCCCAAGTGACAGGGGACGGGATGAGGGGGAATGACCTCAAACTCCACCAGGAGAGGTTCAGGCTCAACATAAGGAAAAAATTCTTCACAGAAAGGGTGACTGGGCACTGGCAGAGGCTGCCCAGGGAGGGGGTTGACTCGCCTTCCCTGGAGGTGTTTAAGGTGCGGGTAGATGAGGCACTGAGGGACATGGTTTAGTGATTGATGGGAATGGTGGGACTTGATGATCTGGTGGGTCTCTTCCAACCTGGTTTTTCTATGATTCTATGTGTGTCTGGTTCTCTGGTACAGAGGAAGGCTTTCTGGCTGGACGTGGTGATGTGTGGTCTTGTAGAGCTCGTGCAGGTCCAGTACTATCCTTGGGCAGGTAGGCAGCCTTAGGGGTGTGGAGAGCGGTGGTCAGCGGTGCTGGGCTCTGCTTGGGTTTAGCCAAGATCCCTGTATCCAGTGCTGTACAGAGCCAATCCAGCATGAACCAAGTCCTTCTGCACTCAGTTCACACCATTTCCTAACGCAAGATAAGAGTGAGGATTTTGTGCAATTCCTATTTTTTTCTTTTTCTCTCCCTTGAAACAATCAGGCAGCATCCATGAAATTGATGTTTGGCCCCATCCCTGAAGTTCAAGGCCAGGTTGGATGGAGCTTTGAGCAGCCTGGAGGGGTTCAAGGTCTGGTTGGATGGGGCTTGGAGTCCCTGTTCCAGTGGGAGGTGTCCCTGCCCATGGCAGGGGTGGAACTGGATGGGCTTTGAGGTCCCTTCCAACCCAAACCATTCTGGGATTCTATGATTTCTTCAAGGCTTTAATGGTTCAGTTCAACTTCTGTTACTCTATAAGTTATCCTCTACACTTCATTATCTCTTGATTTCTGTCTGTCAACTGGTTAACCTGGGCTTGCTCAAGATACTGAGATCACATGTGAGGACGCTGCTTTCTTCTTCCGTAGCAAGACAGGTCTTGAAGAATAACTACCTCTAAAAAGATCCCGTTTATCTTCCTGATACTGCTGTGAAGGGTGCCAGGAAATGGAACTGAAGCATGAAAGAAGCTTGCAAAACGCTTCTTCCCTTCTTTTAAATGGAAGAATGAAGCTAACAGGCTGCATCTGCAGCCCATCAGTGACCAGTAACGGCTGACAAAGCAAGATTGCTGCAGCATGGAAGTAGCAATATGATACAAAAGAGGCTGAATCTGCTTTGTGTCATGGAAAAAAAGACCCTGAATACTTGAAATATCCTTCCTCAGCTTCCGTTTCTTCAAAGTAATCCCTTTGTACGCCAGGCCAAATTTGTCTTTGGACGTTTGGGAGGGCAGGAAGGTGACAGTCCCGAGGTTAATCCTCCTAATCTTTGCATTTGTCAGGCTATGGTGTTCACCCTCCTCACATACTGTTTGCTGGATGCGGTGGTGGGTGCATTTCAGAGGAACTGAAGCTGTTTGGAGACCTGCAGTATGTTTTTGTGTGTGGATAAATATTGGTATATCACAGCGGAGTTGTAATTTTTCTTTATGATATCTCTTTTTAAAGCTCAGATTGATGTAAGGGGGCTTCAGAGCTTATGATTATACATACAGGTGTTTCACTCCTTGAATCCTGTGCTCACTTGTGGGCCCCTCAGCACAAGAAGGATGTTGAGGCTCTGGAGCGAGTCCAGAGAAGAGCAACGAAACTGGTGAAGGGGCTGGAGAACAGGCCTGATGAGGAACGTCTGAGAGAGCTGGGGGTGTTTATCCTAGAGAAGAGGAGGCTGAGGGGAGACCTCATTGCTTTCTCCAACTCCCTGAAAGGAGGTTGTGGAGAGGAGGGAGTTGGGCTCTTCTCCCAAGTGACAGGGGACAGGACAAGAGGGAATGGCCTCAAGCTCCACCAGAGGAGGCTTAGGCTGGACATCAGGAAAAAAATTTTCACAGAAAGGGTCATTGGGCACTGGTAGAGGCTGTCCAGGGAGGGGTTGATTCACCTTCCCTGGAGGTCTTTAAGGTGTGGGTGGATGAGGTGCTGAGGGACATGGTTTAGTGTTTGATAGGAATGGTTGGACTCGATGATCTGATGGGTCCCTTCCGACCTGGTTGTTCTATGATTCTATGAAGAAGCGGCCTCTACCCTGTGTGTTTGTGCTTATCATGTGCAGAGCATCCATTGCCACTTGTGGATAAACCAGTCCGAAATCTGAATTCTTGTACCAGCCACACAATCAGGCTCCTGGATTCCATCTGTCTTTCAAAAAGCAGGTTTGATTTCAGGGCAATGTCCAGGAGTTAAAATAACAAAGAAGAGTCTAAACTCTCTGTTCTTAGAGATAAAATTACACCTTTGACTTGGTGTTTTGCTTTCAGTGCTGTTTTGATGATGAGGGATGTGAGCTCTGCCTTGGAAAAGAAGATGATAACTTATGTTTGGATACCTAATTGACTCTGATCCAGGTCAGCTCTGGAGTGTATTGTTTGAACAAACAAAACCAAAGTCCTAAAAATAAAACACTGAGTTCTAAGCATTTGCTTCTGTTGATCAAACCTCCCGAGATACTGCTGTGAACTCATGCTGAGGACTTCAGAGTTTCTGTTTGCAAGGGGTTGGCAATGGATTGCGGCGTAATTGCTCCTAGGAGGCTCGGCTTTGATTTCTTCAGGGACCGACCATCTTGTGTAATGCCCGAGAGCTCAGCCGTATTAATCGTGTTTACGCATCTGTTCAAAGTTCTGCCTCAAAGTGCAGTCACACACAGAATAACAGAATCTCTGGATTGGAAAAGACTTCCAGAATCATAGAATCATAGAACAACCAGGTTGGAAGAGACCTACCAGATCATCGAGTCCAACCATTCCCACCAATCTCTAAACCATGTCCCTCAGTACCTCATCCACCTGCACCTTATACACCCCCAGGGAAGGCAAGTCAACCACCTGCCTGGGCAGACCGTTCCGTTGCCATGTCCAACCATTCCTATCAGTCGTCTTAAAGACAGACAGAGCTGCTGGTTGCAGAGCTCAGTGGTAATTGCCCAGTGAGTTGTGTGGTCGTTGGGTCATCACACGCACATAAAAGCTATGTTCACACGGCTTGGCACCCACGTCATGCTTAACAGTCTCATTTGTCTTTCTCCCATCTGTAGCACCTAGGTAATTGCTCCTTTGCTCCTGGAGGTGGAATATTTTAATGATTTCTGTTAAATCCTCAGAGCAGTGGGAGTTCGGAGCCATCTACTTCAAAGTTATGGCTTAAACCACTTGCAATTAATCTTTTTTTTTTTTAAAATTTGAACTGTCCTATCTTGATTTCCAGTCTTCAACCCCCAGGCTTATTTGTTCTTAGCAGTGCTTGATATACAGATGAAATGAAGCAAGGAGGTCGTGGAATCATAGAATCATAGAACAACCAGGTTGGAAGGGACCCATCGGATCATCGAGTCCAACCATTCCTATCAAACACTAAACCAAGTCCCTCAAGACCTCATCCACCCGTCCCTTAAACACCTCCAGGGAAGGTGAATCAACCACCTCCCTGGGCAGCCTATTCCAATGCCCAATGACCCTTTCTGTGAAAAACTTCCTCCTGATGTCCAGCCTAAATCTCCCCTGGTGGAGCTTGAGGCCATTCCCTCTCCTCCTGTCCCCTGTCCCTTGGGAGAAGAGCCCAGATCCCTCCTCTCCACAACCTCCTTTCAGGTAGTTGCAGAGAGCAATGAGGTCTCCCCTCAGCCTCCTCTTCTCCAGGATAAACACCCCCAGCTCTCTCAGCCGCTCCTCATAGGGCCTGTTCTCCAGCACCTTCACCAGCTTCATTGCTCTTCTCTGGACTCGCTCCAGAGCCTCAACATCCTTCTTGTGCTGAGGGGCCCACAACTGAACACAGGATTCGAGGAGCGGCCTCACCAGTGCTGAGTACAGAGGGAGAAGAACCTCCCTGGACCTGCTGGTCGCACCATTTCTGATCCAAGCCAGGATGCCCTTGACCTTCTTGGCCACCTGGGCACACTGCTGGCTCATGTTCCGTCGGCTGTCGACCAACACCCCCAGGTCCCTCTCCTCCTGGCAGTTTTCCAGCCAGACTTGTCCCAGTCTGTAGCTCTGCATAGGGTTGTTGTGCCCCAAGTGGAGTTGAAGTTTAACTCTTGTTACTGGTTTTGCACCTCTGTATTGACTGAAAAAGACACATTACAGAGCTGCAGGTTTCAGGGAAAGCTTTCCTTGTAGCTTGAATGCTCTGTTGACAAGTCCACGTCCTTTCAGGAAGGTACTTTTACCTTGCTCTGATTTTTAGGAACCTGTGATACCTTATCTGGGCGCTGAGCTTTCCTGATAGCAAAGCAGAGATTGGAGAAGCTGTGACTAAAATCACAGTTAAATTCTTGTGCAGCGCTTTGTCTTGCTTCTGCGGCTTCCAGACTTTGTGCCTAAAAAGGGCTTGTCTTACAAATAACTCTTGAAGGGTGGGGGAGGAGGGAGGATATATTTGTTCTCCAAAGAAATGATCCGTTGCAGATAAAAGAACTGTTCCTTGGTTCAGAGAAACAGGATTTTGTTTGGTTTTCCCAAGCAGGGAGTGAGGGAAGGGTGCAGTTTGCTTTATTAATACTTGTATTTTGGCTTTAATTTGGGGTTTTTGCCCCCTCCAATGGCTCACTGGTGTATCCCTGAGGGACATGGTTTAGTGTTTGATAGGAATGGTTGGACTCAATGATGCGGTGGGTCTCTTCCAACCTGATGATTCTATGATTCTAAATCTGGCACTGGGTAGACCAGACAGCCCTCTGGAAGGGCTTGGACAATTTTGCCTCATTTCCTTCTGTGTCAGGCACAAACCTCTGTCTAGAGCTTGTTCTAAAGACGGTAGATCAAGCAGAAACAAGATCGATGCTGAAAGGACGTTGTATTTGGGCTTGTTGCAGCAAAGCAGTTTCACTGGGCTGTGATAAAGAGAGGTTGCTTTTTCTGCCCAGCGTGGATGCCCAGCCCTGGATGCTCAGCCGCTCCCACGACCCCTGCGCTCCAGATGTTCTCCAGGGGGAACGTGCAAGCATGGCAGGGCTGAAGGGAAAATGGCTTGTAGCTCCCGTGTAACGAGATGGGGGAATCAGAGGGCAAAACTGAGTGGGAGGATGAGACAAGGCTGCTCCTAATGGAAGGGAAGAGAGGTAGGACCAGGTAGGTCTCTCTGGAACCTTCTGTTCTCCAGGTTGAACAACCCCAACTCTTTCAGGCTCGTACAGGAGGTGCTCCAGCCCTCAGATCATCTCCGTGGCCTCCTCTGGACTTGCTCCAACAGCTCCATGTCCTTCCTGTGCTTCCACAACTGAGGGACTCGAGGTGATAAAATAAATAACTGTCCACCTGCGCTTACCCTGTAAGCTGGGTGATCAGACAACTGCTCAGAACGTGCTTTGAATCAAAGCTGTTGTACGAAGAAAAAGCTGGTTTTATTTTTATAGCTTTGATTCTTCAGGAGTTTTAGAGTTACGAGGGAGCCTTAATTCAGGTTTGTTAGGCTCTAGTGGGGCTAGTAAAGTCTGCTCGGTGATTTCTCTACATTTTTCTACTTTCCTGGGCACTTTCCTACCTCAGGGCGGTCGTGCTGCAAGCTGCTTGTCCTCCCGCAGGGAGGTTTGTGCTAGAGACAAAGCTAGAGCTTTGCAGCAGCTGTGACCTCAAGCCTGGATTTAGCTGAAGGGAAGAGCATCTCCTCAGTGCATTCAGTGAGACCTCCTTCATCCCAGTGGGTCAGTTAGGAGAAGAGCTGGTAAGAATCATAGAATCATAGAACGTCCAAACGTCATCAAAACAGCACCGAAAGCAAAACACCAAGTCAAAGGTGTAATTTTATCTCTAAGAACAGAGAGTTTAGACTCTTCTTTGTTATTTTAGCTCCTGGATATTGTCCTGAAATCAAACCTGCTTTTTGAAAGACAGATGGAATCCAGGAGCCTGATTGTGTGGCTGGTGCAAGAATTCAGATTTCAGACTGGTTGATCCACAAATGGCAATGGATGCTCTGCACATGATAAGCACAAACACACAGGGTAGAGGCCGCTTCTTCATAGAATCATAGAACAACCAGGTTGGAAGAGACCCACTGGATCATCGAGTCCAACCATTCCTATCAAACATTAAGACTGAATACCTGTATTTTCTCTTCCTTCCAGAGCCTGGAGCCTTGCTGCTTCATCAGTCACAGTCTGAAAAACAAGTGTCCCCTCTCTGTGTGCTCACGTTATCGTGTTTTTTCTCCCTAACACTGACAGGCAACATCCTAGTGATGTGTTAAATGAGGCTTGTGGAAGGATTGTGGAAGGATTTTTTGATGGGAATGGTTGGACTTGATGATCCGATGGGTCTCTTCCAACCTGGTTGTTCTATGATTCAATGATTATTGGTGCAGGGGCTCTTGTTTTTATATGAATCGTATTTTCTTCAGCGCGCGGCCCTGAGCGTGGAGGCCAGCCTGCAATCCTGCTGCTGCTTTAATCTGAACTGTCCTGCATTCGTTCGCTTCTTCCTGCGAGCTGTCTCTATCAGGAGCGCTGGGAGGCACGTGCAGAACAGGCACATGCCCGTCTTGCAGGAGAACTTCTCTTTTATCAGCTGTGCTCTGGCCTTCATGCATTGCAGTCACGTGCCAGTGGCATTTCCCCAGGGGATGAAAGCAGCGGCTCCTCTCCAGGGCAGGAATTTTCCTTCTGCCAGAAGGGCTGTGCTCTGCCTGCTGTGCTGGGTTATTTCAAGGAAGCACGTCTTCAACCCTGGCCTTCAACCCCAGTCTTCAACCCCGGTGCCCCTCTCCTTGCTTCCTGGTCATTTCTTTGTGACCATTAGTAACAAAGAGCAAAAAGCGCTTGGAATTTTGGAAATGCAGCGCTGCTTTTGGAGGCTCATTGAGCATGAGTTTGGGGAGCAGTGTGTTATGCGGCGCTTCGGGGAGGCTGATGGAGAGAGCAGCCTGTGACTTGCCTGGCTCAGATCAGGTTGTGAGGCAGTGGCAGGTGAAAATGGAGCCTGGCTTTTATTTTCAGTTCCTCCTTGAGCTGATGGGAGCTGTTTCCCCTCTCTCTGTGAAGGGAACTAATAAATCCTTATGAAGAATGGCTGAGAGAGCTGGGAGTGTTTAGCCTGGAGAAGAGGAGGCTGAGGGGAGACCTCATTGCTCTCTCCAACTACCTGAAAGGTTGTGGAGGGGAGGGAGCTGGGCTCTTCTCCCAAGTGACAGGGGACAGGACGAGAGGGAATGGCCTCAAGCTCCACCAGGGGAGGGTCAGACTGGACATTAGGAAGAAATTTTTCATGGAAAGGGTCACTGGGCACTGACAGAATCTTGGTCTCTTCCAGCCTGGTTATCCTGTGATTCTATGAAATCAGGCCTAACCTAGGGAGCGATATACGGTGGAAAAGAGGATTTGCTAATATATAGACTCTGACCTCCTTGGGCAAATCTTTGGGTTCCGATGTGAGTTATTTGCCAGTAATCTCCTAAGTCACTTGTCCTTGGTGCCAGGAGTCCTTGTCACTGTTCTGGGGCCAGGCAGGAATCCTGGCAGGAGTGATGCTCCATCCAGCAGCACCGTCAGGTGGCTTTAAGGCAAAGAACAGCTGCATGAGCAGCTCCAACAACACACAGTACCTCCCCTTGGAGATGCTCTTTCCTTGTAGCTAGATGGACTCCTCTTTTCCTCCTGAGTAAGTGACGTTCAGCTCCGTATCAGCCAGGTGACCAGAGATTTTCCCCATCCCTTCCTCTGCTCCACACAAGTGCTCTGGGTGTGGTGTGATGCACAGTGTTGCCTCAAGCAATCTTCCTTTATATTCTGCTTGCCCTTACTTCCCTGTGAAACTGTGCCTGGGATTACAAGAAGCTCATGATCTCTGCTTTTTCTTTCCTGTGCTCTACTGTGACCCTTCAGAGGGACATAGCTCCAGGCTGTGGTTCCTTTTCCCTTCCTGTGTGAGAGCTGCCACTCTGGCTCTCCTTGCTGCACGGGCAGGTTGTCAGTGAGCAGGCTGCGTGCTGCCTGGCGCGGCTCCGGCACGCAGCTTCCCTTGGCAGCTGGCCCATGCTTACGGAGGCCCTGAGCTGCAAAGACGTGGCCGAGGGAGAACCAACAATGAGGAGCTGTTGAGAAGTTTCACGTAGAATCATAGAATCGCCAGCTTGGGAGAGACCCATTGGATCATCAAGTCCAACCATTCCCATCAATCACTAGCCCATGTCCCTCAGCACCTCGTCCGCCTGTCCCTTAGATCCCTCCAGGGAAGGTGAATCGACCACCTCCCTGGGCAGCCTCTGCCAGTGCCCAATGACCCTTTTCATGAAAATTGTTTTCCTAATGTCTAGCCTAAACCTCCCTTGGTGGAGCTTGAGACCATTCCCTCTCATCCTGTCCCCTGTCACTTGGGAGAAGAGGCCTTGTTAAACCTCATAGTAGTTGCTGCGGTAATGATGAAGTGGGGAGAGGAATGAAACCACTTCTGTCTTTCAGGAGGCAGAGTGGTACCTGGAGAAACCTGGTGGGTTTGGGCACATGGGCCTTTCTTCAGGATTTGAATTTGCACAAATATGATCAGTCATGAATGCTCCTATCCAGGACACTGGAAGCTTTGCAGTTATGTTATGCTATGGCTGAACTCGATGATCCTGTGGGTCTTTTCCAACCTAGTATAGGTTGTATCTGTGTATAAATGAAATGTAATTTAGTCTGGCAGTTTATAGGAGGTCCCTCCCTCTCTGAGCAAGAAAAGTACTTTTGTTCCCATCTCACAGGTCAGTGCTTTGAGATCACTGCTTTGGTTGGAGATGCTCAACTGTCACAAGTTTAGCTGGATATTGATGCACAGAGGTGATGTCTTACCAGTCAGAGTAATAATAATAGAGTCATAGGATCATTAAGGTTGGAAAAGACATGCAAGTTTTTCCAGTCCAAATGTCAGCCCCACCGTGTTGACTAAACCACGTCCTGAAGTGCCATGTCCACAGGCTTTTGAAGCCCTGCAGGGATTCAGACTCCACCACTGCCCTAGGCAGCCTCTGCCAAGACTTCACCACTCAGTCAGCAAAGAAATTTTCCCTAATATCTAATCTAAACTTCCTCAGCACAACTTGAGGCCATTCCCTCTCATCCTATCTCTTGTTACTTGGGAGCAGAGGCCAGCACCCACTTCCCCACAAGCTCCTTTCAGGAGCTGCGGAGAGTGATGAGGTCTCCCCTCAGCCTCCTCTTCTCCAAACTGAACAGCCCCAGGTCCGTCAACCACTCTCAGAACCCCTGGGCTCTAGCCCCTTCTCCAACTCTGTTCCTTTCTCTCGACATGTTCCAGCCTCTCATTGTCTTCCTTGTAGTCAGGGGCCCAAAACTGACCCCAGGATTCAAGGTGTGGCCTCACCAGCACCAAGTAATCTTTTGTTCTTCATACAAGAGTGTCCTACAGGAAAGTAAAACCAAATCCTGAGTGATCACATCAGATCCCTTATATTTTATGGATGCACAGATGTGAATGAGGAGATCTGGTTTCTTCAGAAGGGAGAGAATCCAGTCTGGAGTGGCCAGTTTCAAACAGCTCATGCTTTACAGGGCTTAAAAATCCACATGTGGCCTTTCTCCAGAAAGCAGGTTAGATGCTGCGAGGTCTGTTCCTCAGCGAAACGTTGGTGTCAGCCAGTCCCTCACACGCAGGGATGAGGCCTCAGCGAGCTCCAGGCACAGGAAACAGGCTGCAAAAATAGCTGCGATTTAAAAGCCTAAAAACAATGGGCTCCTCCAGCAGGGATCAGAATAGAATTCTTTCAGCTTCAGGCATCTTATGGAAAAGCAGCAGAGGAAGGAGGATTTGGAGGGGAAAGCTAAATGAGCCCTTCTGTGCTCTTGGGTTACACCAGCATGGATCTGTCATTGAAGTCACTTGCACCAGTATAACCCAGAACCTGTCCCAAAGCACGTCAGCAGCTGGAGGGGATTGATTTAGATGGAAAGAATGCGTTCAGCATAGCTTATCCAAATGACACCTATGGTGGCCTTGGCAGCTGTTAGTGAGTATTTATAGGCTGTAAACAGCAAGGGGAGAGAGGATGGGGATAGAGCAAGCTGTGGGGGGAAGGAGAATGGGATGAAAGTTGGAAAAGGAAGATTTTTACCTCTATATAGCTTCGACAGCGAAGCATCCAACCAGGTGGAATGAACTGATTGGCTGACCTCATATTAATTAGACAAAGCATTTGAAACCAGAGGCTGTGATTTTATCCCGATAAAGAAGGCAGTTGGCTTGGCTGCATGTTTTTGTGTTTCTGTAATGGTTCTGCAGAGCAGACAAGGATCCCTCTCCCATTGGGGGATCGCTGTTTGTTAGATCAGGTTAAATGTTCATAGAATCATAGAATCACCAGGTTGGAAGAGACCCACCAGATCATCGAGTCCAACCATTCCTATCGAACACTAAAACATGTCCCTCAGTACCTCGTCCACCCATCCCTTAAACATCTCCAGGGAAGGTGACTCAACCCCCTCCCTAGGCAACCTCTGCCAGTGCCCAGTGACTCTTTCTGTGAAAAAAATTGTCCTAATGTCTAGCCTAAATCTCCCCTTGGTGGAGCTTGAGGCTATTTCCTCTTGTCCTGTCCCCTGTCACTTGGGAGAAGAGCCCAACTCCCTCCTCTCCACAACCTCCCCTCAGGTAGTTATAGAGAGCAATGAAAATATCTTCCCCAGTCTGTGATTTGAGTCTAGTTTTGCTCACCTGAAGTCCTGTCCGTATTCTGGTTGTCTTTTTTCACTTCTCTCTCTCTCATTTTCTAGTTCTGCTCTATCTTTTTATTGAGAAGTCTGAGCTTCCTAGCAGTTTTCCAAATGCTAGTGTGTCCTGGATGTGTGTTTTTATGTTTTCTATTTTATTTTGGTTTCTTTGATTTGCCTTCTGAATTTCCACTGAGCACTAGGTTAATTTTGCTCAGGCAGTCTCCTCAGTGGTTCCAGACTCTCCGTGTGGGAGCAGAGGGCTAAGAGCTCGTCACTGCAGGGGCATTGCTGGTTCTCCTTTTCTCTTTGCCCAGCAGCACTGAGGTTCATCTCTCCTTATCACTTGACTCCATCATTGCCCTGAGGTCCTTCTGGACTTCTTGAATTCAAGGAGGATTGTAGATTTACCTTCCTGAAGGAATTTGTTCCGCCCTTAAGCTCTGCCTCCCATCTGCCCCTTTCCTGGGTCTGTGTGCCGAACAAACCTCCTGCCTTTTCATCTCCTGCCTTTTCATCGCTGTTTGTCTCTTCTTGCTGTTTGTTTTCCATCTTCAAGTCATTCTTGCCCATGCGTAGACCCATCCCCTGGCCGCAGGCTGGCTGAGTTTCTTTGACGAGTCGGTGGAAAAGACTCTTGTGAGACAGTCTTTGAAACTCAGCTGTTCGTGGCTGCTTTGGAAGAACCTCAGCAGATTTTCCCATGTGTTGCTGCCTTCAGGCCATGTTGATGTCTCCCGTGCATGTCCACCCCCTTGATTCCTGCCTGTTGTTTCTGTATTGCTGCCTCACGCTGAAGCATGACTGGGTGCTCTGTGTTTCCTGGGATCCTCAGGGAGCCTATTTGGAGATTTCTGCATCCTTGACATCTTTTTCTGGCACTGAGGCTTATTTAGCCACAGAGGGTGGTTCAGCTCGAGCACGCTCGAGTCCATTCCTAGTGGTATGTCCTTTCAACGGTCATTTGTCTGATAATATCTGTTTGTCTGATAATATCTGTTTGTCTTTTCTTGGACAGGGGATGCTCCCAAGTGGGAATTATCAGAGCAATGATTGAAGCCGGCATCCCCATCGACATGATCGGAGGGACATCCATCGGTGCTTTTATGAGCGCCTTGTACGCCGAAGAACGCAGCTTCAACCAGATGAGGATCAAAGCCAGGCACTGGGCCACGGTAAGCACCGGGGAGGCTGCGCTTCTCTCCTCAGGTGGAGGGCGTGAGCTGAAGCACCAACCTCAGCAGGGCTCAGACAGCCTCCCATCCTCTGGTACCTGAAGGAAAAGCCCCTCCTGGCACCGCAGGAGTGAGCTGGGAGGTGGTGTGGACACCCGGGGAGGCAGGAGGCTTTGACTTTGCTCTACACAAAGTCCTGTCCAACTGTAAACATCAAGTGATGTTGTTTAGCCGTGTTAGCCTGTGTTTATCTTTATTTTAATCTTCTCTTTTTATGTGCTGGAAGCTGTTTTCTTTCCAACTCTCAACAACTTTGTTTCTCTTTGGATAATTTTCTCTCTTTCGTTCTCACATGCTGTCATTTGTCAGTGGAACTGATTGGCAGAGGTAATCCTTCTCTAACCTAAATACAAAATGGGGAGTTCCCGGTGTACCCCGAGAACTCCAGAGCGGTGGCACTCTTGTTCAGGAGACATCTCTAATTTTAAATATTTAATACAAGCAAAACCGTATTTTCATAGCTGAACCGAGGACTGGGAAGGTTCTGTGGGTGAATTTAACTGATATGATGTTGGGGAAAAATTGCATTAGCCTCAGACTGCATGTGCTCACGTTGATTGGAGGTGCAGATTAGTGTTATTTCTGGGGTTTACTGGTTACAACTCTGTATTGGTTAAGGGAAAACCACATTTTGGTGTTGGTTTTCTTATTGACAGGGCAGCACAGGGAGTTTTCAAAGTCACATTAAGCTCTGGGAAGTATAAGTGTATATGGGAAGTTTATGGGAAGTCGAAGTGTAGTAGTTTATATGTTTATGGGAAATAGAAGTGTAGTTGCTACGTGTGCACTTCTGACCTTTCCTAAGTGAATTCTAATCCGCCGTGGCTTTGAAATGAAATTTGCTGTTTGGGAAGATGGTGCTTACAGGGCAGCATCGTCTGAGCAGGGTGAGCAGGGGCGCTGCCTCCCTGCCATGTTTTCCCAACCTCCAGCAATCTGTGGCTCACTGCCCTCTCTCCGTTGCTCTTGGTTAGGCTTGAGGGATGGAATTTTCCTTGTGCATCTGTCCGGAGGATTATCTCCTCTTGTCTGGTAACTTGTCAGATCTCTTCGGCGCAGGGGGTGATGCCGAGCTGCAGATGCTGCCTTCTCTGCTTCTCCAGGCTGTGCTGCCTTCAGAACCGACTTCGCTTCGAGCAATGCAGCTCTTGAGCTCACCAGCCTAATCTGGAACACACTTGCATTTACCAGAAACAGTTAAAGCGGAAAAGAGGGCATTTAATCTATTGATTCATTTTTGGACACAAATGGCAAAGCTCAGAGAACATTCCACAAAGAGAAAAGGCAGGTTTGGCTCGGCCTTGGGCTGTTTCAGGCGTTGTTACCGTGAAATCTGCAAATAAGGAGCTGGAGGAGAGGTGAGCAGCCTCTGTTAAAGCAAACATTTCATCTATTAATGAAGAATAGATTTACTTGATGTTTTTCATGAGTGCTCTCACAAGCTTGCCAGGTCCAAGCCAGAAATTGTTCAAGGGTTTGAGAATGAAGAAAGCCAAGACAGCTCTGTTTGAAGGCCTTTTCTCTCCTAACAGCACAGTCCAGCATTGTAAATTGCCATGAAAACCCTCTCTCCAAGTTCAGATCACAGCTAATGTACAAAGTAGCTCGAGGGATGATAAATCTTTTTAACTGTGGCTATTCTGAGCTATTTTCTCTTGTATTGTTTTGCAGCAACTGTAGACTGAGGCAGGAGAGCGGCTTCTCTCTGTGAGCGCCAGCTCCGTGTGTGACAGCAGGGAGGTTTGAGCTTTCGTAGAAGATCCACTGGAAGGGACCAAGTGTGAAGTGGCATCTTGGCTTGTATTAGAAACTGTGTGACCAGCAGGGTCAGGGAGATTCTTCTCCCTCTGGACTCAGCACTGGTGAGGCCGCTCCTTGAATCCTGTGTTCAGTTCTGGGCCCCTCGGCACAAGAAGGATGTTGAGGCTCTGGAGCGAGTCCAGAGAAGAGCAACAAAGCTGGTGAAGGGGCTGGAGAACAGGCCTTCTGAGGAACGGCTGAGAGAGCTGGGGGTGTTTAACCTGGAGAAGAGGAGGCTGAGGGGAGACCTCATTACTCTCTCCAACTCCCTGAAAGGAGGTTGTGGAGAGGAGGGAGCTGGGCTCTTCTCCCAAGGGACAGGGGACAGGACAAGAGGGAATGGCCTCAAGCTCCAGCAGGGGAGGTTCAGGCTGGACATTAGGAGGAAGTTTTTCACGCAGAGGGTCATTGGGCAGTGGCAGAGGCTGCCCAGGGAGGGGGTTGATTCACCTTCCCTGGAGGTGTTTAAGGGACAGGTGGATGAGGTGCTGAGGGACATGGTTTAGTGTTTGATAGGAATGGTTGGACTCGATGATCCGGTGGGTCTCTTCCAACCTGGTGATTCTATGATTCTGTGTGAGCGAGATGAGAGATCGATCAGATAAGCTCCAAATGCCCAGTGTCCAAAAGCAGCAGGACATCCCCTGCTGTCCTGCAGAAGAGCCTCACAGTCAGAGCACTGCAAGGGATGCTCTGTGGAGCATCCTTTGTTAAGCCAACATTCTGCACAAAGGCTTGAGCCCTCCCTGCTACAGGAGCTGCTGATTCTGCTCCTCCAAAGCCTGTGAGCTTTTGCTGCTGAAGGTTATTGCCAAGTGCTCTTTCTGCAAAACCTTGCAGCCTGACTTTTGTAGCCCATGGGAGGATTTTGAAATGTCTTTGCTGGGATGGATTAGATAACTCAATATTTATTTATCTTTTAAAGCCATCAAAGTAAATGCTGGTTTTGTCCTGCAGTTATTTCTCTTTTCTGTATTTTTAAGATATTGGCATGTCTTTAGTTGTACGCTCAGGGCTGGAAGGAGGGATATTTTTAATAGAATGTGTTTTCTGGGTCTAATGAAGCAGGAAAGAAATAAATTACTCTTGTCAAAATATAGAGGGTTGTGAAAATTACCAGTCGGCTGAGTTACTCTGTACTGCCTGTGAGTGTGTTCTGTACCTGTGTTTAACCAGCAAGACAAACAAACAGTCTTGGGTTTTTTTTAATTGGAGAATTAATATTTCAAAGTATAAATACTTCACAAAGAATGGAGTATTCTGTTGTTGAAGCAAATAAGGTTTTGGGAACGTGTAGCTCAAATGCTTCCCTTAATGAGAATTAAGACTCGCTGGGTAGGATGCTGTGTTTGCATGGCAGCTAAAATAAATGTGGGGGTTTCTGAGGTCACAGGCATGAGATTCTGCTGCTGTGTTCCTGCACTGGGAGATGCTGTGGTTTAAAGAGCTGATCTGGCCAAAAATTCATCACTTGTTTTCTCAGTTGTGCTGGTTTCTGACCAGCTCAGGCCAGGAGGTGCCAGCAACAGAAGCAGCATGGGTCAGATTTAGCTGCTATCAGACCATGTCCAGGGAGGTGATTCTCCCTTTATACTCAGCACTGGTGAGGCCGCTCCTTGAATACTGTGTCCAGTTCTGGGCCCCTCACCACAAGAAGGATGTTGATGCTCTGGAGCAAGTCCAGAGAAGAGCAACAAAGCTGGGGAAGGGGCTGGAGAACAGAACCTATGAGGAGCGGCTGAGAGAGCTGGGGGTGTTTAGCCTAGAGAAGAGGAGGCTGAGGGGAGACCTCATTACTCTCTCCAACTCCCTGAAAGGAGGTTGTGGAGAGGAAGGAGCTGGGCTCTTCTCCCAAGGGACAGGGGACAGGACAAGAGGGAATGGCCTCAAGCTCTGCCAGGGGAGATATAGCCTGGAGATTAGGAGGAAGTTTTTCACACAGAGGGTCATTGGGCATTGGAATAGGCTGCCCAGGGAGGTGGTTGATTCCCCTTCCCTGGAGGTGTTTAAGGGACGGGTGGATGAGGTCCTGAGGGACATGGTTTAGTGTTTGATAGGAATGGTTGGACTAGAAGATCCAATGGGTCCCTTCCAATCTGGTTGTTCTGTGATTCTATGTCCCAGTATTCTTCTTGATCCACTACATGGGTTTTGAGGAAGAAGTGCTGTTCTCTGCCATACTGCACCCGTGGCCCTTGTGGGGCCTGGGTGACCTGGGAGCGCTGCGGGGGAGCCTGGTGGCAGCGTGCAGCAACCCACAGGCAGTGAGGAAGGGTGCGATGCCTGCATGATGAGGTCCACGAATGGTCCTGTAGCTGCAGAGGTCAAAGGAGAGCATCATAGCATCATAGAATAACCAGGTTGGAAGAGACCCACCGGAGTTAGGTGCAGTGGTTTGTAAATCGCTTTGTGTCCTACGCTGTGTTATTTTGTTCATATGCCAGTTCCTCCTGTAAAGCAACAACTACAAGAACAGATCCCCGCAAACACAAAATCTGAACTGAGGAGGCAAACGTTGCCAAACTGGCATGAAGAGCAGGTTCTTTCCTATAAAGCAAAGAACCTCCTGCCCAGAGGAGATTAGCAATGTGAACTGGTCCGGTCCTCAGGTGGAAGGAGCTTTGGTCATTGTGATTAATGCAGCAAAATTTGGACATTGGGCATTGGAATAGGCTGCCCAGGGAGGGGGTTGATTCACCTTCCCTGGAGGTGTTTAAGGGACGGGTGGATGAGGTGCTGAGGGACGTGGTTTAGTGTTTGATAGGAATGGTTGGACTCGATGATCCTCTGGGTCTCTTCCAACTTGGTTGTTCTGTGATTCTATGATTCTAAAAGGGAACATGAGCTGAAGCAGCCTTGAAGCGCACAGTAAATCCTAAATAATTCAGAGGTTCATTGCAGATTGGACATCAATGCATGTGCAAAGATTGTCTCTTAAGTTGGGTTGATGACCTTCAGCAGAGAACCTGTTCTGCGCACCCTCCAGCCTGCGGCGGCTCATGGATGGTGTTGGGCTGCCAGGGTGCTTCTTGCTTGCCCCCTCAGAACCCCATCGGCTGCTTTGCGTGGTTCCAGTCACTGGATTTCTCTGCTTCCGGCAGCAGGTTGCTTTTCCCTGGTGAGCCAGCTGAAGTGTTCCCTCTGCTTGCCTTGCAGATGGAATTTTGTAGTTGAGATGATTAGGAAAAGAAGACAAAAATACCGGGAGTGGTTTTGTTAAATCTTAAACATCTGTTATATCAGGCAGTGCAGGAAAAATAAGTTCTCATGTAGTGATAAGGCCTGATAGTTCATAGTTACCATCTCAATTGTATTATTTGAGCATATCCTCATGCCAGCTACCCCTCAGCAGGGTGGAACGCAGGAACCCGCTTGGGGAATGACAAATAATTGATCCTAATACACAGGAGGTGTGTTTGCACCTTTTTAAAGTGACTGAACCTTGCTGCGGTCCCAGAGGCTCACAAATATGTGATCACAATGAAAAAAAAGTCTTGTCTGGAAGACAAATCAGGTGTGATCCAGAAATGAGATGAGACGGCTGGAAAACTGCCAGGAGGAGAGGGACCTGGGGGGGTTGGTTGACAGCCGACTGAACATGAGCCAGCAGTGTGCCCAGGGGGCCAAGAAGGCCAAGGGCATCCTGGCTTGGATCAGAAATGGTGTGACCAGCAGGTCCAGGGACGTGATTCTCCCTCTGTACTCAGCACTGGTGAGGCCGCTCCTCGAATCCTGTGTTCAGTTGTGGGCCCCTCAACACAAGAAGGATGTTGAGGCTCTGGAGTGAGTCCAGAGAAGAGCGACGAGGCTGGTGAAGGGACTGGAGAACAGAACCTATGAGGAACGGCTGAGAGAGCTGGGGGTGTTTATCCTGGAGAAGAGGAGGCTGAGGGGAGACCTCATTACTCTCTCCAGCTACCTGAAAGGAGGTTGTAGAGACGAGGGAGCTGGACTCTTCTCCCAAGGGACAGGGGACAGGACAAGAGGGAATGACCTCAAGCTCTACCAGGGGAGATTTAGGCTAGAGATTAGGAGGAAGTTTTTCACAGCAAGGGTCATTGGGCATTGGAATAGGCTGCCCAGGGAGGAGGTTGATTCACCTTCCCTGGAGGTGTTTAAGGGACGGGTGGATGAGGTCTTGAGGGACTTGGTTTAGTGTTTGATAGGAATGGTTGGACTCAATGATCCAATGGGTCTCTTCCAACCTGGTTGTTCTATTATTCTATGATTCTATGATGAGATGTACAAATGTTTCCATCAGTTCCTATGCTACAGAGTTCTTTTCCACACAGGTGAACCGCACGTACCCTGTGGGAACCTTTAAGCAAGTTGAAGTTTCAGCTCAAAAGGATAACGGAGAGGGAGATAATTAATAATATCTTTATTAAAATAAATCAAGAATTAAACTGCACCATTCGCATGCTTTTGTTAGGGCAGAGACACATTCACGCTGCTCCAGGGGCTGTTTGGATTTGTGAGCAGAAGGGAAGCGATGAAGCCGTAGGTTCTCTATCGTGTGGTGTCATTCACTGAACCCAATGAGCAGCGAACTCCAGAGCCAGTTTGCGATAAGGCGGTGGCCACCGCCTTATCGCAAACTGGCTCTGGAGTTCGCTGCTCGTTGGGTTCAGTGCATGGCACCACACAAGGAGTTACTGGATGTAGTTTTCGTAGCTTTCTTTCTGTCCCTGTTGGCAATTTTTGTTCTTACAACAGCAACTCTTCCAGTGTTGTTGGCTGTAGAATTGAGAACATAATATCTCTTGAATTTCACACGTTAACGAATATAATAGGGATTCTTGCATATATTCACCTTTGACATGCTTTTTTATTTCTCCATTTATTGTTTTTTTAGGTGAATAACTCAATGAAAACCATTCTAGACTTGACCTATCCGATAACCTCTATGTTTTCTGGAGCATCTTTTAACCACAGCATCTACAATATCTTCAAAGACAAACAGATAGAGGTAAGTTGCTTATTCACATGATGTACAGTCACCGGTGTTGCTGGATTCAGTTGCAGCAGAAATAGCTTTCTTCCCGGCTGGTTTGGGATACGGGGCTGTGGGATTGCTGAAAACGTGTTAAACCTGTGAATGTGACGTTAGGTGAAGATAGGAAGGAGCCTGTTCTTTCATTTTGGTGGATTTAGAAAACACAAGTTGATTATAGTTACTTCTGTTCTGATTGACAGAAGGATCCTGTTGACTGAGAGAAGTTGAATTGTGTCATAGAATCATGGAGTCATGGGATGGTTTGGGTTGGAAGGGACCTCAAAGCCCACCCAGTGCCACCCCTGCCATGGGCAGGGACACCTCCCACTGGATCAGGGGCTCCCAGCCCCATCCAGCCTGACCTTGAACCCCTCCAGGGATGGGACAGCCACCACTGCTCTGGGCAACCTGGGCCTCCTTATCCTCATAGTGAGGAAATTCCTCCGTATGTCCAGTCTAAATCTGCCCCTCTCCAGTTCATACCCATCATCCCTAGTCCCATCCCTCCAAGCCTTTGTAAACAGTCCCTCCCCATCTTTCTTGTAGCTCCTTCAGGTACTGGAAGGTCACTATAAGGTCTCCTCAGAGCCTTCTCTTCTCCAAGCAGAACAGAAGTGTCACTGAAGCAGAACTGTTGAGACTGTCTTATTATTATTTTCTGCTAATTAGATTCGAGAGACCCTTGGGGCACTGCAGAAGGAGGTCTTGAAGAAGGCAGCAATGGGCTTGGCTTCTTTTAATTTTGAAGCTAGAGTGAGGGTTTATGAAACCTGCCGTAACATCAGCGTGTGGTGGTTTCCCTGTCTGCACATGGTGACCTCTAGTAGTTCCTAGATGGTGGGTGTCCTGCCTGAGCTGATGGCCGCATTCACAGTCCCACCATCTTCTGTCCCTCAGCAACAGCAACTTGTAAAGCGATCTGTAAAGCGCATTATTGATCGTTGTCTCCTTAGATCATCATGCTCAGAGGTCACTTGGGTATTCTTGCAGCCTTCCCTCATTTGCAGCTTTAACCTGATTATCCCTGTGTTTGGAATCCTCGTGATGGAAGATTATGTAGCAAATTAGCACTATATATACCTTAAATTTGTTTATGAAAAATAATCTAAGCCATTCCCCAATGCAAGTATGAATTAGGTGATTAATCATCATGCAGCTTAAAATAGCCTCTTGCTGTGCAGAGGGGATGGGAACAGACAGGTTTTACTGTGAGAAGCGCTTCTGAGACTGGAATTATTTTTGTTGTGTTTTTCGGGCAGCACCAGCCACACTCTCAGCTCTTCAATCACGCGTATCCCTGTCGGAAGCACTCCAGCTCCTATCTTTGCTTCCAGCAGTGCCTGGTAGGACATCACGGGATTGTGTGATGATTAAACCAGCTCCTCTCCTCTTGCTCGGACGTAACTGAGCAGCTGCCTTTATGCAACCCCTGAGACCTTCTCTGTGGTACTAAGCAAGGTCTTCTCGTGGTTACTGTGGGGTGAGCTGTGGGTTGGATAGTGCAGCATGGGACTGAGGGCAATGCTGAGCAGAGCTTTGAGGAGGAGAGAATGGCAAAGTGGAAGGAAATTTCCTCTGAGCATAGGTGGCCCCGGCTTCCCCCAGTCTCCCTATCACTGCTCCTGATTTCAGCAATTTATTGTACTTCCCTATAAAATTCAGTGGATTCCTTCCTTATGATTTTTAGCAGCTTTGACTGCATGATCTGGTTTAACCTTGCAGCTACAGGAAGCTGTTGTCCAAGAGAAATCCAGTTCCAGAGCAGGCAACAGTGTTGTCTTTGTACCGAGTGTCGCAGGCTGAACCCTTCAACCTGTGCCTGAGGATTTCCTCACGTTGGAAGGTTTCCTTCGGAGAGATAAAGAGAAATGTTGTGTAGCTCTGCAAGGAAAGGGGCAGTTTCCCCTTTATTGCAATGTGTGTTATCAGCCCAGGTTAACCAGTTGACAGAGAGAAATCAAGAGATAATGAAGTGTAGAGGATAACTTATAGAGTAACAGAAGCTGAACTGAACCATTAAAGCCTTGAAGAAATTAATCACAGAATGGTTTGAGTTGGAAGGGACCTCAAAGCCCATCCAGTTCCACCTCTGCCATGGGCAGGGACACCTCCCACTGGATCAGGGACTCCCAGCCCCATCCAACCTGACCTTGAACCCCTCCAGGGATGGGGCAGCCACCACTGCTCTGGGCAATCTGGGCCAGGGCCTCCCCATGCTCACTTTCTCAAAGTGTTATTTTGAAGCAATCAAACCTGCCAACGGATCAGTCTTTTCTCAGTGATTGGCGTGCTTTCCGAGGCAGGTGGCTGGCAGCGATTTCCACCTGGGAATACCACGCGACAGGAGTTAATTAAAACCTTACAAACAAAGATTGTGTTTACACGCATGGCCGCAACTAGTCCTTCTTGGGAAGATCCACAGTGGTGGGAGCAGAACCTGAGAGCTTGCTAGTCAAGCGGCTGGAGTGGGCACTGGCCCTTGTGTCTCTGTAGAAGCTTAAGGAAGCACTAGGCCAGATCCTCCATTTTGTTGCCCTGGCTGTGAGAGGGACACCTCCCCATGCCTGCCCTCCTCCTTCTTCTGCATCCGAGCCAGGGGGCAGAAACACTTACATCGAACACTTATTTCTGACATGGAGAGGGAGGTTTCCATTGTCTCATACGTTTTCTCTCCAGAACTCTGAAACTGTAGAACAGACCAAACACCTCAGTGCAGAACAGCTCCCAGACATGCCCCATATTTTCACTTCAACCACCCTCAGAGCAGCCACAAACTGAGGCCGCTCCTCGAATCCTGTGTTCAGTTGTGGACCCCTCACCACAAGAAGGATGTTGAGGCTCTGGAGCGAGTCCAGAGAAAAGCAACGAGACTGGTGAAGGGGCTGGAGAACAGGCCCTATGAGGAGTGGCTGAGAGAGCTGGGGGTGTTGATCCTGGAGAAGAGGAGGCTGAGGGGAGACCTCATTACTCTCTACAACTACCTGAAGGGAGGTTGTAGAGAGGAGGGAGCTGGGCTCTTCTCCCAAGTGACAGGGGACAGGACAAGAGGGAATGACCTCAAGCTCTGCCAGGGGAGATTTAGGCTGGAGATTAGGAGGAAGTTTTTCACACAGAGGATCATTGGGCATTGGAATAGGCTGCCCAGGGAGGGGGTTGATTCACCTTCCCTGGAGGTGTTTAAGGGACAGGTAGATGAGGTCCTGAGGGACATGGTTTAGTGACTGATGGGAATGGTTGGACTCGATGATCCGATGGGTCCCTTCCAACCTGGTTGTTCTATGATTCTACTCCCAGCCTGGGTAACATCGGTGTTTGGTGATTCCCAGCAGCGTTGGTGGTGGCGCAGCCCTGCTTGCCAGGACCCCCCCTCAACTGCTGTTCAAGGTTCAGATGAGAAAACATCAGCCTGTGCCAGTTCTTCCAGGAAAGCACACAGAAATCCAGGGCAGGGGGCTTGAAAGATGCTTCTCAAGAAATGCTCCTTGGAAATTACTCATCCTGGGAGAGCACCAGGCTCTGGGCTTTTTAACTTTTCTTTCAGGTCCTCTCAGGTGGAGGCTCAAGTGTGAGGAATCAGAAAAGACTTTTATCAAGTCCCATTTCGATCTTGAATTATGCTCTGTCCCCGATGTAAATGAGATGATATCTGAGAAGTGCAGCCTTTATTACTGTGCACTAGGTCTCAGTTTAGTTTCCTTTGTGCTTGTGTCTGCATGAATAGGAAAGGAAATGTTGGATAGAGGGGGGGTTTTTCTCCATTCCTTTATTTTTGATTAAAATGAGGCTGATGCACTGAGATCCACAATCCCTGGAATATCTTTAGCTTGGAGAATCACCCCTAATACTCTTGTAGTCACACTCTACCCATCCACCCTCCTGTGGCATTTGTACCAGATGGGTTGCAATGTTTGTGCAGCATCTGTTTGTCCTCCCCAGTTCCACCATCTCACAAAGCTGCTTAAGAGATTAAACTCGATAGGAAAAAAACCTCTTCCTTGGCAGTACAGAGTTTTGTATGGAACAGCACAGGAGCTTACACCAGGAACACAGACAGGTCAGAGAGGGAATGCTGCTGCATGCAGATTGATAGCTGGAATCCAAACCCTGTTTTGCTTAAGTCACATCAAAGTGATGCTAGAGAAACCCAGACACCTCGTCCTGTGAGCAGAGACTGGCTGGATGGGAAGGCAGGTTTAACCACCTCAGTCCTGATTTAACTTTGCTGTCAACTGGTATTCTTTGGGTGTAAGTTCAGTTTGTTCGGACAAGTCCTTCTCCTTCCCCCGTGCAGGCTACCCTTCCACTGGACACCATGGAGACTGTCCAAAACCATCCTCTCTCCAAACACCTTCTTATGCAGCTGGGAAGCCACCTTCCCATTCTTCTTTCCCATCTTGTGGGATATGAGCACAGGCATGGCTGAAACAAAGAGGAGAACTTCCCCTACTGGGAACAGAGCGTGTTGGTTTGGTGTAGCCCATCTTGAATAAACTTGTAAAGAACTTGGCTGGGCCATTCGTTTTGTGGATCATCCTGCTCATTGCGTAGGTTATTTACCTCAGTTCTTGCTGCTGTTTTGCCCTACAGACTCTTGAGCAAGCTCTGGGGTCGTCTTGAGGATCTGCCTTGCAGGATTCCTTGTTCCTGTAGGAAACACTGCAAAACGTTGTTGTGCTCTCTGGCTCTAAGCAGCTCTGGGTCTCCGCAGCATCGCTTTGCCTCTCCTACAGAAATGACCCTTTCATCACCCCAGGGTACAAACAGGGTCCAGAGAAGAGCGACGAGGCTGGTGAAGGGGCTGGAGAAGAGGCCCTATGAGGAGCGGCTGAGAGAGCTGGGGGTGTTTATCCTGGAGAAGAGGAGGCTGAGGGGAGACCTCATTGCTCTCTACAACCACCTGAAAGGAGGTTGTGGAGAGGAGGGAGCTGGGCTCTTCTCCCAAGGGACAGGGGACAGGACAAGAGGGAATGGCCTCAAGCTCCACCAGGGGAAATTTAGGCTGGAGATTAGGAGGAAGTTCTTCACAGAAAGGGTCATTGGGCATTGGAAAAGGCTGCCCAGGGAGGTGGTTGATTCACCTTCCCTGGAGGTGTTTAAGGGATGGGTGGATGAGGTCTCGAGGGACTTGGTTTAGTGTTTGATAGGAATGGTTGGACTAGAAGATCTGATGGGTCCCTTCCAACCTGGTTGTTCTATGATTCTATGATTCTATAAACAGAACATCGCTTAGTCAAGAGACAGTAAACCTCACTCTTCCCTCTCTCTGTCTTGGACTGTGATGTCTCAGGAACTGAGATCAGGAAGGTGCTGCCTACTAAAGCCTTAGGTTGGGGTCTGGGGAACTGAGTGGTTGTGTGCCCATCCACGGTGGATACGATTATGGAAAACTTGCTCCGTGTCTTGGGAACAGTGGAGTGAAATGCAAGGATTGCACATTGGGAGAGATCAAAGGTCTTTCCAGCTTAGTGCCATGTCTCCAGGGGAAATATGAGCAGCAGGTATTTAGAGATGTAGAGAAGCAGCACATACATAAAAGCTGAGTCTTCCCTTCACGTTGTTCTCCAGCAATAAGCAGCCTCGGGAATCTCTTTAGATGTGAGTTAGTATCAGACCATCCGTCCTCTTCATCTAGAAGAAAACCAGGTATCGGAAAGAATGTGAACTCCTGGTTTGAGTGATGAGGTTTCTGAGCTGCAACATGTGCTGGATCCTCTTCTGGAACAACTGTTTCTTGCTATTAGAGAAAGGAAATAAGGATTTTTGTCTGCCTTGGTTCTGCATGAAATGTTTGTGTAAGAAGCAAGTCAGTGAACTTTAAACACGGGGCTGACAGCTTTTTCTTTCCATCCAGGCAGCTGCTTGTGTCTGCAGTGCTCTCTGTAAAGATATAGAGGTGGTTGCTTTGGTTTGTGTTAAGCATGCAGTTTGGTTTAAGTGCAAGGTTACAGATTTAGTAAAATTGGGTCGTCCTCTGTTGCAGGATCTGTGGATCCCTTACTTCACTATCACAACCGACATCACTGCCTCCGCAATGAGGGTCCACACAGACGGTGAGTGGGCAGGTGGCCTTTTCCAGCAGCAGGTCGTAAGTGATGCAAGACTTCAGTGTCACCTCTTGTTCCTGGAACTTTCCTCCCGTTTTAAATGTCTCTTCCTTTTTTTTTAACTCCTGCTTAGTATTTGCTGCTCACCAAACTGTCATCGTGCACAGCTAACAAGGAACAGAGCTGTTGGAAAGAAATTAAATGAGATGCTTTATTCACTGTTTAGAGACAAAATGAGTCCATTGACACCATTCTGTTTCCTTAAAAGAACCCATGAAGCGCAGGTGTTTTGGCCATAAATCAGTCCTAATGCAACTGAAACATTTTAAGATTCAAATTCCCCATAAACAAAGCTGAGATTGCACAGAGACTCCTATGCCTGCATCATAGAATCATAGAACAGTGAGGTTGGAAGAGACCCACCGGATCATCGAGTCCAACCATTCCCATCAAACACTAACCCATGTCCCTCAGGACCTTGTCCACCCGTCCCTTAAACACCTCCAGGGAAGGGGAATCAACCCCCTCCCTGGGCAGTCTCTGCCAGTGACCAATGACCCTTTCTGTGAACACTTTTTTCCTAATGTCCAGCCTGAATCTCCCCTGGTGGAGCTTGAGGCCATTCCCTCTTGTCCTGTCCCCTGTCCCTTGGGAGAAGAGCCCAGCTCCCTCCTCTCCACAACCTCCTTTCAGGTAGTTATAGAGAGCAACAAGGTCTCCCCTCAGCCTCTTCTTCTCCAGGCTAAACACCCCCAGCTCTCTCATAAGGCCTGTTCTCCAGCCCCTTCACCAGCTTCGTTGCTCTTCTCTGCACTCGCTCCAGAGCCTCAACATCCTTCTTGTGGTGAGGGGCCCACAACTGAACACAGGATTCAAGGTGTGGTCTCAGCAGCAGTTGGGTCAGGTTCTCATTTGTGGCCAGTCCTTTGTTTCGCTGGTGGAAAACTGTAACGTACTTCACACTGACTGAACAGAGGAGAAAGATCTAAGGTGTCTGCTCTGCTGTCTGACGTGGTGGCCGCCCTGTGGGACACTTGCTTTAGTCTATTTGAGGCAACAGTGCTGTGACTCAGGCTTTGGCAAAGAGCACAAACCCTTGGGTGCCCCAGATATCGCCTTGGGTGGCAGCAGCTGGAGCTTTGTTCACTGAGGACAACCACAGGAGCTAAAGCAAACAGGAAAAGGGTTAACCTTTCTTAGAGGTTTCGTACCCATTCTGCGGCAGGCCAAGCCAACCGAGGTCAGGAAGCTCCCTCCATCCCACTGCTTCTCCCAGTGTAAAGTTAGAAATCGGCTGGAGATGGTTTCTGGTCGTCTCCCGAGTTCACTGAAACGAGAGGAAGGGAATTCTCAACTGCTCCTGTGTCCCATCTTGAGTTTTTGGGGTGTAACACAAGAAGTCAACATTTTTCTTGGGTGCAAATCCCAACTCAACTAAAACTATGACTAATAAACCCAAGTGTGCTGGTATTGACCTGTGTAAACAGCAGGAGTGCTTAAGGTATAATTAGAAACAGAACGGTTCTGTGTTTTAAAAAGAAAAGAGAAAATCAATTCCCACTTTGCTGGAAAGAATTTCTGTTTGAAGAACCGAGCAGTTAATTACTGAGAAGTGAACTAACACTGTGAGTTCTATTTATTTTTGATATTTTAAAGATTCGCTTCTCAGCCGAGACTCTCGGCCTCATTGGAACTGTAACATCTTCTCAATTCAACTGATGCAAATGTTAAGAGCTGAATCAGTAAATAAGAGCCTTAAAGCAGAATATCTTGCAGGCAACAGATCCAATCAATTCCTACTTGATTAAACTTTCTAATGGCTTAAGAGATGATAATGGTCTTCCTTGCAGCACCAGAAACAGAAATGGCTTAGAAGGGAGAAGATCCCCACCAGGCATTTGCACTGATTTTACAAGTAAAAACTTTTGCTTGTTACAGAGCAGGGAAAGCTTCCTGCTGGGACTTGTACGGGACCTATTTTTCACTGTTCAGCTCCCACTACGAGTCTGAGCTTGGGGATCTCTGTAGAACATAACAGCTCTAACTTCACTTCTATCAGTCCCCAGGAGAAACCTTTTCCTTTCCTTATCAGCCTAAGCCCAACAAAGCACCAGAGATCCCTGCAGTCAGGCATGTGCTGAAAACTCCTTGAAGGCAATAATGATGAAGCATGGGCTAAAACTTGATGTTTCCGAGCTTTTGCCTGGTGGTATGGCTGGTATTCTATTTTTTTTCCCCCTCTAGCCAAGATTAAAAAAAAATAATGAACTGCTTTAATAACTTCCTTAGGGTATTCTCAGGAGAGCCTCCATCTCCCGGTTATTTTACCAAGTGCGGAAGCCGACCCTGCTCTGTGGTAGTTGTTAATGTTGCTGTTCCCTCCCTCTCGTTCCTGCAGGCTCCCTGTGGAGGTACGTCCGTGCCAGCATGTCCCTCTCCGGGTACATGCCGCCCCTCTGCGACCCCAAGGACGGGCACCTCCTGATGGATGGAGGCTACATCAACAACCTGCCCGGTAGGTGCAACGTCTTGGGAAAACGTTACCAGGAGCACCACCCCAGCAGAACTTTGTCCTCTTTTTCTGTTCCAAAAAACCCCAAAAGGAAACAAGGAGAAATATTTCAAACACCTTTAGTCTCAGGGTGGTTCCCAGGAGTCGTGGTTTGCTTAGGTGTTTGCTTCATTGCGGCTTTATTAAGACTGGTTTTTGTTACAAAGTTTTTCCTAATAATCGTATTCTGAACATGGAATTCCAAGCTAATTTTGAATTTATTTTAGTGCTCACTGAAGGGAGAGGGCAGAAATTAAACTGCAAACATACAGTCTGTCTTTGAGTTTCTTTTCTAGAAGCGTCAGTTGAAGAAGAGACAATTCTGAGAAAGCAGCAGCTTTCATAGCATCATAGAATCATAGAACAACCAGGTTGGAAGGGACCTATCTTCTAGTCCAACCATTCCTATCAAACACTAAACGATGTCCCTCAGTACCTCATCTACCTGTCCCTTAAACACCTCCAGGGAGGGTAAATCAACCACCTCCCTGGGCAGCCTATTCCAATGCCCAATGACCCTTTCTGTGAAAAACTTCCTCCTAATCTCTAGCCTAAATCTCCCCTGGTGGAGCTTGAGGCCATTCCCTCTTGTCCTGTCCCCTGTCACTTGGGAGAAGAGGAGTCACGTAGAGCTGGAAGGGTTCCGCTGGTGGGTGTTGGCACCTCGATAGCTGCTAGCAGGTGGAATCAGGTGGTGTTCAAGAGGGATGAGGAGTTTGGGGTGCTCTGAGGAATGAACCTGAAAGGGCCCAAGGTGTCCCAAGGTGTGTGGGTTCACTCGTGTGTGCCTGGGGTGGCGTTTGTGTCAGCGTTATCACTGTGGGGAGGTGGCTAGGGCAGAAGAGAGATGTGTGTTGCCCTTGCAGTTTGTGATATAATTGTGTGGAAATAAAGAGGAAAGAATTAAAGTTGGAGACTCCACATCTGAGCAACCCAAGTCATTTACACATTCCAGAGAAACCCAGACGATGTTTTTCCACCGTGATTCTCTTTGCCAAAAAAAGCCAGAAATGGAAGTAATGCAAAATAGACGCCAAAAATCTACCTGTGACGCTCTCTGCTTGTGTCTGTAAGCCAAAGGGCGACTTTGCTAACTGAAACCCCTTCTCCACCTGCCCATGTTGGAGAGGGCAAAGAGCCACACGTACGGTAACGCTGGGTGGAAAAGATGCAATAGGCTGAACGAGCAAGGAGGATAAAGCCAAGTTACAGCACAAACCTGATTTAAACAAGTGTCTAAATTAAGCACCTAAATTGGCTCTTCAGAGCTGTGGTTTTCCTACGCATAACTATTCTGGAAACTCCAACTATCTTGGACTCTGGGGGTGTGGGAGAAATATAGATTCACTCTGTGAGGTGCGTGGGCCTCACTTCTCTCCCGTGGTGCTTCTCTGAATCTTCGTCTGTATCCAAAGGCTACAGCTTGTCCTTTTAGTGACCTTCAAGTAGGAAGTGTTGTTTCATTTCTTTCCCACTTTCAAATATGAATCTTTCTCTCGGATTCCAAAGCTGGAAGTCCTCGCAGCCTCTCCTTGCTGCCTGGTTCCTGTGCTGCTCCGTTGCTTTATCACCCTCCATCTGCAGGGCTGACCCCGATGC
Source organism: Coccyzus lansbergi (assembly GCA_033558105.1). Taxonomy (NCBI): domain Eukaryota; kingdom Metazoa; phylum Chordata; class Aves; order Cuculiformes; family Coccyzidae; genus Coccyzus; species Coccyzus lansbergi. Next base: position 132,829 of record JAUMJK010001039.1, read on the forward strand.
TGCTGGTTGTCTTCTTTGAGGCCACTGCCACTTGTTCTCTCCAGGGGTTCCCCAGATATTTTGTTTTCTTCAGAATTGCTGCATGAGATGGAATGAATGTGTTTAATTTGCTTAATGTGTTTAATTAATGGGTTAAATTTGCTCTTCCACGTTTTACCTAACGTGTAGCTGTGGACTCGAGCTGTGTGTGTCCCACCTTCTCTTCCCTGCTGTCCAGTTTTATTGCTGCCCTGACAGGGATTCTGGTGGCAATGTGGCATCGGGGGACTCAGGTCATCCCACCAGTCCAGAGCAAAATGTTCTGCATAAGTGCTACTCACCAGCAGTTCAAAAATGGGAGCTGACCCTTCGCTTATGCAGGGGCTTGGTCAGTGAGGAGTGGGCAGCACGCTGGGATCTCGCTATTCTTTCTGTGAAAAATTTTTTCCTAATGTTCAGCCTAAACCTCCCCTGGTGGAGCTTGAGGCCATTCCCTCTCGTCCTGTCCCTTGGGAGAAGAGCCCAGCTCCCTCCTCTCCACAACCTCCTTTCAGGTAGTTAGAGAGAGCAATGAGGTCTCCCCTCAGCCTCCTCTTCTCCAGGCTAAACACCCCCAGCTCTCTGAGCCGTTCCTCATCAGACCTGTTCTCCAGCCCCTTCACCAGCTTCGTTGCTCTTCTCTGGACTCTCTCCAGAGCCTCAACATCCTTTGTGTGCTGAGGGGCCCACAACTGAACACAGGATTTGAGGAGAGGTCTAAAATGGAGCGGTATTAAAATGGAGCAGGTAGGGTAGGAGCCTCCCCGAGTGGGGAATGGTGTCTTGGCAGGGTTGCTGCAAATGTTTTCACAGAGTCATAGAACCATTGAGGTTGGAAAAGATCTCTAAGCTCATCCAGTCCAACCATCAGCCCAGCCCCGCCCTGTCAACTAAATCAGGTCCCAAAGTGCCACAGCCACATGTTTTTTGAAGTCCTCCAGGACTGGAGACTCCCCCAGTGCACTGGGCAGCCTCTGTCAGGGCTTCGCTACTTTTCCAGTAAAGAAATTTCTCCTAATATCCAATCTAAATCTTCCTTGGCACAACTCAAGGCTGTTTCCTTCCATCTTATCCCTTGTTACGTGAGAGCAGAGCCCAGCACCCACCTCCCCATAACCTCCTTTCTGGAGGCTACTGAGAACCATGAGGTCTCCTCTCTCCGAGGCTGTTCAGAGACTCTCATGGCAGGTGCAATGTCAGGTTATGTACTTGAGCTTTGTTTGAGCAGCACCAGGGTTGGCAGCACTGGCGCTGATGCTTCCTTCTTTCCCACCAGCTGATGTTGCGAAGTCCATGGGTGCGAAGGTGGTGATTGCCATCGATGTGGGGAGCCGGGATGAGACAGACCTCACCAACTACGGCGACTACTTGTCTGGCTGGTGGCTGCTCTGGAAGAGGTGGAATCCACTGGCCCAGAAAGTCAAGGTATTGTAGACTATATTTATGTGCAGCGTGGGAAGGTTCCCCTTCTTCCTTCAGGGGGCAACCCTGGGGACAGACCGTTGTCCAAATTAGGAAGAGGTTTTTCACAGAAAGGGTCACTGGGCACTGGCAGAGGCTGCCCAGGGAGGTGGTTGATTCACCTTCCCTAGAGGGGTTTTAGGGGACAAGGTGCTGAGAGACATGGTTTAGTGTTTGATAGGAATGGTTGGACTTGATGATCCAGTGGGTCTCTTCCAACCTGGTTGTTCTATGATTCTGTGATTCTATGAAATGGTGATCGGCACGCAGGAAAACATGGAATTCCTTCTGAACAACAAAAAACACCTTTTTAACTGTGGTGGTGAAGCACTGGTCAGGCAGAGAGACTGTAGAGTCTCCATATGCGAACGTGTTCAAAGCTCAGATGGATATGGTTTTGGACAACCTGTTAGCTCCAGCTGACCCTGCTTTGAGGCAAGGTTGGACCTCGACCATCTCAAAAGGTCCCTGTCAACCTTAACCATTCTGCAAAATCTCCGTCCTGGTGCTGTAGAGACCATCACTGATTTCTGCCTTGAAGGACCTCTGTGCTTTTCTCACCTCAGCACAGATCTCTCTTAGGGCACTGGAATGAAACTCAGTTCATCCTCAAACTGCAAAAATATGTTTGAAGGCAACTCCCTGTCTGCTGTTGGTTCTGGAGACTTATTGGCTTGTCCGCAGTGTCTGGGAAGCAGACGGAGGTGCTGATGTGTGTAGGCTTTAGCAGGCTTCTGTGTGCTCTTGGAGGAATAATCAGTTGATAGATAACTTGCTTTTTCTCCATTGTGAACTCGGAATATATGCTGAAAGGAGATCTCTGAATGAATCATGATCGTGTCTGACCCGGTTGGCAGGTGCTGAACCTGGAAGAGATCCAGACTCGGCTTGCGTACGTGTGCTGTGTGCGGCAGCTGGAGATGGTGAAGAACAGCGAATACTGCGAATACATCCGGCCTCCAATCGACCGCTACAGGACCCTGGACTTCGGCAAGTTCGATGAAATCTGTGTAAGTGCATCTCGGGGAAGGCAGTTCCCCAGCCCTGCTGCTCAACAGAGATCTGCTCGTTTGTGGTGCTAATTAGTGCCTAAGCTGGTGGAGAGTCAGAGAAGTCAGTTGGCACAGAGTGAATAATTGATGCTAAGTAATTCCGTGGAATGATATCATGACTGTGAGATTGGATTAACAGCAGAAATCAAGTTAGTAATCGTGTTTAAGCGATGACCCGTGGATGGATCAGTCGCCTCGTTCTGTTTCATGACACTTCTTGCTCAGCTACATGGTAGAAACTCTTGGCTCTCTGAGCTGCTTTGGGCTGTTGGGGTACGTCACATGGCGTCGTTTCTCTCCCTTCATGATGTAACTTGTTGTTGCATGAAAGATTTCAAGTCCTTGTCTGTAGGAGAGGCTGTGAATCACTGAAACGGAGGGCAACACGCTAAAATAACTGGCTCATGTACGTGTCAACACTTCTATTAATACAACCTATCATCCACAATTCCTCTGCACCCGATAGAGAGAGGAAAATGGCACCAATGTCAGAGGAAGGACGTTCCACAAAGGGTAGCACCAGGTTACAGAAGCGTAGCGCCGCATTAGGAAGGAAAAGTACCGGGTTACAGGTCTCTGGGATTTAGTTTTGTTTGTTTATGTGTCAGAAACCAGCACAGGAAGAACTGACTCCTGATGTGCAGTTGAATTGTCTTATTGTTGTACTTCAGCATTCAAACGAAGGTGTTTCTGCGCAGGCTGAGGGGCAGCACCTTCCTGGATCTCCATCCCCTGCAGTGTAGCTCAATCGCTTTTGTCCACGGGGAAGCTTTAACTGTGCTGACCTTAAAGGAAAGGGGGATCCAGGCACTCCTTTAGTGTCACAGGCTATGAGGTAGTGGGGGGTTATTTCAGCTGCGTATCTGGATTTTATAGATCAAAATGGGCACCATTTCACCATTGAGCATGTTTAAATGGACAAAAATTCCACTTGTCAACCCTCCCTCTTCTTTGTCAGCCTGGAGGTGACAGCATTGAGGCTTCGAGCAACATGATCCAGTGGGAGGATCCATGGCAGGGGTGGAACTGGATGGGCTTTGAGTTCCCTTTCGACCCAAACCATTCTGGGATTCTGTGAAATGATCCAATGACATTGATGTTGGCTGCATTTATTTCCCAAAGCTCAGGTTCTGGCTATTATTTTGAATCAATTTGACCCAGCAGTTGTAGATCTGTCAGGTCCCTTTTCCTCCTCAGTGATCAAATCCACCCTGGGCTGAGAAAGCGTGAGAGATTACGAGAGGTGAATTCCAGCCTGGTCCGAAAACTGGAGGAGAGGCAGTAGCAGGGCTACTTCTAGCACTCAGAGGTGCTGTGCAAGGCTGAGGTTTAGTGCAGGCTGCCAACACAAGGGCTGGAAATAGGATCTGGGCCTCCTGACAGCTGTCACCCTGCCCTCTCAATTTGGTTTTCAACACCATTTCTGCTGCCTTGTTAGAAAAAGAACTAAAGTTGGAGCAGTCGTCTTATTTTTTTCCAGTTGTTTCCACACTAATGAAGCAGTGTTGTGTTTTAATTCCAAGTGCAAATTACTTTATACTTTTAAATTAGAGGAACTTGGGGTTTGTGGGTTTGGTGTTGTCCACGTGCTATGATTTCTCTTCCAGCAAACTGACTCTTCCATGTTCAGTGCTGTCCGACTTGACTGCCCTAAGGGAACTTATGATGCTTAATCATTCCCCTAAATCTTAGGATGAACAGCTTACATAGATGAAGCTGGAAGGCAGCAAAAGCACATCCTGGCTTTGAGACAGTTATTAATTATGTGCTTTTTCTCCTTGACCCTCTTTTTTTTTCCAGGAAGTGGGATATCAGCACGGGAAAACTGTGTTCAATGTCTGGAGCAGGAGTGGAGTCCTTGACAACATGCTGAGAGACAGGCAGGAGACCTGCAAATCCAAGACAGAGGTGAGTGTGTGGATTGAAGGTGCCGTTCTGCGAGGGACTGCTCAGGGGCTGAGAGGGAGTGCTGGGTGGCCTCAGGTCCTCATTGTGAGTTGTGCATGTCCTAGTTAAAACTGTATTTTTGGTGAGGAAAGGTCGCCTTTTCAGAAACTTCTTCCCTTAGAATCATAGAATCGTAGAATCACCAGGTTGGAAGAGACCCACTGGATCATCGAGTCCAACCATTCCTATCAAACACTAAACCATGTCCCTAAGCACCTCATCATCCATCCCTTAAACACCTCCAGGGAAGGTGACTCAACCCCCTCCCTGGGCAGCCTCTGCCAGTGCCCAGTGACCCTTTCCGTGAAAAATTTTTCCATGATGTCCAGTTTGACCCACCCCTGGTGCCACTTAAGGCCTTTCCTTCTTGCGCTGTTCCCTGTCACCTGGGAGAAGGGCCCAGCTCCCTCCTCTCTACAACCTCCTTTCAGGTAGTTGTAGAGAGTAATGAGGTCTCCTCTCATCCTCCTCTTCTCCAGGATAAACACCCCCAGCTCTCTCAGATGCTCCTCATAGGGCCTGTTCTCCAACCCCTTCCCCAGCTTTGTTGCTCTTCTCTGGACTTGCTCCAGAGCCTCAACATCCTTCTTGTGGTGAGGGGCCCACAACTGAGCACAGGATTCAAGGAGCAGTCTCACCAGTGCTGAGTTCATACCCATTGCCCCTCATCATGTCACCACAAGCCCCTGTGAACAGTCCTTGAACCATACCTTGGGGGAATGAGGTCTTGCACTGCTTTGATCATCAGGTAAAGTGTCTCTGCCAGGGCCCAGCCTGGTGCTTGCCCCTCCAGCCCTGATTCCACGCAGAGGTCCAGCTGTATCCTCAGCCACTACAGTGCAAACTCTGAAACCCCTGGAATCAATGTGGGGTCACTCCACTATTGCTCTTTCATTCTTAACGGGTTATGGGGACCGTGTTTGTGACCTGGAGTCATTCCCAACATTGATGCCCTCGAAGGAAGGCAGGATGCTGACCAGCACCCAGCGGTTTCTGAGACACAGCTGATGTGTGTTTACACCTTTCTCTTCACCTCCCCTGTGTGTGTTGGCAGTTTTAAGGGCACTGAGTGCTGCTGGCTGAGCTGCCCTGGACACCTAGTACTGGAGTGGAGGCTGCAGCGAGAAGATGCTCTGTGATTCCAGGGGATGGGCTGCATTCATACCCATCACCTGTGTGACATGCAGGTGGCCTCCCTGAGCCATGCTGGGTAGGCACAAGTGACATTGGAAGGTCTAGTTTTCATTTATTCTTGTGCCGCAGACTTTAGGAGGCACCTGCGTGTTGTTCTTGCTGCTAGAAGCTGGTCTGCCGGGACAGAGGTGCTCGGGGGTCGCGAGTTGGGGTGGCTGGCACTGATCTCGGTCACTGCTTTCAGGATGTGACTCAGTTGTCCAGAAAACCTGAATGAAATCCCTGCCAGGGATGCGTTCTCAGCCAAGAGTTCAATCCCCGCAGAGCCTTCGATTTCTTGCTTTGTTGCTTTTCTTCCTCGCTCCTCTGTTAGAAAAGGCATTTCATAGAGCTGGTGCTGAGGCTGAGCTTGCAGCCCTGTCGAGGTGCTGTGTTTCACCCACTGTTCTGCCCTCCACAGCATATCCGAGCAATCAAGGTACAGCTTGGTAGTTGCCCAACTGTGGCAAATCTCCAGGCTTTCTACTCAAAAGCGAGATAAAGTTTTCTTGGTTTTACAGTTCCAGGATGGAGGCCAGCTCCTAGAGCAGGTTCATGACTCATTGGGCTGACGGAATTGCTTGGCAGGGAAGTTTCAGTTGTTTTTAAGAAACAGTTTTCACCTTTTTGAAGCTTTGAGCACAATATTATAATATATTGACATATTATCCTTACCCTCCTTTGAATTCCTCTGATTTAAAACCCAAGTGCTATAAAAGGCTTTGTGTTTTGCCCAGTAACTCATCTTTATCGTCTCTTAGAGGTAGGAAAATGAGCAGTAATGTGTTAAGTGATTGCCAAAATATCTCAGAACAATTGTGAGCCTCCCTGAGGAAAGGCACGGCAGGTGAACAATGACATTAAGGATTCACAGCTCTTCCAGAGGTGGCTGGGAGAGCACTTTGGCTGGGAAGGAGATGGGGTGAGCGAGGAGAGGAAGGGCAGCGCTTGTGGGATGGACATTAGCCCAGCAAGGGGGGCTGGATGACGTCCACATCTGAGGTGGTTGCCCTAGACCCCTGTTTGTCACCAGAGAGAGGAGCTCTGTAGGGGGGGTGAGTCGCTTGCTGGAATGGAAATGGCTTCGTTGGGATGTGATGAACAGCACCCTCCGCACTGGCTGCATGAAGGGAACCAAGGGCAACGAGCATCGATGGCTTCTTATTGTCACACGAATCCCTACCAAGCTGCCTGGCACAGGGAGAGGCAGGAGGAGTACAGAGGGGCTGAGTTTACGGAAACCAGCTGGTGATGTGAGGAGCCTGAGGAGCCCTCACACTCACAAATTGTTATTTCTAGCTGGGCCAGATGACCTGGACAGGGAGGCACATCAGTTTGAGCTTCAGTAGACAGGTCCCTGTTCTGCTCTGGAAACCTCGTGTTCAGATGAGTTGCAAATGGTTATGAGGAGAAGTCATAGAATCATAGAACAACTAGGTTAGAAAAGACCCACCAGATCATCGAGTCCAACCATTCCTATCAAACACTAAACCATGTCCCTCAGCACCTCATCCACCCGTCCCTTAAACACCTCCAGGGAAGGTGAATCAACCACCTCCCTGGGCAGACTCTGCCACTGCCCAATGACTCTTTCCAGGAAATTATTTTTTTCCTAATGTTCAGCCTAAATCTCCCCTGGTGGAGCTTGAGGCCATTCCCTCTCATCCTGTCCCCTGTCACTTGGGAGAAGAGCCCAGCTCCCTCCTCTCCACAACCTCCTTTCAGGGAGTTGGAGAGAGCAATGATGTCTCCCCTCAGCCTCCTCTTCTCCAGGATAAACATCCCCAGCTCTCTCAGCCGTTCCTCATCAGGCCTGTTCTCCAGCCCCTTCCCCAGCTTCGTTGCTCTTCTCTGGACTCACTCCAGAGCCTCAAATCAAGGGATAGAAAATGGTGTCTGTCACAGAAGTGGTTGTGTGTCCTGTTTCATCCTCTAACTTTTATCAGCAGCCAGTAACAAGCTATAATATTCATTGCTGTAACAAATGCTTTTCTATAAAGAAAACCTCTTTTGAAATTGTCCTTTGTAGGATACAGTAATTCAGGCTAATATTTCAGTTAAATCATGATATTGAGGCTGTACATCCAGCAGCAGGTTGAACGTTTATCATGGTCTACCCTGGTTTTTACAGCCTTTCAGCTGCCCAGAGGTCAAGTATGTCACGTACTCGCAGTAGACAGAGCCTATCATTGCGTTTGTGTGTCTGTACGTGATAACGAGGCAGGAAATGCTGATGGCTGAGATGCCGGGAGTATGGAAATAACGAGCTCCAGAGGCAACTCCCCAATCTGCCCAAGTTGTGAAGCAGGAGCCATCGCTTTGTGCATTCCCAGGAACCGACACGAGGGCTCAGTTCCAGGCTGTACTGCCGAGGACCTTCTGCTCTTCCTCTGAAAGCTCATGTGCATTAACAACCAAGATTCCTTTCCTCTGACTTTAGTTTCAGGTTGATTTCTACAGGCTCCCACCAGGGCGTTTGTTTTTTCTTAGTCCATTAGAGCCACTTAAGTCCTTTAGCTCTGCTAACTTCCAAGGATAACAGCGGATATTTTTAACTTGCCTTTCATTAGTGAAGGTTTTGATGCTCTGTATGTTTCAGTTCCTCAGCTATTTCTGGAGCGTGCAACATCTGAGGGAGCGAGCAATGGTTCTTATCTTGTTTCCATGTCGTAAGCACTGAATTCTTACTTAAAAACTCCATATATTTAATGATTTAGATACATTCCCTTTGCTTTCATCATTCAATCACTGTTTATTTTGTCTCAAAAATGCAAATACTGAAGGCACAAACAACAGGAACCTTACATAAACCTCACTTGAACAACTCTTACTCTTCCCGAGCTCAGAATAATGCAGAGCCGTTAATTGGATCTCCTCAGGGAAGTTTAGTCTACCAAAGTGTTATTCATAGTCAAAGCTAAATATAATCTAGCAGTTACAATAGTAACTGTCTTTCTCCTCTAATTTATTTAATAAAGATTGTGCCAAAGAGAATACTTTGCTCCTTGGAAAGAGAAAAACCAGCAGGAAGGTTTTAGAGTAGGTTTCAAATGAATTGGAGATGATGCTTTGCTCTCTGTTAACTGATAGGAGTGGGGTTTGTCCTTAAAAGCAGTGAGAGGAAGTACTCGAAGGTTGAACTCATGTTTGCAAAGCATCAGGCGGGAGTGGGAATCATAGAATCATAGAATCATAGAACAACCAGGTTGGAAGAGACCCACCGGATCATCCAGTCCAACCATTCCTATCAAACACTAAGCCATGTCCCTCAGCACCTCGTCCACCTGTGCCTTAAACACCTCCAGGGTAGGTGAATCAATCACCTCCCTGGGCAGCCTCTGCCAGTGCCCAGTGACCCTTTCCATTAATTTTTTATTTCCTAATGCTCAGCCTGAACCTCCCCTGGTGGAGCTTGAGGCCATTCCCTCTCATCCTGTCCCCTGTCACTTGGGACAAGAGCCCAGCTCCCTCCTCTCTACAGCCTCCTCTCAGGTAGTTGTAGAGAGCAATGAGGTCTCCTCTCAGCCTCCTCTTCTCCAGGATAAACACCCCCAGCTCTCTCAGCCGTTCCTCATCAGGCCTGTTCTCCAGCCCCTTCCCCAGCTTCGTTGCTCTTCTCTGGACTCGCTCCAGAGCCTCAACATCCTTCTTGTGGTGAGGGGCCCACAACAGAACACAATATAGGAGGACACCTGGTTTGCCACCAATCACATTGCAGTCATAGCTCTAGGCTGCTGGGGTGCAGCTGCCTCAGCCAGTCGTGCCCAGCGCACAGGGTGTGCGTCAGCGCTGGAGCAGGTGCTCCTGCTGCTCGGGTCACTCTTACAGTCGCCTCCGTACTCGTCTGTCCACACACCTCAGCTGTGGGAGCATGGGGTGGTGGCTTTTCTGAAGAGTCTTTTGGTTGCTGTGGGCTTTTGTTCAGCTGTTCATACAGTGCCTTGGCCTTCCAGCACCTCTGAACCTGGTCCCTCTCCGTGTTACAGAGTTACAGAATGCACTGAGTTGGAAGTGTCCCACAAGGATCATTGAGTCCAACTCACCACAAGAAGGATGTTGAGGCTCTGGAGCGAGTCCAGAGAAGAGCAATGAAGCTGGTGAAGGGGCTGCAGAGGGAGAGGAGCTGCTGAGAGAGCTGGGGGTGTTCATCTTGGAGAAGAGGGGGCTGAGGGGAGACCTCATTGCTCTCTACAACTACCTGAAAGGAGGTTGTGGAGAGGAGGGAGTTGGGCTCTTCTCCCAAGTGACAGGGGACAGGATGAGAGGGAATGGCTTCAAGCTCCACCAGGGGAGGTTTAGGCTGAACATCAGGAAAAAAAAATTTCATGGAAAGAGTCATTGGGCACTGTCAGAGGCTGCCCAGGGAGGTGGTTGAATCACCTTCCCTGGAGGTGTTTAAGGGATGGGTGGACGAGATGCTGAGGGACATGGTTTAGTGTTTGATAGGAATGGTTGGACTCGATGATTCAGTGGGTCTTTTCCAGCCTGGTGATTCTATGATTCTATGATTCATCCCTGCATAGGACACCCTAACATTCACCCTGTGGGGCCAATGGCCTTGGTCCAACCTAACCCTCCCCTGGTGCATCCTCCTGCCATTCCCTCGGCTCCTATCACTGGTCACCAGAGAGAAGAGAGCAGCGCCTGCTCCTTCTCCTCCCCTTGTGAGGAAGCTGCAGATGATGACGAAGTCTCCCCTCAGTCTATTCTTCTCCAGGCTGAAGAGATCAAATGACTTCCATTGCTTCCATTTCCTGTCTGAACTCTTCACCAGCTCCATGCCCTCCTCTGGATGCTCTCCAGACCCATTTTATACTGGGGTGCCCAGACCTGCACCCCATTCTCAAGGTGGGGGATCCCAGTACTTGGTGCTTCCGAGGACAGTGCGACACGGGGCTGCTCAAGGGCTCTGTACAACCTCTGTCTGCTTGTAGGAGATCACGTCTTTCGTGGGGATTGTCTCAGACATCGCCATGTCTGCTTGGTGGCCTTAGGGTGCACTTACCTCTTGCTTCATCACGGGGCACAAAATGAAACTGTAGACACTTTGTTCCCTGTCCTGGGGAGCAGCTTTTTCGCAGATGCTTCCCTGGGACCATTCGGGTTGGATGCTCAAAATGGAACTGGACTGACTCACCTTTCGTGATGGTTCCTTAGTGGTCAAACTGAGCTTCTGAGCTTCAGCCTGTTCTGAGCATGGTCTGTTTGTCTGAGCTGCTGCTCTTTCATTTCATCGCAGGTAGTTTTTTTAAATTCCTCCTGGGATTTTCTCTGTCCGCCGCTCCCCACTGGCTGTTTGGCCTGGATCTGCACCTTGTTTTAGCTGAACTAAATTACATCAAAAGTTCGTTACGGATTAAAGGTCAACGGAGAGCGATCTGCTGCCGCCGTAATGGGCTGCTGCTGTGACCCCCACGGGGCCTGGATGATTCACAGTACCAGTGCTCTTGCCAGAAGAGGAAGGAATTGCTCATAAAACCCCTGTATGAGGCAACTGCCCTGGCTGGGAGCACGTGGGCAGCCGGGGCGACTGGAACGATGAGTGTTGCAGCGATTCCCGGCAGCCCCGTGCCGAGAACGTGTGCCCTGCCAGCTCGTCCCCCTCGTAGCCCTGTGGGGATGCTCTATTGTACTAATTCAAATCTTCAAGCTGGAGGAGGTTCAGGTTCCCATCTGGTGACCTTGTGCCTGGCCCCATATGGGCAGGTTGAGCTGCGGGAAGACCAACACGGCTCTTAGAAATGCTAAATTTGGGGTTTATTAGAGGAGAAACAGGAGCAGGCGGCTTCTCAAAATAGAGAACACTCAACCCACTGCTTGGGTGAGACGCTGTAAAAATAGAATGGGCTTATTGAAAAGAAGAATTACAGTGGGAGATGTTTCTCCTTGCGGGAGGACCATGTACCTCAGGCTGTCACTTGATGTGACACCTTTGGCTCCACAGCTTGCTGGGGTCACCAGCTGGGTCCTGGTCACCATGGAGCATGTCCACACAGCATCCCATGGCATCGCTCCTCAGGCTCAGGGCTGGACCATGGACAGGGTCCTACCTGCTGGGGCTCCTTCTTCTCCCAAGGGATGGCAAGAGCTCCCTGGGGGCTGTGTCTGGCCCAGCCAATCCCCCTTATAAAGCAACAGTGATGGAGAATCATAGAATCGTAGAATCACCAGGTTGGAAAAGACCCATTGGATCATCGAGTCCAACCATTCCCATCAGTCACTAGACCATGTCCCTCACCACTCGTCCATCCGTCCCTTAAACACCTCCAGGGAAGGTGAATCAACCACCTCCCTGGGCAGCCTCTGCCAGTGCACAATCACCCTTTCCAGGAAAAATTTTTCCTAATGTTCAGCCTAAACCTCCCCTGGTGGAGCTTGAGGCCATTCCCTTTTGTCCTGTTCCCTGTCCCTTGGGAGAAGAGCCCAACTCCCTCCTCTCCACAACCTCCTTTCAGGGAGTTGTAGAGAGCAATGAGGTCTCTCGGCCTCCTCTTCTCCAGGATAAACACCCTCAGCTCTCTCAGCTGTTCCTCATAAGGCTTGTTCTCCAGCCCCTTCCCCATCTTCGTTGCTTGAACAAACAAGTTCAACGAGCACCATCTGTCATGGAGTCCAGACACCCTGGTTCCTGGCTTTGTGGTCTTTTCTATAGTTTGCTAAATTTTTAATAAGGCTTCTTGGTGCATGGATGGAGAAGGAACCGTGAGAGGTTGTCCTGCTGCGTGCACCCGGGAATCCCATCTCTGCATCAGAGGAGCTGTTTCTTGAATCCCTCACTGATGAGCGATAGCTTTCCAGGGGGCAGTTTTGGAGAACTTGTTTCTGGAGCTCTGTCTTGTCAATGTATTTTTTTATATGATAAAATGTTTGGATATTTTGCGTGTACTTGTTAACGTACATGAAACCCACTGCTGTTTTTCAGAACGTGACCTGTCCCACCACCTCCTTTACGGACCTGGCAGAAATTGTGTCCCGGATCGAACCTGTGAAAGCACCCGTGGCAGACGGTGAGTTGGGGATCCAGCCGGTTCTGTGGAATCATAGACTCATAGAACAACCAGGTTGGAAGAAACCCTCTGGATCATCGAGTCCAACCAATTTTCAGGCTGATTCTGAGTGTTGGGAAGGGCAGCGAGGCAGGGATGGCCACTCACTCCTCCTGCATGCCTTGTCCAGTTGCTTTTTTTTACCTCCCTGTGCTGTGAAGTGTGGTGCTTCAGGTCTGACTGCTGCTGCACTGCTCTCCTGGTGGAGTAATCCCTATCCCAGTGAGTGGAATAATGTGTGTGGCACATCCTGGAAGCAGAAGCTTTCATTCTCTACGTGCTGACCTGTGTCCTTGCCATGGCTGTGCTCTTTGGTCCATGTCCTTTTGAGATGGGAGGAGGCTGATTTGAAAACTTATCATGGAGTGGTTTGTGTTGGAAGGGACCTTAAAGCCCATCCATAGCATCATAGAATCATAGAATTCCTATCAAACACTAACCCATGTCCCTCAGGACCTCATCCACCCATCCCTTAAACACCTCCAGGGAAGGTAAATCAACCACCTCCCTGGGCAGCCTATTCCAATACCCAATGACCCTCTGTGTGAAAAACTTCCTCCTAATCTCCAGCCTAAATCTCCCCTGGAGGAGCTTGAGACCATTCCCTCTTGTCCTGTCCCCTGTCCCTTGGGAGAAGAACCCAGCTCCCTCCTCTCCACAACCTCCTTTCAGGTAGTTGTAGAGAGTAATGAGGTCTCCCCTCAGCCTCCTCTTCTCTAGGCTTAACCTCCTCTTCTCTAGGCTAAATCCAGTTCCACCCCTGCCATGGGCAGGGACACCTCCCAGTGGGTCTGGTTGCTCAAAGCCCCATCCAACCTGGCCTTTGACTGAAGGCTTTTTTTCCCACTGTTTTGAGTAGGACCTGAGGTGACTCACTGGCTCCATTGCATTTTTGTTATGAGGAGCACTTGTGAACTAACGAGAAGCAGATAATGGCTCCTGCGCTCGAGCGCTTTGTGCCTCAGCTGTGCCCTGCCGAGCCGTTCCCTGCGCGTTCCAAACCCAAACCTCACACAACAACAGGGATCAGAGCTTTGCAGGCTTGAAATCTCCAAGCGTTTCACCAGTGCTGGAGCTCTTTACAAACAGTCTCTCCCCCTCCTCCTGGTTCTTGTTCTGGCAGAGGGAAGTCTAAAGTTAGCAGTCCTCCCATCTGTGACTGTTTGTAGAGATGTCCCTGCGGTAATTTGAAATGCTAATTGCCATCATATGCCTTAGGAAAAAAAATATTAATCAAATGTGGTTGAAACAGCCATTGTGAAGAAGAATGAAGTGCTCCTGTAATGCATGGGTGTTGAGGGGCTGGAGCGTGTCTGGAGAAGGGAACGGAGCTGGGGAAGGGTCTAGAGCCCAAAGATTCTGGGAGAGGCTGAGGGATCTGGGACTGCTTAGTCTGGAGAAGAGGAGGCTGAGGGGAGACCTCATGGCTCTCAGCAGTTCCTGGAACTAGAGGATGGGGTGAGGTGGGTGCTGGTCTTTTCTCCCACTTTTGTCCCACAAGTAATGGGATGAGAGGAAATGGCCTCAAGTTGTGCTGGGAGGGTTTAGATTAGATATTGGATATTGGATATTAGATATTAGATAGAATGTTTTTACTGACAGAGTGGTGAAGCCCTGGCAGAGGCTGCCCAGGGCAGTGGGGGAGTCTTCATCCCTGGAGGGGTTCAAAATCATGTGGATGTGGCACTCTGTGCCAGGGTTTAGCATATGTGGGGTTATTGGGCTGATGGTTGGAGTGGATGAGGTTAGAGGTCTTTTCCAACCTTAATGATTCTGTGATTCTATGTTCTGATTGACCGGGACGCCCAGGAGAAGTGCCTTCAAGTGTTCTTCTCTGGATCGAGTCCAGAGAAGAGCAATGAGGCTGGTGAGGGGTCTGGACAACAGACCTTATGAGGAACGGCTGAGAGAGCTGGGGGTGTTTAGCCTAGAGAAGAGGAGGCTGAGGGGAGACCTCATTACTCTCTGCAACTACCTGAAAGGAGGTTGTAGAGAGGAGGGAGCTGGGCTCTTGTCCCAAGTGACAGGGGACAGGACAAGAGGGAATGGCCTCAAGCTCTGCCAAGGGGAGATTTAGGCTAGAGATTAGGAGGAGGTTTTTCACAGAAAGGGTCATTGGGCAACTGCCAATGATTCACCTTCCCTGGAGGTGTTTAAGGGACGGGTAGATGAGGTCCTGAGGGACATGGTTTAATGTTTGATAGGAATGGTTGGACTCGATGATCCGGTGGGTCTCTTCCAACCTGGTTGTTCTATGATTCTATGATTCTTTTGCAGATTGAGGATGAACTGAGTTTCATTCCACTGCCTTAAAAGAGATTTTTGCTGAGGTGAGAAAAGCACAGAGGTCCTTCAACGCAGAAATTGGTGATGGTCTTGACAGCACCAGGGCAGAGATTTTGTCGAATGGTTGAGGTCAACAGGACCTCTTGAGGCAGTCTAGGTCCAACCTTGCCTCAAAGCAGGGTCAACTGGAGCTGACAGGAGACAGCCCAAACCCTCCCAAGAGACACAGTCTCTCTCATCTTTGCTGCTTAAAATGCACTCGGATCAAGAAGCACAGATGCACCTCGGGTTCTGATGAGCATTCGGCTTCCCTGATGGTCATCACAACCTATCAGTGTCAGTGAAACAAGCCCTCCAACCCCACAACCACCGTTTTCTTTCCATGTGGCGTTGCCTGCAGGAATCAAGCACAGGGAATGCTGACAGCTACAGCGTCCCAGAGCAGATCTTTGGTGCGAGGAGTGGTTGTGGTCCTTCCTGCTGTGAGCATTCCGCCCTTGGTAATGCAGGGGGAGCCTTTCCCTGGTGAGATCTCCTCCCCTCGGGCTCATTTTGGAGCTGTGGTGTTTGGGTGTGGTGAGCAGGGCAGCAACGCCTTGGTCCTCCCTGCTGCTTCTTGGAGATATTGTCATATCATTAAGGCACAGGTAGAAGAGGTCCTGAGGGACATGGTTTGATGTTTGATAGGAATGGTTGGACTCCGTGATCCGATAGGTCTCTTCCAAGCTGGTTGTTCTATGATTCTATATGAAGAAGTGATCTCCCCTTGAAGCCAAGGAGCACCCATGAAGAGGGCAGTGGAGGATGAGGGTTAGGGACAGCAAGGCCTCCTCACCAGCTCTTCTCCGCTCCCCTCCTGTCCTCCTGCACCCAGAGCTGCTCTGCAAAGGATGCGGTAACAGACGTCCTTCTCTTGTTTGTTTTATAAAGACCTAGTCAAGGATGAGTAACACTTGGAGAGATCAAGGAGTTTGGTTTTGGTGGTATCAGTTTCTCTGATGTATTTTATCAAAGACTGTTAGTTGGATTTTTAGTATAAACTAAAGATAATTAAGCCAGGGAGGGGCTCTTGAACAGGGAGTGCAGGGATAGGATGAGGGGAATGGTTTTAAGCTGAAAGAGAGGAGATTGAGGTGAGATCTTAGGGAGAAATGTTTTGCTGTGAGGGTGAGGAGGTCCTGGCCCAGGTTGCCCAGAGCAGTGGTGGCTGCCCCATCCCTGGAGGGGTTCAAGGGCAGGTTGGATGGGGCTTGGAGCCCCTGATCCAGTGGGAGGTGTCCCTGCCCATGGCAGGGGCGGGACTGGATGGGCTTTGAATCTTCTTCCAACCCAAACCATTCTGTGATTCTTTGATGCTAATTCTCTGTTCCACAGTAAAATAAAAAATATTAAAAAATTTAAAATAGACCGAATGTGTTTAACGTGCCTGCTCTGGCAGTTGGTTGTAACTATCGCATTAGAAGAAAATACTGTGGAACAGACTGTTCTGTTGTCTTCAGCGCAGAGCAGCTGCTCTTGACTGTTCCCCAAAGAAACCCTTAATCAAGGATCCGGTTTATCCATGAGCCACTCTCTTCACCAGTGGGATGGAAACCAGAGATGGCTTTAGCAGCTCGAAGCACACTTGAATTAACTCAGGGGAGTGGTGGAAAACCTAACGTCAAAGGAAAAAAAAGAGCTTTTCTGCCATTTTAGTGTGTTCTTGGGCATTCTGCAGGGCTGTGGGCACTGGGACTGGCACAGGCATCAGCTCTGGCACATCCAATGGGCATCGACTTGGGGTGGGTGAGAGTTCAGTCCTGGCAGCAAGGAATTGTAAAATCATAGAATCACCAGGTTGGAAATGACCCAGTGGATCATCGAGTCCAACCATTCCCATCGATCACTAAACCATGTCCCTCAGCATCTCATCCACCTGTCCCTTAAACACCTCCAGAGAAGGTGACTCAACCCTCAGCTTCCTCACAAGGGGAGGAGAAGGAGCAGACGCTGCTCTCTTCTCTCTGGTGACCAGCGATAGGAGCTGAGGGAATGGCAGGAGGATGCACCAGGGGAGGGTTAGGTTGGACCAAGGCCCTTGGCCCCACAGGGTGAATGTTGGGGTGTCCTATGCAGGGATGAATTATAGAATCATAGACAGACTCACCAGGCTGGAAAAGACCCACTGGATCATCGAGTCCAACCATTCCTATCAAACACTAAACCATGTCCCTCAGCACCTCATCCACCCATCCCTTAAACACCTCCAGGGAAGGTGAATCAACCACCTCCCTGGGCAGCCTCTGCCAGTGCCCAATCACCCTTTCCATGAAATTTTTCTGTGAACTCTCCTGCCCTCTTTTGACCTCTGGGTGCTGGAAGGGCTGCTGGTTTGGTGCTGCCATGTCTTCTTCCCTGGGCAGGGGTTTGATGCAGGGCTTGGCTGCTCTGTGTGCAGCTGCCGAGCTTCCCCTGATGGTGTTCATCTGCTGGATTACTCAAAGAGAGGAGTGTAAATGTCACTGTCCCCAGTGGACCAGAGACAGCGAGACACATAATTATCATCTCCACACCGGGAAGAGCTGGCGGTCTCTGTTTACAGTGAGTCTGTGAGCGACGTGTCCGGGGAGCTTGGACTGGTCGCTCATAGATAGGTCTGGTGGAGGTATTTTACTGATCTTGTCTGGCCTGGTGGGTAAGAGGAGACAGTTGTTCCCTGAAGAGCATTTGCCAGGGAGCATCTCGCGATTGCCGGCACTGTTGGACTGGGCAGCTGGAACCCACCAGAAACTTTGAATAGAATCATAGAATCATAGAACAACCAGGATGGAAGAGACCCATCGGATCTTCCAGTCCAACTATTCCTATCAAACGCTAAACCAAGTCCCTCAAGACCTCATCCACCTGTGCCTTAAACACCTCCAGGGAAGGTGAATCAACCACCTCCCTGGGCAGCCTATTCCAATGCCCAATGACCCTCTGTGTGAAAAACTTCCTCCTAATCTCCAGCCTAACTGGAGATCCAGCATCTCACTGGCCCTTGAGATTCTAGAGAGCTCCAGGACCCCACCTCTTGTACTAGACATGGTTTATTTTGTGGTCTGTCTGGAGAGCTTGTGTTTGAGTTGTCCCAGATCACTGAGCTCTGGGGAGTTGACAGCAGACGCCCAGCTCCGTGCCAGTGCTCCACAGAGGCAGCTATCACCCCTCTTCCCAGCTCCTCTGCCTCTCAGAATCATAGAACCATAGAACCATAGAACAACCAGGTTGGAAGAGACCCATTGGATCACCGAGTCCAACCATTCCTATCAAACACTAAACCAAGTCCCTCAAGACCTCATCCACCCGTGCCTTAAACACCTCCAAGGGAAGGTGACTCAACCACCTCCCTGGGCAGCCTATTCCAATGCCCAATGACCCTTTCTGTGAAAAACTTCCTCCTAATCTCTAGCCTAAATCTCCCCTGGTGGAGCTTGAGGCCATTCCCTCTTGTCCTGTCCCCTGTCCCTTGGGAGAAGAGCCCAGCTCCCTCCTCTCTACAACCTCCTTTCAGGTAGTTGTAGAGAGTAATGAGGTCTCCTCTCAGCCTCCTCTTCTCCAGGATAAACACCCCCAGCTCTCTCAGCTGCTCCTTATAGGGTCTGTTCTCCAGCCCCTTCACCAGCCTCGTTGCTTTTCTCTGGACTCACTCCAGAGCCTCAACATCCTTCTTGTGGTGAGGGGCCCAGAACTGGACACAGGATTCAAGGTGGGCTCTCACCAGTTCCGAGTCCAGAGGGAGAAGAACCTCCCTGGACCTGCTGGTCGCACCATTTCTGATACAAGAATGGTTGTTAACCCCAGTGTTTTGTCTCTTTCCTCTCTTTAGATGAGTCAGACTACCAGACCGAGTATGAGGAAGAAGTTCTGGACAACCAGAAGGATGATTATATGGATTTTGCAAGCACACAGATTGAAGATGATTCTGACTCGGTACGAACTGTGCCTGTATCGTCGTGAATCCCATGTGAACAGTGTGCGGTGGGTGTGAGGTGGAGGACTTGGGAAGGATACCGAGAGGAGCACCTGGAAGGGACTCAGTGGGGAGGGCTGCGCAAAAATCAGTTTCCTTTTCATGTAGTACAGACATGAAAAGGGTTGTGCTCACCCTGGTCAGGTCAGTCACCTGCAGGGCTGCTGTGTGTGGCCAAACCCAGCCCCACAGCTCCGTGGGTTTGCTCTGGAGAGCAAGGGGAGAGGCTGAGGGAGCTGCTTTCTCCAGCTCAGGGAGTGGAGGCAGAGAGGATCTGCCTGCTGGGTGGTTGTGGAGAGGACAGCAGCAGGGATGCCCAACCAGAGGGCAAGAGGTGACAGACACAACCTGTGCTAAAGGAAATTTTCTCCCTGAGAACAGGAGAAAATATGACCCAGTAGGCATGGCCAAGAACCACAGCAGGCTGTGCAAAGGGATGGTGAGGACTTCATAGAATCATAGAATCATCAGGTTGGAAGAGACCCACTGGATCATCGAGTCCAACCATTCCCATCAATCATTAAACTAAGTCCCTCAGTGCCTCGTCCGCCTGTCCCTTAAACACCTCCAGGGAAGGTGAATCAACCACCTCCCTGGGCAGCCTGAAAATGAAAAATTCCATGAAAAATTTTTTCCTAATGTTCAGCCTTAATATCCCCTGGCGGAGCTTGAGGCCATTCCCTCTCGTCCTGTCTCCTGTTACTTGGGAGAAGAGCCCAGCTCCCCCCTCTCCACAACTCCCTTTTAGGTAGCTGTAGAGAGCAATGAGGTCTCCCCTCAGCCTCCTCTTCTCCATCGTTCAACAGATGCCCTGAAGAAGCAGATGTAGCATCAGTGTAGCCCTTCTTAGAGCAGAAATCTGCATTATGCCCTCCAGAGGTGCCTTCTAACCAAAGCAGTTGGATTCTGTGGGTCAGCCCTGAGGAAAACTGCACTGAGTAGCCAGACTTCACACACTGCTCACAGTCTGAGACGTGGGAGGGTTGTATCCCTGGAGGTGGTTGAGTCACCTTCCCTGGAGGTGTTTAAGGCACGGGTGGATGAGGTCTTAAGGGACTTGGTTTAGTGTTTGATAGGAATGGTTGGACTAGAAGATCTGATGGGTCCCTTCCAACCTGGTTGTTCTATGATTCTATGATTCTGTGATCATCATGGAATGGTTTGGGTTGGAAAAGACCTTAAAACCCATGCGGTTCCACCCCCTGCGATGGGCAGGGACACCTCCCACTGGATCAGGCTGCTCAAGGCCCATCCAACCTGGCCTGGAACACCTCCAGGGATGGAGTGGCCAGAGGTTTAAAAGGTGGAGCTGCCTGTTGTGTTGGATGTGAACAGTTTCTCCATGGGAGCCCGAGGGCGTTTGGTGAAGGTAACTTCCCACCTGAGGATGGAAGACGGTGTCGTGTTTTGAGTGAGGAGCTGGACTACGGGTGTGAGGATTTTGTTTGCTGGGCTGATCTGTGGGGTGTAAAGGCTGGTGGACAGCGAAGAGGTGGAGGGCAAGAAGGCAGGTTTTATGCAGCTTGGAGAGGATGCTGAAAAATGAATTAGCCTGGAGAAGAGGAGGCTGAGAGGAGACCTCATTACTCTCAACAACTACCTGAAAGGAGGTTGTAGAGAGGAGGGAGCTGGGCTCTTCTCCCAAGTGACAGGGGACAGGACGAGAGGGAATGGCCTCAAGCTCCACCAGGGGAGATTTAGGCTGGAGATTAGGAGGAAGTTTTTCATGGAAAGGGTCATTGGGCATTGGAACAGGCTGCCCAGGGAGGTGGTTGATTCACCTTCCCTGGAGGTGTTTAAGACATGGGTGGATGAGGTGCTGAGGGACTTGGTTTAGTGTTTGATAGGAATGGTTGGACTAGAAGATCCAATGGGTCCCTTCCAACCTGGTTGTTCTATGATTCTATGAATTTGTGCTTATTTATTTATTCATTCTCCTGCAGGATGAAGAGATGCAGATAAGAAAGCGCCGGAATCTCCCCAAGGCGGAGGACCAGGCGGACAGCACGGGAGAGCCAGGGTAGCGCTCAGAAGAGTCTGACCTTTGCTGACTGAGAGCTGTGTCCTGTTCCTACCTGTTAAATGTTGAAAAAAAGAAACCGAGTTCTAGTTGAAATTAAACAAGCTTTATTAAGCAAGGTTTCCTCCTTCTCCAGGCAGCAAACAGGGCCTTCAGCTGCCAGCACTAAGCACAAATCCTCACGTCATGCCCAACTCCCTTTGGAGCTGAGGGCAGGGCTGGCTGCGTTAGCCGTGCTCCTTCATGCCGGTGCCAGTGGGAGCGACCGTTGTTAATCCCTCTCAGCCTGGCAGAGGGGAATCCCGCTGGGAAAACTCAGTCAAATGCTGCCTTGATTGTTGCTGTTGTACGTTCTAGTTGCTGTTTTTACTGCAAAGGCCCAAAGAACAATGGGATGTGATCCTGCCGCGTGCTGCTCCGGCTCCGAGCGGCAGCGCTGGAGATGAGGAGGGGAGATGAGGAGGGGTTTGTGGGTCACAGCAGCGTTGCTTTATTTTCATACGAATCGAATAACTAACTCCTCAGTGACTTTCAGCCGCGTATTTGTGAGCAGCGCTCTGAGCAGAGCAAGCCTGAATGTATTTCACTTGAAATCTGAATCTTAAGGAATTGATGAATGTGAACGCGAGCTGTAGAGCCTGTATCCTCAAGCCATCAGCAGAACATTCGCTGATGGGTCATGGAGCCGACACTTGCCAGGCAACTCTGGAATCACTACTTGGCTGTATCTGCCCTGTGAAATAAAGCGTTTGCGTGGTTCTTTGTGTTGGGTCTCATGAAGAGAAGAATCCACTCTTGTCTCTGCTTCTATCCGGCTTGCACAAAAACATGTGCAATTTTAATTCTGCTCCCAGCAGGCGTCACTCACTGTGTTGTCGGGTGTTGAAAGGAAACCTCTGGTGCTCTTCCCCAAGGGCTGCAGCAGTCGCTGTGAACTGGGCCGTGTTCAGAAGTCCCCCAGTGCCTGTTTCTCTCGTCTCACATCTGTCGTTGCCGATAGCTCCGCTCGGCTGGATAATCAAGGTAATTCTTATTGTGTGTAAACTCTACTCAGTGCTGGCTTTAGGTGCTGTTGCCTTGAGGGGATTTGTCATCCAACCACAGCACCGATCATGTTCCTCAAAGCTGCCTCCTTTGCTGAGCTCTCCCGGCCCTCTGGTGTGGAGCATGTCAGCAGCCAGTGGTGATGCCTCCTGGCATGAACGGAACTGGGCAGCACAGCTTTGGGGCCAGGAACATGTGTTGTGGCACCACTGAGGACCTTGGTGGTTTTAAGTTTTGCAAAGTGTGACCTGATCTCTGCACTTAACCTTCTCTCCTCTGACCTCCCTTGTGGCACAGGCTCTTCTCTGCCTGCCCTGCATTGAGTTTCCCGTTGTCATAGAATCATGGGATGGTTTGGGTTGGAAGGGACCTTAAAGTCTATCCGGTTCCATCCCTGCCATGGGCAGGGACACCTCCCACTGGATCAGGTTGCTCCAAGCCCCATCCAACCTGGCCTTGAACCCCTCTAGGGATGGGGCAGCCACCACTGCTCTGGGCAACCTGGGCCCAGGGCCTCCCCACCCTCACAACAAAACATTTCTTCTTCAGATCTCATCTCAGTCTCCTCTCTTTCAATAGAAAACTGTTCCCCCTCGTCCTGTCCCTGCACTCCCTGATCAAGAGTCCCTCCCCAGCTTTCCTGGAGCCCCTTTCAGTGCTGGAAGCTGCTCTAAGGTCTCTGCAGAGCCTTCTCTTCTCCAGGCTGAACAACCCCAGTTCTCAGCCTGACCTTATACAGGAGGTGCTCCAGCCCTCGGTTCATCTCTGTTGCCTCCTCGGTGGCCTGGGCTGAGCTCCTCCAAGCAGCCAGTGTGGAGAAACAGTGGGAGGGACGCCCCAGGTGCCGCCTGAGCTGCCCGCGGGCTCCATCAGGGGCTGTGGGTGCTGTGCTGGGGGACAAACTCACCCATGTCTGTGATCTGAGAACCAGGTGCTGGAGAGGAGAAGGGACCGAGGAGGGAGGGTGGTTTGGGAAACATCAGAACTCCAGCTCTGGCTACAGCCTCATTTGGCCAAGGGACGCGGAGCTGAACTCTCCTGATCTGTGCTGGCAGCGGTGGCTCTGCTGTCCCCACAGGGCAGCACCTGGACCAGGTGGTTACTTGCAGGTGGTTCCATGCAAGTAACAACTCAGTTGCTTTGTTAATGGCCTCAAGCTCCACCAGGGGAGATTTAGACTGGAGATTAGGAGGAAGTTTTTCACAGAAAGGGTCACTGGGCATTGGAATAGGCTGCCCAGGGAGGTGGTTGATTCACCTTCCCTGGAGGTGTTTAAGGGACGGGTGGATGAGGTCTTGAGGGACTTGGTTTAGTGTTTGATAGGAATGGTTGGACTAGAAGATCCGATGGGTCCCTTCCAACCTGGTTGTTCTATGATTCTATGATTCTATGAACGTGGCCTCATGACCTTTTGGAGGCAGCTCCAGTGGGGTTTGAGGAGAAGGCACTGCTGTTGCTTGTGTGGTGGCTAGAAGCTCCTGTCCAATATTTCCAGGAAGCTTTGCTGAGGGGAGCTGTGATCTCTGGCTCCGGCCTGGCTGGTGCTGGTGATTCCCACTGTGGATCTTCAGGTTTCTTGCCCTGTGTGGAGCCAGTTGGGTTTGTGCAGCCCCTCTGGGAATGGGGGGGACAACCCTGCAATGCTTCTTCCCTGCAGACGTCATTGTCGCTGCGAGTTGTTCCAAAATTAATCTCATCGTATTTACTCATGCTCCCCTGACCTCTTCCAGTGTGTGATTTTCCTTGCGTGCCGCCTGAGGACTGTGTTTAAGCTGTCAAGATGCGGGGGCTTTACTGTGCCTCTGGGTTTAATTTACTGTTGCTGTGAATAAGAGCCAGTAATAAAATCAGCGAACGAGAAATACAGCAAATATTTTCCTCTGCTGCAGGCTCTCCGTGAGGCCAGACCAGTGCCCACTGCTGAGAGCTAAACCACAGCCACGGGACGGCACAGGATCAGGTCTTCCCAAAGGAGTTGGGGCAGGAGGCATTGGGGGTAGTGAGACATTACGTGCTGAGGCTTTTGCTGGCCCCTGTGCACAAACTGCCACTAGAATCATAGAATCCTGGAATAGTTTGGGTTGGAAGAGGCCTTAAAGATCATCTAATTCCAACCCCCCTCCCCTGGGCAGGGACACCTCCCACTGGAACCAGTTGCTCCCAGCCCCATCCAGCCTGGCCTTGAACCCCTCCAGGGATGGAGCAGCCACCACTGCTCTGGGCAACCTGGACCAGGGCCTCCCCAGCCTCGTTGTGAAGAAATTCCTCCTTATGTCTAGTCTAAATCTATCCCTCTCCAGTTATACCCATTGCCCCTCATCCCATCACCACAAGCCTTTGTAAACAGTCCCTCCCCAGCTCTCTTGCAGCCCCTTCAGGTACTGGAAGGTCACTATAAGGTCTCCTCAGAGCCTTCTCTTCTCCAGACTGAACAGCCCCAACTCTCTCAGCCTGTCCTTGTACGGGAGCTGCTCCAGCCCTTGGATCACCCTTGCAGCCTCCTCTGGACCCATTCCAACAGCTCCATCTCCTTCTTATGCTGAGGATTCCAGAGTTGGACCCAATACTCCTGATGAGGTCTCCCAGGAGAGGAACAGAGGGGCAGAATCCCCTCCCTCGCCCTGCTGGTTGTGCTGCTTTTGATGCAGCCCAGGACACGGTTGGTTTCTGGGCTGTGAGTGCACATTGCTGGCTAATGTTGAGCTCCTCATCAGCCAGCACCCCCAGGTCCTTCTCTGTGGGGCAGCTCTCAGTCACATCATCCCCCATCCTGTACTGAAACCAGGGATTGCCCCGACCCTGGTGAAGAACCCTGCTCTTGGCCTTGTTGAACCTCACGAGGTTCTCCCAGTCTCACTGCTCCAGCCTGTCCAGGTCCCTGTGTAGCAACCAATGGCCGATCCCACTCCTGTCAGGTCTGTTGGGGTTTTTGTCCGTGCTCCTTGTTCTCAATCCTTCTCACAGTCACACTGGGCCAGACCCTGGTTTTCCCTGATAGCCTTAGTCTGGACTTTGCTATAAATAGTGCTGGGAGAGGTGCTGGGAGCTGGCAGGGCATCCCCACCTATGTCCCATGCCAGGTTGCTGCCTTGGGTGTGAGAGCTGGGAATGCAGCCCAGGACAGGCCTTTACGCAGACCCAGGCTTTTGGGGGACACGGTGGCACCAGCCAAAGCAATCAAAGCATTTCCCTGTTGTTAAAAACATTAAAGGGAAGGCTAAACCAAAGTGGTGTCAGCGTTCATCCTGGTTTTAGAAGAGCATGTCCCATGCAGGTAGTGTCAGGGTGATCGTTCTTTGCGGCAGGAGCAGCTCTGAGCAGCATACTCGGCACTGGTGAGACTGCTCCTCGAATCCTGTGTTCAGTTGTGGGCCCCTCAGCACAAGAAGGATGTTGAGGCTCTGGAGTGAGTCCAGAGAAGAGCAATGAAGCTGGTGAAGGGTCTGGAGAACAGGCCTGATGAGGAATGGCTGAGAGAGCTGAGGGTGTTTATCCTGGAGAAGAGGAGGCTGAGGGGAGACCTCATTGCTCTCTGCAACTATCTGAAAGGAGGTTGTGGAGAGGAGGGAGCTGGTCTCTTCTCCCAAGGGACAGGGGACAGGATGAGAGGGAATGGCCTCAAGCTCCACCAGGGGAGATTTAGGCTGGACATTAGGAGGAAGTTTTTCACAGAAAGGGTCATTGGGCAGTGTCAGAGGCTGCCCAAGGAGGGGGTTGATTCACTTTCCCTGGAGGTGTTAAAGGGATGGGTGGACAAGGTGCTAAGGGACATGGTTTAGTGTTTGTTAGGAATGGTTGGACTCAATGATCCGGTGGGTGTCTTCCAACCTGGTTGTTCTATAATTCTGAGTGCTGGGAATGCAGCTGGGTCTGAGCATTAGAGCACACGTGACATTTTCACAGGTAATTGGCAGCTCCACACCAGCAGGGACGGCTCATAATTAAGCCTCCTGCCATCAGGGGTTACTGGCACCGAGCTGCCAAGTCTCCAGCTCTGGAAGTGCAGAGGTTTATAGCTGAGGAGTGACAGTTTGGTTCAATGCGACCTCGATACAGAACTGGGCTGGGCTCACGCTGCCCAGGGTGGCACAGGAGCCTGATGACACCAGGCAGGATGTGGTCCCAAGAGGTACAAACGCTGGAAATGTTGCTGGAAACATTTATTTTTGGAAATCTTGGCGGCACCTATCAGGGAGGGCAGGCTTGGCAGCACCAGCGGGTGATGCCGACCTCGCAGAGATGAGGACAGCTCTGCGCTGGAGCACTCACGCAGTGTGTAACTGGGGATCAGAAAAGAACACCAAACGCCCATTAATTTTAAATGTACCATGAGTGACACATCTTTTCCTCGAAGAAGGCACATCAGATATGATGTGCAGCCCCAAAGGAAGATGTCAAACGAGCCTGGTGCCTCGCTCGAGCAGCCCTGACCTGCCCCAAGCTCAGTGCTCTGCCCCATCTCATAGAATCATAGAACAACCAGGTTGGAAGGGACCCATTGGATCTTTGAGTCCAACCATTCCTATCAAACACTAAACCAAGTCTCTCAAGACCTCATCCACCCATCCCTTAAACACCTCCAGGGAAGGTGAATCAACCACCTCCCTGGGCAGACTATTCCAATGCCCAATGACCCTTTCTGTGAAAAACTTCCTCCTAATCTCTAGCCTAAATCTCCCCTGGCGGAGCTTGAGGCCATCCCCTCTTGTTCTGTTCCCTGTCCCTTGGGAGAAGAGCCCAGCTCCCTCCTCTCCACAATTTCCTTTCAGGTAGATGGAGAGAGTAATGAGGTCTCCTCTCAGCCTCCTCTTCTCCAGGATAAACACCCCCAGCTCTCTCAGCCGCTCCTCATTGGTTCTGTTCTCCAGCCCCTTCACCAGCCTCATCTCAAGCACGTTGCTGCTGTGTGGCCACGTGGGTGGCTCCAAATGCCCTGTTTGCCCTCGCGTTGGCTGCCAGGCTGGGCACAGGGGGTGCTTTTCAGCACTGGCCATGCCTGCAGTTGCGTTTGCATCCAGTGTAATTATTTTACTGCCTCTCAGGTACATCCATGTCTTCCTGGGCTGAGCAGAGAAAGCCTTTTTTCTTGCCATGACTAACAGCTGCCTCAAGATAGAGGTCACAGCCAGTTGCTGCCATTGCCAGAAAGGTTGTTTCTGCTCTTCAAGTGAGAATTTGCCTTGGCTGTACTGTGTGTTGGATGTGGTGGGGAAAGATGTGTCTCTGAGCTCTGTCATGTTTGGCTTCATCATTCTGTCCCATCTTTGTGCTTTCCCCTCTCTTACTGGTGTGGTTCTGTTCCCCCAGTGCAGTCCTGCTGCTGTCCCTCTCCCACGTTAGCTGGAAGTGGCTGCTGGTGGCTCCTGTCCCTGCTGTGGAGCTGGGGACCATAGAATTATAGAATCACCTGGTTGGAAAAGACCCACTAGATCATCAAGTCCAAACATTCATATCAATCATTAAACCATCAGAACTGAACACAGGATTCGAGGAGTTGTCTCACCAGTGCCAAGTACAGAGGGAGAAGAACCTCCCTGGACCTGCTGGTCACGCGGTTTCTGATCCAAGCCAAGATGCCACTGGCCTTCTTGGCCACCTGGGCCACTGCTGCCTCATGTTCAGTTGCTGTCAACCAACCCCACCCAGGTCCCTGTCCTCCAAGCACTTTCCAGCCAGACTTCTCCCAGTCTGTAGCAGCTCAGGGTTGTTGTGCCCCAAGTGCAGGACCTGGCATTTGGCCATGTTAAACCTCCTGCTATTGGTCTCAGCCCAACAGTCCAGCCTGTTCAGATGGAGATGCCAGCCCAGCTCAGGACATCCCTCACGCTGCTGCCCTGTGTCTCGGCCACGACACTAAGTCACTTGGTGGCTGCAACATCCCTCCCCTTTAGCTTCCTTTCTCACTGGAAACAAAGGTATCTGCTGGGACGTTTACCCAGTGGTGAAGGGGTTTTGATCCTCAAAAGGAGAGTGTCTGAGGGCTGAGGTTGTTGGGGTGAGTGTGCCTCTTTCTGGGGCTCCTCCTCTGTAAGCGATAAACCTTCCAGTGTTCTCCAAGTATTGGGAAGGACATTGTCCAAATGTCCAGGAGCTGCTACAATTCACGGAGATGCAGCTGCGCCACAGCTGTTCCTCAGTGCAAAGAGGTGGCCGGAGAAGGGCACTTCCACTCCTGGAGGCTTTCAGGATTTTAGGGAGCTAGCAGGGGATGGATGACAAAACTGGACCTGCCTGGTGTGGTTGGTAGCATCCTGACAGCCCCCAACCTGCAGATGCCAGGATCACACAGACTGGAGGGTCTGAGGCTGTTGGGGAGTCATAGAATCATAGAATCCCTAGGTTGGAAAGGACCCAACAGGGTCATCAAGTCCAACCATTCCTATCAATCACTAAACCACGTCCCTCAGCACCTCATCCACCCGTCCTTTAAACACCTCCAGGGAAAGTGACTCAACCCTCTCCCTGGGCAGCCTGTTCCAGAGCCTCAACAGTCCTGGCAGTGGCTGCTGGGGAGGCTTTAAAGAAAGTCTGAGCAGTCGCATCAGCTGCCAAGTGACACTGGGACGGAGCCTGGTCCCTGCTGAAGCCACAGACACCAGAGGCTGGGCACAGAGCAGGCATCACAGCGGCTCTGCTGCCCATCACCAGTGTCAACTGGCTGGGGGTCCCCAGGGCAGCAGCAGGGCTGGTTGGGCTGTTTTTCTGGCTGGGAAGCTGAACTGTCGAAGGCAACACCCTCGGAGACCCAGATACAGGCTGTGTCCCTGCTGCTCTGGGAACCACTCATTTTGCATGAATCAAAACCAAAGAGGTTCCAGAGTCCCAGCAAAAAGGGTTCCAAAAAGGCTCTGGAGCAAGTCCAGAGAAGAGCTACAAAGCTGGTGAAGGGGCTGGAGAACAGGCCTTATGAGGAGCGGCTGAGAGAGCTGGGGGTGTTTAGCCTAGAGAAGAGGAGGCTGAGAGGAGACCTCATTACTCTCTACAACTACCTGAAAGGAGGTTGTAGAGACAAGGGAGTTGGGCTCTTCTCCCAAGGGACAGGGGACAGGACAAGAGGGAATGGCCTCAAATTCTGCCAGGGTAGATTTAGGCTAGAGATTAGGAGGAAGTTTTTCACACAGAGGGTCATTGGGCATTGGAATAGGCTGCCCAGGGAGGTGGTTGATTCACCTTCCCTGGAGGTGTTTAAGGCACGGGTGGATGAGGTCTTGAGGGACTTGGTTTAATGTTTGATAGGAATGGTTGGACTAGAAGATCCAATGGGTCCCTTCCAACCTGGTTTTTCTATGATTCTATGATTCTAAGTCCTAGCAGAGCAGTGCCCACCCAGGGCCCCTGCATGTATCCCCTGGCTCCTATGGGACCCTTCTCTCCTCCCCAAAACCTGCTGCTGTGTTGGCTGCGCTGCTCTGCAGGGAGGCCGAGCACCACGTGCCAGGATTGTGGGGTCCCCGAGGAGTCGTTGCCGGGGCTGCCAGCATCCCCCCAGCACAGACCCAACAGGGTGAGCGCTTTGCCTTCCCAAACTGGGTCATGCCTTGAACTCCAGAGCTAAAAATACCGGCAGAGCAGAGCACTTGCCCGGCAGCTGGGAAGGGCTGCGGCCAGGAGATGCCCCAAATCCTCACCCCATTCAGGAGGGTCACAGGGGCCCTTGGGCTGCTGGGGCCAAGGGGGATTTTGGAGCAGGTGTTGGAAAAGATCCCCTGGGGGTGCAGGTCCCGAATCTGCTCAAGAAAATGCCTCTGGGGATGGTGTGAAGAAGGCATCATGAGTCATTTTGCAGCTGGGTCCCTGCCGCTTGTAGAGACCCTCCCAGGAGCACTGGATGTCTCATCTCCAGCCTCCTCATCTGCTTTCTCAGAAAACCATAGAATAGAATCCTGTTCCAGTGGCCAGTGACCCTTTCTGTGAAAAACATTTTCCTAATGTCCAGCCTAAATCTCCCCTGGTGGAGCTTGAGACCATTCCCTCTCGTCCTGTCCCCTGTCACTTGGGAGAAGAGCCCAGCTCCCTCCTCTCCACAACCTCCTTTCAGGGAGTTGCAGAGAGCAATGAGGTCTCCCCTCAGCCTCCTCTTCTCTAGGCTAAACACCCCCAGCTCTCTCAGCCATTCCTCATCAGACCTATTCTCCAGCCCCTTCCCCAGCTTCGTTGCTCTTCTCTGGACTCCCTCCAGAGTCTCAACATCCTTTTTGTGCTGAAGGACCCAGAACTCAACACAAGATCCGAGGAGCAGTCTCACCAGTGCCAAGGACAGAGGGAGAAGAATCTCCCTGGACCTGGAGGAACATCACAAGTGCCAAGGCCCTTGGCATCTCTTTTTGGTATTTAGAAAGGAAGGGAATGTAAGAAACAAGGACAATGAAATACTCTCCAGTCTACTGACGACCACTGTCATCTCAATGGGGTTTCTAAACCAGCAGATCCATGTGATCTGGGCCTTCCAGCCACACCCTGAGCTGAGCTGCCTTCTCCTGCTGCTGAGCAGCTTGAAGTCTGAGGAGATGCCGGACTTGGCAAGAGGCTAATGTGGTGCTCAGCAGGCAAAGCAGGTGCCTTGGTTAACAGCCACTCCATCCAGCATGCCAATAGGACTGAAAAGAATCATAGAATCATAGAATCATAGAACAACCAGGTTGGAAGAGACCCATCGGATCATTGAGTCCAACCATTCCTATCAAACACTAAGCCATGTCCCTCAGCACCTCATCCACCCGTCCCTTAAACACCTCCAGGGAAGGTGAATCAACCACCTCCCTGGGCAGCCTCTGCCACTGCCCAATCACCCTTTCTGTGAAAAACTTCCTCCTAATCTCCAGCCTAAAACTCCCCTGGCAGAGCTTGAGGCCATTCCCTCTTGTCCTGTCCCCTGTCACTTGGGAGAAGAGCCCAGCTCCCTCCTCTCTACAACCTCCTTTCAGGTAGTTGTAGAGAGTAATGAGGTCTCCTCTCAGCCTCCTCACACTGGCCCAGGTTGCCCAGAGAGGTGGTAGGTGCCCCATTCCTGGAAACACTCGCAGTCGGGTTGTGTGTATGGGGCTCTGAGCACCCTGACCTGTTTGAAATTGTCCTTGCTTGCTGCAGAGCAGGTTGGACTGGATGAGCTGTAAAGGTGCCTTCCAAGCCAAACCATTCTATGGTTCTATGAAAAGCAGAGAGGGTGCAGAGGATTCAGTTAATATGGAATTCAAGGACTAAAAATACACCCATCAGTGGGGTGTAATGGAAAAATGTCTTGTCAAATGAGCCTCATTTCATCCTTTGAAAAATTACCAGTTTGCAGATAAAGGTTACCACGTAGCCATTATTTGCTTAGCTTTTGGCAACGTGTTTGACTTAATATCATATGACACCCTAATTACAAATTTAGCACTATACAATCCGAATAAAGGCCGCATTAAATGGATGGAGAGCTGCAAACCCATCACCAAAACAAGGAGTCATCAGCGAACAGAGATGATTTAGAGGGATTCTGCGGGAGTCGGTCCCAGCCTGACACTAATCAATGTTTTCATCATTGATTGAGAGATGAGCACAAAACACAGCTGATGGATTACACAGCTGCTGGAAGCAGAGGGACCAGTGGGGAATAATTAAGGCAGAGAAGTCGCACAAAGCAACTGGGAGCTGCTCTGTGCACAAACCCCTTTTCAGCTGGCAGAGTTAAAATAGGCCAGCTCTCAAACGGGAACGGAGGAAAGGTTTCATCTAAAAAAAGACGGGATGCAAAAAAATTCTAGACATATTCAGGGGAAGGAAAGTCAGAAGCAGTTGCTTTTGAGGCACCAGCAAGCCAGCACTGGCTCTGGGTGCTGGGATCACAGGCAGAACATGAGAAAAGCAGGGATGGGCTGACTGGGCTTCTCTGCAGAGCAAGGAGCTGGGACCAAAGAGAAGGTGGCTGAAGTCCCACGGGGAAAAGGCACAAAGAGGACAGAGGTGTTGGTCGACAGCTGACTGAACATGAGCCAGCAGTGTGCCCAGATGGCCAAGAAGGCCAATGGCATCCTGGCTTGGATCAGAAATGGTGTGACCAGTAGGTCCAGGGAGGTTCTTCTCCCTCTGGACTCAGCACTGGTGAGGCCGCTCCTCGAATCCTGTGTTCAGTTCTGGGCCCCTCAGCACAAGAAGGCTGTTGAGGCTTATGGTTCTCTAGGCCTATGATATGAATTGACAACATCAATAATATTTGTTTTATTTCTAACATATTCAGTGAATGACAACTGGTTGTGGTTTTGCCAGGCATGTCTTTTCCACTGTCCATTTTCACTCCTCTATCAATATTTCTGCTCCATAGCTTATTGTGGTGATTGCCGCATACTGATAAGTATTTATTACATTATTCCTCTTTATATATATTGTCATTTTGCTTCCAATTGCTGTTTTCAGATCACCAACTTAAAGCACGGGCTCTCAGCCAATGTTATATTTCCTTGACTCTGCAATATTAGCTTTTCTGCTCCATTCCAAGCTCTACTGCTTATTTCCCACTCTACAGGGCTGTTTTCTCCTTCAGTTTTTCTCATACTTGTCACCGTTTCCATGAAGTTTGTGAAGCTGCCCGTTCCATGAACGATGAGGAGACTAACCAGTTCACAGCAGCCCCAAGACTCCTTGGAACGCTGGCCAAACAGCCTGGGGCGGCTGCGCCGAGACCATCCCACCTGACCTGGCACCCAAGAGAAGCTCTGCTAAGCTGTGCTGAGACCATCCCACCTGGTCTAGTGCCCCAGGGAGGTTCTGCTCCAGCTGATCCAACACCTGAGCTGCTCTCCCCACACCAGAGCACCTCTGCTCTTCCTGGCAGCCTGTTAGTGTTAAGTCCAGTTGGAGGCCAGTTACAAGTGAGGTTCCCCAGGGTTCAGTGTTGGGTCCAGCTCTGTTCAATGTCTTCATCAATGACCTGGATGATGGCATTTGAGGGTACCCTTAGCAAGTTTGCAGATGACACAAAGCTGTGTGGAAGTGTTGATCTGCTGGAGGGTAGGGAGGCTCTGCAAAGGGACCTAAACAGGCTGGAGCGCTGGGAAGTGTCCAGTGGCATGAGGTTTAACACGGCCAAATGCCAGGTCCTGCACTTGGGGCACAACAACCCTATGCAGAGCTACAGACTGGGAGAAGTCTGTCTAGAAAGCTGCCTGGAGGAGAGGGACCTGGGGGTGTTAGTCGACAGCAACTGACCATGAGGCAGCAGTGTGCCCAGGTGGCCAAGAAGGCCAATGGCATCTTGGCTTGTGTCAGAAATGGTGTGACCAGCAGGGCCAGGGAGGTTCTTCTCCCTCTGGACTCAGCACTGGTGAGACTGCTCCTCGAATCCTGTGTTCAGTTCTGGGCCCTTCAGCACAAGAAGGATGTTGAGGCTCTGGAGCGAGTCCAGAGAAGAGCGACGAGGCTGGTGAAGGGGCTGGAGAACAGGCCCTATGAGGAACAGCTGACAGAGCTGGGGGTGTTTATCCTGGAGAAGAGGAGGCTGAGAGGAGACCTCATTACTCTCTCCAACTCCCTGAGAGGAGATTGTGGAGAGGAGGGAGCTGGGCTCTTCTCCCAAGTGACAGGACAAGAGGGAATGGCCTCAAGCTCCACCAGGGGAGATTTAGGCTAGAGATTAGGAGGAAGTTTTTCCCAGAAAGGGTCATTGGGCATTGGAATAGGCTGCCCAGGGAGGTGGTTGAGTCACCTTCCCTGGAGGTGTTTAAGGCACAGGTGGATGAGGTGCTGAGGGACATGGTTTAGTGTTTGATAGGAATGGTTGGACTAGATGATCTGACGGGTCTCTTCCAACCTGGTTGTTCTATGATTCTATGATTCTGTTGCACTGCCTCACGTAAAGGTCCTTTAGACCTTTCCTTTAGGTCTAACCTGAATCTCAGGCTACAGCTTAATCCTCTTGCTTCTTACCCTGTCCTGCCTTCAACCTGATAATAACTGAACATGTCGCTGTGGCTCCCTCCACATTTTTCATTTTATGGGGTGAATTGGTCCCACTGTCTTTCCCCACAGCTGCTTTTTTGCACCATCCACCTCCTCTCACCACCCTCTCTGAGCTCCAACCAGCCCTGATCTTCCATAAAGCACCTCAGCCAGAGCTGGCCAGGTCCTCCAGCTGTTGTTGTACCAGACCTGCACAGCCCACACAGTGTCACACAGTTCTGTATTATTCCTCACGCTGTGACATCCACCTTTCTTGCACAAGTACAACACTTTAGGCTTTGGTTCAGATGAAAATCTGCAGCACCATCCAGGTCCTTTCCTGCAGAACAGTGACAGTTTCAGCTGCTGCCTGTCACAAGCTCCCTACCAAATGTCACTCGGCACCCATCTCATTTCATTACAAACCTTTGGGGGCTACTCCTCTTTGTGCCCATAGAGCAGCTTGGAAGTGGGACACAGCAGGGACTGCAGGAGGTAAAAGCCCCTCCTGCCCCTCTCACATGCCACATCTGCTCCTTCCCTGTGTCCAGGGCTATTTTATTTGCAATTGAGGAATTTGCTAGCTTTGCACAGGACCTAGTCAAGAGGCTCTTTGCTGCCTGCAACTTCGTGTGATGCCCCAGATGAAGCAGATGACAGCAATTTTGCTAAACCCTTGCTACTGTTGACCGTGACTGTGTGTGCAGCCCAGAACAAACCTCCCCACACTGCCTAGAGCCGCTTGTCACTGGTGCAGACAGGTATGTACTTCATGCCAGGGAGAGGAGCTGTGGAACACCCTGCACACACACAACACAGAAAAGCCCAGCTCTCCGCTCCTCCTCACCTCCCTTGCAGCTTCTTGCTCCTTCTGCAACATAAAAAGCTTCCCTTCCACTCACCAAGAGGGAAAAGCTAAATGGAAAAGCTGCTCATCCACCAGCTGAACTTTCTGAGTGATCTTCCCAGAGCATTTCTGGGAAGGAGATTCAGGAGGTTGTAGAGAGGAGGGTGCTGGCCTCTTCTCCCAATTGATGGGGACAGGATGAAAGGGAATGGCCTCAAGCTCCACCAGGGGAGATTTAGGCTAGAGATTAGGAGGAAGTTTTTCACACAGAGGGTCATCGGGCATTGGAATAGGCTGCCCAGGGAGGTGGTTGATTCACCTTCCCTGGAGGTGTTTAAGGCACAAGAAGATGAGGTCCTGAGGGACATGGTTTAGTGTTTGATAGGAATGGTTGGACTCGATGATCCGATGGGTCTCTTCCAACCTGGTTGTTCTATGATTCTATGATTTCTACCTTCTTTCCCCTTGCAACTTGGCCTCGCTCTGTGCAGGATCAGTCCCCACGTGCAGCCCCAGTTGGAGAGAGCTGGTCCTGCCGTGCCCTGGGCTGTGTGGAGTGTGGGTGCTGCATCTCCACCTCTCCCTTTTACCCACAGTAACAGCCACTGTGCAAAAGAGCTGGAGAAGGTTTTATCCCTGTGCCCAACGTCTTTCAATACAGCAAGAGTTGGGAATGGTGCAGGGGTGGAGCGGAGCTTCAGGAGTGAGAAGTTTACATGGACACAGTCGCACAACTCCCCATCGGTAGCAACTTTTTCTTTCGTGCCTTGAATATAACAGAGCCACTTCAGCTTCTCTTCTGCTGCGTGGGACCAATGTCAGGACAAAGTCAGACTGTTATTTTGCCAAACGATGAAATACGGAGATGTGGATGGAGTGAGAACTGAGTAATCACTGAATCATTGAGCAATCAATTACCATCAATTACCAGTTCCTGGAGCACTTTCGGGAATCCCGACCTTGAGGAACCTCCAGGGTGAAGTCCTGCACTTCCACGGCTGCTGTTGCTGGGGACACTAGGAGTAAACTTCATCTCTAGTAAGTGCAAACCCAGTTCCCATCACCAGGAGGGTGGTGTGGTACAGGAACACGGCACAGGCAGGAGGGGAGCCCCATCCAGCAAGAGTGTCTCAACTCTCAACCGTGCGAAGCTTCTCCAGCATGGGGACTGTCCTCCAGGGAGCCCTCACACCAGCGCTCCCACAGTTCAGTGGAGAAGTTAAGGAATCTTTTCCCTGTATGCAGTATACATCTTGTTATTTCCTTTGTTATGTAGATTAGTCTTATCTATTTATCCTAAGGAACAGGCTTATGTCATTTTGATACCACTAATTTAGCCAACAGGAGTGAAATTGTGAAAAGATGTTACTGTCCTGCTCAGACCCTCCCTCCTGCTGTAGCCAATGCTCATTTCTTTTGTTTCTCTCCTCCTGCTGTATCACTGTAAGACACAAAGAGGTCTATAACGTTATCCTGCTCTAGAAACACCCACTCTCCCATCAGTGCTCCTGGCTCAGAAACCTGGTGTTTCATAGAATCATAGAATCACCAGGTTGGAAGAGACCCAACCGGATCATCGAGTCTAACCATTCCCATCAAACACTAACCCATGTCCCTCAGCACCTCATCCACCCGTCCCTTAAACACCTCCAGGGAAGAGGAATCAACCACCTCCCTGGGCAGCCTCTGCCACTGCCCAATGACCCTTTCTGTGAAAATTTTTTTCCTAATGTCCAGCCTAAACCTCTCCTGGTGGAGCTTGAGGCCATTCCCTCTCGTCCTGTCCCTTGGGAGAAGAGCCCAGCTCCCTCCTATCCACAACCTCCTTTCAGGTACTTGGAGAGAGCAACGAGGTCTCCCCTCAGCCTCCTCTTCTCCAGGCTAAGCAACCCCAGCTCTCTCAGACGTTCCTCATCAGGCCTGTTCTCCAGACCCTTCACCAGCTTCATTGCTCTTCTCTGGACTTGCTCCAGAGCCTCAATATCCTTCTTGTGCTGAGGGGCCCACAACTGAACACAGGATTCGAGGAGCGGTCTCACCAGTGCCAAGTACAGAGGGAGAAGAACCTCCCTGGCCCTGCTGGTCACGCCATGTCTGATCCAAGCCAAGATGCCATTGACCTTCTTGGCCACCTGGGCCACTGCTGCCTCATGGTCAGTTGCTGTCAACCAACACCCCCAGGTCCTTCTCCTCCAGGCACTTTCCAGCCAGACTTCTCCTAGTCTGTAACTGCTCAAGGTTGTTGTGCCCCAAGCACAGAACCCAGCATTTGACCTTGTTAAACTTCCTGCCATTCATCCAGATCCTCCTTCTCCTGGGCAGAGCGAGTTCCCTCACAGGGACTTAGGGGCTCATTTTTGAAATGATCCCAGCCTCAGGATGGCTGCAGACACAGATTGCCACGATCTCCAGCGCTGGTTCTGTTCCTTTTCTTTGGGCTCTTTGGCAACTCCACCCGCCTGTATGGCTTTTGATCATTACAGCCTTTGTGCACAGTTCCCAGTGTTGGTACTCAGGGGTCTTGGGCTCAAAGAGCCAGGAAAATCACCAGGCAGCGAGGAGCAAAGTTCTGCTGCTGATGTGAGATAGAGAGCAGGATTGCAGGAGGTGGGAAAACACCCTGGATGTGTTTAAGGAGGAATTTGGAAAAGGACATAGGGGTTTGGGAAAGGATGAAAAGGGGGCACATGGTTGATGGGGTTGGAAGTGCTCCTGTCCTCCCCTAAGTGTCTGAACTATATTACTAGTTGCGCCAGGGGAGATTTAGACTGGATATTGGGAAAAAATTCATCACAGAAAGCATTGTCAAGCACTAACAGAGGCTGCCCAGGGAGGTAGTGGAATTCTCATCCCTGGAGGGATTTAAAAGCCGTGAAGATGTGGTGCTTAGGGACACAGCTGATTGGTGGAGTTGGCAGTGTAAGGTTTACAGTTGGCCGCGATGATCTTAAAGGTCTTTTCCAACCTAAATGACTCTGCGAGACTGTGATTATTATCATTATTATTACTGTTATTACTTTATGAATCAGTGTACATGCATATTAACAATAGTGAGTACGGGGCTGAGTCTGCCTGGCTCCAGTCTACATGGTGCAAGGCATGGCTTGCATTTAGAAAATGATTTTAGCCTTCTGGGGTCGCATTTTAAGGCCGGTATGTTCAATTATTCACATTTCTAGCCCTCAGTCTTAACTAGTATTCCCATTTGCAATACAAATCTAACAAATGACAGGCAGAGCTGAGTGGTGAGGCTTCTCTGTGGCTGGCACGTGAGCCCGTGTCACCTGGCTGTGGTAATGCCACCGAGACCTGGATGGAGCAGCCTTGTCAGGGAGGCAGCTCAAAATTTTCAGCCAGTAGAGTAATGGATAATTGAGTGCATTTCAATCATGAGATCCACAGAAGGAAAGCAAACTCCACGGAGATGGAAATTGCATCTTAGAGTAATCCGAATGTGGGTAGATAATTAGGCCTATATTTCATGGGAACATTTGCTGGGCAACATAATGAAAAGGCCAGCAACATAATTTTCTTTAAGTAGTGTGATGCCTCCCACTGGGGCCGGGCCATGGCGGTGCTGGTGCTGCAGTGCAGTGGGAGCAGGGAAAGGCATTGTCTGGCCACAGGGACCGTTGCATGAGAGAGCCAAGCTGCAGCCCGTCCTCCCCATCTCTGAAGCCTGCTCCAAGAAAGCTGCTGGGGCTCCTGCACTGCTCTTGGCAACAGAAAACCCGCAGCCTCCTCCCCTGTCACTCCAAACCACTGCCACAGCAAACTTTGGCCAAGTTGTGCTTGCAGAGCCAGCCAGACCCCGGCCAGCTCGGTGCTTGGTGGGAGTGAAGCGGTGGGAAGCCAAGGTCCTGCCACTGGACCCAACCTGGAAAAGCTCCTGCTCTGAGACATTGTTTGATTCAGCTTGGAGGGTGAGACTGCTCCTTGAATCCTGTGTTCAGTTCTGGGCCCCTCAGCACAAGAAAGGATGTTGAGGCTCTGGAGTGAGTCCAGAGAAAAGCAACGAAGCTGGTGAAGGGGCTGGAGAACAGGCCTTATGAGGAATGGCTGAGAGAGCTGGGGGTGTTTATCCTGGAGAAGAGGAGGCTGAGGGGAGACCTCATTGCTCTCTACAACTGAAAGGAGGTTGTGGAGAGGAGGGAGCTGGGCTCTTCTCCCAAGGGACAGGGGACAGGATGAGAGGGAATGGCCTCAAGCTCCACCAGGGGAGGTTCAGGCTGGACATTAGGAAAAAAATTTTCATGGAAAGGGTGACTGGGCAGTGGCAGAGGCTGCCCAGGGAGGGTGCTTAAGGGACGGGTGGACAAGGTTAGAAAAGACCCACTGGATCATGGAGTCCAACCATTCCTATCAATCACTAAACCATGCCCCTCAGCACCTCATCCACCCGTCCCTTCTTCCACATCCTTCCCTTCTACTAAGCACAGGTCTCCCTTCTGGATCTCTGGTTTGGTGCAGGGCTGCTTCTGGCTTGCTCTGCCAGGGGCCTTGCACACGAGCAGACAGATAAATATGAAGTAATACTTGGCTTCTTCATAATGCTTGCAAAATAAGAAGATTTGGGAAAGTGTGGTAACTTAGGAGGGCGAGGAGAGGGTTTAGTCTCAGAGTACAGGTTACCCTGTAATTACGGTTTAAGAAGTCTGAATTCTCCACCCATCAATGCTGCACTCAGCACATTGGGGCTGGTACATGTCACCTAACAGAAAGAAAAGCTGAGAGGCTGTACCCAGCCTGATAATTACCGATTAGACCTTTTACCAAAAATAGCTGGTGGTGAGCTAGCCTAAGTGCTCCATGTCCCAGCTGGTTCAAGGAACTGTTCATCCAGTGATCAGGACTTTCTCTGTGGCTGCATTCGAACAAGCTCTTATTTGCTGATGTCAGACGCTTGGCTTTTTAAGAGCAGTTCCATCCAAATGAATCTGCTCAAAGCAAAGCCATCAGTCTTGGCTAACTCCAACTTGTTAGCTATTGATATTACTCCGGTGATGTATTGCCTAATTTTAATTATGTCAGCATTGAGAAAATTATTTTCTTATTGTGCCTCATTAGAGTGTAGTTTCTAATTGTTGAACTTAATCGGAACATCTTTTAAGTGGCTAAACTGGCCAAGGAGGAAGGTAGGTAGGTGATATTTCAGTGTGATCTCCTAGTACCTGGGAGACCTTGAGCTTCCCGGTGCAGCTGGCCCTAGCAGTTGTCCTCAAACTCTTTCTGCTATGCAGATAAACCCCAACGGCTCCCTCACCACCTTGATTTTATTGCAACCTCTCAAGGCTGTTGTGACTCATCAGAAGAGCTGAACTGGGACACCGCATTTATGGATAGTGGGTACATCAGTGTGTCTTCTCTTTTCAGTCTGGTTCGTCCCCTTCATCACCAGTGTCCTGGTTTTGTGCAGTGTGAGGGGAGCAGAGGGCAGGGGGAGTGAAAATGTCCCTGCTTGAGCCAACCCTCTCCGTATCCCCTTCTGCATCCTGAGCACATCTGGTGCCTGGGAGGTGCCTGTACCTCGATTCAAGCTGCAGTCACGCACAGCCCTCGGAAATGTCCCTGGGGATGGGGTCCCAGCCTCCCTCAGCAGCACTAACCCAGTTCTGCCCTTCCCAGTGACTCCCTGGCAGAGCGTGTCAGCTGCAGGGACACACACCATCCTGGAAATCTGGACCAAAGGAACTACAGTCATCTCACAAGGCCAGCGAAACATCATGCTTTGTTCCAGCTTTATGCTTTCTGTGCCGCCGAGTCCCTGCCCTTTACCTCCCGACAAAGGCGGCAGCCGCTGTGTGGGCCACAAGTGCAGCGTGGGTGGGAATGAGATCCTGATGAACCTGGGGAAGGAGGCCAGTTCTGGGGACAAGGATCAGTACTGAGCCCAGCATCATGCTGCTGAAGTCAGTGTTGTTTTTCTCCGGTGTGTGTATCTTTGCAATTATCTGCTCTGCATGTCCTGAGCCATTTTATTGTTTAGCTGTTCATTACCATGAGGTCCTTGTATAATTCTTTACAGCAGCTTATGTATTCGTGATGCTGAATACCTTAGCATCAGCAGCAAGCTCTGTCCCCCTTTCGCAATACCTTTCCAAGATTGGTTCTGAAACCTGCAGACCCCAAGGCAGGTCCCTGTGGGGCTCCAGTTAGGCCTCCCTCCACTCAGGAGCCTACCTAGTGACAGCTCCTCTTTCAGAACCCTTAACCAGTTATTTATCTATTTCAAGACCTTCTCGTCAATCCCACGGTAGCTGTGTTTCTTTAAGGAACTCCTGAGACAGACTGTTTGGGAATCTAGGCAGACACCTGCTGATCAACTCCCTTAAAGAACTGTAACAGATTTATGAAACGTCCCTTTATTCAAGGGGAAAAAAACACCTTTTTTTTTTTTTTTTTCTTTTTCCCTTCCCAGTCTTTTAGATGTCTCCAGCTACGCACTAATCATAGTCTTTATGACAATTTCTGCCAGTTTGCCCAGGAGGGACCTCAGACTTCATGGTCTGTAACAACCCCAAACCCTTCCCATTTGTCATCTTGAAGCTCTCAGACACTGGGTCTCTGTCACGCACAGTGATTACATGTAAGTAATTAAACTGGTTCATCTCGGAGTTCTTCTCCACTTATGTGAACCATCTCAGTCTGGTGAATTTGCAGTCTTTGATTTGGTTCTTTATTCCTTAACTTCTTCTGCCGACGCTTGAATACGAGCCCAATCCGATGCCACGTCCATATAAAGATGATTTTTGGCCCAGGAACTTCTCTGAGCTTTTCCTTGCTGACTGCAGATGCAAAAATATTCATTGTTTTTCTGTTCTGACCTTATCTCCTGTGAGTGCTCCTCTTGCACTGTGGCCAACTCCGACTCTCCAGACTCTCCAG
The DNA here is from genome assembly GCA_033558105.1 of Coccyzus lansbergi. Taxonomy (NCBI): domain Eukaryota; kingdom Metazoa; phylum Chordata; class Aves; order Cuculiformes; family Coccyzidae; genus Coccyzus; species Coccyzus lansbergi. Next base: position 174,512 of record JAUMJK010001039.1, read on the forward strand.
GCTTCCCATGACTGACGTGTTTGAAGAAAGACTTATGACTGTTGAGCTTTGCCTTCTGCAGGTTGTTCCTATAACAGCTTTTGGCTTACCTTATTTATCTTTTTTGCATTTAAATTGTCAGGATACACTTTCTTTAGCCTGCTTAGAGAAAAAATGACTTTTCTAAACACAAAAAAAGATTGTATCCCTGAAGTCTGAGAATCTGCAGGCCGCCTCATCTCAGCCTGATCTCAGGCCTAGACCTAACCAGGTTTCCCACAAGACCGAGATGTGCTGTTTGCTTTGTCAAGATGCTGAGATACCAGATTTTTAAAGTGTGACACATTCATATAGACAAAAATCATCGCTGGAAGGGATTTTGCCTCTCTTGGGTTTCAGGCTATTACACCTTCACCAGAGGATGGAGGGAAGCATCTCACTGACCAGCTATGATTATTTAAGATCTTTTGGTGTTTGCTCCCCTAAGATGACATGAGATTTAGCAGAAAGAGCCCCATGAGAGGAGGTTTGGGGCTTGGGCGGAGGGCCCATGGTGCTCCCCCTCCTCAGTCTCTTTGCCTACGTGCGTGTGTCTAGAAGGCCTGTTGCCATGGAGAAGTGATGGGGAACAGTCTGCCTGGCTCGCCTGACTTTTTTTCCTAGCACGAAGCATCTTTCCAGCTGTAATGAGCCGGAGGCCTGCTGCCTGCTCTTCTGTGCTGCACTGAGGTAACCCCAAGTGCCCAGGAGAAACCCAAAGGGAGGAAACCCTAGGAGAAGGGAGAGAAGGGAGCAAGAGAGGAAAGTGCAGGAAGACGGATTGATGGTTGTGGAGCGTGATGGAGCCAGGTGCTTCTCAAGGAATGGTTGGACTCAATGATCCGATGGGTCTCTTCCAACCTGGTTGTTCTATGATTCTAAGGGTGCACAGACCAACAATCAGGGGCCACATGTAGCGACAAGCAAATTTCCATTAGATATATGGAAAAAATCTTTCCTCGTGAGAGTGATGCAGTCCTGGGATGGTAGCACCTCCATCCGTGGAGGTCTTCAAGAACTATCTGACCAAGCCCTCAGCAGTCGATGTACCCTTGAAGTGAGCTGAATCCACTGGGCTAGATTCTCCCCAGCTGCAATGAGCAAAACCTTCCTGAGGAATGGATGAGGGAGAGTTTGAGAGAGCTTCACGAGGCACAAATGGTTGGACTCGATGATCCGGTGGGTCTATTCCAACCTGGTGATTCTATGATTCTATGATAAATGTAACAGAGAGTGGCCTTTAAATGGATGAAGGTGGAAGCATTCTGCTTTTTAAGTTTGAGAACCGACAGGCCCTGTAAACTGCTTCACCGTGAGTGTAACTGCTTGCACAGCTCTAGTGCAGTTTGATTAAGGAGCTCCCTAAAAGCAGATGAATTTTCTCTCCTTTTCTGCTGGAGAAACTCTGGTGACATGACTGTGCAACAAAAACAGGGGCGGGGAAGGCGATAGTCATGAGTAGAAGTTTAATGGGAGTCATCTTCTGTGGGTAGAAATCCAATGCACTGACAGAAGGTTTTGTTTTGTACCCAGAAAATGTCACTGTGAGCAACTTTGGGGTGTTTCTAGGCAGATCTGGTGGGAATTATGTTGGGGATGGGGACACCTGTTTCATAGCATCATAGAATCATCAGGTTGGAAGAGACCCGTCGGATCATTGAGTCCAACCATTCCTATCATTTATTTATTTATATTAGTTTCTTATTCCTTTGCATTTTTAAAGAAGAGCATTTGCCACAACCAACAAAATATTTAAACACAGAAGCAAACCCATATTATTTTCCTTCTAATTACACAGGTAAAAAGGGGTAAATCACAGTGAAAGAGGCAAACCTGCCCTAAAATCTGCTCACAATTAGCAAGTGGGACGGAGGCCGCATTGTTTAAAGGAGTCTCATCGCTGAGTTCTGTGCTGAGAAACAGCAGAGCCCTGCTCGTCGTGCTTGAGATACCAAATCCCTTGGGAAAAGGAGTGAAACTCATCTGCAAAAGCAGCTCAGTCAGTGGCAGTGATGGAGCGATGTCACTTAGCACCTCTCTCTTCTGGTCAGCTGGGCTCTGCAAAAAAACCCAGGGTGACGACTTTATTTTGCACACAGGGCACTTTTTCTGCTCACAGCTTGGGTCTAAGGGAAGATACCTTTCTGGAAGTTTGTTATTTGCAGTGAATTCTGCAGCATCTGAGAAAATTCTAGCTGATGAGGTATTTACATCCCACTCCCTGTGTCTGCACAATCTGGGGTTGCTCGGTACCTTATTCATTTTTTTTTTCCTGCTGTCTGCACAAAAGTACTTCATTTTTCGATTTGTAGATTAATAGACTAAATAGTTAGACTTAATTTGTTCAAATCCTCCTACGTTTCCTTGCAGATTTGACTTTGCAGTCTATGGAGAGAGAGGACTGAAGCTTTCCCCAACCTTATTGTCTTCTTCTGCGCAGGGTCCCTGAAGGACTGAGGAACATGAGCTCACCCTTTCTCCGGGGACTGACAAGACAAGGTGTGTCTGTTTTTCTGTCCCTCTTCGCTTCAGCTGCCTCTTATCACAACCTTGTAGGAAGTTTAATTATCTAAAACCCCCTCAGCCCTGGGACAAATGTTATTGAATGAACTGAGTCTGAATTCCTGGGATTCATGCACTTGCTTGCAGAGCAGGGGAACTACCCAATTGCTTTTTCTGTATATAGTGTGAATAATACCTAAAAAGTTGCTGAGCCCACTTACTCAGACAGCCTGAAAGCAGATCTGTAAAGCATTTTTCAAGGAAAAGCACATTTCCAAACTCTCCTAGAGGTCAAAATCTACATCCATAAAATTGCTTTGAGGGTAGAACCCCTCTGCAGTGAAGGAAGGCAGAAGGAGTTGGGATCAGCTTTGAGAGAACAAGTCTCCAGGGGGAACTTGTTGCAATGTACAAAGGAGAATTTAAAAAAAAAACAAAAAACAAAAAACAAAACCCACATAAAAACCCCAGAGAAAACCTTTTTACCAGGGCTTGGAGACATGGGTCAAGGGGCAATGGTTTTAAGCTGAAAGAGGGTAGGTTTAGATGATGTGTAAGAAGGACATTTTTTTTATGTTGAGTTTGATGAGACCCTGGTCCTGACTGCGCAGAGAAGAGGTGGCTGACCCATCCCTGGAGGTGTTCAAGGCCAGGTTGGATGGGACTTGGAGCAACCAATCCCTGAGCTCCCTCTCTGACCATTCCCTCTCTCTTCATAGAATCATAGGATCACCAGGTTGGAAGGGATCCACTGGTCATTGAATCCAACCACTCCCATCAATCACTAAACCATGTCCCTCAGCACCTCGTCCACCTGGCCCTTAACACCTCCAGGGAAGGTGACTCAACTCCCTCCCTGGGCAGTCTCTGCCAGTGCCAAGTGACCCTCTCTGTGAAGTATTTTTTCCTGATGTCAAGCCTGAACCTTCCCTGGCCATTCCCTCTTGTCTGTCCCCTGTCTCCTGGGAGAAGAGCCCAGCTCCCTCCTCTTCACAACATCCTTCTTGTGCTGAGGGGCCCACAACTGAACACAGGATTTGAGGAGCGGTTTCACCAGTGCCGAGTACAGAGGGAGAAGAACCTCCCTGGGTCTGCTGGTCACACTGTTTCTGATCCAAGCCAAGATGCCATTGGCCTTCTTGGCCACCTGGGCCACTGCTGCCTCATGTTCAGTTGCTGTCAACCAACACCCCCAGGTCCCTCTCCTCCACGCACTTTCCAGTCAGGCTTCTCCCAGTCTGTAGCAGCTCAGGGTTGTTGTTTCCCAAGGGCAGGATGCACCATTTGGCCTTGTTAAACCTCCTGCTGTTGGTCTCAGCCCATGGATCCAGCCTGTTCAGATGCCTTTGGAGACTCCTAACCCTCCAGTAGATCCAGCTTCCACCCAGTTTGTCATCTGCAAACTTGCTCAGGGAGCACTTGAGAGAGTCCTGAGAAGAGCCACGAGGCTGGTGAAGGGGCTGAAGAACAGAACCTATGAGGAGTGGCTGAGAGAGCTGGGGGTGTTTAGCCTGGAGAAGAGGAGGCTGAGAGGAGACCTCATTGCTCTCTACAACTACCTGAAAGGAGGTTGTAGAGAGGAGGGAGCTGGGCTCTTCTCCCAAGGGACAGGGGACAGGACAAGAGGGAATGGCCTCAAGCTCTTCCAGGGAAGGTTTAGACTAGAGATTAGGAGGAAGTTTTTCATGGAAAGGGTCATTGGGCATTGGAATAGTCTGCCCAGGGAGGTGGTTGGTTCACCTTCCCTGGAGGTGTTTAAGAGATGGGTAGATGAGGTGCTGAGGGACATGGTTTAGTGTTTGATAGGAATGGTTGGACTCGATGATCCGATGGGTCCCTTCCAACCTGGTTGTTCTATGATTCTATACCTTCATCCAGGTCATTAATAAAGACACTGTGAACAGGGCTGGAGCCAGCACTGAGCCCTGGGCACATCACTTAAAACCCTGATCCCACATTCTCTGGCCTCGCCCTCTCTCTGACCACGCCCCCTCCACTGACCCCGCCCCCTCCACTGACCCCGCCCCATCAGCACGACCGCATCCTCTAGGACCCGCCCCTCTCTTTAACCACGCCCCTCGTCTAACCACGCCCCCCTCGTGTCTCCCTGGCCCCGCCCCCGCCCCGCCCCGCAGTCCCGGAGCCGGCGCGGGCCGGGCGGGCGATGGGCTCCGCGGGGCGCTGAGCGGGCGGCGCCGGCCCCGCCGCGGGGCCTCTGTCATGAGCGCTGCCGAGGCAACATGGGCACGGCCGTGTCCAAGAGGAAGACGCTGAGGAACGAGGCCATGTCGTCGGTGGCGGCCAAAGTCAGGTGGGAGACCTGGGGGAACCTGCCCGGCCCCCGGGCGGCGCCGACCCCCGGGCTCGTCGTGCCCCCGATCCGCTCTGTCCCCGCGGGCTCCTTCTCCCCAGAGCAAGGGGCGGACCCCGGGCTCGAACCTGCGAGCTGCAGGGGCAGGGATCGTCCCCCCCAGGGCTCTGCTCGGGGCAGGATGCGACCCCCGGCCTCATCTCTTCCCCAGGGGCAGGGTTTGTGTCCCCCCCCAGGGCTCATCTCTTCTCCAGGCAGGGTTTGTGTCCTCTGCCCAGGGCTCATTTCTTCTCCAGGCAGGGTTTGTGTCACCTCCCTGGGCTCATCTCCTTTCTAGGCAGGGTTTGTGTCCCCCCAAGGGGCTTATCTCTCTGGGCAGGGTTTGTGTCCCCCCCCAAGGCTCATCTCCTCTCAAGGTAGGGTTTGTATCCCCTGCCAGGGCTCGTCTCTTCCCCCTTGGGCAGGGTATGTGCCCCCCACCCTGGGCTCATCTCTCTGGGCAGGGTGTGTGTCCCCTCCCAGGGCTCACCTCTTCCCCCTTGGGCAGGGTTTGTGTCCCACCCCCAGGGCTTATCTCCTCTCTAGGCAGGGTTTGTGTCCCCTGCCAGGGCTCATCTCCTCTCTGGGCAGGGTTTGTGTTCCCCCCAGGGCTCAACTCCTTTCTAGGCAGGGTTTGTGTCCCCTCAAAGGGCTCATCTCTCTGGGCAGGGTTTGTGTTCCCCCTCAGGGCTCGTCCCTTCCCCCTTGGGCAGGGTTTGTGTCCCAACCCCGGTCTCATCTCCTCTCTGGGCAGGGTTTGTGTCACCTCCCAGGGCTCATCTCTCTGGGCAGGGTTTGTGTCACCTCCCAGGGCTCATTTTTTCGCCCCTGGGCAGGGTTTGTGTCCCCGCCAGGACTCATCTCTTCCCCCTTGGGCAGGGTTTGTGTCCCCCCAAGGGGCTTATCTCTCTGGGCAGGGTTTGTGTGTCCCCCCCCCCCGCCCAGGGCTCATCTCCTCTCTGGACAGGGTTTGTGTCCTGTCCCTGGGCTCATCTCTCTGGGCAGGGTTTGTGGCCCCCCCACCAGGGCTCATCTCTTCCCCTTTGGGCAGGGTTTGTGTCCCCCCCTCCAGGGCTCATCTCCTCTCTGGGCAGGGTTTGTGTTCCCCCCCAGGCTTCTCTCCCCCTCCTTCCCTTTCCTTAGGGTAAGGTTCAACCCTTGGGCTCGTCCCTCCAAGCTGTCACTCAGGCTGTGACACCCAGGCTTGTCCATCCCAGGTCAGGGTGCAGCCTCTGGAGCAAGGTGTGACCCCTGGGCTTGCTCCCCCATGGCTTATCCCCCCCAGGACAGTATGTGACCCCCCCCAGGCTCATTTTCCCGGGCAGGATGAGACCCCCAGGTTTAGCTCTCTGAACTGTTGGGACAGGCTGTGACCCCTGGGCTCGTCCCCCATGGGGCACGATGCGATCCCTGGGCTTGTCCCCACAGGGCTAGGGCACAGCAGCCTGGGGCAAGGGTCCTGGCATCCTCCACTGGGGCTGGAGGGCTTTGAAGGGCTCAGAGGGGCTTTCCTAAAAATCAGGATTCTGCAGGGATCCCAGCTCCTTCCTGCAGCCCCTCAGCTGATGGAGAAGGGGTCTGTCTCCAAAGGTGCTTCTCACTGCCGGTGTGGCTCACACCACCCACACGTTTATTTGCTGGGTTTGCAAGGAGCAGAGTAGATGTGGCTTTGTCAGAGCTGGAGCTTTTAAGTCTTTGGGAATTGGGAGTGCGGTCGGTTTGCTCAGGGTTTTCTCATCAGCTGGGATGCCATCTGTGTGTCCCAGGGCAAAATCAGTAGCTCCCTTCAAGGGGTCTCACTCCGGAGAACCTGCTGTGTGGAAATCCAGACCCAGCACATCTGCCCTCTCCGGCAGCGTCCCGACCACCACATTGACCGGATGGAAGATCTGGGTTCTTTATCGTGCCGGTTGTGTTTTTATATTACCCGTCCTGCAGTGTAGCAATTTACTTACTGTCTGGTTGCAGGGCTTTTTAGTAGCAAAGATGGGAGGTGATCCTAGAAAACGCTTTTGCTGCTTGGTTGTACTTAGCTTTAAAAAGCTGCATGGATGAGCTTTGCTACAATGGAACGGACCCTTCTCCTGCGCTGCAGCACGAGTGTCACGGCAGTCACCTGGTGACTCTTTGGGGGCATTGGCGCAGCTTTTCGGCTGCTCCTACGACACGTTGTGCAGAGGGGTAGATCTGGCAGGGTCCCTGCTGCATCTAGACTAGCTCCTTGCTGCAGAAAAAAGAATGTGAAGGAATAAACTTTCCAGCTGCATTATATAACACCTCCTTTGTGTTAGCCAAAATTGCATTAAAATAACCTGGAGTCATGTGTAGGACTTGATCTGTGCTGCTGAGCGATCTCAGTCACCTCTCTGTGACTGTAACTCAGCATTACAGCATCTCTGCTGTGCCGGGAGGAGAGAGAGCCTTATGGCTTGACGGAAAGAGATCCAAGATGTCTATATATTGCTGCCTGTGTTGTAACGAAATCCAATATTTCAAAGTCTGGAATGCCTCTGGAGAAAGACATCCAGGCAGAGCCGGGAACTTCTGCCCATGTTAAGATGCACCCTGTTCGTAACCAGTAATGAAAATGTGAAAGGATTGGAACTCTGTGATCTTGAAGGTCCCTTCCAACCCAAACTATTCTATGATTCAACAGTATTCAAAGATCTGGAAGTGGGATTCTCTTTGGCAGATGTCATCCAGGTGGTTATAAAGAAGTGGCACAAAATGCACCCGAACTGTTGTAATGGGGCTCTGGGAGTAGGATTAGACAACCAGTCACACAAACAACCTATGTGGTAACATTTCAAATGGTAGTGTGCGTGTTTGGGAGCGACTAACGTGTTTTGAACGCAACGGCTTGTAAGCCCACACCAGGATAGGCAGATGCTACTCATATAGTATCAATGATGTGGAGACTGGGAGGTGTCTCTGGGATTCCGGTTTGCTATGTGTATCTGCTATCACCCCTGACAGGTTGCTGGTCGTGTGTGGGAGCTCTGAGGTGTCTCTCTCGGTGGAGTGAATTGCGATTGTTTGACCAGAAAAGTTATCCGAGTGGACTCGGGGTGGGAAACACAAAGTCCTTGAGGAACATCTGGTCATGGCATAGGGCAGGTGCTCTTATATGTCTCCTTGTCCATTCCCTGTGCTAGAAATGCCTGCTTGAAAAAGCCTTTTGGGTGGCAGAGAATTTGTTGAGGACCTCCCTGCGTTGCCTCTTTGCGTGGAGAAGGTGCGGGTGTGGACGGGCACTGCCAGAGTCCCACCATCCTGCCACTCCGGGTACATCTTGGGGTCTCTGGGTAGGGTCTCTACCACCTTTAGAATTCCTACAGCCGTGAGGACCCACCTGCTGAAAGGTTTCCTCTGGGTTTCCCACAGCACATCACACACAGTTCCTCTGCTCTGCCCAGCATCCTCTTCCGTGTGTCCTTATCTTCGTTGTCTACAGCGAGGTCTGCAGGACAGCACACAAGGGAACGGAGACAGGCTCTGTCCTTCCCCCTGGGGCTTTGGATCCCCTCTGTGGGTAGTGCTGCTGCAGTAATCAGGTCCCCTGCAATTTTGTGTCGGCAGCTGTGGGATCCTGTTCTGCTGCAGGAGGAGATGCCCTGGGATTGTTTCTCTACACCTCCTGAGCCCTGCCCTGTTCAATATTTCCCCGGACTTTTCCTTTTGAAAGGAAAATCATCTCCTGAAATTTGCTGCAAGTCCAAGTGGCTGCTGCCGTATATTCCGTGTGGCTGGAGTGTGTGTGTGTGTGCATTTGCCTGTTTTACTGAGCAGGGAACATCATTTGTTTGCTGTCGTGAGGAATGTGATCTCAGCAGAAGGTGCAAGCTCCCTCGGTTCTTAAATTAAAATCTCTGCAGAGCGACTCGGGGGAGTCTCCTGTCCCAGGAGAATTAATTAAGCCGCGTGCAGCTTGTTGTGCACTGGGTCTTTTAAATAGCTTCTTGCAAAATAATGGCATCATTGCTCTATGCTAGCACTGTTGAGAGCATCCGTGATGCTGCCAGCGTTGGTGTTTGTAGTCCTGTCCTCTCCTGGGAGAGCTGCGGCACCCAGGCTGTGCCTCGGTGCTGTTGCTTTGATCGAATTTGCGGTGCTTGTATGTGAGCTCTGACTCTTGTCCTGTTCCCATTCCTGCATCTTCTTCTTTGACCTGCAGCTCCTGGGGTGCAAGTGCTGGTGGCAGGGGTGGTGTGGGTGTCCTTGAGGCATGACCTTGGGGCTGCCCCTCTGCTGACAGCTCCGTCCTGCTGCAGTTCAGGCTGGAGCAGGATTGTTTCACGTCTGACACACGCTCCTTGCCTTACGTAGAACTCTTGCAAGGACGTGGATGAACCAAAGCATCCATCAGTCTCTGCTCTATACTGCTCTGGCCTCTATCTTTTCCTTGGGACTGTGCGATAGTGCGAGCAGACATGAGATTTCTGCTGGCTGTTTCAGAACCAGCTCTCAGTTAGCACAAGAAATATTTCAGCTGAGCGTGTGGTTCATTTTGCCCAGTTTTGGACTTTGGTGTCTACTCCGAACACCCCCACAAAGATAGGAGTTTGGTCTCAGTTCTCTCCAGCGAGCAGAGAGGGTTAAGCAAGGCCACGAAGCATTGTTTGCTGCAAAGGGGTAAGTCATGCCCTGATGAAATGCCCTGAGGTACTTGAATGTGTTCCTTATCCCAGGTTTCTTACCGCGTGAGCAGTTTTTGGCTTGGATTGGGTTCTTTGTGGAACCCGGATTCCTTTTTTCCCACTTGTGAATCTTCCTGTAGGTGAAGTTTTTCACACAGAGGGTCATTGGGCATTGGAATAGGCTGCCCAGGGAGGTGGTTGAGTCACCTTCCCTGGAGGGGTTTAAGGGACGGGTGGACGAGGTGCTGAGGGACATGGTTTAGTGTTTGATAGGAATGGTTGGACTCGATGATCCGATGGGTCTCTTCCAACCTGGTTGTTCTATGATTCTATGATACGAACACTCTAATTCTTTGATTACCTTGTTGATTTAACTTCTTCCCGCTCTGTTCTCTATCCTCCTGTCCAAGCTTTGTGACTGTGACTTCCTTGAGGACTACGGGATCTTTAACCAGTGGTCTTTGATCCCTTGCTGCCATCCAGTTTCCCTTTCTTGAGAGTGAGAATTTCAAACGGAAAGTTAACATTTTCCAGCTGCCATCTCCCTACACAGATACTTCAGCAATTTGATTTTTGTCAGACTATCATTACTATTGGGTTTAAACAACGTAGGTGTCAGTAGTCATTAACAGCTGAGCTGGTAACGGTGGAGCTGCTGGCGGTGCTCCCCGCTCTTAGTGACAAGAGCAAGATTGCTGCTGTAGGAGGACGTAGGTCCTGATGATGCAGGAGGGCTCTTCTCTCCTGTTTTCCTGAGATGCAGCGCTGTCAGATGCTGTCACAACAGATTCCTGCTGCGGCTCCTCTGGGCATTGCTTCTGGAGGAACACGGGAAGGTGGTGGGTGTTCCTTATTTTTCCACGGAATACACCTGAATAGCCCAGGGTTTGCTTCGCTTGCTGCCGTGCTCTAAGTGGAGTTACCTCAGGTCGTTCCCACGTCTCTGAGTGTTTCAGCACACAATCCTTCACTCAGCTCAGTGCCAGTTTGGTGGATTGCATAAATTTGTGTGCATCAATTTCTCGTGGCTGCTGGTATTCATCAAGGCCTCTTTCATCCTGTTGATGTGATTATTTCAGAGACATGAAGGCTGTTCCATGCTCATCACGTTGCAATTGAGATCTTTGTTACTTGGCGGCTTTCCTCCTTCTAGCAAATGTGTGTCTAGACCGTCTGTGCTTCTTCACAAGCTCTCAGCTGGTTTCTTTTCCAGACTGGAGTCCAGCTTTGCTCTTCAGTGCACAGCAAGTACTAAAAAATGCCCTGGGATCTTAAAGGTCTTTTCCAACAGAAATGATTCTGTGATTCTGTCATCAGGCTATGCAGCTGCAAGCACACGCCTGATCTGCTCCTGCACTCCGCCTTAAAATAAGGTGTCTATGTGTGCTGCAGCATCTCTAACCTTGTTCTCCTGTTCCCCCAAGCAGTTAAGGGTAAAACCCCAAGTGCTGTTGCTCCCAGAGCACAGATGCCTTTGCTACCTGAGTTGTGGTGCCGCATCCTGCCCTTCTCACTCTTGAAGCCATTCTGATGGAGAAGAAGTTGGAGAAGATGGTGCTTTCTCTGAGGTAGCGGCAGTCTTGTCTTTACTGGCTAGGCTCAGTAGCACGGCGTGCTCCAGCTGTGGGCCCCTGGTTGGTGTCCTTTTTGTTAAATGGAGCTGTGCTGACTGTCTAACATGCAGATCTGATGTGCCACTAAAACGAACACCTCTCTGGATGAGTCAGGACTGAACCTGTCATGTCATCTGTATGCAGCGTTCACAGTGCCGTACACTCAGGGTTATAGCTCAGCGGCCCGTGCATCTGTAAGGCAGCTTGCACTTCATCTTATTTGCGTGAAATGAGTTTCCTTTTTTTAATCTCTTGCCAGTGAAATTAGCCAGCAGTGCCTCTGCTCCGCACCCAGCTGGAGGGTTTCAGTCCCGTGCCACCAGAAGGCTTGATGGGCCCTGAGCTATGCTGGCTGTGCTGGTGGAGGCAAAACTGAGCTGAGAGGGGAACACGGTTGTATGACTGGTATTAAAAACTGTTGATAAAAGAACTAGAAAATAATGGGATGAACGGAGCAGCTGCCATCTGCTGGAGTTTTGCTCGGGCTTCCTTTTGATTGAGTCAGGGGGCAGCCAAGGAGAGGGGTTAAGTGGCACATTAGCGATGTGGGTGGACACTGGTAAACTGGGGTGACTGGGAGAACACCGAGGGCAGGGAATGAAGACGAAACGCTTGGCAGGGAGAGAGTCAGCAGAAGGAGCAAGCGTGGCCAGCAGGGTCCCCTTGGCAAAGGGTGTGTGCAGACATCAGTGGGAGATCGGCCGAGGCACAGCCAAGGCATTGGGGAAGCAGGAATGTAGAAAGGAACTGCTGAGATAATAGGAAAAAAAATTAATCTGAAGTTTACAAGGGTAATTGGCTGTAAAACCCCCAGTGCACATTGTACTGTGCAGGCGTCAGTGCCTTATTAGCTACCGCTAAATCACCGTGATCAAGCATCCACATTCATTTGCTCTTAGGTGGGCCTGCAGCATCTGAGAGCAGAGGGACTGGGATGGCGGCAACAGCACTGCAGGTTCAACCTGGGCCGAGCTCTGTGCTCCTCCACTCTGCTTTTGGCCTGCAAGGAGAGGTCTGGACATCACCTGTGCTCTGGGAGCTCCAGCACTTGGGGTTTTACACTTATCTGCTTGGAGGAACAGGAGGACAAGGTTAGAGATGCTGCAGCACATATAGACACCTTATTTTAAGGCGGAGTGCGGGAGTAGCTCAGGCGTGTGCTTGCAGCTGCATAACCTGAGGACAGAATCACAGAATCATTTCTGTTGGAAAAGACCTTTAAGATCATAGAGTCCAACTCTAAACTCACACAGCTAAGTCCACCGCTAAACCAGGTCCCTGAGCACCACATCCATGTGTCTTTTTTAAATCCCTCCAGGGATGGTGACTTCACCACGCCTCTGCAGTTGCCGCATTCCAGCTCCCAGCTTTATATTTGTGTCTTGCCCCATTCCTGCATTTTGCCCACACAGAAAGGTGAAGGTGAAGGGCTGTCTGTGAGGTGTCCTGTATGGTGAACCATGATGGTCACCCCTTTGTTCTCTGTAGCAAGGTAGTGGAACAGCTCTTTTGTGTGGCAGAACCTCTGCCTGACCCTCTCTGGGAGTGCTGAGGCACCAAGGAAGGCAATTTGGGCAAGTGCCACCCCAGGCTGGTATCTAGAAGTACAGCCTGGTGCTAGACAGGCAAGAATCTGGAACCAGAGAAAGCCTCGGCGCTGAGTGTTAGCCTGTAGTGACGCAGAAGGTTAAACCTTGCTTCTTGCCTAGCTCCAGCTCAGCTGCTCCAAAGCATTTTGCATTTGGCTGTGCACAAATATACTCCCAGGGAGATTAAATTACTCTTCCTTCATTGTTCATATCGATCCTCTGTTGCTGGCTGTGGATGACAAATGGACTCCTTCCAGCTCTGGTCACTCTGGGAGGTGTGTTGTAGCTTTGTTAATCTTTTCCCCCTTGGGAGCAGGTGTAGGGAAGCAGTGGGGGGAAATCCTGACTGCACAGGTCGGGATACGCTGCTACTGCACTGGGGAGCAAAGCAGAAGGTTGTTTGGGAGGTCAAAGCCATTTTCCACATAGATGGTTAATGGCTGTTATAAAAGTAACCTTTTGCGACAGTTTGAAGTGGAGAGGGATGCTCTGAGGTTGAGCATCACTGAAGGAGGATGGCAGTGAACGTGATGCTTTGATTTGGAGAGTCTTCCCTGTTGCAGCAAAAGCCTTTGTCTCCTCCCCAAGAGATGGTTGCACGCTGAGAGTGCTTGGCTACTGGGTTTTGCTGGCTTGGCTTGCCAAAGGGGTGGATGGCTGTTCTGTCTCGCTGCTTGTAAACCTTTCCCTGGGCTGGCCGTGGGCAAATATCAGCCTGGTCATGATTCTGTGGGCTTTGGAGAGACTGTTCTGCAAACCTGGTGAAAGTGGATGTCTGGGGAAAAGCTGGTATTGGCTTTCTGGAGTCACAGGTTCATTAGGTGTAGAACAAGCACAGCAGCAGGTTGAGGGAGTGGATTCTCTCCCTCTGCTCTGCTCTCATGAGACCTCATCTGGAGATCTGCATTCAGTTCTGGAGTTGTCAGGGAGGACATGGATCTGCCAACCGGCACGGAATCTATCCTGGGCTGCATCACTGTGGCCGTTGGGGTGGGGATTCTGCCCCTCTGCTCCACTCTAGTGAGACCCCACCTGGAGGCAGCATCAAGTTCTGAGTCCTCAGTGAGGGAAGGACATGGATCTGTTGGAGCAAATCCACAGGAGGCCATGGAGATGATCTGAAGGCTGGAGCACCTCCGATAGGAGACCAGGCTGAGAGAGTTGGGGTTGTTCATCCTGGAGAAGAGAAGGCTGCGGGAAGCTGCAGCTTCCAGTTAAGGTCAGCAAAGTGGGCATTGGCATTATTGTCTAAGCTGTGGTAGCACACAGAATGTTCAGAACCAGCGCGGAAGGCTGCGGCGGTGCCTGGGGTTGCGTGGTGAGTCCTTCTTCCCTGGGCTTGTCTAGAAGTGGTTAGAGACAGTGATTCGGTTCCTGTGTGACATACATCAGTGTCACCCGAAGCTAGGGTATATTAACTCTTATCTGCCTTCTGTCTTTGGCTTTTAACCCCTACCTATCTCTCTTTTTCTCTCCTTTGCTGCCTTCTGGGATGCTTGGATATGCAGAGCAGCACGGGCTTTTGGCGAGTATCTTTCACAAAACCATCCTGAAGGCAGAAACGGCTCAGGTAAGAGAACTGACGTGCCTTGTTTTTCACCTGTGTGTACATGCACCTCTTTATTAATGGGCCTTAAAATGAAAGTGCATTTATTTATGGCAAAGGGTCAGTGTGAGATCTTGGCAGCCAAGAGACAGGAGGAGTCACCTCTAGGTCTATGGAGCCCTTGAGGAAAAAAGGCAGTTTGGTCACTCAGGGGTTGGGTGGGCTGTGGGGACGATTTTGGTTCTAGTGGACAAGTGCCCTAACATAAATTCAGCCCTAGAGCTGATGTCCTTGGGAGAAGCTTCATCTGGGAAATGAAAGACCACACTGCACAAGGCTTCCACACTGCTTGTCACTCCTAGGTCTTGCTTTCGCTGGGGAATAAAACCAGCTGAGTTATACTGTGTTAACCACCGTGCTTAGTGTCTATGCAGTAATCTGTCCGTGCTGCCAGAGGTAACATCTGGATTTATTCCCAGGCATGGCTTCCACAGGGCTTAAAATGAGATTTGCCTCGTCTGGCTCAGGACTCTAGCGTGTGCCAGATAACATGTTAATATTTTAGATGCAAGTATTGTCCCTGTCAGCTTATGATGAGTCCTACGTGATAGGCAGGAGAGCACAAGAGAAGCTCAGCTGACTTCTAGAAGAACTGTGTCCTCTCTGTGAGGAAAGAAAACATTTTGTAGGCAATAAATTTACTACAGAACCTACAGAAAATTCTGTGGAGTCCACGGGAAATCCTATGTGAACAAGGAAAAGATTGTTGTGTGAACAAGTAAAAGATTGTTCTGTGAACATTGAACTATTGCATGAGATAGAATTATTAAATAGAATGTAACACAGAATAATGTTATTTTATGTAAATCATCCATGTGTGTCTAGACCTCTACAGGCAGGAAAAGCCTCTTGCTAAAAGAGCAAACCTGATCACACCCGTCTGTGACAGCTGGATAAGTCCCTGCCTTTTCTCTTGGATCGGTTCTGGTCACCTCCAAGTAGTCCTTGGCTGAATTGTGTGAACTTTGTGAAAGGACAGGCTCTAAAACAATGCCCTGCAGTTTTCTTTGGCTTTTTTTCAGGCGTGAGAAACTCCAATGATGCGTCACTTACAAGATTTGATCTAAGAAAACCTGCGATGGCAGGAGGGGAAGGATAGAAAAAGGCTGAGGCTGAATGCAGCTGCAATGAAGCATCTGTGAGGCAGAGGGGAGGGAGGGGTTGGGCAAACCAGGCAGAGACACTCCTGGCAGGTCTGAGGAGGCTTCCTGGAATGGCAAAGGTGTCCCTTATTGTGGCCGATTTTGCAGCTTCTTCTGTCAGTTGGAGTCTTTACCGGTCTGTTTCTGCAGCCACCACCCTAGTTTCCAACAGGGAGAATTGTCTCCTGCTCCTTCTTTAGTGCCTGCGTGGTACCTGTGGGGTCAGAGAGGAATCCCTGATGGAAAATGTGAGATGGTACGTCTGTTCAGGAACCCTGGTCAAAGCCAAGGGGTAGGAGACTCACAGGAGCTGCTGTTCTACTCAGCATTGTGGCTACTCCTTGTTGCTCATTCCTCTCTCTGGCAGTGGATAAGGAGAACGTGGAAGTGGAACTGATGTGTCTCCTGGTAGTGTGCTGCTGTAGGGCTCCCCAGACCAGCCCTGAGGTCCTCTCTGTGCTTGTAGCATCTCTGCAAGATCTCCAGGGAAGCTTTCTCCCAGCCGCTGCCCTGGGATGCCTCAGGCTTCAGATCGTATTTGAATCTGAGCAAATGTAGTTGCTGCAGAGAAAAATTGAACAGCAAGAAGTACACAATCCTTATGGGACCCTTAAGTATTTTCTAGGGAACTTCATTTTTTCCCAGTTTTGACTCTAAATGTTTATAGAAGAGGGGGAAAAAAGGAATCGTCACTTTTTTTGAAGTCTTTTGCAATTCTGCAGTGTATAATTTAGCACAGGCTGTAACATTTCTTTATAAATAACCATGGTAGGAAGGTTGCTATCCTATAAAAGTGTTGAGAGTAGGAAATTTGGCTCCCTTTTATTTATCCCAGTAGCTCAGTAACAGAGAAGTCAACTCTTTCCTTCCTGCAGGAATTCCATGTATCTCTGTATCGTTTTCACGTGTTCCGAACGCCCCACCTTTGGACCAGCAGAGCATGTTAGCTTTCATCTCTAAATGAAACAAAGGAAGGACCTCTTCTGTATCAGCTGAAAATTTAGCACATATATGGAAGTACCTGAGTCCACTCCAGCAACTCTTGGCTGAAGAAAGCAGGGAGAGGCTGTGCAACCGGGATCCTGTAGATGAATTCCTACTTGTGTGTGTTGGTGGTTGAGGTGTAGAAAGCTCAGCATATTGAAGAACTGGGTCCTCGATGCATGTTTTTCTGTTTGTAGCTCTCTGAGTTTTCTCTGTGAGCGTCTTTACCCTCTAGGAGAGTCCTGCTTTCTGCGGTATGTGTGGACATTCCCTGCACTGTGGTTGGAATTAAGGCTCAAGCCTGAATGCGAGTGGAAGGAGGCAGGCTTTAGCTTTTTTTTTTAAGTTTTAGAATCATAGAATCACCAGGTTGGAAAAGACCCACTGGATCATCGAGACCAACCATTCCCACCAATCTCTAAACCATGCCCCTTATCAGCCTGCACCTTAAACACCTCCAGGGAAGGCGAGTAAACCACCTCCCTGGGCAATGAATGCAGTGAGGGACAAGGTTTGTGGTCTCTGAGGAGCAGGAAGGTGGCAGAGCCATCAGTGGAACAGTGGAGGCCTAAATGGAGGAGGGAAGGGCAGAATGTTCCTCTCCTGTGGATCTAGGAGGTAGAATCCTCCCCTCTCCCAGCAGAGGACACAGAAAATGAGGTTGCTGTGAATCTTTGGGATGCCTTTGACTGCTTTACTTCCTAATATAACCCCTCAACCTGGGGGGTGCAGCTCTGTAGTGCCCCAGGCAGAGGAGGGAGGAACGGCTGAGAGAGCTGGGGGTGTTTATCCTGGAGAAGAGGAGGCTGAGGGGAGACCTCATTGCTGTCTACAACTACCTGAAAGGAGGTTATAGAGAGGAGTGTAATGGCCTCTTCTCCCAAGTGACAGGGGACAGGACTAGAGGAAACGTCCTCAAGCTCTGCCAAGGGAGATTAAGGCTGGACATTAGGAAAAAAATTTTCCCGGAAAGGGTCCTTGGGCACTGGCAGAGGCTGCCCAGGGAGGAGGTTGATTCACCTTCCCTGGAGGGGTTTAAGGTGCAGGTGGACGAGGTGCTGAGGGACATGGTTTAGTGTTTGATAGGAACAGTTGGACTCGATGATCTGCTGGGTCTCTTCCAATCTGGTTGTTCTATGATTCTATGTCTGGATGGAGGTGCCAGGGCTGCACATACTGCCCCAGTTCCACTGCACTCTTTGAGGATTGTCTGTTCTCGTTTGCCTTTTTTAATCTTCAGAGTCCCTTGACTCCAAGGAAAGGAGGTGGTAGAAAGGCTTTTGCATCCCACCTCTTTACATTCCACAACTGATCCAAGGAGCTTGTTCTTTGGTGGTAACTTTTACACCCCCACAGTCTATTTCTAGCGGCTCTCCTGGAGAGCTTGTGTGTCTGTGTGTGGCAGAACAGCTTTGAGAAGCTGGTAATGCAGAACTGCAGAGGGATTGTGTACCAGCAGGATGGCCCAGCTGCCGTGTCCAAGCACTTTTATGAGGGGTGAGTTATGTGCCAGGCTTTGCTTACCTTCTGTTTTCACTGGCATTGCAGTCTGTCCGTGCTCTGCTTCCTTCGTTAGGGCAGTGGGTGTGGGATTGAACGTCAGCGGGAGGTGAAGAAGATTGCAGGGGACTGCAGGGTGTGCATGTAGCGAGAAAAAGGTGGGGGAGAGGATCTGTTGTTGGTTACAACCTCAGATTCTTCCTGGTGTGAGGCTTGGGAACCAAATGGCTCAGAAATGATGTGTGCCTATCCCTGTGTTACTCTTCAGTGTCTTGGTCTGGAGGAGGTTTTCCTGAGTGTACATTTACCTCTTCTCCTCTATTCCTGGCTCAGCACGCTGCCCACATTCTGTTAGGTTACGGCAGGGATGGTGGCAATACAGGTTTTTCTTCACTTGTTTCCCTTTTGGAACAAGGCAGCTGCCTGGCGATGAGTTGCTGGCAGAGGATGAAGGGATGGTTCCCTTGGGATCACTCAGATTTTTTTTTTTTCTTTCCTGATCTTTGAGATATTCTGAGGAATTGGAAAAAAGGGAGGGTTGGACTCTGCTGCAGCTGGCAGGATACAAATCTGTTTAGGGAGTTGGTGCTGAGATGGTGATGCTTTTCTTGCTCTTCTCCTGCCTCTGCTCATTATTGGTTTATTCATGCAGGCTGGAGCTCTGGGAAGGTTCCCAAGAAGAGCACTCTCCGTGTTCAGTGTTGACTCTGACTACAAGGCTGTTTCCAGAGTCCTGGCTGACTCTCGTAGCTTTCTGGTACCTTCCAAAGCCTTTCCATCTCGTCTGTGGCGTGGTTTGAGTGTAGGAGTGGGTGTCCCTTGGGACAGACCTAGAAGAAAGACAGGGAAAAGGGTCGAAATGTTGTGAAAGGGAAGTGTAAAAAGGCTGCAGAGAGGAAAATGTAGAGAAATAATCACTCAGAGTCTCACCAGTGCTTGTGGGATAGAGGGTTTTGGACACGTTTCAGCCATCCATGAAAACGCTGAGTGCAATGGGTAATGGGGGATGGAGAAAAATGTGTTTGCTAAGGCTGCTGTGCCTGCACTGAAGCAACTGCTTTTGTTTGCACCCTGGGCTTCTGCCGCTTCAGAGGAGGGGATGGAAGTGTGTGTGTGGAGGACAGCAGCCACGCAGCACAGAGGCTCCTGACAGTGTCAGGAGTGGATATGGGGCTTGAGAAACTCCAGCATGAGGCTCTGCAGGTACTTCAGCCCAAGTGATGCACAAGCTGTGCTTTTTGTGAAGCCATGAAGAAGGCTGCAGCCATACAGTGTCCTAAGAGGGACATCAGCTCAGTCTGAGCCAGTGCTCGGACTGTGGAGCTGCCAGTGGAGCCTGATGCAGGGTAAGCACCAAGCCTGCCTCTTTCTCTAGGGGCTGGTTCCCTGTCCCCAGGGTGGATGCTGGCAGTGCACCTGGCCTGGCTGTCTTGGTGTATTTGGGTGCTGATGTGGTGTGGCTGGCCTTGAGCAATGAAAGTGGCCTTTCTGGAAAGAAACCCATTCTCCCGCGGGGGTTGTAGGCAGGCTGGGCTCAGGGCAGAGCAAGGATGTGAAATCTCATCTCTCAGAGTTTCAGGCTGCTTTCCAGCACGGGTCAGCACAGGTGTGATGTGGGTATAAGCTAAAACTTGCTGTGGAATGTGTTGTTTGCCTATGAAGTGAATAAAAACGTGGGTTTCAGTGTTACCATGGAAATGCCAAGGCCGGAGGTTGAGCTGCCACTTGCTCCTCTGGGTCGTGTCTCACAGTAACAATTTCATCTATTCACATTAATGTTACAGGCCAGACTGAAAGGTTACTCATCTGTGAGGCACAATGTCACCAGCATCCTCAATGTGTTCGCCTTCTAGGCCCGTTTTGGCGCAGGAGACTAATTGGAACAGTTTTGTCATAGTTAAGTGACCTTCTGTTTCCGTGGAGCAGCTCCCTCGCCGAAGCGGCCCTTGCCTTTTCCCAGTGGCTTTGCTGAGGAGCGTGTGTTGTTCCTTCCTTGGCAGCAGCAGGGTCAGGGTGCCCAGCAAAATCACGGCAGGGCTGTCTCGGTCAGCCTTTGCGTAATCCCCCAGCAAACGTTGTCCATGACATTCGCTGTCTTGGCTCGGAAGCCTCTGCGCAACTGAAATGCCACCGTGACCTTTTTTAATCGTTATATCTCCATTTTTATATGCCTGCCTCGTGCTTTTTCAGTATTTTGGGACAAATGTCTTTGGTTTTGCTGTGCCTGTTTCTTGATTGCGTTTCATCCCGGCAGAGCAGCGTGGTCGGCTGCCAGCCCGTCTCTGGAGGCGGGAGCCCTGCTCTGCTGGGGTCGCCTCACAGCGCGTTGGCGTTGGGAAGGATGGAGCTGACATGGAGGTTACGGCTCTGAGAGGGAGCAGAGGAGAACAGGCCTGACAGCCTCTTAGCACACCTGAAGGGCAGTGGCAGGCGCATGGGAGGACTCGGATCTGAAATTGCAAGCAAAACTGCTCAGCCGTGCTGTTTGAAAAGATGCTGTGGTGTTTTGCAGTGCCCTGGGCTCTAGCCAGTGCACCCATCTGCTCCCCTCATCGAGGGCATCACCTGGGCTCCGGCTGATGTAAAGTAAAAAAAGCATTCACTTCATTTCTCCTGCTACGCACAATGCTGTAAGTCCGTGTAATGCAAACCTGAAGTCTTTCCATTGATCTTCAGTTGCCGAGACAGTTCTCTCTAATAAAGTTGGTACCATAAACGTCAGGCCCAGAGAGACCCACCTGAGGTGGAACAGGAGTAAGAGGACTCCCTCTCTGAAATATATTTTCTTGAGGTAACAGATGTTTTTTTAATAGGGTTTGTCTGGATTCCCCTTTGCCGCTTTGCTTTTGATGCTGGAGCTGAGGCTTTAAATCTAAGATGCCTTAATCATCAGTTTGGCTGCTAAATACAGTAATAAATTTGGGATTTCTGTTTTTTTTTTAAGCTTCTGTCTCTGCCTGTGGCTATATTCTATCTTGATTTATGAACTACTCATCCCCTGGGGTTACAGGGCAGGCTGCATCAAAGATGAGTTTGGCGTGGTGAGTCCCTCTGCTGTTGTGAATAGGGATCAGTCACTGGAGGCTTATTCCAGCAGGTTGCCACCTCTCAAGAAATGTGTGACAGCACAACAAACTGTGGAAGTCCTCTCATGGCTAGTTATCTGGCTCAGAGCAAGTATCAAATAGTGATTATAAGCAACTACATGTACTGAGAATGTGGATTCCTTCCATGCCAGCCTGCCTGGAATATACCTTGGGCTGCATCAGTGTGGCTGTCGGGGTGGGAGTGGGGATCCTGCCCCTCTGCTCCGCTCTAGTGAGATCCCATCCGGAGGCCAGTGTCAAGTTCTGAGTCCTCAGTGAGGGAAGGACATGCATCTGTTGGAACAAGTCCAGAGGAAGCCATGGAGATGATACAAGGGCTGGAGCACCTCACGTGTGAGGTTCATCTAGGAGAAGAGAAGGCTGTGGGGAGACCTTGGAGCAGCTTCCAGTGCTGAAAGGGGCTCTAGGAAAGCTGGGGAGGGTCTTTCCGGGAGTGCAGGGAGAAGATGAGGGGGAGTGGTTTTGAAGCTGTTAGACCTAGCCCAGGCAGACAGGGAAGTGATGAAAAGATTATTTGGTTGGTCCTCTTTTTTTTTTTTTTTCACACAAAGGGTCATTGGGCATTGGAATAGGCTGTCCAGGGAGGTGGTTGATTCACCTTCCCTGGAGGTGTTTAAGGGACGGGTAGACGAGGTCCTGAGGGACATGGTTTAGTGTTTGATAGGAATGGTTGGACTCGATGATCCAGTGGGTCTCTTCCAACCTGGTGATTATATGATTCTATGATTCTTCTCTTCATCTTGCTGTGGAGCATCTCAGGCGTGACAAATCCATGTAGAGCACAAATCTAGATGAAAAGAAATCTGTGCAAGGAACCCGGTTTGTCTGCACCAAGGTAGCTTTGCAGCTGTATGAGACAAAGGTGTCGCTGATGAAAGGAAGGGAGAGAGCAGAGTTGTAACCAGGTCAGCTTCATTGGAGTAGCTGGAGAAGGCAGCGCTGTGCCAGGCTTCTCGATTGACACTGGCCCGGGCTGGCATGGCTGTTTGATGGAGCAGCTGGTTGTGGGAGAGGTGCAAGAGCGACGTGAAAATGAAATGAAGCCAAGCAGCAGTAAGTAGGCAGAGGGTGTTAGCAGCAGTCTGCTTCAGCTGGCTCTTAGAAGGCAATTCCAGTTATTGAAGTCCCCTGCTACTGGTTTGCAGTTCTCGTCGCTGAATGTCCCTGTGGCTCAGATTTAATTCCACATTGATTTCTGGACCAGCTTGACTTTTCTTCTAGCTGAAGCAAACTATTAATTTAAAATGTTGTTGTGGAAGCAGGTGCTGCGCTTTGGCAGCTGAATCCAGTTTTCTGGAAGCACAGAGGGAACCGGTCACTGCCGATGTCTCCAGGCTGCTGCACAGAGCAGCTCCCAAAAAATGGCCAATAATTGATTATCATGGATCATAGAATCATGGAATGATTCGAGTTGCAAGGGACCTCAAAGCCCATCCAGTCCCACCCTCTGCCATGGGCAGAGACACCTCCCACTGGATCAGGGGTTCCAAGCCCCATCCAAGCTGGCCTGGAACCCCTCCAGGGATGGGGCAGCCACCACTGCTCTGGGCAACCTGGGCCAGGGCCTCCCCACCCTCCCAGCAAAACATTTCTTCCTAAGATCTCATCTCAATCTCCCCTCTTGCAGCTGAAAACTGTTCCCTCTCATACTCTCCCTGCACTCCCTGATCAAGAGCTTCCTTATGTCTAGTCTAAATCTTGCCCTTACCACTTTAAAGCCATTCCCCCTCATCCTATTACTCTGTGCCCTTGTATAAAGTCTCTCCCCAGTTTTCCTGGAGCCCCTTTCAGCACTGGAAGCTGTTCTAAGGTCTTCCCTCAGCTTTCTCTTCTCCAGGATGAACAACGGGTGGATGAGGCACTGAGGGACTTGGTTTAGTGTTCGATAGGAATGGTTGGACTCGATGATCCAGTAGGTCTCTTCCAACCTGGTTATTCTATGATTCTATGAAATATGTTTGATCAAGAATTGTAACTCTGCCATTGGCTCTTAAATGAAACCAGTCGCGTCTCACTGACATGTCTGCAACTTGTATGGGGCTGAACAGACCTCAGTGCTAATAAAACAGACGGGGATTGGCCTCTCTGAACTTGTGACCATCAGCATGCTGTATTCTGGGCACTTCGTTTTTCCATTTGCCCACAGATACCGGAGTTCAGAAATCCTCAGATCTCCGAACTGCAGCACTGTCAGTGTGTGCATAAAGGTGCACAGTCCTACGTGTTTGCTTTAATGAAGTGAGACGTCTGCCATAGGAGTACTCTGCTCGGGAGGAACAGGGTCAGCTGTCAGCTACTATTTTGTGGTGTCTTAAGAAAAATGTAGCATCGTTGTGCCCACACAGATTACGTTTGACAAGTTGAGATGAGTGCTTAGAGTTGGCTCTTGTTTTTAATTTAAAAAATGGTGTGTTTGGCACTGTTAGCCAGCATGGATTTTGACAGATCTTGAAGAGTCACTTGATGGTGTTTTCTCAAGACGTGCCCGCTCCAGAGCGCAGTTAGTCTTGGAACAGGAGAGGGTCTGAGCTGCTGGAGAGCCAGTGTGGTGGCCTGCTGCCTCTGGAGGGGTGACAAGTGATTTCAGACGCTTTGGAGCCCATGAATGCTTTCTGCATGGGTTGGTCCTTGACACCGTATCCTGCAGCTGGTGGGACTTGGTGGACAAGCTGTTCGATGCCAGCTGGTGGAGCAGCTTTCTCCCCTTGAATGGCTCACAGCTGTTGTGGTGATGGCCATTGTTGTCCATCAGGCTCTCCTGCTGAAGGCGGTGCAGATGTCCATGCTGTCTTGGCATAGAACACTGCCATATTTTACGTGGATGGTCTCACTTAGGTGCATGACTCCTCACTACAGCCAGACGTGCATTTTAGACTTCATGTGAAGTCTCGAAAGACAGCATCAGCGATAGATTAGAGAAGCATTGCTCTTACTGTGGGACTCTAACAGGCTCCTTGGGGTCAGCTCAAGGAGTCATGTGTCTGCTGGCTGTGGTGTCCATGAGGTCTCAGTAGGAGACCAGTGAAATGAATGGCCTCAAGCTCCTCCAGGGGAGGTTCAGGCTCGACATAAGGAAAAAATTCTTCACAGAAAGGGTCATTGGGCACTATAACAGGCTGCCCAGGGAGGTGGTTGACTCACCTTCCCTGGAGGTGTTTAAGGTACGGATGGATAAGGTGCTGAGGGACATGGTTTAGAGATTGGTGGGAATGGTTTGACTCGATGATCTGGTGGGTCTCTTCCAACCTGGTGATTCTATGATTCTATGAAACTGAGCTGTACCAGCCTGAATGGTCCCGAATGGTCATTTCTGGAGCAGGATGGCCACAGATGGCTAGAGGAAGTTGTATCTCAAGCAGGAAAATGAAATAATGATGACGTGTTGTGCCGGTACCACCTCAATTCTGTTCCATCTTGGTTGCAGACAGAGCAGGGGGAGAGGCCCTTGGCAACATGAGCACAGTTCAGGATGAGCTTGAGATTCCAAAGCTGAAAGTCTAGGTCCTCAATGTGGGAGGGCTGCTCAGAGGGCCACAGGAGCACTGTGTAGGAAGAGAACGTGGCAGCAGTGAAAGATCCATGATGCGCATGCACGAGATCGGACCTGTCCCGAGACAGGTCTCTTCCTTCTCCATCTCTTCAGGGCCAGCTGCAAAGTAGCAAAACCTCACTTAGTTGCTGAGTCCTTCCAAGTCGTGACTCAGCAGCTAAAGGAAAGATGTATATTAAATATCTGTTGAAGTAAGGGCTTGGATTTGCTTTCTGCCTCTCTTTAAAATGCTGCTGTCCGTGCTGGACACTCCTGTTTTTAATGGGGTAGCAGTCACACGCATAATGCATTCCCTGCTGAGCCTTTCAAACAGTCCCTTGCTGCTTCCCATCTGAAGGGAAGTGTAAGAGGTAATTAACAACCACTTGAAAAAAGGATTAGCAGGTGGGTGGGAGCGACTGTTGGGTTCATGCATGGAATTGCCATGGAAATGCTGAGATTTCCTGGCACTTCAACCAGTGTGTGGACTCCAAAGATAGTTGCACTCCTGGGCCTCTCTCCTTTCCATCCCTGCAATGGGAGAGGCTGCATTTTCCTTCAGGACAGCTTCCGCAGGCTGTGCTGTAACCATCCGCCCGCGTGATGAAACCTGAGGAGCAGGGGAGCCCCAGAGCATGGGAAGCTGCAGCTCCTGCTGGAGTCACTTTGCGTTTCTTTCATGCCAAACCAACTGACAGAAAATCACGGGGGTCAAAACTAATCCCTGGTGGTTCGCCCCTTTCTCTTAATTCTAAAAAATAACAACTTGCTGTTGTCAAAACGCTGTTCGTCACCTCTTAGAGAAACTGGTGTTGGTCCTTGTCTGGCAAACATTCACCAGCACAGCAGCCCTTGTGCGGCTCTGTGAAGCAGACAGGACTGTGCACCTCGGCAGGGGCTGTTTGGCACATGAGCGTTTCCAGGCTGTGTGGTGAGACCTGCATTTGCTTCTAGCCTTGTTGGATGACCGCATATGCTTATAATATGGAGTATATTTGTGAGAAACCAGGGAGGTGGTTGAGTCACCTTCCCTGGAGGTGTTTAAGGGACGGGTGCATGAGGCACTGAGGGACATGATTTAGTGATTGATGGGAATGGTTGGACTTAATGATCTGGTGGGTCTCTTCCAATCTGTTGTTTCTATGATTTTCCCAGCTCTGGAGGTTTAGAAGGATCTGGGCACGTGTTCGTCTGAAAATGTTCCTAGAGAACCTACCATGTCTCTTTCACCCTTCCTCTTTCTGCAGCAGTAACATAGCCTCCTGAATTTGGTGATGTCTGCAGTGCTTTGGTTTTAAAGAAAGTGTGTCATTTGTTTCAGATCACCTGCTAGCAGACTCCTACATCGGACAGGAAGACTCTCCCGAGATGCAGCAGGCGGCACAGAACAAGCGCAGACTCTCTGTCATCTCCGATGGCAAATTTGAGAGGAGCTTCTCTGAGGAGCAGACAGAGAAGATGCCAAGTGAGGGACCGAAGCCACGAGTCTACACGATCTCCGGCGAGAGGCCGATGCTGTCGGACCATGAGAATGACAGTATGGAGCTGGTGGTGATGAAGGGAGCTGCCCAAGAGGAATGCCACCACGGCCACCAGGGGCACAACACTGGTGGCTCTCACGGCGTTAGCAGACACTGCAAGGGCTGGCCCGGCAGCCGGCAGGGCTCCAAGGAGTGCCCAAACTGCACCCGGCTGGCTGCCCCTTCCCAGCATTCCTTTGACCTGGAGCAGCATCAATCCAGCGATACTGGATGGCACAGAAAAAGGCTGGAGAGGATGTACAGTGTCGATCGAGTGTCTGGTAAGTAAGGGCTGGGGGCTGGAAGGACGCACAGGGACTCCTTGACTCAGGGGTGAAGGGTGATGCCCGTCTCTTCCCACCATGGGGGTTTTGTTGCTGTGTGACTCAAGCTGGGCCCTCTACTGCTTCCCCTTCGGCACCTTGCTGGCACCTCGCCCCAGTGTTCATGAGAAGGGATAGTCAAAGGAGGAGTTTGAAATAAGCAGAGCCCGGCTTGAGGCCAGCTCGTCCAAGCTCCGTTGTCTCTGTGTCCAGCTGGTAAACAACAGATGATGTGGGTGGTTTTCATGACCGCTTCACATGGCTTGGTGAGGGTGGTCTCTGTAGGCTCCTTGTCTGTTCTTGAAGGAAAAGCAGGAGAGGAGTTGGGGCAGTGCCAAAGCACCTTTGTTTAAGCTCATCTTGGAGGCAGAGCAGGACCCTGTCTCCTCTGCCTCATTCCAGAGACGAGGCAGGAGAAATCTCTGTTAATGGTTGGACTAGAAGATCCGATGGGTCCCTTCCAACCTGGTTGTTCTGTGATTCTGTGATTCTGTGAATGTGCCTGGGTGCTCAGCTCAGGTACAGTGTTCTGTGCTTTGGTGCTTTCCCAGAATGCTTGTCTGTGTGCCTGGAAGCAGTTATCAAGGTCCCTCACATACTGCCACCTCACGGTCTTCCCATAAATCCTACCACAATATTGGATGTTCTTCCCCACTTACTGTCCATTTGCTCAATAATTGTCAGGGAATAGAGCTTGTAATTATTCAATTACATTAAAAAACCCAAACTGATTGTCTTAAAAAAAATCACATATTAATCAAATCTACATCGTGAGCTGTGTGCTTTGAATTACAAGCCAGTACAGTCCATCCTTGCCTGATGGCTCTGTATGTGGCTGCCGAAGTCTGACCTCGTTTGTCTGACATTCTTCGTAAACGCCCATCAAGGTTTTCAGAGTGGAGTGTCCAGCCAGGAAAGGTCAAGATGTTCTTCTTGAAAAGCAATTGAGTGTACGGCCTGTGGAGATCACTGTACATCTTCACATCTTCTCTGGGTTCACAAGGTTTTTTTCTGTGGTTTTACCTGCAGTGAATATCACTATGATAGGTTGGGTTCTGGACCATGTCTTTATGCTTACATCCCTGAAATTTTGTGACTAAATAAATGCTGAAGAATAATAATGTAAAAAGAATTCATTATGAAGTGTGCAGAACACTTACAGTCCCAGTGCAGGGTTTTCAGGCTTTTTTCCACTCTTCCCTGGGATTTTTGGGCTTCGCGTTAGACTCTACTCGTGCAAGTTTAGACTTCATTATTGTTAATTGTTTAAGTACAAGAAATGGAGCATGAAGGGTTTTCCTGCACAGAAATCTTTCTTGGTTTTATGATCACACGTGCTTTACCTGTTAAAAGATGGCTCTGCGTATGATGACATGGCCAGAAAGCTTGTGTGAAGATAGGAAAAACAAGCTATTTCAGTCCCAACCTTCTGGGGAAGGAGATGACAACCCCAGGAGGGTCGTCTTGTGGAGGTCAGGGCGCTAAGCCCGATCGGTTGCAGCCTTGTGTTCTCTACTGAATTAAGAAAATGAAGATTTCATGTTCTAACACTGATGGATTTATGTTGAAAGCTCTCCTGAACAAATCAAAGTTGTGCTCTGCGCTGTGGGACTGAAAGAGGTCACTCCTTACAGAACTAAAGGAAAGCTCTGGGTCACTAATGAGGGCACTTAACTCCTCAGACTGGAGCTGAGAGCCTCTGCTGGAAAACATCTCCTTAGCAAAGGCTGGAAGAGATGCCATGTTCTGTTTCTGGACAGGGGATTTGTAACATGTATTTTCAAGTAAGGGCCAGTTATCATTGGGTAAGGGAGATTTACCTTTCTGAAAATACACTGGAGTAGTTAAATGGGAACCTGCAGGTGCCTCCTGGAGTGTTTCATGTTTCATACAAGCAGGCACCTGTGGTACTTGTCTCGAGCTTCTGCACAGGCAGAGCTGGGCCCCCCAGATCAAATCCCATCATAGCACTAGTGTCGTGGAATGAAAATTGCCTCAGCTTGGGCTTATTTGCACACTTTATCCAAGCAGTTACTCACAGAAAAACTGTGAATTGATTGGCACGATTGCTGCAGGTCGCAAGAAGTATTTAGAATCATAGAATCACCAGGTTGGAAGACACCCACCGGATCATTGAGTCCAACCATTCCTATCAAACACTAGACCATGTCCCTCATTTCTGGGAATGTCCTTCATGCATGGCTAGCAGAGAAAGCAGCAGAGATGCACGGAGTTGAGAGAGAGACTCATTTCCCCAGAGGTTCACTTCACAGCACTGCTTTCTCTGTTTGGGTTTACATGACACGATATTGCTGCAAACCAACACTCGTGGCAGTTACGCCAGATTGGCATAATTTAATATGGATTTCTATGCCGAGTTTGATTCCTGACACCATTCCAGAGAAGCACAAGCTGTCATCTCCTGTGCTGCTCCTGGTGTCTGGTACAAACATAGACACTCATGGACAGAGGTGCTGAGGTTGGCGCGCAGCCTGGTGTGGAGATGCTGGAGGTGGTGGTGGTGGTGTTCATAGAATCATAGAAGCATAGAATCACCAGGTTGGAAGAGACCCACCGGATCATCAAATCCAACCATTCCTATCAAACGCTAAACCATGTCCCTCAGCACCTTGTCCACCCATCCCTTAAACACCTCCAAGGTTGGTGAATCAACCCCCTCCCTGGGCAGCCTGTTCAAATACCCAGTGACCCTTTCTGTGAAAAACTTCCTCCTAATGTCCAGCCTAAATCTCCCCTGGTGGAGCTTGAGGCCATTCCCTCTTGTCCTGTCCCCTGTCACTTGGGAGAAGAGGCCAGCTCCCTCCTCTCTGCTGTCCTTCCTCTGGCTGATCAAGAGGTGCTTCTGAAGGGACACAAATCCTTTATATTCTCCATTGGGTGTTGTGGGTAGGGGAGCGATATCTTTCCTACATTGACTCTTGCCTATCGGGAAAGGAAGGGAGGCTTCCAGGCAAAGCCTCACAGGGATATTAGCAGTTGTTCATCGGCTCTGGTTGTTCACCTTCCCTGGAGGTGTTTAAGGCATGGGTAGATGAGGTCCTGAGGGACATGGTTTAGTGTTTGATAGGAATGGTTGGACTCGATGATCCAATGTGTCTCTTCCAACCTGGTTGTTCTATGATTCTATGATTCTGCTTTGAATCAAAGCTGGTGGCTTAGAGGCTATAAAACATATTAAGTGACTAAAGATCCTAAAACTTGAATGAGTGAGGCAGGACATGATTGGAACATGTGGCAAGACGTTGAGCAAGGAAGCCATGAATTGGGAGTGAAGAAAGATGAAAATTCAGGTAGCCCTAAATCCCAGGGATCCAATCTGCTGAATCTTGTGTCAATGGATTTGAATACACCTCTGATTCCCTGCCTGACCACCTTTAGCCTTGAAATTCTCGGTAGGAGCTGCTTCTTCGTCCGGTTCCTCCTTCTGGTCACCACTGTCCCACACACATAATTAGGGACTTATTCTGCTTTTGGTTTAATGGTCATTATGTGATGATGGTGCAGTGTTCTGATGCAGTGGAACTAGCTGATAATCTGCCCTCGGCTGAGGAAAGGCAGTTTACAAAGGTAGGGGACAAAGGTATCTGCAGGTTCTACAGGTGTTGTGTGATTTGATTTCCAAACCTAGAAACACTCCTGAAGTCTGGGTCATCAGGAGCGTGAGCGTGAAGGGTTTATTGAAGTGTCAGTGGCAGAAAAGGAGAGCAAATCTCAGGCTGATGATTCTGAAGAGAGGGAGGAAAAAGCTCTCGTCATCCCTGGGAGGGTCTGTCAGAAGGAACTGGATGAATCTGGCATTTCAGACGACTGGTACTAAGGAATAGGAGGAGGTTGGAAAATGCTTTTAATGAAAAATGTTTCTTTCCCCTTTATTTTTTGTTCAAATGTCTCTTCTGTAATTCCTGGATTATTCTAACCTTCCATACTTGGGACAGAACTTTCATTCTTCATTCAGTATCCTGATAGGCAGGCTGAGCATGGATTTATAAGGCACTGGGTGGCAGTGTGTGTGTGTATGTGAGGAGGATGGGATTCTCCTAGGACAGGAAAGTGCTGAGAGAAAGGCCCTGGCATGTCCTGCTGTCCAATTGACGTCTCTGCCTGCTGCGTTCTCAGGTTTTGCTCTCTCTCTTCCAGATGATGTCCCCATACGAACCTGGTTCCCAAAAGAGAACCTCTTCAGTTTTCAAACTGCTACTACAACTATGCAAGCGTAAGTGACACTGCTGCCATAGCTTCTATCGCGCATCTCAAAGCTCGCGGTACCCTCAGAGATGTCCCTGGGGGCCTGGAGCAGTTGAGTTGACATTTGGAACTGCAGTGAGAAAGAACTTTGTCTTTTAATTTCTTTTTTGTGCTTCTTGGTTTTCTTTCCTGCAACTTCCACTTCTTTGGTTTTACCTTCCTTAACCCCTTGGCCTTCCCAGCTCTTCTCTGCTTCTTTTATTTTCTCTGTGCCCTGTCCCTGGCTGCCTGTGCAGAGCAAGGGTCCTGTGGGAGCACCAGCTGAGACCTTCCACTGCTTACTTTTCCCACAGCCACTGCCCCAAGGGAACGTTATTCCAGATGGTTTTGTCTCTAGGATGAGATACAGCTCTACAGCTTCTACACTAGTCTGGTCATTTGAAAGTGTCAGTGAAAGCTCTGCAAAGTGGGAGCAGATCCTACTTGGCCACTACCTTTCCCTCCACACTCTGCACAAGCGTAGGTGCCTCTGGTTGCTGTGCCCTGGGAGGAGGCAGTTCTTGAAGGACTGAAGAAGGGAAGCCTCATTTCAAGGATGTACCCAGCTTGTCAGGAAATGCCATCTTCTTGGTTTTGAGTATTTCCTACCTGGTTGGAAAGCTAAGGCTGGCAGTGAGGGAAGTGAGGTGCTGGTGTGCCTTCTAAGACCCTTCTCCAGCCTTGTCCTCCTCTCCTGTGTCCTTCTTCCAACATCTGTGTCACCCATAGCTGTACTGCTGGTTTATTTTGCCTTACCTAACTCAATGTCCCTTCTGTAATGTTTCCCAGCCATTTCTTCTTTCCCCTGCACTTTTCCTCCCCAAATCCCTAAAAGAGGCTGACTGTTGATGTTGGGATGACCCAGGTTGGATCAGACCTGTAAGAGTTCCTGCGTGGGTGGGGCTGGATCCAGTTTTGAGGAGAGGGGAAGCTGCTGAGCTATTGGAAGGGATCTGCAGGCCCCAGAAAAACACTTCTCTTCAAGCCTTTTCCCTACAGCTCAGCTGGAGCTGTGATCCACCCTACCGGCATGGGGAACAGCACTGGGAGGCATTTGCCAGGTGCCAGTCTGCGGAATCTGATGCTTGGTGGTGAGCTGCTAATCCCACCCAGTGCGGGTGAGGAGCCTCCATGGGCTTCTGCTCTCTGGGATTTGACCTCTGTGTCCCTCTGCCTGCTTTCCAGGGACTGTAAGTCTCTAGCTGTAAACACTCCAGGGAACCAGGCTGGCAGGGCCTGTGGGCAGCATGAGGGCAATTTGACTCGTTTTTGCTCTTTGGAGATGATGGGTGGTGACGGTGAATGGTGTTTTACAGTTTGACAGGCCAAACCATGCATTTCCTTTGCCTTCAGGCACATCCTTTGCTGTCTGAAGTCGTCTTTGCTGTGCACAAGGTTTGTTGCAGGGTGGTCTGTGGCTTCCGAGGCTGTTGGAGGCCAACGTGAAGTTAGTTTTGGGGGTAGTGCCCCGAGAAAGCCCTTGAGGAGCATAGCTCCCTTGGTGAACGTAGCTCCTTGGGTAACGTTTCTAGTGATTCTGTGCACAGAAGTGGGACAGAAACATCTCCAGAGTTCAGGGTCCCTCCCGAAGCTGGTTAGAGTGTCGTGTCCTCCTGGTCTCTGCTGTAGCATCTTCAGCCTACTGTGCTGGATTTCTTCATGGACCAGACAGTGTGAGATGACTTGTCAAGCCTTTGTCAGTGTGGGAGAAGGTTTCCCTGCTCAGGAAGCCTGTGATGCTAAGCTCCCCTCAGAGCTTGGTGGGGCTCGTTCAGCTGTTGGTACACCTAATGTTCTCTGGGTCTACATGGAGCTTGATCTGCATCCAAGCCACCTGCCAGCCTGCCCCAGGGAGGAGCTGCCTTGGTCAAGCAGCAGTCTCACCACCGAGAAATGTTTAATTTCAAAAGCAATTTCCTGCTACCTAACAAGAAATATTCCTCCTGGAATGAGAATTCCCTCAAAATGCTGTCAGGGGCTGAGCACTAATGAATTCCTCTTCTTTTTCTTTTTCCCTGCATCTCCTGGATCTCTCTAGCATCTCGTAAGTATAATCTTCATTTTTTTTCTACTTTCCTTGTTTGTTGGTGTCCTGGATAAACTCTCCTCTCCTGTCCTTCATATTCACTTGTGCTTTCCCTGTGCTAGGGCTGTTTGTCTGCTGGTGAGAGGTTAGATGACTACACCTGGTAGGTCTACACGGATCACACCACAACACTCCTCATCTTCGAAATGGAGACTAGAGTTGCTAGAATGCTTTTATCCCTCTTGAACCCGATTTTGTGTCTGTGGTCTCCTGGGTCCATTTCTCTGGAGCAGGGACAGTGGCCCCCATTTCTCGGGCCGTGCTCTGACCTCTCGTATTTGATTTAGGGATGATTCTTTGTCCAGCTCTAGGGAGTGAGGACCTGTGGTTTGGTGAGTCTTTAGCCCAGCCCCTGACTTACACGCAGTCCTGCAAGGGCAGGTTGTCTTTGATCAGCCGAATCTCTCTGTTGTCTGGTGAGAGCTTTCCTGTCTGTGTTCCATGTCCTCTCCAGTCTAAAGCTGTGTAGTTGGTTAATGGCTTAAAATGGTTTCCCAGGGCGTTCAGGGGCTACGCAGAGAGGAAGAGACGGAAACGAGAGAATGATTCTGCAGCTGTTATACAGAGGTAGGGCCTGTTCTCTCCCGTAGCTGTAACCCTGCCTGGTGTTGCATGGGTGCTCTGGGTCTTGGTGACGCTCGATGGCGTTGAATGTGGCTGTCCCTGTCTGTGTTGCTGTTCATAGGGACACTAGCAGAGAGACTGTGTTGGACACATGGAGGTGACTGAGGCTGCAGTGTTCAGGAGAGCTGATCTCTGTCTTCTTAAAGCAACTCTGTCAGGTTTCTTTTAAGCTTCCATATATAATACACAAGATCTGTGTCTGAGGCAGAAAAATACATAATATACATTAAAAAAACCCCACTGAAATATGCCATTTCCCCAGCCCTCTCCTAAATTTGTTTGAGGTGAGCTGAATATGGAACTAGTGACGCCTGTGTGCTGCGGCTGCATAGACTCATAGAATTGTTAGTTTGGGAAGGACCCACCAGATCATCAAGTCAAACCATTCCTATCACTAAATCATGTCCCTCAGCACCTCGTCCACCTGTCCTTTAAACACCTCCAGGGAAGGTGACTCAGCCCCCAACCTGGGCAGCCTGTTCCACTGCCCAGTGACCCTTTCCATGAAAATTTTTTTCCTTATGTCAAGCATGAACCTCATGGCAGTGCTTGAGGCCATTCCCTCTTGCCCTGTCCCCTGTCACTTAGGAGAAGAGCCCAGCTCTCTCCTCTCCACAATCTCCTTTCAGGTAGATGGAGAGAACAATGAGGTCTCCCCTCAGCCTCCTCTTCTCCAGACTAAACACCCCCAGCTCTCTCAGCCACTCCCCATAAGGCCTGTTCTCCAGCCCCTTCACCAGCTTCATTGCTTTACAAACGCACCTCAGAAAGCTGAGACCTGGGCAAAATTAACATCAGTAGTGCCTAGAAAATAATTTCTTTTATCTTACTTTAAAGAACAGAAAGGAAAGGGGATGGGGAGAGATTCCTTGAGCAGTTATCACGGAGGAACGTGGTTTCCCTCTGCTGGCTTCACAAGCCACATCCGCAGTTGTAATCAGAACTATTCTGAGGCTCTTGTATTTTGGCAGCCTACAAAGGATAACGTGGGATTTGTGCCACTAGTTAAAAATGATCCCTTCAGCGCTGTTCAGAACAAGAAATCCTGATGTTTCTCTCCCTCTTTAGCTGGGTAGCTGCCAGGTTTATTTAGAACCTTAAGGGTGTTGGCATCAAATATTAATAATGAAGATAAATAGGAATCAAAACCAAAGATGCTGTAAATAAATAGACAGTGTGTCTTTAAAAAGAAAGAGATCTCTCAGGGTTTTAGACAGAGATGAGTCTTTGTTAGAAAATAGCTTGTTCACATGGCTTATAAGTACAGGACTAGGAGTTGTGGGCCTCTGTGATGCTGTAGTCAGGATGGAGGATGGAGTCACATTATCCTTGTGTGGAGTGGCCGGCAGGTCCCCTCACTTCTTGTGGACACTGCAAGGCCAGGCGGGATCGTACAGTGAGACCCACCTGCCTTTATTTTGTGATACAGAGGAGATAGCAGCCACAGGGCTGTTGTCTGTGGGGGGGTTGGCTGTGCCGGGCTCGCAGGCCCTGGCCAGCTGGAAGGATTGCTGGTAGTCAGAGTTCCTTCAAGGGATGAGGAGGACCCCAGCCCCACCGCAGGCTGCATAGAGCCAGCCAGTTAGTGAACTGAGTTACTTGTTTGAAGGAGGTGGTTGTCTGATCCACAGTGGTGAATCTTCATGTAGCCAAGCAGAGCTAAAATAAAGCTTTGTTAAAAACATTAATAGCCCAAGTGCAGGTAGAAATCTGCCATGGAATAGTATTGCTTCCAGCTTTACTGCCCAGCTGCTAGGTGTCCTTCTTGAGCTGCTGGAGCTGGGTCTTGATGGGATCCAAGACTGAAGTGGAGGATGGTGAAGAAGGTGCTGTGGGTTAAGTGCTCCCCTGCAAGGGCTGTGTTGGGGTCGATCTCTCTGTACAGGAGCAGATGTCTCTGAATTCCCTGAATGACTTAATGTCAGTGTTGCAAGTGTCTCCTAGTGCAGTTAGTTTGCCAAATCATCTGCATGGTTGTGACGTGTCCTTACTCATCCCACTAACCTGTGTGTGAGCCAGACTTGTCACTTGTCACCCCTTTCACCAGTGTGTGCTGGGGCAGGAGGGAACCTCCGGAGCTCCCCAAACCTTCCCATGTCCAGGCTGCTGGCACACAGACTCAGTGACACCTTGGGGGCTGCGCTGCAGTGTGAAGTCTCCCTGAAGAAGTAGGGTTCATGGTGGGGTGACACTTTTCCTGATAGTCTACGTGCTGCTTCTTCCCCGTGTCTCCTCTGGTGTCCTGTTTGGTTCTTGTCCTGTTGGTTCCTCTGTAGGTGAGTGATGATACACTAAGGGAAACAGGTCCCTTGCACTTGGAGGGACTGGATGAGGAGTCCCGTTGCTGTGGTCTCTCCAGAGTGGCCAGAGTGGTCTGTTTTACACTATGGGCTGTAGCTGCTCCCCAAGTCTTGCGTTCTGGTGGGCTTTCCTCTGGAACCGTGTACTCTGCAGCCCCACCAA
Source organism: Coccyzus lansbergi (assembly GCA_033558105.1). Classification (NCBI taxonomy): domain Eukaryota; kingdom Metazoa; phylum Chordata; class Aves; order Cuculiformes; family Coccyzidae; genus Coccyzus; species Coccyzus lansbergi. Next base: position 210,350 of record JAUMJK010001039.1, read on the forward strand.
ACCCTTCTTGTATGTCCTGGGCAGGGAAACACGTGCTCAGTCAGTGTTAGCAGCGAGCAGCTCTGTGAGGATGGTCAGTGCTCTCTGAGAAAGAAAATGCTGCTTCAGCCCTTCCCAGCTCTTTGCCCTGGAGAGCAGCACGGGCTGCATGGTTGCTAACAGCATGAGAGGTGATTTTAGGAGCTGCTGTGAGTGGGTTTGGTTATGAGCACAGCCATGAGCATGGTGTGTACATGCTGCCCAATGGGGCAGAGCCTGGGCTCCCCCTTTCCCTGCTGAAGCATGTGTGGAAGAAAGGAAGGAGGGGAGCAGTTGCTGCTCCTTACTGGGAGAAAAGGGGGCACCACCAGCATGGGCAGAGGTGGTGCCTCCAGCAAAGCTGCAGCATGGGTACCTTTAGGCACTGGAAGGTGAGAGAGGGTTGTGAGAAGAGGATGGGCACGCAGGACCTCGCCTGCCCTGTACCACCAGCCCAGGCAGTTCCAAAGCAGCCACACTCCTGATGAACATAACCATCCCCAGCACAGAACAGGTCCAAACTGGGAACCTGCTCTCCAGCTTCTGAATGCCCAGAAGGAAATATACTGTCCTCCTGATTTTATGGGTTTTTTTCCTTCCATGTTTTCTCAGTCCTCCTGGGCCCAGATATTGCTTTGTTACCTTTCTCAGAGGTTTTGTTTGGACTTTCTTTCAGGAATTTTCGGAAGCACCTCCGCATGGTGGGAAGCCGAAGGGTTAAAGCACAAAGTAAGTGAGCACCTGTAAGATGTGGCCTTGAGGAGTGCGGGTTGTGCCTGTGGGATGTGGGGAACTCTATGTTGTGCACAGATGCGAGTAGAAAGGTCTTAGCATTGTGCTGGAGAAAGGATTTGACCTGCTGATGCCATTTACGCTATAAATAAAAGCCAGGTTGCTGCAGACCTCTAGGAAACATGGGTGTCTGCAAGCAGCCTGTGTGTTGTTTCTGAGGACCCTCTGTGCAACCTCTGTGACCTCAGTGTGAGGAAAAGGAGAGCTGCAGCGTCCTTGTCCCACATGAGTGTGGTTTTCAGTGATCACAGCGTTCACGGACACTTGTGAGGAGAACCAGAGCAGAGAGTTCAGAGCCAGCGAGGGCTGCCTGGCCTCTTCCTGAAGCTGCAGACCAGCCGTTACTCCCCTGGGGACAGTCGGTGTTTCGTGTGCTGTGCAGAGTGGCGGCTTTCTCTTTTCTCATTCCCTGTCCCACTGCCATCATGGAATCATAGAATAACCAGGTTGGAAGAGTCCCACCAGATCATCGAGTCTCTGCAGCAGGAACTCGGGGAAAGTTGCCTGGTGGGAGCTGAGAGGACAGTGGAAGGGAGGAAGAAGACCGGTGTGGAAGAGATTGAAATAAGGGAGTGTATGCCTCCCTGGGGAAGAAATCGCCTCTTGGGCCTGGGAAACAGAGGTTCCTTCTCCCTGAGGATGGCAACAGGCCTGCATAACTTGGTTGGGGCGGCTCCCTTATCGCTCTGAAATGGGCTGAGAATGGTGTAACTGGCTCCCCGGAGCTGAGAATTGCTCCAGAAGAGGAAACAGCTTGTTCTTCCCACTCCCTGGCCAGGTCTCGTGTACAGACTGCCCACAGCAGAGCGTTGCTGACTTGAATTTGCATTCTTTCCTCTTCTTTCTCATATGCTGTGGGAAGTGAACAGCAAACAGCATTGCCCTTTAAAGTGTCTTTATTGGCATCTGAGTTAGCGCTGCCTGAACCGAACAGGGTTCACCTCCCCCTTGAGCTCTCTGGAAGTTTGGGCACACCTCTGCCTCGGTAACTCTCGGGTCATGTTTTCAAAGCTTTCTTCCTGTGCACTAAATGCCTGGTTTTAAATGAAAGTTGAGGATGGAGACCACCTGAAGAACTTCCTGTGCCATTTGTTTCCCTGGACACCTACACTTGGATGTGCTGCAGCAGAGGACAGGTTGCTTCTCAGCTCTTGTAGTGCAGATCGTAATGTAGATCTGCAGGGAATTCCTTTGCTGCTGACATGAGATGCTGTTACTGGATACAGGGCAGCAGACTTGCTCTGTCTGCTTACCAGAAATAGGTATTAGTGGCTATAACTGGCTGTTAATTTAGGTGTAATGGCTCTCACGTGGGCTTGCCAAGTCAGGAATTGTGGTTGGCAGTTCCCAGGAATTTGCCTGCAGTGCAGCCAGATGGGCCGAGCTCTCTGGATTCCACTTGGGAAATGCCGGTGCCAACAGTATAATGCCCACTGGCAAAAAGAAAAGCCTAGGGGAGCGCTCACAGGAGAGCAGGCAAGTGAAAACTGATGGATTTCCTCTTCTGCAAGAGCATTCCTGACTCCCCCACTCTGTTTGGTTCAGCTCTTACTGGGATGTCACAAGAACATGAGAGGAGAACTTACTGGAGGACTGCTGCCTTCTTGTGGTCCTGTATCTGTCATTCGCTGTTAAGTCCATCTTCCTGTGAGGCCTTTGAGTCATAGTATTTACCCTGGGGCACCGGAATAGCCTTGATTTAAACTGAGGTTTGAGTAGTGTGAATTAAAGGAGAGATGGTCAAGTGTCCTCCTTTATCTTTATTTCCCTGTAATGGTCCCGTTCAGAAAGTGGTCACTTTCTCTCCTGCTGTCTGGAAGATGGACCTTTGTTTGCCGCGTGGAAAGGACTCATCTTTGACCAGTGGAAGAATGAGCCCCAGGGAGTCTGTGATGTGTAGCTTTGGTGGAAATCTACTGGATGTTTTGTTTTGCTGGCAGCAACAGAGGTGGCTTTGGAGTCTGTTAATGTCGTGCTTTGGTTTTATCCTAGCATTTGCTGAACGGCGTGAGAGGAGCTTCAGCAGGTCCTGGAGTGACCCGACTCCCATCAAAGCCGATTCCTTCCATGACTCTCGAGAAAGTGAGTTCCGAGTCCTTTGAGCTTCCTCCTGTGGCCAAACCCTCCATCTGAGGTGTTGAATGGAGTCCCACTGGAGTAGCTCCTCTGTGCCCTTCTGTCCCATCCGTGATCCTTTTAGTTTCATGAGATCTGATCAAACACCACCCCAGGTATACACACCTGTCCATCTGTCTGTACCTGTATTTATTTGTAGAGCACAACACATCTGACCTCGTGTTACTATGCAGTTTCCAAAGGACGCCCAGTGGTTCAGCTCACTCACAGCCCTCTGTTCCCATCATCCTTTATTCACTTGGAACCAAACAATCTATCTGGAAGCGCACCAGTCCGAGGCTACAGTCGCCACAGTGGGGCTAACCTGCCTGGTTTCTCGTGCAAGAGCCCCTTCTGAGCTCTTTCCTAAGCTAGAATAGCTCAAGAGCACAGCTGCAGTGCTCTGAGATGTAGCTTTGATTTCCAGACCGTGCTGGCTGCATGAATACACTTGGAGCAATCTCATCTTCATATGGGCTGCCACGGATTCCTCTAGGAATCCCCAGCAATTCTGTGATGTTCTGCTCGTGGGGACTGAGATGCTGTTGTGTTAATTTGCAGGAGGAAGGGCCAGCATCTTCTCACTATCTTTTTATAAAGGTAACAGCAGGTTTACTCAGATTTTTTGAAATCCTAGAGGCAAGGGACTTGGTGGACATGAGTATGCCCGTGATTAAATGGTTTTTGTGGTAAGTGAACTTTGCTAATGAATGACTGCCCTATCAGGTAAGCACAGATCCAGTCCTCCCAGCTGTAGAAGACACCATAACAGATTGTTGAGGGAGAGGTGTGAAAGACCAGGCTCAAAACATGACCTGATTGTTCCTTTGCAGTCAGATTCCTCCCTGCTCCCTCAGCTAACTCAGAGGCGAATGGAAAAGACATGGTGCAGGCTCCGAGCGCTGCCTGGTAACGCTCGGCCATCCCGCAAGGCACAAATAGAGGCATCTCGGTTTTCTTTCCTCAGTCCTGGGCTCCAGGGAACCATCTCTATTTTTAACCTTTAATGGTCAATTATATTCCTTCCAGATGTTTTTTTCCCCAGGAGGCATTGAAGGCCGACAGGTAAGGTCAATTCAATTGAGAGCAAATTCAAGTACACTGTTGCAGTATTACTGTGTCTGCTACGGTTGTCCTCACGCTCTGGGACTTCTCTGCCAGGACCAGTTTGACCAACAAGGCAGAGTTTCTTTATAACCACTCAGAGACCAGCTTTGAAGTCTTCGGAGTTTCTCATCAGCTTGGCAATGTCGAAATGTAGAGAGTCTGTCTGCGTCCTGTCTTCCTTTCCATTTTTGAAGTCACAGGGTGACTGTTGTGAATTGGCAGTTGAAAGCTAATCTCGGTGACTGTGAGAGTGCTGAACTGTTCTGTGATCCGTGGTATCACACTCTGTGCGCGCGCTCTTCATTCGTTATGTGTTTGTCTGTTCCGAGATGCCAGCCCCAAGTGTGGTGTCTGTTGCTCCGCGGAGGAAAGGAAGGCACAAGCCTCACAGCTTGTGGAACGTCTTGCGAGGTAGCTGCCAGGCAGGATTGAGTTGGGAAGGCGAAGCGTTCTGCCCTTGTAATGCGTGCTGTGTTCTGGCAGGCCATGACCTTCAGGATTCCTGCGGCACTTTGGATGGTGACTTTGACTTGAACTGGGAAGCAGAAAAGGAACTTGAAGCCATGGCGTGTGACGGAGAAGACTTTATTCCACCAAAAATAATGGTGAGGATTTCCAGCTCAGCTGTCTGTATGTATCCAGGCTCTGTCTGTCCTTTCAGAGCTGTTAAGTTTAGGATTTTCATGGGAAGAAGCAAAGCGTTTTGTGTAGGCAGCTCTGTATGAGGGTTGCTCAGAGAGCAGCCAAGATGCGGCATCTGTTTATTGCTGGAGGTAGTGGGTGAAAGAAAACTAGAGGGGGAAAAACTTATAGTCTAAGCCCGAATGAGAGCAGGACTGTTGCCAGCTGTCGAGGTAGCCTGTCTTAGTAACTCTGACAGCAAAGACTTAAGTCCTCAGTCTCAACAGTTCCTCCTTCTTGTTGTTCATCTCATTTGCTTTGGAGCCATATGTTATCCACTGAGATGCTTTCTGCTCTTTCATTCCTCCTTGGTTCTGGGCTTCCACTTTGCTCTGCTCTGTGGGGCTTGGCAGTTCTCACCTCATTTCATCCCTCCTTGGGCCACGGGCACAAGTACTCAGGCAAAAATGAGGTCTGGAGCTTCCAGCTTGTTCTCACACAGGGAAAGGCTGTACAGAAGTGATCTTTACAGGGATACAGCCATTCCTGGTGACACACGAGCTGCTGCTTCTCTGTGCACACTGATCCCCCCTTTACAAACTCTTGTCTCAGAGTCACTCCTGCCTTTTAGGCAGAGCTGTACCCATTAGTTTGGGGGCTGTGAGACATGGGGGTACTTGGCAGGCCTGGGGCTGCTCTGTAGTGGATCGAAGGCTTGGAGGACCTTCCATAGGGCTGCAAATAGATTGGAGTAGTTGCTAGTTTGGTTAATGCCTGAGAGCAGCTGAACAGGGTAATGTTATCAGGGCCTTTTTGCTTCTCTCTGGACTCTACTGGGTTTTCATCCTGTTGCAATTCTTTTTTTTTTTCCAGCTCATTTCTTCCAAGGTGCCCAAAGCAGAGTATGTCCCGACCATTATCCGCAGGGACGATCCCTCCATCATCCCCATTCTCTACGTAAGCATATCACGTCTGTTCTCTCTGAGGGTGTGGGATTGGGAGCAAGCTTCATACAGCGAGTGGTTTTATTTTTCCTCTGTCCTTTGCTCCTGTTATGGTAGTTCTGAAGCACCTCTGTGATTTGGTTGTGGGGAAAAGGCTGGGGGTGTCCTGAACCCGGATCTGGGGTGGCTTTGTGGGGCCTCAAGTCTAGGTGGAAGAGCTCCTCCTTGTGCTCATCCTTAGAGAGGAATGAGTGGGACCTCAGAGCCCTGCAGTGGACTGTGAACCCCATCACACTATGAACAGTGGTGTGTCCCTTTCAGACAGGAGTTTAACCTTGATTTTTTTTGCTGGGAGTCTCACCTAAGCAGGTGTCAGACACCAGCAGGGAGACCCAGGTCTGTTCTTCCTTATCACTTTGTATTCACTTCATTTGAAAGGGAAAAGTTGGACTGACAGCCCAGTATACTCTGTCTCCCTGTGAGTTTAGCTTTCCTGTCTCTCTTCCTCTGGGAGTTGTACAGATTTTCTGCTGTGCCAGAGGCAGATGTGTCTGGAGTGTGGCTATTAGCCAGCTTGGGCATGTGGAAAGCCAGAGACTGGCAAACACACACTGCTGAATCTGACTGCGTCTGATAGTACCTGCCTTGGGCTTGTTTGCAGGCTTCTTCTTCAAGACTTTGTATGGACTTGGTCTTCATGGACCATTCAGTCTTCAGCTTCTTTGCTGAGACCTGTTTTAGAGTGGTAATTCCTGTGACGTGGCTAAAAGCCGTTGGTTCATAGAATTGTGGAATGGTTTGGGTTGGTTTAAGGAACCTTAAAGCACATCCAGTTCCAACCCATCTGCCGTGGGCAGGGACACTTCCCTCTGGATCAGGCTGCTGGAGGCCCATCCAGCCTGCCCTATCAGTTGGTACGAGCGTGCTCCTAGAGCATGTGTCTGCCTGGGAGTGAGATTGTGTGCAATATCAGAGACTGTAATCACGTCATGGGAGCTGGTGTAGTGACAGTGAACCTTCAAATGTCTTCTCTTTTGGTTTCCAGGACCACGAACATGCCACATTTGATGACATCCTAGGTGCGTGAGTGTTTTTTCCTTTTCTCAACTCCTGCCCTTCGCAAAGGAGAGGCTGAGAGAGCTGGGGTTGTTTAGCCTGGAGAAGAGGAGGCTGAGGGGAGACCTCATTACTCTCTGCAACTACCTGAAGGGAGGTTGTAGAGAGGAGGGAGCTGGGCTCTTCTCCCAAGTGACAGGGGACAGGACAAGAGGGAATGGCCTCAAGCTCCACCAGGGGAGATTTAGGCTGTACATTAGGAGGAAGTTTTTCACACAGAGGGTCATTGGGCACTGGCAGAGGCTGCCCAGGGAGGTGGTTGATTCCCCTTCCCTGGAGGTGTTTAAGGCACGGGTGGATGAGGTCTTGAGGGACTTGGTTTAGTGTTTGATAGGAATGGTTGGACTAGATGATCCAATGGGTCCCTTCCAACCTGGTTGTTCTATGATTCTATGATTCTATGATTCTATGATTCTATGAAATGTAACTGGTGAATAATGTTAAGGTTTACTCCCCTGCCCTGTGCCTCAACCGCCGCTCATAGAGGTGTTTTTATCACCCCAGCGACACTGACAGTCAATCAGCTGCTGTTGGACGTGCTGCAGTAATAAAACTTCACTCCTGTACCCATTTTCCATGCCAAACTCCCTGTTTCTGAAAGGGAAGCTGAGGCACAGGGCAGCAGAGGTACAAGAGTTGGTTGTACTCCTGTGGGTAAGCAGGAGCATCAGCAGAGGGTCCGAACAAGAGGGTCTGCTTCACTTCTGTGGTCGCTAGAGAGCAGTGTCCGATGCTGTACGGTACCTTGTCTGCCTGCAGTGTGCTGGGATTGCCTGCTTCTCACAGCACAGAACCAAAGGGGTTGCTTTGACACCAGTGGAAATGCCAAATACCTCTTACAGCTCAGCTCCTGCCGTTAGGACTGAAGTGAGAATAAATGAGATTAATTTTTAGCTTTCTGTATTTTTCATAATTTCCACCTTGTCTTTTTTTTTTCTTTTTTTTTTTTTCTACAGAGGAAATAGAGAAGAAGCTTAACATTTATCGGAAAGGCTGCAAGATCTGGAAGATGCTGATATTTTGCCAGGTACATGGAAGTTATTAAGTGCTTGGATGGTTTGTTATAAATTTGTGGTTTTCTACAGGGAAAATTACATAGAGGAACCAATATTCCAAGGTCAGGTTCTGTTAAAGTAGCTGCATGTGTAGCTTTCAGTTCTCATTTCCCCAGGCACCCAATAGGGCTGTGACAGCAGGAAATAATCTGCTTTAGTGTGGCAGAGGCCAGAGCTGGGCTGCTGCTCAGCTGCTTTCAAGGAAACCCCAGTAAACCAGCATTAGCCCAGACCTCCAGCGGAGAAATCTGGAGAAAGGAACGAGCATTTGTGAGGTGATGGTTACGTTTTTCATAGAGGGAGAGTGGTGTGTGCTGTGGATCAGCCTGGCAGAGGGCACAGCTCGGAGCTGGAGGCCAGCAGATGTGGGAAAGGGGTGGGGGTAAGGGCTCGCTGAGCCATGGCTGGGACAGATTCAGGCCCTGCTGGATCTAGGACTTGCTAGGAATTTCCTTCCCAAGTCCCTCATTCCTCAGGGTGGTCAGCTTTGAACTTCCCCCAAAGCTGTGCAAGGAACCTTGAAACGAGAAGTTAGGATGGGAACCTAACGGGAACTCCTCCTCACGTGCCTAATGCTGCCCACCAGCAGGGTTTGCAGCACACGGGCCTGGAGGCTGCAGCTTTGTTTTCCTGACATTGTGCTCAATTTTTTCGTGCACACTTCTGCTACAGCGACATCTTGCCTGCTTATCCCTACTTTGCTCAGCTTCTTGACTTCCTACCACAGCAAGTCCCCAGCATCCCCATACAAAAGGGACTTTATTCCCTTCCCTATTATTCTCCAGCCACCAACAGTCAAGATTTGTCTGTTATTGTGCTTTTCTAGAGTGAGAGATGCATAGAACAGTGGAAAACAGAAACCAACCCCCACATACTCCCCATGTGTGACTATTTCCCGAGCAAGAGCCTGCTCAGTGTCTGTTGTGGTTGTGGTGGTTGTGGCAGCTGTGCCAGCCTGGTTATGTCTGCTCTGTTCCTTTGTGGCTCTTGTTGGAACAGCTCTGCAGGACCAGAAGCATCTGCAGGGTTTGTTTCTTCAGGGCTTGTGCAAATCTCTCTGCCTCTCTTCTTGCAGGGAGGTCCTGGTCACTTATACTTGTTAAAGAACAAAGTCGCCACTTTCGCCAAAGTGGAGAAGGAGGAAGATATGATCCTGTGAGTGGCCGTGTTCTCTTCGGGGCTTGCTTAGTGTTTTTCTGCTGGGTTTGTTCAGTGTTTTTAGCATGTGGCCTAAGAGGAGAGGTGGAGGGTGGCATGGTGAGGGGAACAGGAGGTTAAGAGGGGACCTAACAGCAACTTTTACAGCTCCTTCGGGGGCAGTTGGGAAGGTGACAGAGCTGAGCTCATCCCTGAGGTGGTGCTGCCCTGGGACAGGTCACCAGCAGATTTATGCTTTCATCTGCTGTTCAGTGTCTGTCTGGATTAGAGACCATCAAAACAAGCAAAAATTATGTTTCCTCTCCTAACAAAGGCTTTGTTGACCAGAAACCAGAATGTGCTCCTTGTGCCTCTGCTGCTCACAAGTGGCTGAGATGGCATTTCATTTCGAGGCAGGCGACTAGTGGCAGAAGTTCAAACCATTCCCCCCAGATGTCTGCTCTATCTGCCCTTCTAATCGCAGGGGAAATGGAATTTCTCTCTGCAAAGCCTGCTCAAAGTCCAGCACGTTCTGCAGGAGGATTTTCACTAGCGCCAGCGTGTAAGCCAGGGTTGCTGAGGCAATTTTGCTTCTCCTTGTAGAGAGTTCAAGGAGGTGATTGTGCCCCTATTCTTGGCCCCGATGAGGCCACACCTTGAATCCTGGGTTCAGTTTTAGACCCCTCACTACAAGACGGACATTGAGGGGCTGGAGCGTGTCCAGAGAAAGGAACGGAACTGGGGAAGGGGCTGGAGCCCAAGGGTTATGAGAGGTTACTGAGGGAACTGGGTTTGTTTAGCGTGGAGAAAAGGAGGCTGAGGAGAGACTTCATCACTCTCCACAACTGCCTGAAAGGAGGTTGTAGCAAGGTGGGTGTTGGTCACTTCTCTCAAGTGACAGGTGATAGGATGAGAAGAAATGACCTGAAGTTGCACCAGGGGAGATTTAGATTAGACATCAAGAAAAAATTCTTCGCTGGAAAGGTTCTCAGGCAGTGGCAGAGGCTGCCCTGGGAGGTGATGGAGTCACCATCCCTGGAGGTGATTAGAAGATGGCTAAATGAGGTGCTCAGGTTTGTGGTTTAGTATTGGGCAGGCATGGTTGGACTTGATGATCCAAAAGGTCTTTTCCAATGAAACGATTCTCTGATTATCTCATAAAAGCTTTGCCTATTTTGCTGCTGCTCCTTCAGATTTACTTGTCTTGGCCCAAACTTAATTGGCTTGCAGTGCATCATTGGTGGGGGGAGAGGATATAAACCAGCCTGTTCATAGAATCATAGAACAACCCGGTTGGAAGGGACCCATTGGATCTTCTAGTCCAACCATTCCTATCAAACACTAAACCAAATCCCTCAAGACCTCATCCACCCGTCCCTTAAACACCTCCAGGGAAGGTGAATCAACCACCTCCCTGGGCAACCTATTCCAATGCCCAGTGACCCTTTCTGTGACCCTTTCTTCCTACACAGCTTTCTGTTGGCGCGAGAACTGAGTATGAAAATCAACATCTGCTCAGTGCTCTCATGCTCTGGCGCAAACACTGTCAGTGAAATTCTTTAGTGCACATGTGTGTGTGTGTACACACTTCTGAACTCACTCCAGGTGTAGCTAGTCATTCAGGGACCTTTAAAAAGCTGTGAACACACAGCTGAAAGTTGGGAAGCTTGGAAGTTAATGTCTCTATCCAACCTGTGTGACCCCGGGAGGCTGGTCTGGGACAAGCTTAGGCTGCACGTGACTGCACACCCCTCAGAAGAAGTGCTGGGCCTTGGAGCCCACCAGGAGCCTGCTCTAACCCACGGCACGGGGTGGTGGTTCTATGTCATGTCCCTTAGGCACAACACACCTGCTTCGGAGTTAGAGTGTAAAGCAGATCTGACTGGTGAGCAGCACCGAGCATTGGCAAACACAGAGCAGCCTAGTTTGGTGTTGTCACTCTAGCTAGGTAGGAGAAAAACCTCTCTTGCTCTTCTTGGCTGATTTCATGCCCTGGAAACACCGATAACACTTGTATTTTAGGCAGGACAATTGATAGAAAAGGGAGATGGGAAAGTGGAGGAACTGCTACAAGAAGAGGATGTATAGTAAAACTGTCAGTCAAAAACCACTCTTGGTGGACTTTGCTCCCTTCTTTTCACCTCGTAGCTTCCTTGGCTCGATGGGCTGCTCCTCCTTCTCTACCACATGACTTGGACCTGCTCCTCAGGCCCCTGCTCTGCCCTTGCTCTTCCTTGTCTAAGAACCAGTGGCTCTTCCTGTGCAGCTTACTCCTTGGGCCCCTTCCGAGCAGTGTGTGCACACATCCTTGTGATTGCAGATGAGGAGCTAGAGATTTTTAAATGATTTATTCTGTTATTTTCCTGTTCTTTCTAGCTTCTGGAAGAGGTTGAGCCGGCTGATGAGTAAAGTCAATCCTGAACCAAATATCATTCACATCATGGGCTGCTATGTTCTTGGAAACCCCAATGGGGAGAAGGTAAGAGCTTCCCGGGTCACCTCTCTGGGAGCGTCTGCTGTGCAGCACCAAGCCCAGGGAGGCAGCAGTCACACTGTGACATCTAAACCTTCCTGTTCTGTGTGGGAACTTGCTGCCACACCATCCCATGAGTGAACCCTCCTATGGATTGCGCCTGCCCCAGAGGGCAGGGATGATGGGTGACATGCAGGACAAATGCTGAAGCCTTTGAGGAGAACAGGCATTCAAAGCGCTTTATTTAGGTAGAGTCCATCCATGTGTGTTGTGCTACCCACAGGCCTCACACAGCTCCTGTTCCAAGTGTTATGAGGAACAGCTGAGAGAGCTGGGGATGTTTATCCTGGAGAAGAGGAGGCTGAGGGGAGACCTCATTGCTCTCTCCAACTCCCTGAAAGGAGGTTGTGGAGAGGAGGGAGCTGGGCTCTTCTCCCAAGTGACAGGGGACAGGACAAGAGGGAATTGCCTCAAGCTCCACCAGGGGAGATTTAGGCTGGACATTAGGAAAAAAAATTTCAGGGAAAGGGTCATTGTGCACTGGCAGAGGCTGCCCAGGGAGGTGGTTGATTCACTTTCCCTGAAGTTTAAGGGACGGGTGGACGAGGTGCTGAGGGACATGATTTAGTGATTGATGGGAATGGTTGGACTCAATGATCTGGTGGGTCTTTTCCAACCTGGTTGTTCTCTGATTCTCTCCAATTCTATGATGAACCAGATGTTTCAAAGGACATGAGGGGAAGGTTTTCTAGAGGTAGGGAACAAGGATGGGTGATTCTAAGTGATCTAGATTTCATCTTTGTTTTCAGCTGCTGACTCTGATATGTTTTCCTTTCAGCTATTTCAGAATCTGAAAAACTTAATGAATCCTTATAGGGTTGCCTTCGAGTCTCCACTTGAACTATCAGCTCAAGGTAATTTATTTTCTCAACACAGATGCACACTTCCCTAATCAGCCTCCTCCTTCGGCAGGCAGCTTCCTGAATAAGCAGTTTTGAGCTTCCTTAAGTCCTGCCATGGTCTTCTGTATAGTTTGCTGAACCTCTTTTACTCCTGGCAGTTCCTCCATGCTCACTTTTCGTCTCTCTAAAAGAGAAGTAGATGTTGTACTTGGGGACATGGTCTTGTGGTGGACTTAGCAGGGATGGATTGATGGTTGCACTTGATGATCTGAAAGGTCTTTCTGTCCTATGCTAGCCTCTCCCAGGCTACTGGCAACAGCAAAGTAACATAAATAGTAGCTGGATTTCTGGGTGAATTTAGGAGACCTGTCATATTCCTAGGGCACGTGAGGTCCATGGGGAAAACGCACATGGAGGCAGAACCTTTTCTGCACCCGAATGTGCAAGGGTCTCTTCTCCAGGACTCAAACCACTGGTACAGAATGAGTTGTGTCATCAACAAGCAACTGGGATACAGCTCGTTAGAGATGTTCTACAACTCAGCACACTTTGCTTTATTTTGTCTGTAGCTGAAGATATTTCAAGGGGTTGTAGGATTTTTCCTGTTCTTTGGTCAATGTAGGTAGTTATGGGTGTGGTTTTGTAAGTGACACATTCTGAATTTGCCCTCGTTTTATCTTTGCTGTAATTCTTGGTCCTTTCTTCACTTGGGAGACAAAAACATGCAGCATTGGGCTGTAAGTACTGTGGATGATTCTGCTGCTGCTTGCATCTTGCTCTCTACAACTACCTGAAAGGAGGTTGTGGAAGGGAGGGAGCTGGGCTCTTCTCCCAAGTGACAGGGGACAGGACAAGAAGGAATGGCCTCAAGCTCCGCCAGGGGAGATTTAGGCTAGAGATTAGGAGGAAGTTTTTCACAGAAAGGGTCATTGGGCATTGGAATAGGCTGCCCAGGGAGGAGGTTGATTCACCTTCCCTGGAGGTGTTTTAAGGCACAGGTTGACGGGGTCCTGAGGGACATGGTTTAGTGTTTGATAGGAATGGTTGGACTCGATGATTCGATGGGTCTCTTCCAACCTGGTGATTCTATGATTCTGCGATCTGGCATCAGCACTGATGGGTGATTCTTGACTCCCTCTTACTGTCACTGTGTCATTTGGGAGCTGAGCTCATTCATGCTGCTTGGAGTTCTCTGTGTGTGTGTCCTACTGAGGTACGGATGCTGTTTAAGACAGCACTTGCACAGATCCCACAGGGAACATGCTCGTACATAGATGCCGAGCAGCAAGGAAGTCCTTGGGTTTATACGTGTTTGGTGGCAGGGCCGTGGATCCTGTGAGCTGATCTTCCAGGAGGCTGGGCCGAAGAATGCATCTGAATTTATCCCCTTGATCAATCTGGGACGCGCTAATAATGTACCCTCTCTAATCCCTTGCAAAGTCATCTAAAACTAATCTTAATCAGGCCTCAAAAGCGAAAATCCCCTCCTTGAGCCTTGCCTCAGGCCAGGGTTGTTTGCCCTTGCTCCCAAGTGCACTCACTGCCTCCAGCACCAGCCCCTTCCCTGGCTTTGGCTGTGACCACCGTCCATCGGAGGAGCTGGTGGGGCAGAACTCACGGTAGAGTGTCTTGATGAGCTTGTTGCCATGAGAAGAGATGGCTCTGCAGGAAGGAGACAACAGTGAACATTCATTTAAAAAAAAGGAGATATTTTAAATTTTCAGTGTTAATTAACGTTTCCCACAAAGCTCAGCAGTGAGTTTGCTCTTGGTTTGTAACTTTCTGAAGGCCCCGTGCTGGCTGTTGGAGCCCTTGTTGGATCCTCTGCATCCCCCAGCCCTGACCCCCGTGCGTCTGCAGTTGGTGCAGAGAGATCAAAGTCTGGAGACAGCTTTGTGTTTGCTTCTTGCTCCATGGACAAGCCCTGCCAGGGGATTATAAGGATTCTTTCATGGTTTAGGATGTCAATAAAGACATTTGATTCTCATGGGCAGCCTTGCATGCCCTGGGTAGGTGCTGAATGTCAGTGTTCTCCACGAGGCACGCGGAGGCCTCTCCAGTGCCCTGTCTGTAGGTCAGTTGGGTTTTGTTGCTGCTGCAGCCTCTTGTGTGTGTCTGGAGAGCTGCCTGGAGGAGAAGGACCTGGGGTTGTAAGTTGACAGTGACTGAACATGATCCAGCAGTGGCCCAGGTGGCCAAGAAGGCCAATGGCATCTTGGCTTGGATCAGAAACAGTGTGACCAGCAGGGCCAGGGAGGTTCTTCTCCCTCTGTACTTGGCACTGGTGAGACCGCTCCTCAAATCCTGTGTTCAGTTGTGGGCCCCTCAGCACAAGAAGGATGTTGAGGCTCTGGAGTGAGTCCAGAGAAAGAGCAACGAAGCTGGTGAAGGTGCTGGAGAACAGGCCTTATGAGGAACGGTGTGAGAGCGTTGGGGGTGTTTAGGCTGGAGAAGAGGAGGCTGAGGGGAGACCTCATTGCTCTCTCCAACTACCTGAAAGGAGGTTGTGGAGAGGAGGGAGCTGGGCTCTTCTCCCAAGGGACAGGGGACAGGACAAGAGGGAATGGCCTCAAGCTCCACCAGGGGAGATTTAGGCTGGACATTAGGAGAAAAAATTTCACAGAAAGGGTCATTGGGCACTGTCAGAAGCTGCCCAGGGAGGGGGTTGATTCACCTTCCCTGGAGGTGTTTAAGGTGTGGGTGGACGAGGTCCTGAGGGACATCTTTTAGTGATTGATAGGAATGGTTGGACTCAGTGATCTGGTTGGGTCTCTTCCAACCTGGTGATTCTATGATTCCTTGTGCCACGGGGTGTAACCCCTCTGCTTTGTTTCACTTCTAGGTAAGCAAATGATTGAGACTTACTTTGACTTCCGCCTCTACCGCCTCTGGAAGACCCGCCAGCACTCTAAACTATTGGATTACGATGACATTTTATGAGCTGGAGAAGACTTTGCAAGAGGAAGTTGGTCACCGGTGTCCAAGAAGTCATGCTTATCGCAGAGAGACTTTTTTATTGGCACGGGGAGCCCTTCAAAGCCCTATAGGAGGCAGCAACGCTAAAGGAGGGGAAGAAGGAGCCCTCGGAAGTGTGTCAGGAGGAACGTCTCCTGGGTGAAGAGAGACTGGAGGGAAAGGGTTTGGCACCTTGCTCGCCTCCGGTCAGAGCTGTGGTGTCTGAGAGGAGCTGTGTGAAACGAGGACAGGCTGGAGTTCCTTGCAGAACTGAGCTGTTTTGGGTCAGAATGGGCCAGATTTGATTCCAGGTCCTTTTAAAGACTTTCAGAGCTCAGGTTTTCTTACAAAAAAATAAAAAAAAAAAAATAAAAAAATCCATTACCCACGCACTACAACGAAGAAGCGACCGGAGCGAGGAGGGGTTTGTTGTACTGATGGGTCCTTCTGTGCTGGGGATGTTGGAGAGCAAGGACTGCTACACCTACTCCTGCAAGCTTAGATCACGACAATCCAGTTTCCATGTGAATAGATACTGGAATATAGAATTGGAGTCTAACTCCCTTTTCGTTTCATAGAAAATAAGTGCAATTTTTATAGCGAGGGGGGCGTAAAACCCCTCCCAATATTTAATCAGTTACAAATAACACACCAGTAACCAATAGATGACGTATTTTTGGTCTGCTTGAAAATATATTCAGAATGGTAATATATCTTCTGTAGACATATTTAATCACCAGCAAACATGGTTTTAACGTAACCGAGCAGACCCTGCATGTCTGCTGCGTCGGTTAATCCGGTTTGGTTCCTTCCCTTCAGAGTAGCTGTGTTGCACCGTTGTACGTGCTCTCACGAATGTATAGTTCTCCAATTAGACACACCTTTTCTATTTTGCTGCTTGCAAAACTACGGGACTTTAGTTTTGCTGAAATACTTTAGGTTAGAGATACTATCACCTGGCTGGGAAACCTCCCTCAGGTTCACTATGGTATAAAAATGAATTAGAAATTAATAGCCATGGTAATTACTCGTTGATGCCTGTGTTTTGCTGTGTGTCGAGAGACGAGCTCTCCTCCTGGTCTGAGGTGCGGAGCAGCGCGATCCCGTCGGAAACCCTCCGAGGAGACTGTTCGGGGGCCTTTTGGAGAAGCGCTTCTGCGGGAACGCAGCACGGGTTTGGAGCATGAGTTGGAATCTTCACTTGATTGCTGCTTGGTTGTCCAGAAACAAATGGTTGGACTCGATGATCCGATGGGTCTCTTCCAACCTGGTTGTTCTATGATTCTATGAAACCACCCGTGTTCCAGTGCTAACAGACCCATTTTTCGCTCTGAGCTCCTCAGCACCTGTCCTGTGTAGGGTGGAGTAAACCCAGTGCTCCCTCAGAGCAGCCCTGGGGGGGTCTGGGACTTGATGCGTGAGGAGATATTTTGGAATCTATTTACTTTCTGTTTGTTTAGGTCGGGGGTGGGGGTTGTGTGTGTTGCTCTTTCAGTTTGGGAAGGGGTTTTTTTTCTTTCATCTTCTACTCTGCTGTTCAGAGGACAAACATTACTCACAGGCTGTGTAGGTCACTGGCAATTCCGGAAGGCAATAGGAGTTATTTCTCAGTCAAATATTTGACTCATTTTGATAGGAATGGTTGGACTAGAAGATCCGATGGGTCCCTTCCAACCTGGTTATTCTGTGATTCTGTGAAATGGACTGGAGAATAACAGGGAAAGATTAACTCAGTTTCCCGACTTCCTGCTGCCTAAAATTAGTTGATTGTGGAGGAAAATACCTGTACAAATCTTTTGAATACTTACAAAAAGCATTAGTTGTTCTGGTTGTAGCTTACTCCTTTCCCCGTGATGTACCTGTGGGTTTGGGGAGCAGCCTCTGGCTGGAACTGCTCAACCCTGTACACTGAGAGCCATTTTATAGGGAAACTTTCGAAGAAATAATGTACATACACTGAGTAAGGAGATGAGGAGGTGGAGAGAGAGGGGTTAAAGGCATCAAAAGCAATGTATTTAGCCAAACAGGCCTGGGCTGTTGCCTCCCCTTCTGTTTGAAGCTGTTGGGCCTTGTTGCTGGCCTGACCTGAGGAGCTTTGGCCACCAGGTCTGCTCCCTGGCTGGAGCTTTATCCTCTTGGCTGGGTCGCGTTTTCCAGACTCGTAGTGAAGGGGAGAACAGGCACTGGGCTGTAGCTTTTGGATGAAAATGCCAGCTGTAAAAAAAACCAAAACAAAATTGATGCCGATTGTCTGGTTTTTAGGCTGGTAGCGGCCACCAGCTGCACTCTGGGCGGTGGGAGCCATGGGTGTGGTGCAAGCACCGAGTCGCGTGGTGTTTGGAGAAGGGAATGGTGATGCAGGATTAAAATACTGACACAAGACTCTCCCTCTCTGCCCCTTTTACCCCCCCCCCCCGTGGTTGTGCTCCTGCCTGGAGGCAGACAAACTGTTCTTCCTTCGTCTTTTTTAGAGTAAAAATCCCCCTTCGGTGAACTTCGTAGCATGAATGTAGCATCGTGGAACTGCTGAGAATCTTATTTAAGTCCATGAGGGCCTATTTCTGCGTCCACTTCAGTGACTTTCTCTGTAGAACTGTTGTGTTTCTCTCCTCACTGACCACTGTCGATCTAGGGGTGTGAAGCAGGGCGCTGGATGGTACAGCCGGTCGCTCCTGTGGGAAGATGTTGGGGGTGTGGGGTGGGTGTTATGGACTGTTGTTCCTGGTGCTGTGGACTCTAGTCTGGTATGATGACAAACAACAAATGCGTTTCTCTCTTTTCCAAAGATCTATATTCCTCATAGTTTGTGATGTTTATGCCATGAGCGTATTTCCTTTGTAGTGTTCATTTGACTTAAAGAGAGGAATTACTCTCTAAGCTGTGACTGGAAAGACAATAGAGTTTGGATGTTTGAAGTCCTTTGTGCAAATAGTGTTGTTGGAGTTGATTGTTTCTGGCAGAGGAAAACAAACTTCTGCCCCTTCTTAACTGGTTGGATTTCTCAAGCGGCTGCTGGGAAGGATGGAGTCAGCAGAGGGTAGGATGCAAAAAAAAAAAACAACAAAAAACCCCAAACCCAAACAAACAAAACCCAATTGTAATTATTTAAGGGAGTTAAAAATAGAGCCTGTATCTTCCTTACTTGGACCAGCCTGTAGAGGATGGCTCTGGGTGTGCACACAGCATGGGCACAGCTACAATGTCCTCTGCAGAAGCCAAGTGTCTGTCCCTTGCACCCCGAGTCCAGAGCAGTGGTGGCTGCCCCATCCCTGGAGGGGTTCAAGGCCAGGTTGGATGGGACTTGGAGCAACCGGAGCCAGTGGGAGGTGTACCTGCCCATGGGAGGTGGTGGAACTGGATGGGCTTGGAGGTCCCTTCTGACTCAAACCATTCCACAATTCTACAAGGGTCTCTGCAGCTTCTCCTCCGGGAGCTGTTGAGGATGGGTTTGGGCCTGGCCTGCAGGCAGAGCTGCTGGGTGCGCAGGACAATTTGTCGTCCCACTTCTACCTGTTCCCTACCAGCCTTTTGGGGTGTGTCTATTCATGCATGGCCCATAATTGCCATCTGAATTGGTTTGGTTCAGCTCACCTGTTCCAAGGGTCGCTGTAGCAGTTGAGCTCCTGTTCCACCTGTGCTATTAGCGGATGAGCAGCTGGCGCGGTTATGCTCAGCCCCACCACACAGAACCACGGCTGCGGATCCTGTGTGTCCTGTGTTAGCTCTGAGGTGGGACTGGATGTGCCCTCCAACCCCTTCTCTGGCCCAGTGAACGCCAGCAGAACCTGCTGCTGGTTGTAATGAGGGCTGAGCTGGGGCTGCTGCCACTCGGGGAGGAGAAGGGTGGGCAGCATCAGTGTCGTAGAATCATTCAGTGGTTTGGGTGGGAAGAGACCTCAAAGCCCATCCAGTCCCACCCTTGCCATGGGCAGGGACACACCTCCCACTGGATCAGGGGCTCCAAGCCCCATCTAACCTGGCCTTGAACCCCTCCAGGGATGGGGCAGCCACCACTGCTCTGGGCAACCAGGGCCAGGGCCTCCCCACCCCCACAGCAAAACATTTCTCCCTAACATCTCATCTCAGTCTCCCCTCTTTCAGCTCAAAACCATTCCCTGTCATCCTACCCCTGCCCTCCCTGATCCAGAGCCCCTCCCCAGCTTTCCTGGCACCCCTTTCAGCCCTGGAAGCTGAACTAGGGTCCCTGCTCCCCAGCAAGGCTCACGCGCTGCGAGAAGGCCCTGACTGTATCCTATAGGGAATATTCACTTGGCTGTAGAGGTCTAGGGGGTTGGTTTTGTAGATGTGGTACTCATCCTATACAGGGTTTTCTAGAGAGGCTTTTCTCTTTTCCTCTCCTTCACCTGAGAAGGAAAGAAAAGCAGCAAATTCATGTTCCCCGAGGGGTGTAGAAACAGGTAATTCAACTACAGCTTTTTGCACCTCCTTGTGCTGCAGCTGCCAGCTTCCCATGCAGCTGAGGCCTGAGGTGGGAAATGGATGAGTTGGCAGATAATCCCTTCCTGCAAACAAAACCAGGAAAATCCTTGGAGCTGTAGCAAAACATCGGACTGCAAAAGGCAGGCAGCTCACCTGCCCTGCCCCTGCACATGGCTGTGGGATCCAGCCATGTCTGCCTCCCGGTGCCTCCGGGGCTGCTCTGCCTCTGCCGAGGGGTCTTTGGAAATGAACCTGCTCGTCGTTTCAGGACCCTGGAAATGGATTTGTACTTTGTTTCACAGCCTGGACTTGGTACCTGGAGCTTGGGTTTCCTGCTCCAGATGCTTCTGGAGTGTGTGTGTGTATGTGTGTGCATATCATCTCTTCCCACGCAGGCTCCTTCCACGGTCCGAGTGAGATGCGCCCCCACCCTCGATTGCCCCTGCTTGTTTTCCTACTTGGGGTAAAGCAGGAGCAGTGTTACTGCTGTCATCTGCGCTGTGTGAGCATCTCTCTGGCCTGTGGCCACACGCAAACGCTGCTGCTGGCTTGGGACGTGACTGTGTTAGTGACCTGTGCTGGGAGTGCCTGTTCCCAGGTTCCGCAAAAGCCGCTTCATCACGTTCGGACACAGGAACAGGGTTAGTGGAAAGAATGGCAAATGCTGATTTTAATTGGCCAGCCTGGTGGGATCTGGAAACGGGAGCGTGTCCTTATCCCAGCCCAGAGAGGAGGTGGAAAAACAACAGGCTTGATCTGCTCTTGTTGTGCGAGTGCAAACGTTCGAGGCATCAAACCCCAGTTCAGGCGTCACAAGAATAGATTATCAATGCCTTGGTCCAGGAGAAGGAAAAATGATTGGAAAAACCTTCACGGCTGCTGGTGCTGGACATGTACTGCTGGAACCACACACCAGAGGATGCGCTGGGCTGCCTCGTCCTTCCTCCAGCTGTCGGCTCGTGCCAGGACACACATTTGCAGGTTCGCAGGCAGCCGAAGCACTATGCACTCTGGAGTTGCTGGGAGATTCCCAGGAGCTGCTGATCCAGCCAGCCTTTCCTGCAGGATGCTGCAGGATGTCCTCCGGAGAGAGGCTGAGCAGCAAGATCGTTTTCCACACCATCCGTAGGAAGTTGGTTGTGAACCTGTATTTCTGCCCCACCGATTACAGAGCATCCTGGGCTTTTGGGCATCTCCCCGAGCAGCGAGTTGTGGAGCCAAAGTCACCCGGACAAACCGTTAACGGCCTTGATAAGAGGTCAGCCTGCTAATCATCCTGCAGACTGGAGCTGAGTGAGTAAATGGGTGGGTTAATGACCTGGACCTGGCTGGGATGGCTGTTACTCCCAGGTAATCCTGTGTAATTGGCTCCATACACAGTCAGATACTGGAGTTCATCTGCCCCAGACGCCGGCGTGCGCTGTCTTGCCAAGATCGTGCCTGAGCTGCCCCAAAGCGATAGGAGCCGGTAGCTGCTTTGATTCAGAAACTAATTCAGCCCAACCTCCTATGGATCAGCGTGAAAACCTTAGAGACTTGGAAGGAATAAACGTTATGGATATTAAATGTAAAGAATCCATCTGAAGGGAAGGGAAATTGCGATTTTTCCTTTGTAAAGAACTAATACAATCTCATGATTTTTCACATTATCGTATCGGTGTTAGAGTATTCTTAAAATCGACACACGTGGGGACAGATAAGCCCCAGCGAGGGCTGCCTGTGTTACGATAATGAGGAGTCGCGGGGTGATTAGTTAATTGGGTGCTCCAGACTGTCTGCCTTATCTCTGCTTGATTAAACACAGCAGTAAAGGCCTATAAACCTCTGGCAAGAGGAGCCTCTCTGCCTGCACTGTTAAGCCTGGAGCAGAGCGAGCCTCGAGCAGGCAATGGAGCCAGGCTTGAGGGAGCCAGGCTTTCCCCTCCTGTGATTCCACAGTAGGGGCAGCCGTGGCCTGTCCCCTCTGTGTCCCTCGGGTGGTGGTAGCCAGCTGGGGACTGCTCATTGCCACGGCAACCCTGGCCTCTGCCTCAGGACCACCACAGATGCCCCTCAGCGACGTTCAGAAGCCTTCGGTGGGAAGGCCTGGGCTATTTGATATGGGGTTACTGATAATTTTAATAATTGTATTAGAATCATAGTATAGTTTGGGTCGGAAGGGACCTCAAGATCCAGTTGCTCCAAGCCCCATCCAACTTGGCCTTGAACCCCTCCAGGGATGGGGCAACCACCACTGCTCTGGGCAACCTGGGCCAGGGCCTCCCCACCCTCATTGTGGAGAAGTTCCTCCTCATGTCCAGTGTAAATCTGCCCTTCATCCCATCACCACAAGCTTTTGTAAACAGTCCCTCCTCGGCTTCCTTGTAGCCCCTTCAGGTACTGGAAGGTCACTATAAGGTCTCCTCAGTCTTCTCTTCTCCAGGCTGAACAACCCCAACTCTCTCAGCCTGTCCTCGTACGGGAGGTGCTCCAGCCCTAATATTCTAATATCTTAATATTTAGTGCTAAAACTCCATTGTCCTGATACAGTCCCCACTGCAGGGTCTGGTTAACTTGGAGCTGGGAATAGAAGGGCTGGAAGCTTTGCCCTTGTGTTTGAGATGCCCCAAAAGACACGGCAAGCGCTACAGCTAAGCAAGGCCCTGAGGGTGCAGATCCTGCTGTGTCTTGGGGCTAAACAAGATGGCTAAACAAGATGGATGAGAGGGAATGGCCTCAAGCTCCACCAGGGGAGATTTAAGTTAGAGATTAGGAGGAAGTTTTTCACGGAAAGGGTCATTGGTCATTGGAACAGGCTGCCCAGGGAGGTGGTTGATTCACCTTCGCTGAAGGGGTTTAAGGGACAGGTGGATGAGGTCCTGAGGGACATGGTTTAGTGTTTGATAGGAATGGTTGGACTCGATGATCCGGTGGGTCTCTTCCAACCTAGTGATTCTGTGATTCTGTGTTTTGCTCAGTGTGGAGATGGGGATGACTGAGGAAAGCACACAGGTTTGTTGTTCCCCATCCCAGGAAACCAGGCTGGAGTCATACCCAAAGGAGGAAAAAGGGGCTGCGGTTTTCCCACTGTGTGCTTCCTGTTGTTCCTTATCAACACTATTCCTGGAACCGGAGTGACTTCAGCTGCGGCACCAAGCAACGGCCAAACCTGAACACTGCCAGGGCAGGGAGTCAACCTGCTTTGGGATCAGGACTGTTCCTCTCAGAGTTCAGGCCCCAGGTTCCATTTCCAGCTTGTTTGCTGCCAGCCCTTCCTTTGGGGCTGCAGAGCCACCAGGGAGGGCAGCAGCTTCTGTTTGCTGTAAGGAAAATGAAAGGCAGGGGTAGTGAGTGGAAAAGGTACCGGTACAGGTTTGAAAGGAATGGTTGGACTTGATGATCCGGTGGGTCTCTTCCAACCTGGTTGTTCTATGATTGTATGATTCTATGAGAATGGGTCTGGCAATGCGGAGAAGAATATGTTCTATCCTGTAGTGCTCTGCAACTTGAGGACATCCAAGTCAGTTACTTTCAGCCAAATGAGAAAAAGGAAGAATCCCATTTGTCAAAATAATGGGAGAAAACTCTTACCCGAGTGTGAATGGGAATCGACCCCATGATGAACCGTGTGAAGGTTAAACCCTGGGCTCTGCTTCTTCCTGAGGTCAGAGGGGGTTTGCTCCTTATCAAATCCTTATCAAAAAATTTTGATAGGAATGGTTGGACTCGATGATCCGATGGGTCTCTTCCAACCTGATTGTTCTATGATTCTATGATTCTATAAATCCAAGGGCAGGGGGACACCAACCTGCCCTGCTCCATGCAGGGCTGGATCTGCACCCACCTGCCTGGTGTCTCCAAGCAGCCAGATTGCTCTTCTGCTCATCCCATCACTGTGGGAAGGCAGAACAGATGCAGGAGGAGCTTGAAACACTGGCCCCAAGAATCATAGAATCACCAGGCTGGAAGAGACCCACTGGGTCATCGAATCCAACCATAGGAGAGAGCCTCTGGGGTAGGGACATCAGCCTGAGCTGGGCTGCTCGGGGGCCAGAACTGTAAACAAGAAAGTTGAAAGCAAAGCCCCAAGTGCTCAGTGGGCCCTGCAGGAGCAGGTTGGCTCCTGGGTAGAGTCCCAAGGCAGCCCCCAAGGCACCGTCCTTGGTTTCCCAGGTGTTTTCTGGCTTGGCTACTGCCCAGGAGTGGGGCAAACGCTGCAGTGAGGTTGGAGCCCTCGCCCCCCTCGGCTGCCTCCCGGAACAGGTTTCTGTGAGACTCTTGCTGCTTTGTGTGCGATAACTGGGCTTCAAATCCATGAATGTTTCTCCGGTTTAAGACGTGATTTAATAAAGAGAGACATTTCTGGGAAAGCAGGTTCTCTCATTTGGTGTTTTTTTTAGTGGTGTCCTCTGGTTGAGTTCATGGGTGCAGGAAATGCTGCTTGGCAGATGCTATGCTGTGCTGGCAGGAGAGGGAAATACAGGCACTGGGCATCTCCGAGTGGTGAAGGAAGCACTGAAAACTGGAAAGCAGAGCTCCAGAGGGGATGAAAGTCCTGATGGGACCATGCCCCAGGGAGCGGCACAGCACAGGGCAGTTAAAACAGGAGGAAGGTGCCTTGAGCAGCCTGATCCAGTGGGAGGTGTCCCTGCCCATGGCAGGGGGTTGGAAGTGGATGAGCTTTAAGGTTCTTTCCAACCCAAATCATTCTGAGATTCTATGAGAAGGTCAAAACTCCTGAGGTTTTAGTCAAGGGACACTCAGAGGGAGGCAGATCCAGTGGAGGGGGTAGGACAGGGTGCTTCAGTTCCAGCAGCATCCACGACTCAGTGAGTATCATAGAATCATAGAACAACCAGGTTGGAAGGAACCCATCGGATCTTCTAGTCCAACCATTCCTATCAAACACTAAACCATGTCCCTCAGCACCTCATCCACCTGTCCCTTAAACACCTCCAGGGAAGGGGACTCAACCACCTCCCTGGGCAGCCTATTCCAATGCCCAATGACCCTCTGTGTGAAAAACTTCCTCCTAATCTCCAGCCTAAACCTCCCCTGGCAGAGCTTGAGGCCATTCCCTCTTGTCCTGTCCCCTGTCCCTTGGGAGAAGAGCCCAGCTCCCTCCTCTTCACAACTTCCTTTCAAGGAGTTGGAGAGAGCAATGAGGTCTCCTCTCAGCCTCCTCTTCTCCAGGATAAACAACCCCAGCTCTCTCAGCCGCTCCTCATAGGGCCTGTTCTCCAGCCCCTTCACCAGCTTTGTTGCTCTTCTCTGGACTTGCTCCAGAGCCTCAACATCCTTCTTGTGGTGAGGGGCCCACAACTGAACATGGGATTCCAGGAGCGGCCTCACCAGTGCTGAGTACAGAGGGAGAATAACCTCCCTGGACCTGCTGGTCACACCATTTCTGATACAGATATTTCTTCTGAAAGAAACAGTTGACGGAAACACTGGAAAGGTCTTAAATCTTGACTGGCAAGGGAGGAGATGAATAAAGGCTGGATTTATCCTTTTGTTATAAAGGCAGGCGGCCATGCAGTGAAACTGGCAGATGTCAGGTTTGATCCTC
The DNA here is from genome assembly GCA_033558105.1 of Coccyzus lansbergi. Classification (NCBI taxonomy): domain Eukaryota; kingdom Metazoa; phylum Chordata; class Aves; order Cuculiformes; family Coccyzidae; genus Coccyzus; species Coccyzus lansbergi. The sequence continues at coordinate 235,573 of JAUMJK010001039.1, forward strand.
ACAAAGGGAGGCGTTTTCTTTGCACCAAGTGCAGATAAACCATGGAATTCATTATTCCAGGATTTATGGGCTTTACAGAGGCTCAAAAGGCAACCAGACAAGACCACGAAAGAGCAATCCATTGAGATCTCCCAGTACAAAGGCACATTGTTGGCTCTCAACGTGCCTGAGCCGTGAGTCACAAGAGGCGGGGGAATGGCATTACCCACTGGCCCAGCCTTTACCCTCCACACTGGGCACAGGCTGCAGGCGCCGGCGAGGGCTGAGTTGTGGGACGATGCATCATGGACCTGTGCTTCAGCTGAGCACAGCAGGTTGCCCGTAAACCTTCAGCTGGTGTTATTTCATAGAATCATAGAATAACCAGGTTGTAAGAGACCCACCGGATCATCGAGTCCAACCGTTCCTATCAAACACTGAATCATCAAGAGCTGCCTCCTTCCTTCCAGCTCTGCCTTGCCAGCACATGGAGGGCAGCTCCTCAGGGCTCCCAGTATGCAGGCAGCTAGGGCAACAAACCGCTATTTTCATAGAATTGTAGATTAGAATCTTAGAGTGGTTTGGGTTGAAAGGGATTTCAAAGCTCATTCAGTTCCACCCCTGCCATGGGCAGGGACACCTCCCACTGGATCAGGGGCTCCCAGCCCCATCCAACCTGGCCTGGAATCCCTCCAGGGATGGGGCAGCCACCACTGCTCTGGGCAACCTGGGCCAGGGCCTCCCCACCCTCACAGCAAAACCTTTCTTGCAAGGATTTCAGCTCCATTTCCTCTCTTTCAGCTTAAAAATCACTTCTCCTCCTGCACTCCCTGATCAAGATCCCCTCCTCAGCTTTCCTGGAGCCCCTTTCAGCTTTCTTGGAGTTGCTCAGAGGTTTCCCCAGAGCCTTCTCTTCTCCAGACTGAACAAACCCAACTCTCTCAGCCTGTCCTCATACAGGAGGTGCTCCAGCCCTCGGATCATCTCTGTGGTCACCTCTGGATTTGTTCCAACAGTTCCATGTCCTTTCTGTGCTGAGGACTCAGAACTGAACGCAGGCCTCCAGGTGAGGTCTCACCAATGCAAAGCAGAGAGGCAGAATTCCCTCCCCTGCCCTGCTGGTCCCACTGCTCTGGCTGCAGCCCACAGCTGGTTTCTGGGCTGGGAGCTCCCATCGCTGCCTCATGTTGAACTTCTCATCCCCCAGCATCCCAGACTCTTCTCTTCAGGGCTTCTCCCAGTCCTTTCCCCAGGTCCATCATTTTCACTAGTATCATTTCCAGGTATCATTTGAAGAATGATAGAATCATAGAATAACCATGTTGGAAGAGACCCACCAGATTATCGAGTCCAGCCATTCCTATTTGTGAGAAATGGGGCTGAAGAGGCATTTTCTGGTGCTGATCAGATGGACCTTGACAGCACACCCAGTTCTGAGAAGAATTTAGATTCCTTAGCAACACAGACATTAAACCCCTGTCTGAAAATAAATGAGATATTTTAATTGAGTCATTCATATGCCTCAATGTGTGATAACCTACTAATTTTATAAAGCTCATAGAATCATAGAATCTCCAGGTTGGAAGAGACCCATCGGATCATCGAGTCCAACCATTCCTATCAAACACTAAACCATGTCCCTCAGCACCTCGTCCACCCGTCCCTTAAACACCTCCAGGGAAGGTGAATCAACCACCTCCCTGGGCAGCCTATTCCAATGCCCAATGACTCATATACTAGAGGAATGGGACAAATTTAAAAGAAAGTGCAACTGCTCTCTTCTGGTTCAGGAGTGCAAAGGTAAGAGCCTTATCAGCAGGATACGGTGCTCCTTTCCGTAGAACACTTGTGTTTCCAGCAGCCCGGGAGGAGCACAGTGAAGTCGCTCATGTGGAAGCAGCCGGGCAGGTTGGGGAGCGGCTCCACAGTTCCCTGCAGGCTGGGACCTGGGCAAAGGTTATTTACATCACAGCGTGTCATGTCCCCCACGCCTCCCAGGCTGAGGATTATTGGAGTTATTGGAGGCGTGGAAAGCCCCGAGCTGTCATACAATCGTTTCCTGATTGTGCAGACTTCCCAAAGAAACCCGCTGGGAACGGCGACTGACTGGAGACAAGGCCACCGTGGCACTTCTCACGGCACTTAGAATCATAGAACAACCAGGTTGGAAGAGACCCATTGGATCATTGAGTCCAACCATTCCTATCAAACACTAAACCATGTCCCTCAGGACCTTATCTACCCGTCCCTTAAACACCTCCAGGGAAGGAGAGTCAACCACCTCTCTGGGCAGCCTCTGCCAGTGCCCAATGACCCTCTTGTGAAAAACTTCCTCCTAATCTCCAGCCTAAATCTCCCCTGGTGGAGCTTGAGGCCATTCCCTCTTGTCCTGTCCCCTGTCACTTGGGAGAAGAGCCCAGCTCCCTCCTCTTCACAACCTCCTTTCAGGGAGTTGGAGAGAGTAATGAGGTCTCCTCTCAGCCTCCTCTTCTCCAGGATAAACACCCCCAGCTCTCTCAGCCGCTCCTCATAGGGCCTGTTCTCCAGCCCCTTCACCAGCTTCGTAGCTCTTCTCTGGACTTGCTCCAGAGCCTCAACATCCTTCTTGTTGAACTGAACAAGGAGTTCAAGGAGCGGCCTCACCAGTGCTGAGTCCAGAGGGAGAATCACTTCCCTGGCCCTGCTGGTCACACCATTTCTGATACAAGCCAGGATGCCATTGGCCTTCTTGGCCACCTGGGCACACTTCAGTGCCCAACAAGCAGCCATCACTAGAGAGTGAAGCAGGTGGGAAAAAAAAATGCTCTCCAGCTCCACTGCTGAGGTGGGAAAAGACCTATAAACTCATCCAGTTCATCTGTCTGCCCAACCACATTGTGCTGACTAAACCATGGCCCCGAGTGCCACATCTGCATGTTTTCTGTACCTCTCTAGGGATGGAGACTTCATCATGGGCCTGGGCAGCCTCTACCAGGGCTTCCTCATACTTGCAGTAAAGATTTTTTTTCCTAATATCCAATCTAAACCTCCCCTGGAACAACTTGAGGCCATTTCCTCTCATCCTATCGCTCGTTACTTGGAAGAAGAGACCAACACCCATCTAACCATGACCTCATTTTAGGCAAGTGTAGACAGTGATGAATATCTCCTTAGCCTTCTCTTCTCCAGAATGAAGATCTCCAGGTCCCTCAGCCTCTCCCAGAACCCCTGGGCTCCAGCTCCCTTCCCTTCTCCAGATGCACTCCAGCCCCTCAACATCTTGGGCAGTGGCAGAGGCTGCCCAGAGAGGGAGTTGAATCACCTTCCCTGGAGGTGTTTATGGATGAGGTGCTGAGGGACATGGTTTAATGATCGATAGGAACGCTTGGACTCAATGATCCAGTGGGTCCATTCCAACCTGGTGATTCTATGACTCTGTGAACCTATCAACCCCTTCCCTGCTCCTGCTGGCCAACCCCGTGGCTCATCCAAGCCAGGATGCTCTTGCCCCTTTGGCTGATGCTGCAGGGCAGCCTGGACCAGCATCCCCGCGTCCTCCTGGGTCCTAGCGCCGCCGCAATGTGCACTCGCGCCCTCCTGGGTCCTAGCGCCGCCCCCATGAGCGCCCGCGCCCTCCTGGGTCCCCTGGCACAACTTGAGGCCATTTCCTCTCATCCTATCGCTTGTTACTTGGGAGAAGAGACCAACACCCATCTAACCATGACCTCATTTTAGGCAAGTGTAGACAGTGGTGAATATCTCCTTAGCCTTCTCTTCTCCAGCGGCCCGATCCGGCACCCCGCGCCCTCCTGGGTCCTAGCGCCGCCGCCATGTGCACTCGCGCCCTCCTGTAACTACCCCCTCAGCTACACCCATGTCCTCTCGGGCTGTCACCTCCAAGCCTGTACCTCCCCCCTCAGCAGCCCCCGTGTCCCCCCGAGCTGTCACCCCCCAGCCTGTAACTCCCCCCTCAGCTGTCCCCGTGTCCCTCCGAGCTGTCACCCCCCAGCCTGACTCCCCCTTCAGCGCCCGCGCCCTCCTGGGTCCTAGCGCCTCCTCCAGGGTCCTAGCGCCTCTTCCATGAGCGCCCGCGCCCTCCCGGGTCCTAGCGCCGCCGCCATGTGCACTCGCGCCCTCCTGTAACTCCCCCCTCAGCTACCCCCATGTCCTCTCGGGCTGTCACCCCCAAGCCTGTAGCTCCCCCCTCAGCAGCCCCCGTGTCCCCCCGAGCTGTCACCTCCCAGCCTGTACCTCCCGCCTCAGCTACCCCCATGTGCCCCCGAGCTGTCACCCCCCAGCCTGTGGCTCCCCCTTTAGCGCCCGCGCCCTCCTGGGTCCTAGCGCCGCCGCAATGTGCACTCGCGCCCTCCTGGGTCCTAGCGCCGCCGCAATGTGCACTCGCGCCCTCCTGGGTCCTAGCGCCGCCGCCATGAGCGGATGCGCCCTCCTGGGTCCTAGCGCCGCCCCGCCCCGAGCCCGGGCGACTCCGGGAGGCCGGACCGGGGGCGGCCGCCCCCGGTCCGGCCTCCCGGAGTCGGCCGGGCTCGGGGCGGGGCGGCTGCGCGATCGCAGTCGAGACTCTGCCGCCGCCATGAGCAGCGCGGAGCCGCCGCTGGGATCCGCGCTGCGGGCTGAGCCCGCTTGGAAGCGCGAGATCCTGGAGAGGAAAAGAGCCAAGCTGGCCGGAGCGGCGGCGGCGGCCGCCGCCTCCTCCCCGGGGGTGGAAGACGGAGCCGCCTCGTCCGGGGAGCGCCTGGTGGTGGCCGAGAGCTTGGGCCCTCTGCGGGAAAACCCTTTCATGCGGCTGGAGAGCGAGCGGCGGCGGCTGCTGCGAGGATGCGGCAGGGATGCTCGGCCCTTGCAGCAGCTGCTGGAGCTCTACAGCTCCGTGCCCGGTATCCGCACCATCCGAGCCGACAACATCCTCATCATCGAGTCGCAGCCCTCCGCTTGCTTCGCCGAGGGGGACGCGGTGCCGGGATGCCGGCGGGATGCTCCTTCTTCTCCCCCTCTTCCTCCTCCTCCTCCTCCTCCTCCTCCACCTCTTCCCAGCTCTTCCTCCCCTTCCCGCCGCCCCGACCCGCTTCGGGAGCTCTTGGCCCGCCGAGGGGCCGCCCTGGCCGAGATCCGAGCCGAGCAGGTGGTCATCTACGAGGCGGCGGAGCCTCCCGAAGCGGCCGAACCGGGCACCGTCAGCCGCCTGCTCGAGAAGTTCGGGCAGCGCCCGCGGGGAGGGGGGAGGCGGCGCCGGGACGGGGAAGGGGGAGCCGCTCCCTCCCAACAACCCTCGGCGCCGCTCCCCTCTCCCCCCCGAGCCGCCCCCCAGCCCGGCCAGGCTCCCCCCAAACCCGTCGTCGCGACTCCCGCCCGGGTCGTCCCCTCGCAGCCCCCCCCACCCCGCGCTGCCCCCCCCCAGCCGGTCCCTGCTGCCCTTCCCGGGGCTGCCACCCCTCCTCCCGGCCCTGCTCCCCCTGCCGGAGCTGCCACAGTCCCCCAAGCCGTCCCGGCTGCCCCCCAAGTTGCCACCCCCCAACCTACCCCGCTTCAGCTGGTCCCCACGTCCCCGCGGGCTGGCGCTCCCCAGCCTATAACTCCCCCCTCAGCTGTCCCTGTGTCCCCCCGGGCTGTCACCCCCCAGCCTGTCACTCCCCCCTCAGCTGTCCCCGCGTCCCCCCGAGCTGTCACCCCTCGGCCTGTAACTCCCCCCTCAGCTACCCCTATGTCCCCCCGAGCTGTCACCCCCCAGCCTGTCGCTCCCCCTTCAGCTGCCCCCGTGTCACCCCGAGCTGTCACCCCCCAGCCTGTCTCTCCCCCCTCAGCTGTCCCCGCGTCCCCCCGGGCTGTCGCCCCCCAGCCCGTGGCTCCCCCCTCAGCTGCCCCATCTCAGCCCGCAGCCCCTCCGCCGGTTCCCGCTGCTCCCCGGGCCGTGTCCCCCAAACCTGCCGCGGTCCCCCAGGCCAACTGCTTTCTGCACAAGATCGGCTCCAACTCCTTCACCGTCACCCCGCGGGGGCTGCCCCCCGGCAGCCGCCTCCCCGAGCCTCGCGCCGTCGCCCCCGGCCGCCCCTCTGCGCCCAAGGGTCCCCCAGTGCCATCCGCCGGTGCTCCCCTGGCCAGAGCCAACGCCAGGAGGCCAAAGCCGGAGGTGTCTGTGCCACCCAATGCCAGCCTGGCCCCCAGTGCCACCGCGGCCCCCCAGCCGCTCTCGGCCGCTGCCCCCCGTGCCGGCGGCTCCTTCCACATCCTCCCGGCCCCCAAGCCCGACCTGGCTGCCATCCCGGCCCACGACCTGCAGGCCCAGGCGTTGGCCAAGCTGCGCCTCAACTCGCGCAATTCCTTCGTCTTCGTGCCCCGCCAGGAGGGCGGCGCCGCTCTGACCCGGGCACAGGAGGAGAAGACCCTGCAGGAACCTCCAAGGGCTTCCGTCCCGGAGCAGGAAGAGCCCGTCGCTTCCCGGCCGGCACCTCTGGATCCATTGGTCCCCGTGACTTACATCGATGACATTGTGGAGCTGGAGAGCGGGGAGGTTTCCCCCGGGGCTGGCTCGGCTGCCAGGACTGGGAGCTTGGCGGGTCGGCCTGGAGGACCTGGCGCTGAGTCGGAGATGGAGTTTTCCTCTGTGCCGCTCTACAGACCCCACTCTGCCTCTAGCCAGAAGGGTGGCAGCACCTTCACTGTTGTGCCCAAAAGGAAGCCCCTGGCCCCGGGGCCGCAGGCCCTCGCCGATGCCAGCGCAAGGCCACAGCGGGAGGAAGAGGAGGAGGACGAAGAGAGCAAAGGGAGAAGCAAAGCTGTGGAGGGCGTCGATGGGCCCCCAGTGGGGACGCCCCACAAAAAGCGCTACCCCACGGTGAATGAGATTGAAGTGATCGGGGGGTACCTGTCCCTGGAGAGGTCCTGCATGAGCAAGACGGGCTCCCGTCGCAAGAAGGTAACGGCTTGGGGTGCTTCTACTTGCACAGCCTGCCTGAAAGTAACGCGGCACCACTCTGGCTCGTCTGCCCCTGTGGTGCTGGGTGGGAAGGTGGGCAATGTGATTCTGGTCCTCCTGGATAAACAGTACCCACTGGGAGCTGCTGGCTCCGTTGTAGAGGGTGGATGTGACCTGTGGAACTGCAGGGCCTCTCCCACTGTTGCTTCCTGGAGGTATGATGATGGCCTCAAGCTCCGCCAGGGGAGATTTAGGCTAGAGATTAGGAGGAGGTTTTTCACGGAAAGGGTCATTGGGCATTGGAATAGGCTGCCCAGGGAGGTGGTTGAGTCACCTTCCCTGGAGGTGTTTAAGGCACAGGTGGATGAGGTCCTGAGGGACTTGGTTTAGTGTTTGATAGGAATGGTTGGACTCGATGATCTGGTGGGTCTCTTCCAACCTGGTTGTTCTATGATTCTATGAAGGGAAAATATTTCAGGTATTTAGGAAGTGGAGACAAGTGGTGTGGTTTTGGAGTGCTGCAGACTTGCCCCCTCTCCAGCCCTGCTCGCTGTAGGACACATCGAGGTCCCCATGGTCGCTGCCCAGCTTGTGGGACAGTGTCCCCGCATTAGTGATCTATTGATAGAGGCTCAAGAATTAGGTCTCTATTAGGCAGAAAGAGATCAGCGACAACTTAACTCCCCTTGATAGGATTGTACCACCTGCCTGCTCGTTGTGGCTGTGCGGCTGCATCTCAGAACATCCCTGAGATGTTGATGGCTCCAAGTGTCTTTGGAGTGAATACTAGTTTTTTTTTCACTGCTTGTGATTGAACTTAGATCCTTGTGTGCCTTGAACTGTGAATTTAACTTTATGTGGCTTGATGAAATGCATCTGGATGTGATAAAGACAGTTATTGCACACCAGAGGAGCCAGGTGTGAATTGTTTGGCTCCGGAGGTGTCATGCCAAGGTGACAAGCAGCCTAGGTGTTGTGTTGTTACAAATCCCGATGGCTAAGTCTGCGACCTGACAGGTTTTTCCATAGCGGGAAGAGTTGTTTGACATCCCGTTACCTAAATTCGACTAAATATTTGATGAACTGAATCCATGCAGGTGCCTGAGGCGCTGAGCATTCTAATTTGAGGAAATCCTTTGAGTAGGGTGCATCTCATTTACAAGGGAAGCAGGGAGTGCTGCGTCTCAAGGTTTAATGTTGTGGAGTTTGTTCATAAGAGCACTCAGTCTGTGTTAATTTGATCATGACTAACAAAATAGCATGAGCACTCTGAAATCCAGAATAAGAGAATAGCAGGACTCTTGCTCAGTGCTCCTGCAGTTTTTTCCTTATTCACTTACAGGGAAAAGCTTGATCAGACTGGAATTGTTCCGCTGCTGAAATACCTGCTGGCTTGCACTCATTCCAGCTGTTTTCTTGGCTTTGCTTGGGGGATTAATTGGAATTACACCAAATCAGATGCATGGTATAAATGATGAAAATAGCAAGATAATGTGTTACAGTTATGAGTACTGTTAGGATGGAGCAGAAAATACAGAGGAAGCCTTGCAGGGCAGCCACTCTTAAATAAACCTGGTTGCTAACGCAGCCTGAGGAGTTGGTTTCTCTGCATGGGTGTTGCTCTTGGGGCAGCAGCCTTGCTGGTGAGACGATATGAAGCCTCAAGTAAGCAAATCCAATTATATGGTGCGTGGTGGAAGCCGTCCTGAAACTACAAAAAGGAGGGAGGGAGACAAGGACAAGGCTAGTGCCGCGACTGCGTTGTTTAAGTGTGGTCAGACACCAGAACAGGAACCTGTAGAAGTGGTGGAACCTCCATCCTTGTTGCTATTTGAAACTTGTGTGGGGAGAGCCTTGAGTAACTCATCAGGTCAGACCTGCTTGGAGCAGGAGTCAGGGCTAAAGACCTCCAGAGGCCCTTTCCCATCCGAAAATGTCACATGGGAATTTGACGTTGGTTAACAACTGGGTTATCTGTTCAGTGTTGGATCTGTGTGACATTGGGCAGGTCATGTAGCTTCTCTGCCTGTGTTCTTAGCAGCCTAATAGCATTAACCGTCCCGCCCTGCAGGCACTCTGGAGATGAAGAGTGCTGAGATGTATGTATAGATGTGATGCTGTTTTCTAAGAATTATACGTGGGGGATGTCCTGCCTGAGAACTTGGTTACAGTTCTAGTTTCTCGGGAAAGGGATGTGAAAAGGCTAAGGAGGAACAGCCTGGTACATGCAGAGCTCACGAGGCTGCAACAACCGGGGACCCTTGGAAAGTAGAATCCAGCTTAAGGATAAATAGTAGAGACACAAATTTCTGAGTAAGATTACATGTCATGACGTATGAGGAGAGATACCAGGCTTTCTTTCAGTTCCCTTCCAGCTCGAGGTGACAAGCACGGACTTTGCCTTTGTGGCCAGTGTTTAGAAGATGCCGTCGCTAACAGAAAGATTTCTGTTTACTCTTAACCTAGAGGATATTTGTGGCTTTTGCTCTGGGTAATAAGGCTGAGTGTTGATGCCTGAAAAGGAAGGAGCTTGTATTAGGACACATTCCTTGGTTTCTTCCCAAGAGATTGCTGTGTGTCGCCAAGGCAACTGGCCAAAAATAAGGGTTCTGTTTTGTAGAGATGTTGGGGTTTTCAGAAGTGTGGTTTTGGCCTGAATTGGGCAGAAGCAGATATTCCCTGTGAGCTGGAAGCTGCAGTTCTTTGGGAAAACCAATGTCTCTCTCTTGGAGGCATCAAAATCAAGCCTGATGCTCGTGTGGGTGAGCAGCTACTGGGGTGTTTTGGGGTGATTCTCTCCAGGGAGACCTGCTGGATGAGCCTGCCTCCTGCTCAGCATCTTCCTTTCCAGACCTTGCCTTGGATTTGATGAAACATCTCCAGATATGCTCCTGTTCTAGAGAGTGGTGTTCAGTGAAACTTTGATGACTTGGAAGACTTCGTCCACTTGCCAGTACCCAGCAGGAATCAGGGTGAGATAAGCAGCAGGCCTAGCACAGCCTGGGAATGCTGTGTTCCTGCGAAGCGGTGGATGTCTGTGCTGGCAGTCAGGGCCAGTGATTTATTAGGAGGGAGAAGGGCGGCTCTGGCAGTTAAACTGATTGTTCTGTGAGGTGCAAATTGTGTTTTTCTTCAAATCCGGAAATTCAGCCTCCCTTTTCCGTCCCCTTGGCTGGCCACTGATTGCCTGACTATGGTAGGGGTGCCAGCAAAACAGAGCTGACTTGGTCTGCGACCTCTGGTCCACATCCTCCGTGGTGTTTTGGAGCAGGATGGTGGCTGGGAGAGCGTGGGAGTGCAGCTCCAGCCCCTGCTCTCAGCTGTGAGGCTGCAGGACACAGTTGTGATTGTGACTTTGCTGTGACCCGCTGGTGTTCAAGGCCTTTCAGGAAAAACAGCTTTATTGCTCCATCCAGACACTTCAAATATGTGAAGCAGATGGTTTGGGGTTGGAGCTGGATCTTGAGCTTATGAAGCAGGGAAGAAATGTTGTTCCTGTGCTGGAATGAAAAATGGGCTCCCAGCTCTCTTGTGCAACCAGAGCTGCTGTGGAGGGACAGTTTTCCTTCACCTAAGGTGTGGGAGGTGAGTGTGGGCTTGTTTATGAGGGGACAGGATCTGCAGGTGGAGGGCAGAGCCCTGGCCGTTCTCATCCCAGGGAATTGTGCTGCCCATGCGAGCAGGGAGTTTGAGCTCTTGCCTTCCTACAGACATGAATGTGCCCTTCAGGGCTGTTCGTCTACTCTGTAGCTGTTCTGAGAGCTCCCCAAGTGCTATCACAGTTAGTTCAGATAAAGCAGTGGGGCTAAGACTTCAGTGTGAATATGGAGGGATCATTTTTGTATCAGAAGTGGTGTGACCAGCAGGGCCAGGGAGGTTCTTCTCCCTCTGGACTCAGCACTGGTGAGACCGCTCCTCGAATCCTGTGTTCAGTTGTGGGCCCCTCAGCACAAGAAGGATGTTGAGGCTCTGGAGCGAGTCCAGAGAAGAGCAACGAAGCTAGTGAAGGGGCTGGAGAACAGGCCTTCTGAGGAACGGCTGAGAGAGCTGGGGGTGTTTATCCTGGAGAAGAGGAGGCTGAGGGGAGACCTCATTGCTCTCTCCAACTCCCTGAAAGGAGGTTGTGGAGAGGAGGGAGCTGGGCTCTTCTCCCAAGGGACAGGGGACAGAATGAGAGGGAATGGCCTCAAGCTCTGCCAGGGGAGGTTTAGGCTGGGCATTAGGAAAAAATTTTTCACAGAAAGGGTTATTGTGCAGTGGCAGAGGCTGCCCAGAGAGATGGTTGACTCTCCTTCCCTGGAGGTGTTTAAGGTGCAGGTGGACGAGGTGCTGAGGGACATGGTTTAGAGATTGGTGGGAATGGTTGGACTTGATGATTCGGTTGGTCTCTTCCAACCTGGTGATTCTATGATTCGAAACTTTGAAGGGATATGCTGGGTTTCAAGCGCTAGGCAGCTGCTGGAAGGGGCTGGCTGAGCTGCTGGTGAGGACAGGATACGTGCGCAGGGGTGGAAGGAGGCCTGCTGACCTTTATTCTAAACAGGGAGTGGGGCAGAGGGTGCAGAGCACCTCCGGTGACCTCTGTTCAGTGCTCATCTCCATACTCTTTTACTGCAGAAGTTTGCTGCAGGATGTGGATCTTTGGGATCTCAGAGAATAAAATCTAGCTCGGCTGAGCTGACAAGAGCCAGTCGTGGTTTGGCTACCTGCCAAAATAACGTATAATAAAGTTGTCAACGAGATAGAAATCTCGGTTTCCATAAAAAACATGTGACTGGCATGTTGGAGCGAGTGCTTGGAAAGGACCGAACGCTGCCGAGCCAACAAGGGTCCCAAGAGGCAGCTGTCTGTTTTCAGGCTTCGTGTTCTTATGTTGCTGGACTCTGCTGCAAAGGTTTACGGAATTTGCCCCCAGCCGTGCTCTTTCCTTACATCCTGCAGTTCATCCCAAGCCACAGCGTGTTGGCCCTTTCCAGGACCTGGCTGGCACCTCTTGGGATCCTGCAGGGAAGGTTATGTCTGGCCAGGCCACCCAGAGTCCTGTAAATAGCAGGTCTTGTGAGCCAACAGACATCAGATTGTTGGTGGCTTTAGTGGCTTTAGCTTGTCCTGGCTGGCAGTTGGCAGCGTGCTGGGAGGTGAGCTGCAGCCTGGTGTGAACAGGGCTTACAAGAACAAAGTCGGTGGGTCCTAACCGACAGAGTCCAATGCTTTCCTCCTTCTTTCAAACTCATCTTCAAAGGTTCAGTTGAACTTCAAAAGGTTCCAGCTTACATGCACTTCAGCATGGTCCATTTTCTACCTGTTTGAGCTGCATAATCATAGAATCACCAGGCTGGAAGAGACCCATCAATGACCATTTCTGTGAAAAACTTCCTCCTGATGTCTAGCCTAAATCTCCCCTGGCAGAGCTTGAGGCCATTCCCTCTTGTCCTGTCCCCTGTCACTTGGGAGAAGAGCCCAGCTCCCTCCTCTCTACAACCTCCTTAATAATGCCTGAGCGTGGCTTCCAGATGTCCACTTAAATGTCTGTTAGGAAATTATTCTAAACTTCCCTCAGCTTTTCATCGTGGGCAGGATTGGGCAGCGGTTTTGTTGGTCAAACCTGCTGAGCTTCTTGCTTGGTAGCTTTCCATCTGCTGAGTTCTGCTGGAGACAGTCTCCTATGAGAACCAAGTGTAGGCTCGAGATGCTGGCAGGGACGAACACTTACATCTGTTGCCTGGACCTGTTTGGAGCGAGTCTGCACAGTGTGGAATCTAAATACAGGTGACTGCCTGGAGTATCTGCAGCATATAGCACGGGTAAATTAACCAGAACACAAGTTAATTAACCATTACATAAGTAAATTATTGTGGTGGTAGAAGCAAAAATCTCTCTGCAAAATCAGCATCAGTTCCCTCACAGAATAGAATCCTGGAATCATTAAGGCTGGAAAAGACCTCTAAGCTCATCCAGTCCAACCGTCAGTCCAACCCCACTGTGCACCAAAGTGCCACAGCCACAAGGCTTTTGAACTCCTCCAGGGAAGGAGACACCCCCACTCCTCTGGGCAGCTTGTGCCAATGCTTCACCAACTCTTTAAGTAAAGAATTTTTTTCCAAATATCCAGTCTAATCCTCCCCTGGCACAACTTAAGACCACTTCATCTCATCAGATCACTTGTTACTTGGTCTCAGGACAAAGATTTATGTTATTTAGGTCTCGAAGAACTGTGCATTCCTGTTCTGTTTTCTGTCTCATGGCTGTGCTTGGGCAAATACTTGTCTGCCACTTCAAGGAGAGGCTGCAGTACAGATCTGACAGGAATGGATTGAATTTTTGGTAGATGAGGTCAGCAGTGACAAGTCCTGGATGCTCAGGTTGGTCCCTCCCCTGGGGAGGTGATTTCCATGATCTGTCAGCTGCGAGCAGAGCGGTTTCACCCACACAGTGCAAGTTTTCTGCCCTGCCCTAATTCTGATCTTTAGCCTGTGATGTTGATGACTTAAGACTTCAGAAATCAGGATCTTGTTGTGGTTACAGTTTTGAAACCACCTCGCGATCCAGGCCTGAGGCGATCGGTGGGGAGGTGGGTGGATTTTTGTTGCCAACTCCTTGTACTCCACGCCTGGCAGAGCAGATAAAGTCATATTTATCTCATCTCCGCAGTGGGGAATGTTCTGCAACTCTGGGATTCTCCATGGCCTTGCCGCTCCCGTGCTTCGCCTCGTGCCGCAGGGACAGTCTGAGCTGCTCCCAGATTCCCCCTCAGTTCTCTTCCTCCCGGCCCCTGCACAGGGAACAGGACAGAAGAGCTAAAATAGAAACTGTGACGCAAATAAGCGAGGAGGCTGCCTTTGAGGCTGGTTGGTACTTGCCCAGGGCTCAGCCTGCCCCAAGGCTTGAGGAGATTTGGAGTGCTTTGTGCTCCATGTTCTGATCACGAGGATTACAGTGAACGTTATCTTAATCGGTTTCCTTAATCTGTGGACCAGATTGGAGATGGTTTATAGTTTCCCTCCATCTCAAGTGTTCTGCCTCTCTTGGGTCAGGGTTTTCCTCCCAACTCTGCTTTTTCCAGTTGGGGTGTTCCAGAGAAGGGCTGAGGAAGTGTGCGCTCAGGCTGGCTACGGCAGAAGTCCTCATTATATGTGGGAAATAGGAGGAGAAATTAAAAAGTTGAGAATTTCCAAGTTCAGCACCAATACAGGAAAGCTGGGGAGGGGCTCTTGATCAAGGAGTGTAGGGACAGGACGAGGGGTAATGGTTTTAAGCTGAAAGAGGGGAGATTGAGATGAGATTTCAGGAAGAAATTGTGCTCTGAGGGTGGTGAGAACCTGGCCCAGGCTGCCCAGAGCAGTGGTGGCTGCCCCATCCCTGGAGGGGTTCAAGGCCAGGTTGGATGGGACTTGGAGCCCCTGATCCAGTGGGATGTGTCCCTGCCCATGGCAGGGGTTGGAACTGGATGGGCTTCCAACTCAAACCATTCTGTGATTATATGAAATCTTGGTGAGAGCCACCGTAGCAGCGTCTCCTCTACCTCCAGGGTTGTGCTTGCCTCTCCTGAGAAGAACCTGGGCACTTTAACCTCTCTTTCTAAACCCAGTCCTGTACTCATGCCGGCAGCGAGGTGTGGGTGTGCTGCAAAGCTATAATGATATTTCCGGACAGTTTGTGTAGGAAGAGTCATGTGAAGCATCTGTATCGCACAGAAACTTCCTGGGAAGATTTGGACTAAAGGAGCTCAGTGGTAACGTTTCCCAAGAGGGAATGTGGCAGGATGGAGCTGCAATTCCGCAGGCACTTGCTGGGCTATAGGCGAGCTGAAGGAAGTGTCTCAGACACTACGAGAGCAAAACAGTTGCGTGCTTAGGGAAATTGCATAGCTTGCAGCTAGTGAAAATGCCGATCTGAGGGCATATCCGTAAGCCCCATGGTGAGCTCATTGCTCTTAGTCACTTCTCTCCCAGCAAGTTATCTTTTGCATATTAGTAGAGCAGGAAAAGGGCAAGAGGGACGTGAACTCGCTTATACAGCTGATTCTGTTCATGTTACTGAAGCCTTTTGCTCCTGAAGACTAGAATGATCTCCATGCCAGGGTAGGAAGTAATTCTGTTCCCAACCTCCCTGTATTTCCTGGGAAATGATGCTCTGTCTGTTCCGTTGCAGCTGGAGATGATTCACACTAACCAACCCAAAGTACGTATTTGGGCTGCTCTGGTCAGTCTTGGTTCACAGAAACATTTGTGGGTGGCATCTCCCAGCACTGCTCAGAGTTGCAGCTGCAAATGGGAGGCCAAGTTGCCCGTGAAGCAGAATCCTCTGCTGTTTGGGAGTTTTGTGTGTTGTTTATAAAGACGCCGAGTCTTGGCGCCAATTGTATCTTGTTTGTGCCTGATCTCTTTGTGTGTTCAGATGAAATCTGTCTCTTCTGTTGGGAGATTTGTCCAATTCTTATGGGCCAAATAAGGAATATTTGAGTTACTTGTTAAACTGTGGAAGGCTCTGGCTCCTCTGGCCGCAGATGTGCAAAGGAATGGAGGGATCCTCGGTGAATTGCTGCTTTGTACTGTGCCAGACTGGGGCTCCAACTCCCTGTGGCCAGTTGGGTGCTTCTTGTCCAACAGAGTCAAGGGAAGAGTTAACAACACTGCCTGTCCTGTGATGCTCTCCAGGACTGTCATTACCCTGTCCTTTCTCATCAGGAATTTGAAACGTCCCTGGGTCTTATACAAGGAGTTTAATATTTCGAATCTCCATGCATTGCTCCTATCTACCATGTGCTTCAGCATATTGATTACACAGAGCTGCCTCTGTGGGTTGCCTTGTAAATGGAGACTTTCTCGGTGTGCCTTGTGGTTTGGGAGCTGGGATGCAATCCTGGAGGCAACTTCTCCTTTGCCAGCAGCACACTCCTGTAAATCTTTAGTGCTTCTAGTCTGTTCAGTAACTGACTCTGCAGTGCAGTTAATGGTTGAGCAAAATTCAGTGTCACTCTTGGGAAACACTTCTTGAAAAAGCGTGATCAAGTGAGCTCATCGTGGAAAAAACAAGTCGTGTGCCCCAAAACCTCTTTGTTTTGTACAAAGTGACAGAGCAGTACATTTCTGAAGTGCCATCTTCAACTTTCTGACCAGGCTTAGGCTGCTTCAGCCACAGCAGCACAGGGTTAATCTGATATAGGAACTAAATCTCAAGTCCATTCCTCTGGGTACGTGTCAGGGAAAAACCCTTTCTTCCTGTGTCAAGGAAAGGCTTTAGAGGTACAGAAGCTTCATATCTTCTCTTAAGTGACAGCAAATACCTTAGTAACATGCTGATAGTACTGGTCCAGGCATGGAGTGATTCAACAGTTTGGGCTGACAAAGGGCCATGTTATCAGACAGGTACAGGCATGTAGGTGAGCTCATGGCTAACTTCTGTGAAATGGTTATTTTCCCCAAAATCCTTTATTTAAAAGTTTCAGAGGGAAACCTGCATCTCCCAAGAGTTGTCTGGCTCATTGACTGCAGGTTGTAATGACAAAATGAAGGCCGTTGCAGAGGTATCATAGAATGGTTTGAGTTGGAAGGGATCTTAAAAGATTATCCAGTTCCAGCTGCTGCCATGGCCAGGGACACCTTCCTTCCACTGGATTGGGCTCAAAGCCCCATCCAGCCTGGCCTTGAACACCTCCAGGGATGCTGATTCTCCAGCTCGTTTAATCAAATTTGCTGATGTGTGAGAGTGACTGGGTCAGATGGAAAGACCAGGGTAAACCCCTTGCGCGTTTTTGGCCACTGTAAAATATCTGCTTCTGCTCTCTATTTTCAGTCTGGCAAGCAGTGATTTGTCTGTGCAGGGAGCTTCCCTCTCACCCCATGGCAGCGCAGATGCTGTTCTGTGTTGGGCCCCCCACCTCTCTGCACGATGCTGAGCTCTGGCTGCGCAGAGCCTCCACCAGCTGACTGGGGTTTGGTGCTGGAAGAGCTTTCCTGCCCAGCTCTGTCTGCTCTTCTTGCCAACCCCTGTATCCACAGGCTTCCTGCTCTTCTCTCATCTCTCCTCTGCAGTTCTCTACTGTGATGTCTTGTGCTTTTCTCTCATTGGCCAAATCTTCAGATAATGGGACAGCAACGAATGTGGTGTGAGACTGCACAGAACCATAAAGTGATACTGCAAGACGCTGAGTTTTGTGCATGCTTGTTCTGTCAGAGGTTTCAGTCAGTCACTCTTGTATTCAGGCTGAATTGTCGTCTGCCCTCCCTGCAGGTATTAGCCAAAACCCTCCTGCAGCTGCTGCTGAGAGAGGAACAGGCGTTTGGCTGGCCAGGCCTGAGAAGCTGTTGAACCTGCTGCTTTAAATCACAGCCAGCAGCGCATCACACACCAGGCCTGTCCTAGAGAGCTAAGGCAGCCACTAGTATTGTCATTTCAGGATTATATTGCTTTGGAGAGAGCATGAGGAGAGGAAAATAAGTACCTGAAAAGAGCAAATCTTGATCCCTGATGCTACTCAGCTGTTTGGATTGTGTGAAGCTCTCGGGTAGCATAACCACGGTACTGAAAAATTGCCGTGTCCCTCTTGTTTGGATGTGCTGGGGTCACCGTGTGATGTTGGTAGGGGCAGGAATAGACTCCAGCTTGCCGTGCCATCCAGCTCCTCGGGACAGCAGTGGTGCCCCTCACAGCCCCCTGCAAGAACCAGGGTCTGGGAGATGCTGTTGGCAGTCGCTCTGTAGGGAAGGGGGAATGAGCGCTGTGTTTTCAGTCCCTACAGAGTCTGCTATAATGGGGATCAGTGTGCCATCCTTAACTCTTCTTGCAGGAAGATTGGTGATTTTTTAAAATTTTTAATACCTAGAACAATTTTTGTTTTCTTACTGTGACAAGGTGAGGATTTGGATTGCTAAGGAGGTTGATGTTCAAAAGGTGTAGAGCACTGTACAATATCACTGCTGCTTTGCCACATCTACCAAGAAACAGATGTGATAATGGGTAGAGAAGAGAAAAGCCACACTAAAGGGACTGCTTCTGGAGTTAAGGATGCAGATTAGCCCTGTGGTTTGCTCCCAAAGCTTGTGGTGATACCCCTGGTTTGTGAGAAGCTGCTTGTTTGTGCTTTCATTAACTGTAGAGACTTGCAGGCTTTCCCACCTTGGCTTTTGGAGGTGAAGTGTCTGCTGACTTGTGTTCTTTGTGCCACAGGTTGGTTTCTGTAACCTGATTATTTTTATTCTTAATTTGTCTCTGTACCAAGGGGGTTCTTTGGCTGTCGCTGTGGGTGCAGGCTGGGGCTGCATCACCTGGAACAAGGCTGGCTTATCTTCTTTTCTAAGTAAGCCATGTATGACTATTCAAACCTGCACTTGTTGGCAGTGTTTACCCTGGCTTCTCTTTCCTGGGTACTCAATTACTCATTACTGTTCAAATCCTAGCAAATAAATAAATGATTCTTGCTGTGGTAACAAGAATCTAGTGGCTCAGCAGCACAATATGGATACGTGGTTTGGGCCTGGACCCTGGTTTTGTGACACAGTCCTGGGTGAAGCACTCAGATGAGCAAGTAGTGACAAATCCCTGCAAGCATTCACAACTGAAGGGTGCAAAATTCTTCTTTTCCACAACTGGCAGCTGCTGCTGGGGCAGGAATGGGAGAGCTGCTGCTGAGACACAGTGAGCAGAGTCCTCTGATGGTGCTGGAGTGTGCTTGGCTCTTCTGGGTTATAGTTTTCTTTTAAAGAAAACTGCCCTTTTGTACTTCCATAAAAATGGTCTGGCAAGAGGCTGGCTGGCTGTGCTATTAGTGGGCTCCTGGTTTTTTCCCTTTTCAATGGTTCCTGGGACTGTTTGCCTGTGTTCCCTACACACAGTGCTCAGTTCTGTTCATCAGCTGCTTGGAGGGTTTCTTTAGGCAGTTATATTGCCCCTAGTTCTGCCTGAATAAGTTGCCTTCCATCTTCTGTTGAATCAGAGCTGCTTTGTGCATCCCTGAAACAGCCTCATGCTTGGGAGGGGAGCGCATGAGGGGAACCAGGGTGATGCCACGGCTTGTTGCACGTTTATTGCTTTGGGTTTTGGGACTGTGTTCCCATCAGCTCTTGCTCTGCAGAGCCTCCTCGCTAGAGTCCGACACAGTGCCAGTGCCTGGTTGTTCCTCTGGTGTTTGCTTTGTCTGGGTGCGTCCAAGCGCTTTATTGCCAAGTGGCTGTAGGGCTCTTTCTCCTCCTTGGCAGCAGCATGCTGGGTGCAGGGGGTGGGACGCTACCACAGAGCAAGACGAGGTGGATTTGGGGGTTTCTTGCACCAGGGTGTGTTCACACCAAGCTCGCTGTCAGCAGGAAGCATTGCTGAATCATAGAATCATTGGGTTAGCAGCTCTTCCACAGCCCTGGGCGTATGGGGCTGGCAGCGCTGTGGTTAATGATTGCTCTTTTTGAACAGCTTCAGCCTAGTGGCCTCTCTGCTGCACGTACGTGGCAGACATCAGTGGCAAAGCGTTCTGCAGGTGCCCAGCCCAGCCCGGGGAGCAAGCGTGGCCGAGCCAAATTGGCTGTGGGCAAGTGGGAGCTGCTCTGGCTCAGGACATGGGCTGGGCTGCTGGCCTGTGTCTCTGTGCGCTGCACTGGGGCATCTCATGGTCATTGCTGCTGCTTTCTACTCTCTGGGTCTGCTCCCTGGTAAGGCCTTTTTCTCCTCCTGCACTAGAATCATAGAACAACCAGGTTAGAAGAGACCCACCGGATCATCAAGTCCAACCATTCCTATCACGCTCCAGAGCCTCAACATCCGTCTTTTGGTGAGGGGCCCAGAACTGACCCCAGGATTTGAGGAGCAGTCTCACCAGTGCCGAGTACAGAGGGAGAAAAACCTCCCTGGACCTTCTTGGCCAACCTAGGCCACTGCTGGCTCATGTTCAGTCACTGTCAACCAACACCCCCAGGTCCCTCTCCTCCAGGCACTTTCCAGCCAGACTTCTCCTAGTCTGTAGCTGCTCAGGGTTGTTGTGCCCCAAGTGCAGGACCCACCATTTGGCCTTGTTAAACCTCTTGCCGCTGGTCTCAGCCCATGGATCCAGCCTGTTCAGATGCCTTTGGAGACTCCAGCAGATCGACACTTCCACCCAGCTTTGTGTCATCTGCAAACTTGCTAAGGGTGCACTCGATGCCTTCATCTCGGTCATTGATGAAGACATTGAACAGGGCTGGACCCAGCACTGAGCCCTGGGGAACCCCATGTCGCTGCACTACATGCAGCTTTGTGGACTCTAAGCCAGTTTTCTTAGAGATTTCCTCCTGACAGCAGAAAACCAGGAAGTTCCATCTCCCAAGCTTAAATTATAAAACCAAGGCACATCTCTCCTGTCCCCTTTATTTTCTGTGTTTAGCCGAGCTCTTCTTGCCCTTCAGCACGGTTGGCAGCACTGCTGAGCGGCTTGTGCAGTGTCTGGTTCTGGGATAACTTCTGAGCTTCCGGGAGCACTGGGCAACTCCACTGCATGTGGCCGTTGTGCCTGGCAGCGTGGCTTGTCCCTGCAGTACAGAAACCACATTATAAGCCTTCCCTCCTCGCTCTGCTGCTTGGCTTGGATCAAGGAGCATCTAGGTCAGCGGCAGGGGTGAGAAATTCAGGGAACAGCAAGTGGGATGTTCTGATCTTCAGGGACATTTTATTCCAACCCCTTTTCTCTGAAATACAATCATTCCTGTCCCATTGTCTCATCGGAAGAAGGTCAGAGTGGTTCTGGCCATGGCTGGGCCAAGGAATAGGGGAAGGCATTTGGTTGCCCTCACTGCTGTTTCTATCCTGCCTTCTCTTGGGAGCGTGGGGAAGGGAGACAGCCTGTGTCCAAGGTACATCCCAGACCCGGGCCGGGCAGCGCATAGCTCCATCTGTGTAATTACAGTGCAGAGGAGGTGTTGGGCACCTCTTGTTACCTGCCTGTGATTCAAGCTCACCACAAGAAGGATGTTGAGGCTCTGGAGCAAGTCCAGAGAAGAGCAACGAAGCTGGGGAAGGGGCTGGAGAACAGGCCTTCTGAGGAACGGCTGAGAGAGCTGGGGGTGTTTATCCTGGAGAAGAGGAGGCTGAGGGGAGACCTCACTGCTCTCTCCAACTCCCTGAAAGGAGGTTGTGGAGAGGAGGGAGCTGGGCTCTTCTCCCAAGGGACAGGGGACAGGAGGAGCGGGAATGGCCTCAAGCTCTGCCAGGGGAGGTTTAGGCTGGACATTAGGAAAAATTTTTTCCCAGAAGGGGTGATTGAGCAGTGGCAGAGGCTGCCCAGGGAGGTGGTTGATTAACCTTCCCTGGAGGTGTTTAAGGCACGGGTGGATGAGGTGCTGAGGGACATGGTTTAGTGACAGATAAGAATGGTTGGACTTGTGATGGGTCTCTTCCAACCTGGTGATTCTAAGATTCTATGATTCGTGGCTGTTCTGAAAAGCAGCAGTGAAATGCTCAGCTTTGCATCGAAAACCCTTACCACCCTCCCGGCTCCAGCGTGTCCATCTATGGGCAGCGCAGAACAATGCAACAGCCGCAGGGTCAGCTCCCAAAGCAGCAGCAGGGTTGCACTGGTCTCCCCGTGAGGAAGGCGCAGAGGGAAGCGGCTGCTGGGACAAGAAATACATGCACCCAGGCATCACATGTCGTTGCTCAATAGATGCTTAGGGCCTTGCGCTTGTTTCGCAGGCTGGACTGTGTTTTGATGTGAGGGAAAGTGGAAGTATGGCATAAGGGGAAAATATGCCGCACTTTGTTCTTGTCAGTCATTACACAGCATCAGAAGAAATCTTCTGAACCATCCTACTGCCTCTCACAAGCAACCACGTCCTTTTAATTCTGTTCATAACCCTATTAGCCTCAGTTTTAATTCTAGTTAGAAGTAAAGTGATCACAACACCACCCTTTTAGGCAGCTGCTCCTGAACCTTGATCTGCGTTGGCTTGATGCTTCCCTGCTTTTGGCATCAGTTTATTCCTGGCAAGCTTATCCCCCCTTGTTTGTCTGTTGTGTGCTGGCATCAGCAGTTCTTCTCTGCTCCTTGGCGTTCGTGTTCTTGGTATACTCACAAAGAGCTGTTATGCTTTCTCTCAACCTTCATTTTCATTCGTTTGAATAGGCCGAATCCTCTCTTCTCCCGTTGAGATAACTCAGGCCAGATCTTCTGAGCAGAATGGTAGATGATAAGCAGGATGTGTAAGGCTGCAGGGGAACAACCCCTTCCCTCAGCTTTGCCTTTCAGCTTGGAAAGGACATCTGAAGTTACTGTCTCTGGGTTTAGTGTCCTGCCTTGGGGTTGATGGAGAAACCAGAGAAAGTCCTCTGGGGGCTACCACAGTGCTCCTGGGGCTGGAGAAGGTGCTGTGTGAGTAGAAGCTGAGGGAGACGGTTTGCTCAGCCTGGGGGAGACAAAGGGGCGTCCACTGCCTTCCACTCCCTGCTGAGTGTCACAGGGAGGATGGAGCCAGGCAGTCCCTATTTCCAGTAGAAGTGCTCTGCTTTATTCCCTTTGTTTAAGCAGCATCCTAGTGATGATTACAGTCCTGTGGCCAATCCAAAATTTTCTTCCTGTTATTCATTGGTGATAACGTTTTCTTAGTGCAAGTGTTGATCTTGCACACTGGCACATTTCTAGAGTTCTTGCTCTCCAGTTTTCTGAATGACCCATAAAATTCTGCTTTTTCCTCGATGAACTCCCACGTTAGACTCATCTTCATTCTTGGCCTCCCAGTTATTGTGCAAAGGTCAGTAGTGGGAATACTAAATAAAACCAGTTTCAAAACCTTTAAGTACCTCCTACTTGTCCAGCATTTTTGCTGTTACCATCTCTCCTTTAGCTGCTTCCATCTTCTCAGTCTATGTTTTAAACCCTGGTTTTATCAAGCTTAAATAGCTTTTTGCCAGGATATCCTCCCGGAAATGATTGCTGATGTTTCTGCTGCCGAGCACGGGTACACAAATGGGTTGGCAGGCGTTAGAGATGTTGCCTTTCCAACATGTCCAACATGCTTTTCTGTCCTTCTTGGCAACACTGATCCCTCTTGAGGGATGTGCTGGCAGCTCCTCCTGCCTGCTGGGTATCTTGGTGTTAGATGATGGCGTTAGATGGTGTGTGCCAGGGTGAAAAGCTAGAGGTGCTCTTCACCTCTCAGCCTCCTGACTCCATCCCATCGATTTGTCTCTCTGTGGTTTCTCTCAGTGCAGTAGGGGATTCAGAAAGGTGGGAGATGCGCAGTGGTTCCTCTAAACCTGGGTGAAGCCTTGGAGCGTGAGGTGATCTTTGCTGGAAGAAATATTATGATCAATGTATTTTTTAATGCTGGTTTCTAATAATTTCCCTTGGCTGTCGTCTAGATGAAGATCTCTTTCAATGAGAAAAGTCTGCAGACTATGTTTGAGTACCCGTCAGAGAGCTCACTGGCTGAAGAGGAGGACGAGGAAGAGGCAGGACGTGCTTCTGAAACAGAGGAGGACAAATCTCGCACCTTTTACCTTCCACGTCCAAATGGCACTTTGCCTCCCAGTACACCTAACTCAGGTGAGTGGCCACTGAGGGGTCCGACACTGTCCACGCTTCCTACAGACCCTCATGGGTCTCCACACAGGTGGAAATGCTGATGGCGGTGACTTATGACCTTGGTGGGGACAGGGCTTGAACCAGAACAGGGAAATGGCAGGTGAGCAGTTTCCATGCTGTCGCTGCCAGGATCTTGATGCTGGTTCTTTAGGGACAGTGAGAAATACTCACATGAATTTGTCCTTCCGGCAGATTTATCCAGCTACACCCCAAAGCACTCTGTGAAGTTCAGTGAGTGGCAGGAGCAGAAATATGAGGAGATGCCTGCTGCAGAGGGACCCCTCCCAAAGGAAGCTGATTCCCAGGGGAACCAAGTCATGGTGAGACTTTAAATAAGCTTTAAACTGGCTGTATCCCGCTAAGCCTTTATCCCAGCACTTGGGTTGGTCTGGGCAGTGGCTGGGAGGGGTTTGCCACCACTCAGAAAGGGACAACACAAGGTCCCACTGCCACTGGCAGATGTGCCTCTCCCTGTGCGTGCGAAGGAGACCTAAGGCAGCTGGCACACTCTATATAATACTGCAGGGCACGCTTGGAGGGGGGAATTAAGCACACTTGTTAGTCCTGGGAAAGGTGCCGATACAGCTTTCACCATCCAAAGGTGTGGGCATTCAGTTGCTTTGGATTTGATAACACTTCCATGTCACCTCTGCTTTCTCCACAGCTCACGCCAGCAGAGAAGGGCGGACTCTCAGATTTCAGCAGTGAGCCTGC
This sequence comes from Coccyzus lansbergi, assembly GCA_033558105.1. Taxonomy (NCBI): domain Eukaryota; kingdom Metazoa; phylum Chordata; class Aves; order Cuculiformes; family Coccyzidae; genus Coccyzus; species Coccyzus lansbergi. Next base: position 259,716 of record JAUMJK010001039.1, read on the forward strand.
TCTCTATTTTTGATCGCTGCATCTTCCAGCCTGCAGCAGCAGCTGCTGGACAAATGGAGTCAGTGCACCTTCCCTGCGTCCATGCAAGCACCATGGAAATAAGTTTCCGGGTCCCTCCCTCACCACAGTTTTCACTGGATCCTGATGCCAAGGGTGGACTAGATGCTGTTGGGCATCTTCAGAGAATATTTGCACTGGATTCTGGGACCAAACTACTATTTTTAAGGTGTATGATTTATTCCACCTGTGGCCTTGCGTATTCCTTGTTCAAGATCAGCTGCCAATTGGCCAAGCATCGCAAGAATGGAGCTGTAATCCTGGGATGGATGTAGGTTCTCTCAGTGCTTATTTGAGTCTGCCCATCCAGGCACTGATTGGGGTCTGGATGGCTTTTGTAGTACATCTCCCAGAGCATCCTGGGCAGTTAGCTGGATTCAGAGCAGTGGCTGGGATCTGGTGGCTGGATTGGGTGTCATTTGGAAAACCATTGAGGGTTCCTGCTTTGTTCTTGGGATGTTTCTGGGTCTTGTTTCCCTGAACCATCATGGAATTGATGTGCCAGTTCTTGTGAAGGAAGCTGGATGCACTGTGGGAGGGGTGGGAAGGGGAATAAAAGCCTTTGGCTTTAGGTCACTTTTGCACTGCTTTCTAAGGAAGAGTCCAGAGTGGCTTGAGCCTCCTGACAACTCCCAGACATTGGCCATAGCTCCGATCGGTCCATACCCGCCCACGGCCTCCAGCCTCTGAGGGCTGAGCTGCACTTTGCCGGTTCCGCAGTTTTTGCTTTGTTCCAGCACCTACAAAGGGGGTCAGACTCAAGGTTTATCCATCTTGGTTGGCAGGGAGCCTTCCTTTTATCTGTGCTTCTGTTGCTCCTCTAATGCACAGCACAGGAGAGCCAGTTCAGTCCGTTATTCTGCAGAACCTGAACAAGGAATATGGTTTTTTTTTTTTTCCCTAGGTTTTTTATAGTTTTGTTGTAATTGTTTAATGCAGCCAATATGCAAAAGAATCTGCTAGACTCTTCCATTTAAGTTTTCTACTACTGTAAACTCAGGGTCAAAAATAGCACTCTGGAAAAGACGGAACGCTGCTACTAATGTGATTTGTACTTCTGGGATTAAAAGAGATGCAGTTGGAATAGAGGTGGTGTCTTTGGGTTTCATGAATGAGCAGTACCCCAGCGCATGGCTCTATCTAAAGGAACGGACTGGTATCTCTCATTAAATTGGATACTTTCATTGGATCATTGAGTCCAACCACTCCTATCAAACACTAAACCATGTCCCTCAGCACCTCGTCCACCCGTCCCTTAAACACCTCCAGGGAAGGGGAATCAGCCACCTCCCTGGGCAGCCTCTGCCAGTGCCCAATCACCCTTTCTGTGAAAATTTTTTTCCTAATGTCCAGCCTAAACCTCCCCTGGCAGAGCTTGAGGCCATTCCCTCTTGTCCTGTCCCTTGGGAGAAGAGCCCAGCTCCCTCCTCTCCACAACCTCCTTTCAGGTAATTGTAGAAAGCAATGAGGTCTCCCCTCAGCCTCCTCTTCTCCAGGATAAACACCCCCAGCTCTCTCAGCCGTTCCTCACAAGGCCTGTTCTCCAGCCCCTTCACCAGCTTTGTTGCTCTTCTCTGGACTCGCTCCAGAGCCTCAACATCCTTCTTGTGCTGAGGGGCCCACAACTGAACACAGGATTCGAGAAGCAGGCTCCCCACTGCCGAGTACAGAAGGAGAAGAACGTCCCTGGACCTGCTGGTCACACTGTTTCTGATCCAAGCCAATATGCCATTGGCCTTCTTGGCCACCTGGGCCACTGATGGCTCATGTTCAGTTGCTGTCAACCAACACCCCCCATGTCCCTCTTCTCCAGACCATTCTGAAAAGCACTGAGGACTAAATGTTGGGACATACCTACTCCTAGGTGTTCTCCTCTTCTGCCCTGGGTGCTGAAGTACTTCTGGAAAAATAACACACACAAACAAAAAACCCAACAAACACAGACACTCAGCTGTTTGTTGGATGTTGGCTGGAGGGGCCACAAAGGAACGCACCTCCATGTCATAGAATCATAGAATCACCAGGTTGGAAGAGACCCACCAGATCATCAAGTCCAACCATTCCTACCAATCTCTAAAACATGCCTCTCAGTACCTCATCCACCCACACCTTAAAACACCTCCAGGGAAGGCTTCAAAGCTTGTCCTTTCCAAGCTAATTCATGATCTTGAGGGATAGAGGGATGAAGGCTGAGAGAGTTGGGGTTGTTCAGCCTGGAGAAGGATCTGGGGAGACCTTAGAGCAGCTTCCAGTACTGAAAGGGGTTTCAAGAAAGCTGAGGATGGACTTTTTACAACAGCCTGTAGTGATGAGGAGGGGATGGATTTCAGTTGGAAAGGGGAAGATTTAGATTGGACATTAGGAAGAAATTCTTCATGATGAAAGTCATGAGGCCCTGGCCCACGTTGCCCAGAGCAGTGGTGGCTGCCCCATCCCTGGAAGTGGTCAAGGCCAGGTTGGATGAGGCTTGGAGCCCCTGATCTAGTGGGAGGTGTCCCTGCCCATGGCAGGGGTGGCACTGGATGGACTTTGAGGTCCCTTCCAACCCAAACTGTTCCATGATTCCATGACGTGTTTGCACCGCCTGGGTGTGTCTGCAGAGGTGCATCCCCTCGCCCCCAGTGCCCATGCCCCCCTGTACCTTGCTGTAGGCGGCCTTGGTCTCTTCAATGGTTCGGTCCAGCTCAGTGCAGGCAGCCAGCAGCTGGGCCAGGCTCTCACCGCTGCTTGCCAGCCGCTCGGTCAGTGCCCTCAGCTGGGCCTGCAGCTGCACCCGCTCCGCCTGCTTCGCTGCCACTTGCTGGGCCAGCTCTGACCGCCAGGTGTACATCTCTGATAGTCCTGTGGGAACCAGCACTGAGTTCTGGGCACTGACCCCAGGACACCCACCGACAGCCCCATGGGCACTAAGACTAAGATCTGAGGCTCTGGAGTGAGTCCAGAGAAGAGCAACGAAGCTGGTGAAGGGGCTGGAGAACAGGCCCTATGAGGAACGGTTGAGAGAGCTGGGGGTGTTTATCCTGGAGAAGAGGAGGCTGAGGGGAGACCTCATTGCTCTCTCCAAGTACCTGAAAGGAGGTTGTGGAGAGGAGGGATCTGGGCTCTTCTCCCAAGTGACAGAGGACAGGACAAGAGGGAATGGCCTCAGGCTCCACCAGGGGAGATTTAGGCTGGACATTAGGAAAAAGTTTTTCACAGAAAGGGTGATAGGGCAGTGGCAGAGGCTGCCCAGGGAGGAGGTTGATTCCCCTTCCCTGGAGGTGTTTAAGGGACAGGTGGAAGAGGTGCTGAGGGACATGGTTTAGTGTTTGATGGGAATGGTTGGACTCGATGATCCGGTGGGTCTTTTCCAACCTGGTTGTTCTATGATTCTATGATTCTGTGAATGGCAGCAATAGACATCCCTGACCCTTGGGCACCGACCAACAGCACTCACTGACAGCCCTATGGGCACTGAGACTGAACTCTGACTTTGGGTTGGAAGGGACCTTAAAGATCATCCATTTCCAACCCCCTGAAATGGGCAGGGACACCTCCCACTGGATCAGGGGCTCCCAGTCCCATCCAGCCTGGCCTTGAACCCCTCCAGGGATGGGGCAGCCACCACCGCTCTGGGCAACCTGTTCCAGTGACCCACCACTCTAATTGTAAAGAAATTCCTCCTTAAGGCCAGTCTAAATCTGCCTCTCTCCAGTTTATACCCATTGCCCTTCATCCTATCACCACAAGGCTTTGTAAACAGTCCCTCCCCAGCTTTCTTGTAGCTACTGCAAGGTCGCTCTAAGGTCTCCTCACAGCCTTGTTCTCCAGGCTGAACAACCCCAACTCTCTCAGCCTGTCCTTGTACGGGAGGTTCTCCAGCCCTCTCATCATCTTTGTAGCCTCCTCTGGACCCATTCCAACAGCTCCATCTCCTTCTTATGCTGAGGATTCCAGAACTCCAGATGAGGTCTCACAAGAGGAATTGAGGGTCAGAATACCCCCTCTCCCTTGCCCTGCTGGCCCCGATGGACACAGCCCAGGACACGGTTGGTTTCTGTTCTGTGACCGTGAGCTGCCGGCTCAGGTGGAGCTTCTCTTACCCCAGCTCCCCAAGCCCTTCGCCATCACATCACAGAATCAGAGAATCATAGAACAACCAGGTTGGAAGAGACCCACCGGATCGTCGAGTCCAGCCATTCCTATCAAACACTAAACCATGTCCCTCAGCAACTCATCTACCCGTCCCTTAAGCCCCTCCAGGGAAGGTGATTCAACTCCCTCCCTGGGCATCCTCTGCCAGTGCCCAGCGAGCCTTTCTGTGAAATAGTTTTTCTTAATGTCCAGCCTGACCCTCCCCTGGTGGAGCTTGAGGCCATTCCCTCTTGTCCTGTCCCTTGGGAGAAGAGCCCAGCTCCCTCCTCTCCACAACCTCCTTTCAGGTACTTGGAGAGAGCAATGAGGTCTCCCCTCAGCCTCCTCTTCTCCAGGATAAACACCTCCAGCTCTCTCAGCTGTTCCTCATAAGGCCTGTTCTCCAGCCCCTTCACCAGCTTCGTTGCTCTTCTCTGGACTCGCTCCAGAGCCTCAACATCCTTCTTGTGCTGAGGGGCCCACAACTGAACACAGGACTCGAAGTTTGGTGTCACCACTGCCGACTATAGAGGGAGAATAACCTCCCTGGACCTGCTGGCCACATCGTTTCTGATCCAAGCCAAAATGCCATTGGCCTTTTTGGCCACCTGGGCACACTGCTGCCTCATGTTCAGTCGCTGTCAACCAACACCCCCAGGTCCCTCTCCTCCAGGCAGCTTTCTAGACAGACTTCTAGTCTGTAGGGCATTATCCCCCCATCCCGTAGTGAAACCGAGAGCCCCGTGACAGACGGAGAAACAGACGTGAGACAGACGCTCCTCCCTCCCCGCTCACGTTCCCTCAGCTCCGCCTCGGAGCTCCGCCTCGCAGCGCCGCCGCTCATGGCGGCCCCGACAGTTCCTAGCGCGCGCATGGAGCCGGCGGGCGCCCAGCTCTCTGCCGCCTGGGGCCGCCTCAGCGCCGCCCTCGTGCCGCCCGCCGCCCTAGGGCTGGTGAGCGGGGCCGGCGGCTGCGGGGAGGCGGATTGCGGGGGGTCCGGGAGCTGCAGGGGTCGAGGCTGCGGGAGCTGCAAGGGCTGTAAGGCTGGGGCTGCAAGGGCCGGGGCTGCTGGTGGCGTGGGGGCTGCAAGGGCTGCAAGGGGTGGGATTGCTGGGGTTCCTGGAGCTGCAAAGGCTGCAAGGGTCAGGGCTGCGGGAGCTGCCAGGGCTGTAAGGGTTGGGGCTGGTTGGGGCTGCAAAGGGCTGGTTGGGGCTGCAAAGGGCTGGTTGGGGCTGCAACGGGCTGGTTGGGGCTGCAAAGGGCTGGTTGGGGCTGCAAAGGGCTTTAAGGGTTAGGGCTGTAAGGGCTGTAAAGGGCTGCAAGGGCTGTAAGGACTGGGGCTGCAAGGTGCCAGGGTTCCTGAGGTTCTGGGGGCTACAAGGGCTGTAGGGGCTGGGATTGCAGGGACTGTGGGTGCTGGGGTTGCAATGGTTGGGGCTGTAAGGCCGGAGCTGCATTGGCTGCAAGGGTCGGGGTTGTGGGGGCTGCCAGGGCTGCAAGGGCCTGGGTTGCTGTTGTTGTGGGGGCTGCAAGGACTGTAAGGCTGGGGCTACGGTGGTTGCGGGTCTAGGGGAGGTGGGGGCCTTTGTGGGTGGCAGGGGTTGTAGATTGCAGGGCCTGGGACAGCGGGAGCTTGCGGGGACCTGGGGCTGTGGGGTGACATGGGCTGTGGGGTCTAGGGGCAGTGGGGGCTGCAGAGGGGCAGAAAGGACAGTGGGGAGGATGGCGGGTATGTGCCACTCCCTGCTCCCCTTGACTCTGTGCACCTGGTTGGGGCAGGCGCAGCCCCTGGCATGGTGAGGGGTCCCAGCATCACCCTCACCCCTGGCCTGGCCAGTCTCCTCTGTCCATGCGTCCATCTTCCAGGGGCAGATGGGAGAGAAACGACTGGAGGGGGATTGACAGTGTGTAGCTTCTGTTTGCTGAGGGTTGTCAGGGAAGAGTCTTGGGTGTCTGGCTGCCCCCTCTTCCCTGATCGCACCTGGAAAAGGAGAGGACAAGAGGAAATGGCCTCATGTTGTGCCAGGGGAGGTTTAGACTGGATATTAGGAAACACTTCTTTGTGGAAAGTGTGATGAAGCCCTGGCAGAGGCTGCCCAGGGCAATGGGGGAGTCTTCATCCCTGGAGGGGCTTGAAAAACGTGTAGACACGGCACTCGGGGACATGGTTTAGTTGGCATGATGGGGTTGGGCTGATGGTTGGACTGGATGATCTTAGAGGTCTTTTCCAACCTTAATGGTTCTATGATTCCATGAAAGTGCTGGGGTCAAAAAGAGACACTGCTTCTCCTATCCCTGCTGCTCCCACTGCTCCTGAGGGAGTGAACATTGCCAAGGAAGGCTTTTCCCCCCAAAAGCCTGGCCTTTTGGGGGCCCAAGGGTGATTCATGTCCATCTTGCCAACGGAGGTGTCCTGCAGGTGCCCGAATTCCCCAGGAGAAGTTGTTCGATATGCTTATCTGGGTATTGAGAGAAACACTCATTCAGTAGTAAAACTATTAAAATGGACAAAGTCTTCGAAGCAATGATAATGATTTTTATTATACAATTCAGTGCTGAATCAGATGCCCTTCTAAAAAAGGCATAAAATCTTACAGAAAACAATGAGTATATATACTAGTTTTAAACAAAGAATATAAATTTTTCACAGAAAGGGTCATTGGGCATTGGAACAGGCTGCCCAGGGAGGTGGTTGATTCACCTTCCCTGGAGGTGTTTAAGGGACAGGTGGATGAGGTGCTGAGGGACATGGTTTAGTGTTTGATAGGAATGGTTGGACTCGATGATCCGGTGGGTCTCTTGCAACCTGGTGATTCTATGATTCTATGAAATCTCTTCAAGGTTGCTCATTATATTTTTCTTGATGTATTCAACCATGTCTGGAGACTCCTGTCATGTTATTGTTGCCAACTATATCTTGTTAGACAGCTAAGCATCATGTCTGGATATTGTCTACATATTATTTCTCGATATGTGACAGATTTACATGGCAAGATAATCATAGAATCATAGAACAACCAGGTTGGAAGGGACCCACCACATCATGAGTCCAACCATTCTTATCTGTCACTAAACCATGTCCCTCAGCACCTCATCCACCCGTGCCTTAAACACCTCCAGGGAAGGTGAATCAACCACCTCCCTGGGCAGCCTCTGCCACTGCCCAATCACCCTTTCTGGGAAAAACTTCCTCCTAATGTCCAGCCTGAACCTCCTCTGGTGGAGCTTGAGGCCATTCCCTCTTGTCCTATCCCCTGTCCCTTGGGAGAAGAGCCCAGCTCCCTCCTCTCTACAACCTCCTTTCAGGTAGTTGGAGAGAGTAATGAGGTCTCCTCTCATCCTCTTCTTCTCTAGGCTAAACACCCCCAGCTCTCTCAGCTGCTCCTCATAGGGCCTGTTCTCCAGCCCCTTCACCAGCTTTGTGGCTCATAATTAAACATGCACACCAGCTGCAGCAAAACTTATCAACTAATTCCCACAGTATTATCCCCTCTGTGTTTCAGGCAGCGCCGAGGTCCGATGTGGTGGAACCGCTGCAGGATGCTGAGCTGCGGGCGGCGCTGGGCGTGCTGCGGTGCTACGACCTGCACTCTGTCGTGGAGGAGTGGTTCATAGAGGTACTGCAGACCGACCTGCAGGCCAACATAGCTCCCGAGTTCTGGAACTGCATCAATCAGTATGAAAACACAGCCGAGGAGCCCCAGTGCTCCGCGCTCCTCCTGGACGCGTTTTGTCTTCTCAAGCGCCGCCTGGAGCCCTACCTGAACAGCCTGGAGCTGCTGGAGCGCTGGACTAAGGCCGGCTTGCTCCTGGGGACTGGCGCCCAGACGCTGCAGGAGAAGGTCTACACCATGTTCAGAGCCATCCTTTTCTTCACCACCACCAAATCCTTCCAGGAAATGATCCAGCAGTTCTACAGCCGCACTTTCAGGATATACATGCGGCAGTGGAGGAAAGGGGAAGATGGAACGAACGAGGGCGAGAGCAGCATGAGCGAGGCCGAGCAGGAGAGCGATACGGAGGAGGGCGGAGGAGAGGGCCTGCTGTGCGCAGGCTGCAGTACCAAGAAGGAGCAATGCTGGTGCCCCCAAGCCATGGAGCAGTTTCAGCAGCTCAATGACATCCTGTATGTCGGGTTTGAGGTGGTGGTTGTCACACAGAACACGTGGATGGGCTGGAGGGGTGTGCAGCAGCAAGTTTTCTTGGTGTTTGAAAATGGGAGTTGTTAACGGGTGAGGTCAGGGTGTCTCCCAGTACCGCACAGAGACTGTGTCACAGGGTTTTTGCAGCTTGTGGTTGAATAGGGCAGATCTCTAGAGAGAAAGTTCCTCTCCCTGGATATAAGAATGCCTTCTCTTGCTCTAAGGCTGTCTGTCCACAAAGAAGCAAACCCTTCTAAGGTGTCGAGGGAGGTGGTTATTCCCCTTTACCCTCCTCTCATGAAAACTAACCTGGACAACTGCATTCTGCAGTCCTCTCCACGTGGATCTGTTGGAGCAAGTGCAGAGGAGGCCACAGAGATGATCTGAGGGCTGGAGCACCTCCTGTATGAGGCCAGGTTGAGAGCTGGGGTTGTTCAACCTGGAGAAGAGAAGGCTCTGGGGAGATGTTAGAGCAGCTTCCAATACTGAAAGCGTCTCCAGGAAAGTTGGGGAGGGACTCTTGATCAGGGAGTGCAGGGATAGGATGAGGGGAAACAATTTTAAGCTGAGAGAGGGGAGATTTAGATGAGATCTTAGGAAGAAATGTTTTGCTGTGAGGGTGGGGAGGCCCTGGCCCAGGTTGCCCAGAGCATGGATGGCTGCCCCATCCCTGGAGGGGTTCCAGGCCAGGTTGGATGGGGCTTGGAACCCCTGATCCAGTGGGAGGTGTCCCTGCCCAGGGCAGGGGTGGGACTGGGTGGGCTTTGAGGTCCCATCCAACCCAAACCATTCTATGAGTCTATGAAGAAGCCTTTGGTGACTGCAACATGGTGTTTCTAAGCAAGATGGGTTAGCAGTACTGTTGTGTGTTACGTGTGGGCTGTTGAAGCATTTAAACTAAGAGCTAGACCCGTGTTTGTGGAGCTTACAGGGAGGAAGGCACCTTTAGGTAAAGAGATCTTTGTTTGCTTGTACCACGTGGTCTGAATCGGGTCCCCGTGTGTCTGCAGCCGCCGACTGAATTTGCTGGAGAGAGTGAGTGCCGATGCTGTCACCACTATCTTGCACAAGATGATAGAAGAGAGGATGGAGCAGAGATGCAGGGGGGAATACGAGCACTCCTTCCTCAGCGAGTTCCAGGAGGTAAGGCAGGCGCGTGGGCACCTTCAGTGACCTGCAGATGCTTCTCTTACTGGCTCAGCAGTTCAGGCTCGAGGTTGATTCCACCTGAAACTGCCTGGCCCAGGGCTTTGCCTCCCACCATCCCTGGAGAAGAGGTGGTTGAAACTCCCCAGTTTGATTGCTGCCAGAGGGGAAGGTTTGCTCTGATCTGTGCGTAACAGACCATTGCATTTCATTCGGTGATGTCCATCATCGTGAGGGAATTTGTGCAGCACAGTTTTACAAACTACAAGAACATGCAGTGCCACCTTGCATGCAGAACACCCGCCCCCCCCTTCCTGCCCCAGCGTAGGTGGGCTCAGGATTAGAATTTGAGTGGCTATTTTCTGTCATTTTTCCAATTTTCAGCATCCCTGTAAAATTGGCAGTGAGGATGGGAGATGATGCTCTGGTATTGATCTCACCAGTGAGCCACAAAGAGGATTAAAACCCTTCTGTGCAGCTACCCAGTCATTTTGCTGCTATCTTAAACAGAGGTTTTGTTGGGCTTTTTACCCAGAATTTTGGGAGAAGAGGCCAGCGCCCTCCTCTCTATAACCTCCTTTCAGGTAGTTATAAAGATTTTGAGCGCCTGGGTTTGGTTCTCTGTGAGCCCTTGGGCTGGCTGGCTTGCTCTTCATCGACTTCAGGGATTTGTAGACATTTTGGGCCGAGGATGATGTGATGGGCAGTTTGCTTGTATTTTCATGAAGAGAATGGTTCTGTATGTATAGAATGGACTGGAATTTTGCAAGACTAGAAAAGTCCTCAACTTTTGGAATATACCTTCTCCTTTTTGGAGCCCAGTGCCTGTGCACGGTCCTCGGTCACCCCTTCCCATGCATATCTGCATAGTCTGTATCCTGTATCTCCAGTTCAAGTTCACGCTCTCTCAGCGAGGCTTTCCCTGGCTATAGACCAGGCCAGAGTGCATTTGGAGAGCAGCTGGAGGTAATGCTCCCCCTTTCTGCTTGCCTGATGATAGGTAAGCGTGGGACAGGGTTGTGCCATGGTGTTCACCATCTCTGTACTTTCCTTCTCCTTCTGCAGTGGATTGAGAAGGTGATTGGCTGGCTCAGCAGGGTTTTCCTGCAAGATAGTCCCTCAGCGCGCTCCTCTTCAGAAGCCAGCAGCACCTTGAAGCGCTGGCGGTGCCATGTCCAAAGGTGGTTCTACCGCATCTATGCCAGCATGCGCATCGAAGAGCTTTTCAGCATTATTCGAGGTAGGTGTGACCCATTCACTGTTCACGCCCTCTTGGACTTGGACTTGTCTTCACCCCTCAATGCGCCACCCTCTCCCCTCTTGCCTTCCCGTGGAGCCCGGCACTGTTTCTGATCACTGCTTGCTTTGTAGACTTCCCAGAGTCGAAGCCTGCTGTGGAGGACCTCAAGTTCTGCCTGGAAAGGACTAATCAGAGGCAGGAGCTGCTCAGGTCCCTGAAAAGCGCTCTGGAAATGCGACTTCTGCATCCTGGTGGGTTTTACATTACCACACGTGTCTTGACACTGTGAGGAGCCTGGGCATGAATTGGGATCTCCTGGGAGCCATCATTTCATTCTGTTTGATGAGTGAGGCCATGTGCGTCCTGTGCTGTTTGTGTTGGAGTGTGCATGGGTGACAGTAACTGATTCTATCAGCCCCTTTTTGCCTTGTTTTTGCAGTACGGGGAAGAGCTGAGCGAGATTAGCCTGGACTGGCGAGTAAAGCCTTGTTTGGGTTAAGATGTGTGTGATCTGAGCTTGCAGTTTGCGCTCTGGGCTCAGCTGGGTTGTAACTCTGAGCTGATGTTCACGGTTGGAACTTTTTCAGCAGTGGGTCCGATCTCTCCCTTTGGCTGGGGCTGCAGGGCAGAAAACCCTTCGTCTGCAGCTCCACAGATTGAGCAGAGGCCTTGGAGCATCCAAGCCCCTCACATCAAGGCTGTTAGTCTGTGCTTTGGCACTCTTGACTCCCTCTGTCCCTCTCATGTAGGAGTCAACACATCCGACATCATCACACTCTATATCTCGGCCATCAAGGCCTTGCGGGAGCTTGACCCCTCGATGGTTATCCTGGAGGTTGCCTGCGAGCCCATCAGGAAGTATCTAAGGTAAAAGGCTTGTGGGCCAGTCCTACACATCCCCTGTCCCTCTCCTCCCCTTCACCTCCTCCATTTCCCTGGCCTGTTGGCAGGACTCGGGAAGACACGGTGCGGCAGATCGTGGCTGGTCTCACCGGGGATGCTGAGGGATCCGGTGACCTTGCAAACGAGCTCTCGAAAGCTGACCCAGTGACACTGGAGAATGGCCAGGAGAGTGATGATGACATTGCAGAGCCAGAGGACTGGGTTCCTGACCCAGTTGATGCAGATCCAGGTTAGATGCCAAGACCAGAAGTCCTGGTAGCTTGCAGTTCTCCCTGGTGGACTGTGGTCTTGAGCAGCTCATTTGCTGGCTCTCCAGAGCTGAGCTGAGCCGAGCCAGGTCTGTGTTGATCACCTACTGTCTTCTGCTGGATTCCACTAGGAAAATCAAGTTCCAAGCGTCGGTCCTCGGACATCATCAGCCTGCTGGTGAGCATCTATGGCAGCAAGGACCTGTTTATCAACGAATACCGCACACTTCTGGCTGACCGGCTGCTCCATCAGTTCAATTACAGTGCTGAAAGGTGAGCTCCAAACATCCAACTCTAGGGTTTTCCATGATAAAATCACCAGATAAAGGTACGCTTCAGTCTTAGTCCTGGGAACACCTCTTTCTGGAGCCAGGAAGGTCTTTGGTTGTTTCCTTGGCAACTTTGGGTTTGCATCTAGAACTTCATACGCTCACCTCTTCCCAGGCTGCATCCTGCCCAGTCCTGCCCCTGGCTTGTGCTGGTAGGGCAGCAGGTGGAAAACTGGAGGCACCAACACCCTCTTAGCTCCATCTCACGTGTTCTGGTGGCCCTCACAACCTGCACAGGCTGCTTAGGGTCAGCAGAAAGTGTTAAAGTAAGCAAAAGGGATGAAGCATCAAGAAACCCCCAGTTGCAACCCAACCGTAACTCTTGGTTGAAGAGCTGCAGTGTTTTTCCCTTCTGTGAAATGCAGCTGATGTGAGCCAAGGCTGGGTGGGCAGTTTGGGGCAAGTGGCTCGCCAAAGACTGGCGCTGCACAGTGTTGTTGAGGGGGATAGTGGAGTGCTCTGCTCTTCCAAATGAAAAGGAACAGTTTCAAAAAGCTTGTTCTGCTTGTTCCTCGCCTAGATGCCAGTGGGCATCTCCTTGAGAGAATGTGCTTTACGAGACTCCCTATTTTGGCTGTGGTGCATGGGATGGAGGCTGAGCCAGGCTGGTCTGACTGAGGAACCTGTCTCTGATGTGGTGTTTCTCCTGTCAGGGAAATCCGCAATGTGGAGCTGCTGAAGCTGCGGTTTGGGGAAGCTCAGATGCATTATTGTGAAGTCATGTTAAAAGTAACTTTTCTTCTTTAATTTCAAGTCTTGGGTATTTGAGTTCATGGGGAAAGGGGAGGGACTTGAGAATCATAGAATCACCAGGTTGAAAGAGATTCACCAGATCATCGAGTCCAACCATACCCATCAATCACAAAACATGTCCCTCAGCACCTCGTCCACCTGTCCCTTAAACACCTCCAGGGAATGTGACTCAACCCCCTCCCTGGGCAGCCTGTTCCAGTGCCCAATGACACTTTCTGTGAAAATTTTTTTCCTAATGTTCAGCCTGACCCTCCCCTGGTGGAGCTTGAGGCCATTCCCTCTTGTCCTGTCCCCTGTCACCTGGGAGAAAAGCCCATCTCCCTCCTCTCTATAACCTCCTTTCAGGTAGTTGGAGAGAGCAATGAGGTATGAGAAGTGACCCCAAAAGGGATCTTTTAGGGAACGCAGTTCCCAGAATTCCATTAAGGGGGCAGGTTTGTGACAGGCAGGTATGCATCCAAAATCCTAATCACTGTGGGTTGGGTTATGGACTCTGGGGGTGGAGCTGGCTGCTCTGGTGCTGTGGTCTCTCCTGCCCTTCCTGCAGTAGTCTGGGCTCCTCCAGCTCCTCTAGGGTTGGGACTCTGGAGTTCAGTTCTCTGGGAGCACTGTAGGAAGAACATGGGTCTGGAGGGACTTCAGTGTGGGCTGGTAGCCCTTCCTCAATCCCCCCATAAATGTTTCCAAATACGTCACAGTCTTTTTAGTAGAATCATGTGGTCGTGTCCTTTCCCTTGTCTTTATCGTCAATTGGAGACAATATTAGTCACCTCATTCAAGCCTCTTTGCTAAGGGCTAACACTGACTTGGGAGAGAAGTTGCTGCCTCACCTTCCCCTGCCTTTTCCAGGATATGGCTGACTCGCGACGCATTAATGCCAACATCCGTGATGAGGAAGAGAAACTCCCAGAAGAGGAGAGGCCCCCATTCAGCCTCGTTGCTGTTATCCTGTCAAGTGAGTTTTGGCCACCACTGAAAGAGGAGAAGCTGGAGCTTCCAGAGCAGGTCAAGGAAGCCATGGAAGCCTATTCCAAGAAATATGAGAAATTAAAGGTGAGACGACCTTAACCCTGCTTTAAAAAAAGATGCCTGCACTTCTGACTTCATTACATAGCATGGTTTTTGCGAAGTGCCTTTTAACATCCCTTAAATCTTAGTTGCCAGTACACCCACACTGTTATGGAGGAGTCTTAAAATCTCACAGCTTTCAGTCAGGGTCTGAAGCTGCACTAGCTTAGCTGTGGCCAAAAGAGGGGTTTACCCCTTCATGGAGTGTCTGAGCAATAGGAGTGACTGCAGTTTGGGAAAAGAGTTTTCTAAAAGATGGTGGTTTATTGAGGTGGGAAGTTCTTGGGTATCTTCAGTCTGGCCTAAGCTTATTCATAGAATCACCAGGGTGGAAAAGACCCATCGGATCATCGAGTCCAACCATTCCTATCAATCACTAAACCATGTCCCTCAGCACCTCGTCTACACATCCCTTAAACACCTCCAGGGATGGTGAATCAACCTCCTCCCTGGGCAGCCTCTGCCAGTGCCCAAGGACCCTTTCCATGAAGTTTTTTTTCCTAATGTCAAGCATGAACGTCATGGAAGAGCTTGAGGCCATTCCCTCTCGTCCTGTCCCCTGTCCCTTGGGAGAAGAGCCCAGCTCCCTCCTCTCCACAACCTCCTTTCAGGTAGTTGGAGAGAGCAATGAGGTCTTCCCTCAGCCTCCTCTTCTTCAGGCTAAACACCCCCAGCTCTCTCAGCCATTCCTCACAAGGTCTGTTCTCCAGCCCCTTCACCAGCTTCATTGCTCTACAAATGCACCTTAGAAAGCTGAGACCTGGGCAAAATTAACATCAATAGTGCCTAGAAAATATTTTCTTTTATCTTACTTTAAAGAACAGAAAGGAAAGGGGATGAGGAGAGATTCCTTGGGCAGGTATCACAGAGGATCGTGGTTTCCCTCTGCTGGCTTCACAAGCCACATCCGCAGTTGTAATCAGAACTATTCTGAGGCTCAGTATCAGGAGAGATTGCTTCTCTTCTGAGGGAATCCTACCCCAGAGTGTTTGTTTTCCATGAGGAGTTTGTCCTGAGTGACCTGGTTGGTCTTCCAGTGCTCCCTCTACCTGTGTTTACCCTGTCGGAGAGCTGGCTTGAGTGGCTTTCAAGCAGAAGAGGGCCCTTAGTCTTGGGCAAGGGCTGAACAAAGTAAAGTTTATGCCGAGCAGGATTTTTACCTTGAAGGGGCAGGAGATGGCAGTGCTGGGCAACTCATGAGAAGAGGAGGAGCTTTTGTATCTGGCAGAGGTGAATGGTGTCCAGCTGGCCCTAGTGCTAGAGAGGCATTTGTGATAACACAGCACTTGCTGGTTCCTGTTAGAAGATGTGTTATGAGTGGCTGCTTCTTTTTTTTTCCAGGCCATGAGGACCCTGAACTGGAAGCATCACCTGGGCCTGGTGAGCTTGGATGTGGAGCTGGCCGATCGCACCCTCTCCCTGTCTGTCTCTCCTGTGCACGCTGCCATCATCCTGCACTTCCAGACCAAGAGTGAGTGCTGGGGCAGAGACTCAGCATTCCCGTCCCTGTCTCTGTGCTTCCCAGGGGTGAGAAGGCCATGTTACTCAGGTGGTTGAAGGCTCCAAGAGCTCTGGCAGCAGAGCCTAGACCTGGTTCAAGATCTACCACAGGGCTCAGCCAGATCTCCAGCTGTCCTGGGAGACAGCACCCGGTGGGACCACAGCTCAGCACCCGCTCTGCTTTCAGGGCTTGCTTGCTCCCCAGCCTTCCTCATCCTCTTATGGAGTCCTGGCAGTGGAGGTGGGTGGGTGTCCTCTGCTTTTCTCTGAGATCCATGGTGTCTGCAGGTACGTGGACACTGACAGAGCTGAGTGAAGCGCTCAAGGTGCCAGAGACATCGCTGAAGCGTAAGATGACGCTGTGGCTGCAGCAGGGTGTCCTGCGCGAAGAGCCCCAGGGCACGTTCACCGTCATTGAGGAGGAACAGAAAGACCAGGTGGAGAAGGTCGTTCTGATAGACAGTGATGAGGAAGGGGACTCTGCCATGGCCTCACAGGCTGACCAGAAAGAGGAGGAGCTGCAGGTACCCATCCGTGTATCTGGGCTGCTTGCAAAGCTGGGAGGGTGATGGGAAGATCCTGTGCTTTTGGGTTTGGGGAATGTGATTAGGATGATGGATTCAATTTGCACTTTGGGTTTGCATTTTCGGTGCGAGTGGCTAAGTTTGGGGTTTTGAATTGGGTATCTCTTGATTTGTGCTCATAGGTCCTGGATTGCAGCCTTCCCTTCACAGAAGTTCCTGTTGGGCTGCTGGGCCAGGCAACTGTTTGGACATCTCTAAATGTGTTTTTTCAATTTAAAAAAAAAAAAGAAAAAACCTGAGACATGAATTCATATTTCAAAATAGTCATAACCCAAGCAGTGCCTTTTGGCACCTGGAACCAGAAAGGCTTGCTCAGCACTAACAGTTGAACTTTTGTCTTCTCTGTGTTGTGGTTCCTGGACGCTTCCAGTGCTCTCCCTACCTGTCTGTCACCTTGTGTGTGTGTTGTGCCACTGTGCAACCTGGAGGTGTCACACTGCTGTTTATCCACCGAGGGTCATGTGTGTGCAGCACATCAAATCCTTTCTAGCTCTGTGACCCAACACCTGATGCTGTTCTTGGGTATTTGCTGTTTAAAGGCTACATGCTCATGGCTGAGAGTAGAACTCACTGCCAGCCCTGCTCTGCTTTTGGGATGTGGGATGCCGAAGCACCTCCTGGTGTAGGTGTCGGTGTGTTTACTGTTGTTTGCCTCTCCCCGCTGCAGCTGTTCTGGACGTACATCCAGGCCATGCTGACCAACCTGGAGAGCTTGTCCTTGGAGAGGATTCACAGCATGCTGAAGATGTTTGTGATGACAGGCCCCGTGGTCACAGAAATCGATATACAAGAGCTACAGGGTTTCCTCCAGAAGAAGGTCCGGGACCAGCAACTCATCTACTCTGGAGGTGTCTATCGCCTGCCCAAGAACTGTAATTAGACTGCGAGCGTCATTACTTTCTCCTTGGTGTCACTTCTCCGTGCCTGTGCTGCCCAGTTCTCTGTGTGCTGCTGGGTGCTTTCTCTGCCCAGGGTGTTTGTTTCCCCAAGAGGAGTCACTCTGCATGGAGACAGCTGGGCAGCAGCCTGGGCCGTGTACCCCACAAGTTCTGGGACTGGGCCTGCACCCCTCACTCTGTTTCCTCTCATGCGTGAGTGCCTGCTTCACTTCACTGGTTAATAAAACACGGCAATCGTCTTTTTCAGATGGTATCAACACTTTACTTTCCTCTCCTTCTCCCCTTGGCATCAGCCTCCCCGTGCTGAAAGGGCCTACAGTAAGCTCCCCAGCCTGACAGGCACCTCTCCTTTTCCTTCCGTCTCCATCTGTAGCCCTGGGAGGTTTTGGGACGAGGGGCTGGTGGCTCCAGTTGCTGTCTGGATCTCTCTGTGTGGCCGTAGCTGTGCCTTGCGGCTGGCTGGGATGAGTGAGACCCTACACAAATCAAGTGTTCGTGCTGTCTCCCTTGGTTTATGTGGGAGAAAGACTCCAGGGTCTGCTCGCCCTTGTTTAAGATGCCTAAACTGTGTGGAATGATTTTATTGTGGGATAAAGAATGCTTTGGATGGATGAGGTGTAGGAGTTCTTAAACGCATCCCTGTAGTTGTTTAAGGCCTAGTTGGATGGGGAAGCAAGAATGGGTGAAGGATGTTGACGTCCCTAGAGGATACCTCTTTGGTACAAGTGCTGCAGGCGCAGAACCCAGGACCGTGTTTCACAGCTTCTCCTGTTTGCCTTTGGGTTGGTTTTTTTTTCAGAAAAGAAAATGGTTTGGGCTCATGGAAGCATCTGGGGAGGCAGGTGGCTGCAGGGCAGCAGGGTCGGTGTCTGCCTGGGCTGTGCCATGTCCTGTCCCGCTCTGTGCTGCGTGTCTGACCAATGCAGGGCTGGATGCACTCTGACAGGGTGAGGAAATGTCTCTTTTTGATCTTTTGAGATCAAAGAAACCACCAGCTTTGCAGCAGGACTGCTGGCAGCTTGGGCTGTCTCTGGCCACCGAGGGAGCCCAGGCTGGCTGCTGGGACGAGGAAAGTGGCTGTGAGTGACACGAGCACCCCGGTTGAGTCGTCTTGCTTTACAGATGCCAGAAAGTTTATTTATTTGTGTCTGGGTGCAGGTGAATGTGTTCCCCCTGTGGTGCTTCCTCACCCCTTGAGGCTGGGTGCTGTGGGGTGCTGAGTGCACCCCAACCGTACCCCATCCTGGCTGTGCTCCCAGCCTCCCTGGAAGGAGATTGGGATAGAGAAGGGCATGGAATGAGCATCTTTCTTATCCTGATCTTTCCCAGCAACTACAATACATGGAATGGACCTGTGGAGTGTGATGAGTGTGTCCGTCCTGAGCTGGGAAGTTGTTGCCACCAAGGGGACCTGGAGACCCTTCTCAGGGGAGGTCCCACTGTGTCTGTGCCAGAGCCACCGCCTGAGTCGGAATGTGACTGTTTCAAAGTGCGACAATAGGAAAAACTCTGCTTTAATGAGGGTTTCAGCTTTTGTGGAATGTGAAAGTCTTAAAACTAATAGGAACAAGCTGGAAATGCAAATTTTCAGCCTGGAAGGAGAAAACTGGGGAAAAAATGTAGGGCTTAAGGCTCTTCCCTGTGCTGTTTACCATGCAGCCTCGTTGCTTCAGGCAGGAGCTGCATCTGCTGGCCAAGGTGAAGCCCTGTCCCAGATTCCCTGCATTTCAAATCGCTTCCACTTTCAGAGGAAGGAAAAAAGAACATACACATAGCTTGAAAATTCTGGTAAGATCCCATTTCTTTACACTTTAGACGCTTGGGAGTGGCTTCAATTCCTAGAGGTGTTTTAGATGCCCACATTACACAATGTGAACCCATTGACATGGGCAAGTCTTATGGTGATTCTTTCTCATCGACCCTTGTGAAATGAGTCATATTTACGGCACCGGAGGATGTTGATGGGAGGATGTTCTGTAGGTGACTGTCCCGCCTGCTGCAGGAGGAGCTGTGGGCACTCACTGCTCTCCACCTTTACCAAATAATTTCCCAAATCTTTCATTGTTTTCTGCAGTTATTTGGTTTTTTGTACCCTTGGCAAGTTTGCAGACAACACTAAGCTGGGTGGAAGTGTGGATCTGCTGGAGGGTTGGGAGTCTCCAAAGGGATCTGAACAGGGTGGATCCATGGGCTGAGACCAATGGGATGAGGTTTAACAAGGCCAAATGTCGGGTCCTGCCCTTGGGGAACAACAACCCTATGAAGAGCTACAAACTAGGAGAAGTCTGGCTGGAAAGTGCCAGGAGGAGACGGGCCTGGGGGTGTTGGTTGACAGCGACTGACCATGAGCCAGCAGTGTGCCCAGGTGGCCAAGAAGGCCAATGGCATCCTGGCTTGGATCAGAAACTGCGTGACCAGCAGGTCCAGGGAGGTTATTCTCCCTCTGGACTCGGCACTGGTGAGACTACTCCTCGAATCCTGTGTTCAGTTGTGGGCCCCTCACCACAAGAAGGATGTTGAGGCTCTGGAGCAAGTCCAGAGAAGAGCCACGAAGCTGGTGAAGGGGCTGGAGAACAGGCCCTATGAGGAACGTCTGAGAGAGCTGGGGTTGTTTGTCCTGGAGAAGAGGAGGCTGAGGGGAGACCTCATTGCTCTCTCCAACTCCCTGAAAGGAGGTTGTGGAGAGGAGGGAGCTGGGTTCTTCTCCCAAGTGACAGGGGACAGGACGAGAGGGAATGGCCTCAAGCTCTGCCAGGGGAGATTTAGGCTGGACATCAGGAGGAAGATTTTCACGGAAAGGGTCACTGGGCAGTGTCAGAGGCTGCCCAGGGAGGTGGTTGATTCACCTTCCCTGGAGGTGTTTAAGGGACGGGTGGACGAGGTGCTGAGGGACACGTTTTATTAGTTGATAGGAATGGTTGAACTTGATCTAAGAAATCTTTTCCAACCTAGTGATTCTATGATTCTACGATTCTATGTTCTACTGTTGTGTGATGG
The DNA here is from genome assembly GCA_033558105.1 of Coccyzus lansbergi. Taxonomy (NCBI): domain Eukaryota; kingdom Metazoa; phylum Chordata; class Aves; order Cuculiformes; family Coccyzidae; genus Coccyzus; species Coccyzus lansbergi. Next base: position 279,695 of record JAUMJK010001039.1, read on the forward strand.
AGTGTGCTGCTTGCTCAGCTTTCTCAGCATGATCAGCCAGACTGGCTCTGAAACATGAGGCCACAAGCTGGGAATTTCCAGTTAAAACCTTTCCCAGCACATACAACCTGTCCAGCCAAAACACAGCCTCCAGAATCAACAAAAACCAGGCAAGTACAGAGGCTTCAAGGATGCAGATCATCAACACCAGCTGCACGGAGATAAGATAATGACCCATCTGAAAGGCAGCAAGGGGATCCAATGAGGAAAGGGAAGATTACAGACTCAAAAAGTCTCTACTGGCCCAAACCATGGTGTGAGGGGTGGGTAAATGGTCTGTAAGGTGAAAATTGCCTGAAGATTTCTTGGTTCGTGTTAGTCTTTCTTCGTGGAGTAGGTCTCTTTCCTTGGACCAAGTTGCTGTGTCCCTCTGGTGAATTATTTGTTTACAAAATCTGAATCCTGGGAATCTGCTTCGTGAAATCTTGGATTTGAAGTTTGGACTTCACTCATGCTGGATGACCAGATGGGAACGTAAGTAAATCGGGGATAGCATTATGAAACTTAGAGCCAAGTGACACAGGGGACTGGGTGTGCACATACGATCCTTGGGCCATAAGCACAATTCTTTAGCTATAATACGTATAACCCGATTTTCCCTTATCTTTTTCCTTCATGTTGTAATAGCAGAACCTTATAGCAGGAACAGGGAGGGGGTTGAGTCACCTTCCCTGGAGGGATTTAAGGGGCAGGTGGATGAGGCACTGAGGGACATGGTTTAGTGTTTGATGGACTTGATCCTGTGGGTCTTTTCCAACCTGGCGATTCTACGATTACACGGAGAGGTTTACGTTGGATATTGGGAAAAAATTCTTTACAGAAGAAGGGCTGAAGGCCTTGCAGAGGCTGCACAGAGCCGTGGGGGAGTCTCCATACCTGGAGGGGTTAAAAAAAACCTGTGACTGTGACACTTTGGGACGTGGTTCAGCAAGTGGCAGGGATGGGCTGACGATTGGACCAGATGAACTTAGAGATCTTTTCCAACCTTGATGATTCTATGGTTCTACGATTCTGTTCTGTGATCATCAAACTCAATGAAGTCGCACGTTTATTTCAATACAATAAAACTCACTTGCAAAGCACAGTGACTTGTGCTGTGGGTCCCTCCCCTCTCCCGTCGCTGGCCCCACCACCCGCTCCCTCGGCCGGTGCCTCTCAGCTTGACCACAACCTTCCTGGCAGCCCTGCGGTGCGGCCACGGCTGGCACGTGAGGAGATGAAGCTGCCAAAGCCATTTCTTTTTTTGTTTAGTTTTGGGGTTTGTTTTTTGTTTGATTTTCATACTTTATGGATTTGGGGAGGTGGGGTTGGAGCTCAGCTGGAGGAGACAGAAACAGCAGATTTATTTTGGGGTTTTAGAGCTGTCAACTGGACTGGTGCTCCTGGGATGGCTTTAAAAAAGAGAAATTAGCTAAAACCCGTTGCTTTCCTTCAGAAACAGCGCTCGCCCTCATTTGCCTTGGGCTATTTATAAACTGTTTAGAAGGGCCACGATAACCCAAGCAGGATGCGGTGTCCCTACAAGGGACGTTACTTGGCCCATGGATAAACTGTTTGGGTTATTTAGGACATTTTCAAGCAGGGCTGCCTGTGAAGGTTGGAAATCTTTGCTAAGAATGAGACTGGGAAGATCACAGGGTCCAGCTTCAGTCGCCGAGCTGCTGGTTTTACGCTGAGGGTGCTGCTGTCTGGGTTTGGGATGCAGGAGGGTGGGTGATATGGAAGACCCTCGAGGCAGTGAGGGGCTGGAGCAGCAGCAGAAGTTCAGGGCAGATCAGCATTGGGTGGGTGATAAAGGAAAAAAAATCCACTCAACAACTCAAGCCACAGCGAACACAGCTCTGGAGTCAGGGGCAGTTGATAGGATCTTGTTGGAGCGAGTCTCCAGGAGGCCGTGAAGATGATCCATACAAGGACAGGATTAGAGAGTTGGGGTTGTTCCACCTGGAGAAGAGAAGGCTCTGGGGAGACCTTAGAGCTGCTGCCAGTGCTGAAAGGGGCTCCAAGAAAGCTGGGGAGGGGCTCTGGATCATGGACTGCAGAGAGAGGATGAGAGGAAACAGTTTTAAGCTGAAAGATAAGAGATTTAAATGAAATTTTAGGAAGAAATGTTTTGCTGTGAGGGTGGGGAGGCCCTGGCCCAGGTTGCCCAGAGCAGTGGTGGCTGCCCCATCCCTGGAGGGGTTCAGGCCAGGATGGATGGGGCTGAGAGCCCCTGATCCAGTGGGAGGTGTCCCTGCCCATGGCAGGGGTGGGACTGGGTGGGCTTTAAGGTCTCTTCTAACCCAAGCCATTCTGAGAGTCTGTAAAGGTCAGCTCAATACTTGGAGAAAGGGCCTCGGGCTCAGGGGGATGGTGCCAGCCAGGGCCCCTTGTCCTGTCTGCTCAGGCAGCTCCATGCTGAGGAAGCTGCTGCTCACTGTGCAAGGGATTCTATTATTATGATCTTTTATTCTCTCTTTTTTGGAGATGCAGCCAGAGCCCATGGGGCTCCTCAGGGGTTTGTGTATCCCTGTCACACTATTTCCCCTTCTGCACTTGCAGGCTCTCACTTTCTGTTTCAAGACTCTTTCTCTCCAGACTCTGCTTCTCAACTCTGTGTCCATGGGGTGCATTTCTGACCTCTACAGGCAGTTTCTTGGTGGCCCTATTCCCTTGACTATTTCAGTTTATCTTCTTTTTTTTTTTTTAAACAATTTTCTTCTTTTTTTTGAGGAGTTTGCCTGGGTGAGGTGGGTGCTGTGGGTCTGGGGCCAGCACTGCCGGGGTTTGCTCTGAATGGTTGTGGGCTCCTGGCTCCCGACCCTCCCAGAAGGACCTGCTGGCCCCAGAGATTCACTTTTCTTACGCAGGGACAGTGGAGAGGCTGGGGGCATTTCATAGAATCATAGAACAACCAGGTTGGAAGGGACCCATCAGATCATCGAGTCCAACCATTCCTATCAAACACTAAACCATGTCCCTCAGCACCTCGTTCACTTGTGCCTTAAACACCTCCAGGGAAGGTGAATCAACCACCTCCCTGGGCAACCTATTCCAATGCCTAATCACCCTTTCTGTGAAATTTTTTTTCTGATATCCAGCCTGAACCTCCCGTGGTGGAGCTTGAGGCCATTCCGTCTTGTCCTGTCCCCTGTCACTTGGGAGAAGAGCCCAGCTCCCTCCTCTCCACAAACTCCTTTCAAGGAGTTATAGAGAGCAATGAGGTGTCCCCTCAGCCTCCTCTTCTCCAGCCTAAACACCCCCAGCTCTCTCAGCCGTTCCTCATAAGGCCTGTTCTTCAGCCCCTTCACCAGCTTCATTGCTCTTCTCTGGACTTGCTTCAGAGCCTCAACATCCTTCTTGTGGTGAGGGGCCCAGAACTGAACACAGGATTCGAGGTTTGGTCTCAACAGAGCTGAGTACAGAGGGAGAATAACCTCCCAGCAGTGGCTGATCAGCCCTGCGTCTCAAATTGTTGAATAAGTTGGTGCAAAGAGCAGTGAATCTTGACCCGTGCTGATGCTTTTGGTGGGTACCAAACCTTGGGTCTGCCCATCACCTGCAGGTACCCAAACCATTGGGTTCTGGTACTGAAATCTCAACTCCAAGGTTGTCACCTCTCCATCCCCAGAGTTTTTGTGGCCCTTTCCCATGGGTTTTGCCAGCGATGGGAGAGGCCGTGTTTGCGCAGGATTTGCATTCGTGCTGTGCAGGAAGGGCCGTGGCACCCGTGGCCGCTCCTTGATCCCCGACCAGCCGCTGTTTCCTCCCTGCGTGGGGCCAAGCTGGGGGGAACTTGGCCTCGGCAGCAGCAGAGACACAGGGCTCCGTGGTGAGTGGGAGAGGACTGGGAGTGGGGGGAGAGAGGGCTGACCCCACAGAGAGCCCCCTGTCCCTTTGCTGGACACCCCAGTATGTGTGTCACCCCGTGCCCTGCCCCATGGTGTGCGTGCAGCCCCTGGTGTCCTGTCCCACTGCACAGCTGTGACACCCCAGGGCACTGCCTGATGACGCAGACCCCCTGCCCACCCACGATGCCCTCACTGCGCTGCCCCAATGCCCACACATCCCCTCCCTGCCCAAGTCATAGCCCTCCCCATTGCATGTGGGTTCCTGCTGTTGCATATCCCCACATGCCACCCCCACACCCCCAAAGTGCACTTTGCCAGAACCTTCATGTGCCCCACTGTCCCCAGAATGTCCCCTCCCCATGGCGCCCAGTGGCACGGCAGGCTGCTCCCCCGGCTTTGGGGTGCCAGAGTTCCCCAAAAGCCTGCAAGGGGGACACACCATGGCTGTAGCAGCATGAACAGCTGCACAAGGTGAGATTTTTCCCAGGAACAAGAGCAGGGGCTGTTTCCCATGGTCCTGCCCCTATGTCCTCACCTGCCTGATGGGCCATGTCCCCATGTGGAACAGCTCTTGGTGCTTGGTGCCAACGATGCCCCTGCTCCCCCCAGGCATACCCTGGGGTTTTTTAATTGGTGGCCACCCCAGACCAAGCTGATGATTTTGAAGGCTGGTGGTGACACCGTGACAGCATCCCCAGCTGCAAGTGCCAGCCCTGCATCCCCCTGCGTGCGTTGCCATGTCACCTGTACAGGTACCCCCGGCTCAGGTGTGAGCTGGTGGTGGCCACACTAGCCCCTTGGGTCCCTGTCCCGGTGCACCATCGAGTTCTTCCAGTACATCCCATGTGAATCTATCCTACATCCCCACTGTAACTGGAAGCTTGTCACCCTCTTCTCTGGCTGTGGCCCCTGCTATCTCCCTCTGTCCCCACGCCTTCAAAGGCTTAAAAATCCCCATTGCATCAGCAGGGTGAGTGTCACCCGTGGGTGCACTTTGAGCCCAACTCCCTTGGTTTCCTGATGTGATTCAGATGTTTCCTGCCCCCTCAATGCCCCCAGGAGCGGGGGACACTCAGGCTTCTTTCCAGTTAGCACAACACTTTTTCATAGAATCATAGAACAACCAGCTTGGAAGAGACACACAGGATCATTGAGTCCAACCGTTCCTATCAAACACTAAACCATGTCCCTCAGCACCTCGTTCACTTGTGCCTTAAACACCTCCAGGGAAGGTGAATCAACCACCTCCCTGGGCAGCCTCTGACAGTGCCCAATCACCCTTTCTGTGAAAAACTTTTTCCTAATGTCCAGTCTGAACCTCCCCTTGCGGAGCTTGAGGCCATTCCCTCTTGTCCTGTCCCCTGTCACTTGGGAGAAGAGCCCAGCTCCCTCCTCTCCACAACCTCCTTTCAGGGAGTTGGAGAGAGCAATGAGGTCTCCCCTCAGCCTCCTCTTCTCCAGCCTAAACACCCCCAGCTCTCTCAGACGTTCCTCATAAGGCCTGTTCTCCAGCCCCTTCACCAGCTTTGTAGCTCTTCTCTGGACTCGCTCCAGAGCCTCAACATCCTTCTTGCGGTGAGGGGCCCACAACTGAACAAAGGATTTGAGGAGCAGTCTCACCAGTGCTGAGTACAGAGGGAGAATCACCTCCCTGGACCTGCTGGTCACACCATTTCTGATCCAAGCCAGGATGCCATTGGCCTTCTTGGCTACCTGGGCCACTGCTGCCTCATGTTCAGTCGCTGTCAACCAACACCCCCAGGTCCTTCTCTTCCAGGTACTTTCCAGCCAGACTTCTCCCAGTCTCTGGCTGCTCATGGTTGTTGTGCCCCAAGTGCAGGACCTGACATTTGCCTGTGTTAAACCTCCTGCCATTGGTTTCAGCCCAGTGATCCAGCCTGTTCAGATCCCTCCTCACCTTTAGTAGATCCACGCTTACACTTTTTGCTGGGTTGTTGATTCTGGGGCTGGCTGGGAGCTTCTTGCTCCTCTCATTGCTTCCTTTCAGGTTTTTTGGGGGTATTGCTTTTATTTTTTCAGTTATGTTCAGCCATGCTCTTTGAGGACAGCTCTTGCCTCACAAAAATAATGAATTAGCTAGAAAAACATGTCTTTTGATGGTTGTTCCCAAAATGCTTGCCCAGGACCCTCGTGCTCGGTGTCAGCTTGGTGAGGCTTCCCAACCCCTAGAGCAACTCCCAGCTGCTCTGTGCTCATGGCTGTCCTCCAACTGAGCTCCTGTGCCTTCGTGACGCAGAAATCCCCACACTTGCAAGGATTTGTTAGGCAAATTCCACCCCTGGCCACTGTGGAGGCACAACTGGCCACCCAGCACGGGCTCTGGGAGGCTGTGTGGGTCCAGGCCGGGGGACCCTGCTCAGATCACCCCCACTTCAGGGAGATGTGGGGACCTTCACGTGCATCCCAACCAGGGTGGGATCTGCGCTGTGATACTCCAAAACCCCCCAACACGTGTCTTGTTGCTCCTAATTTTTTGGTCATAGACAGCTGCTTTTCATAGAATCATAGAACAACCAGGTTGCAAGGGACCCATCGGATCTTCTAGTCCAACCATTCCTATCAAACACTAAACCAAGTCCCTCAAGACCTCATCCACCTGTGCCTTAAACACCTCCAGGGAAGGGGAATCAACCACCTCCCTGGGCAGCCTATTCCAATGCCCAATGACTCTTTCTGTGAAAAACTTCCTCCTAATCTCTAGCCTAAATCTCCCCTGGTGGAGCTTGAGGCTATTCCCTCTTGTCCTGTCCCCTGTCACTTGGGAGAAGAGGCCTTTTTTTCCTTTTGCAGGGAATGGGTTCTGGCTGATGTTTTATCCTGAAACATGAGCTTAGCCAACAAGAGGTTGCTTTGGGCTGCTCTGGCTTTGCCAAATGGGCTTCTTTTCCAGGGAAAAGCCTTGGCCAGGTTGTGCAATTGGAAGTGAGAGGCTGAGGGGATGAATTTGATAGGGCTAAAGAAAAGCCGAGCTGCAGGTGGAGATGAGAACCAGCTGCCCTGAAGAGCATTGGTCCTGCAAGGTGCGGAAAACCCCTCCCTGCTTCCTTCTCTCTCTGAAAGCAGCTGGTGGGAGAAGCATTTTTTCATGGGGGAGTTTTTGCACAGTGAAGGGTTCAAGGTCCCCACACTTTCTCTTCCCAAGGTTGGTCCCACAGGGACTGCACAGCCTGGCCTGGTTCTTCCTGTGGCCTGGTTCTTCCCAATGGCATCCTGGCTTGTATCAGAAATGGTGTGACCAGCAGGGCCAGGGAGGTGATTCTCCCTCTGGACTCAGCACTGGTGAGATCGCTTCTCGAACCCTGTGTTCAGTTGTGGGCCCCTCAGCACAAGAAGGATGTTGAGGCTCTGGAGCGAGTCCAGAGAAGAGCAATGAAGCTGGTGAAGGGGCTGGAGAACAGGCCCTATGAGGAGCGTCTGAGAGAGCTGGGGGTGTTTAGCCTGGAGAAGAGGAGGCTGAGAGGAGACCTCATTACTCTCTCCAACTCCCTGAAAGGAGGTTGTAGAGAGGAGGGAGCTGGGCTCTTCTCCCAAGTGCCAGGGGACAGGGCAAGAGGGAATGGCCTCAAACTCTGCCAGGGGAGATTTAGGCTGGAGATTAGGAGGAAGTTTTTCACACAGAGGGTGATTGGGCAGTGTCAGAGGCTGCCCAGGGAGGTGGTTGATTCCCCTTCCCTGGAGGTGTTTAAGGGATGGGTGGATGAGGTGCTGAGGGACATGGTTTAGTGTTTGATAGGAATGGTTGGACTAGAAGATCTGATGGGTCCCTTCCAACCTGGTTGTTCCATGATTCTATGATTCCCACATCCCATCCCTCTGCAGTGGTGCTGGGGGCTGCGAAGGGGTCAAAAGCCTCACCTGGGGATGTGAGCAGCAGAGCAGGAGTCCAGGGACAGACAAATTGGCTTCTCAGGAATTGCTATTTTTTTTCCCAGACTCACTATTTTTTCCCTGTGTTCTCTTGCTCTCCTTGTTTGTCCCACTCACCCCCCAGCTGCACCAGTGCTGGCTCAGCCCCGATAACCTCTCTTCACAGCTTCATCTCTTTGACCTTTCCAGGTGAACGTCCCTGGGCTAAGAACACCTAGAGGGTGGGGATGTTTTGCCCAAACTCAGGGCTTTTAAGGCCATGTGGCCGATGAGCTCATCCCGCTGCTCTGTGTCCATCCCACCAGGGCCGCCTGGTATTCGTGTTTCTTCGCACGATGCCACCGTGACGGCAGCAGCCGAGGAGGGCTTTGAGCAAGAGGAGGGAGAGAAAACTGTCCAGCAGTGGCCGTCCAGCGTATTAGGAGAAGGAAGTGCTGCCGTTGGGCCACTCCTCCTCGCCATTTCCTCTGCGCGCTTGGGTTTTCATACGGGTGAGAGAGAAGGGAGCAGAGGAGCAGCCGGTCTGTCTGAGGCTGGACGCTGGGCTCGGTGGTTGGAAGGAGGCACCGGCAGCTGGCCCGGCGAGAGACGCTGTGGGTATCTGCGCTCGTCCGCCTTCCCCACCCTGCAGTGGGTCACTGGGACACCCCTCGGCTTTGGCCGCTTCGAGCTCCATCCCTGCCACACTTCTGCTCATCCTCAATGGCCCCTTTCTGCCAAACCCCATCCCAGTTTTATGGGGACCCTTCTGCTTCCGCTGGTTTTGGATGCTCTGGGCTCTTCCTCTCCGCTTGCTGCCTTTCCTGTCGGTCTCAGTCTTTGGGGCTCAGTCGGGTGTGGGGGCCGGTGGGTTTTTGTGGCCAACAGACTCTGGGGGTGGCCCAGGTGGGTTTTGCATCACCCTTGCACTGTGTTTTCAGGGAGGGTGACTACCTGCGTGCCCCAACCTCGAGCTGTGAAGCAAATCAGCTTTCTCAGTTTGTTCCTCAGCAGTGCCCCCAGGAGCTGCGACTCGGGGTACTGCGACCGTGCCCTGCTCTGGGACCATGCCAGCCTCTGACAGGATTTCTGCTCCTGGCCACTGACACCCATTGATCTGCATGCCTTCTACTGGAAGGGGCTGTTTGGCTCTACTTTTTCCCCTGGAGCTGCTCAGCTTTGGGTGAGGGATTGGCTTTCAGTGGCAGGATCAGCCTTTGGGTTTTTCCAGCCAGTCCCTTTTCCCAGCAGCTTTGCTAACTCCAAGGGCTTGAGTTTTGGGTGCAGTTCCCTCCTCTCCGATGCTGTTCTTAGGAGTCAGTGCTTTCACTGGAGACATTTCCCTGGCCGGCAGACACCTCCTGCAAACCGGGCACTTCCCACCCTCAAACGCCATCGACCGGTGGCTCCCCCGTCCCACTCCCTCGTGGCCTGGCTGCCTCTGTCTGCCCACGCAGGCTCCTTTGTTGTGGAAACCTTGTTTTGGCAGGAGCAGGGTGACACACGAATGCAAATGTTAGGGGGGAAAATCTCCATGAGGAAAGCTGGAGCTTTCTCCGGAGCGTTTCCAACTGGAAGTCTCCCCGCGACGCAGCCAGACTCGGACAGAGCAGTGACTAATGGTGTTTACACGAGTGCTTCTGATGCTGTGGACCTAATGGTCGGGTTCATTTTTCCTATTGCTTTCATCAAACACCTAATTACATTGCTGAAAGCAGAGTTCTCCAAGCTGGCAGTGCCACCGCGCTGGCACAGCTGCCTGCCCTGGCCCCGATCCGGCACGGAGAAGCGGGGGCTGCTCTTACAAAATGCGAGTCCTGTGTAAATTGCAGCAGGTATTAGGAACTGAGTCATGGTATTCATGGATTATTATCTGCGTGACTGGACAGATTTCTTGCTGAGGATGGGATTTGGGCCTCCCACCCTGCTCTGCTTGGCTCCTCCGGAGGGCTGGGCGCCGCTTGCCCAGTGGGTTGGATGTCGGAGGGCCCGATGGGTCGGATGTGCTGTTTGGGCTGTCGGGAAAGAGGGTCAAGAGCATCTCCCAGCTAATGAGCGCTCAATCCTTCCCTTCCCCCTGGGTCTTGTGGGGCCCTCGGGCTCCCTGTGCAGACAGAGCAGTGGTGGGAGAGTTGGCTTCAGTGTTGAGGAGCTGAACCCCTTTGTGCTTTAACTGGAGTGGCAGCTGCAAGGGAGTGTTTGGGATGTCTTCTTCTGCACTGCCGGCATCCATCTGCTCCTTAAACCTTTTCCTATAGCTCCTACAGCTCCCTTTACCCCTTCTACACCTGTGGGCTTGGGGCTGAGCAAGCTTCGCTGGCTGTCCCCACTTCTTCGGACCTGCTGGTCTGTGCCACCGCAGCTGCTCCCCAGCAGCTTTGGGGACCTGCCAGGCCTGTGTGAGCACAGCAAAACGTGTAAGAGAGAAAGAAGCAGGGGTGTGACTCTGGGGTGGGCTGAGGACACTGCTGGGGTCTGGTGGCATCCCCGGCAGTGGTGTGCAGGTGGCTGTGGTCTCCAGTCCTCCTGTCTAGCCGCCTCTCTGCCTGTTAACAAGAATCTTGTCCGGCTGGTTTAGCTCTGGGCATGGCCAAATCCTGCACACAGTCAGCAATTAGCACTCGGAGCTAATTGCTGTACAGCAATAGCTCGTCCAGTGATTAGCACTGGGGGAGCCGCTCGCCCCGGCTTTGTTCCCAAGATGATCCGGCTGCCGGCACATGGTACAGAAACCAACTTGTTCCTGGGGCTGGGACACAGGCTTTGCTCGGTATGTCCTGGTGTTTTGTTGGAGCTGGGAAAGGAGCTGGGCAAAGCGAGGAAGTGGCTGCGAGTGTTTCCCAGCACCTGCAGCTCCCTGTGCCGCTTCCCCTTGGCTCGCTCCGTGCCAGTGGGCAGCTGCCTGCGTCAGCCCCATGGTGAGGAAGTAAAACCTTCTCTGGAGCGTGACATTCTGCAGGTTAGTGACTTCCTGCCACGCTGAAGCCAGTTAATAACAAACCCTTTGGGGACCTCCTCCTCCTCCTCCCCAGAGACGTGCTTTTGGCCAGAGCCAGTGTTGATCTTTCTGGGCGGCTAATGAGAGCGGCTTTCCTCGCCCAGCCCGCTCTGCCTTCCTGCTCTTGAGGCTGGCAGTGTCACCACAGCAAACTGTCCCCTTGCGTCAGTGCTGCTGTGGTCGGGTGGCAGTGGGGAAATGCCCTCCCCCTGTGACACAGCTTCTGCCACTCCTGCCTTGCTGCGGGCAGGGACGGAGCCGTCCCTGGAGCTGCAGCACGTGGAGGTGGGCGCAGGGGCTTGTGCTTTGTGGCTGCATCGAGGCCTGGGAAGCTGTTTTCTCCCAAAGGCATCTCTGCTGGATCCCTGCCTCTTGTCATCGTGTCCTGCTGCTGGTGCTCATCCTCTCCTCTTCCTCCCTGTTGGCCAACTGAGGTTTGTCCATGTGTTCTTTACATACATGGGTTTGCCTAGGGGTATGCGTGACCCTCCATGTGGCTCTGGGGTCTCCTGTGGGAAGGACCCAGTGGCTGCTGCAGGTCCAGGGGTGCAAGGGTGTGAGCAGGTGTGGCAGTGAAAGGGGCTGTTGATACAAGAAGTAGTTACTTTCTGGAGTGAGTCTAGAGAAGAGCAATGAAGCTGGGGAAGGGGCTGGAGAACAGGCCCTTTGAGGAGCGGCTGAGAGAGCTGGGGGTGTTTATCCTGGAGAAGAGGAGGCTGAGAGGAGACCTCATTGCCCTCTACAACTACCTGAAAGGAGGTTGTGGAGAGGAGGGAGCTGGGCTCTTCTCCCAAGTGACAGAGGACAGGACGAGAGGGAATGGCCTCAAGCTCCACCAGGGGAGGTCTGGGTTGAACATTAGGAAAAATTTTTTCCCAGAAAGGGTGATTGGGCAGTAGCAGAGGCTGCCCAGTGAGGTGGTTGATTCACCTTCCCTGGAGGTGTTTAAGGGATAGGTGGACGAGGTGCTGAGGGACGTGGTTTAGTGTTTGATGGGAATTGTTGGACTCAATGATCCTGTATGTATCTTCCAACCTGGTTGTTCTATGATTCTATTACAAAAAGCTGAATATTTTGATTTAAGCTAAAGTAGGATTAAGTTTTGTCTAGGCAACTGTGGGGTTTTTGAAACTTAGAATGTCCCCCTGATAGCAGGCTTTCCTTCTCTGATAGCGTGTTTTCCTTTAGACAGTGTTTTCCAGACATTGTTCATTCTTTGAAGATGAGAACATCTTGTATGAGTTATCATTTGTGCTGAGCAGATGTCTCTTCTTCTGTAATCGCCTCTGTTTGGCTCTTCTTCCTATCTTAAAGGCAAGGTCAGCAGAGAGCTGGAGCCAGCTTCCAATTAGCAAGAGGTTTGACTGTTGCAAAGTTTTATAACAACATTGAAATCAGACCTTGGAAAGTAATAGAATATGCATGAGATTTCTGGGCACATTTATACATATGCATGTGAGTGGGAAATACATTTCGTAACCAGTCTTGTCACACACGATGGATGGAGGTCACTTCCTCACATTGCTCAGGCTCGATAGAGGATGTTTTCTAAATCTCCAAAACAAGTCTTAGAGGGTTTATTTGCATTTTTGGTGTCACTGTGGGGGTAGGAGGTCTGTGGTGCCGTGGGGCAGCCCCACTCCTCTCTCCAGAGCCATGAGCTGCTGGCAGGCTCGGTCACAACCACATGGGTTCTCTGTAAGCTGCCTGAGCCCCCAGGGACAGCCTGAACGCTGCCTGGATGCTGCTGTTGTCTCTCCTCCCTGCCTACCCATGGCAGAGCCAGGAAAAATCCCCCTTCCAGGGGAGATGCCGTGCGATCGCAGCCTGTATGGTGCGAGCGTTTCCACACCCTGAAAGGTCCCTGCAGGTGCGTGAGTGACTGGTGCCTGTGGGGTGTACGTGAGCATGCGCCTGTGCTGGGGCTGAGGTTTGGTTTGCTGTCTGGCTTATATTTAGCAGCATAAGGAAACAGGACTGGGCAGCTCTGGCTGGAACCACAGGGCTGTCTGCCTGATGTCCTGCCTCTTGCTCGTGGCAGCGTTTAGTTAAGCCCTTGGCTTCTACTCCAGCCAGCTCCAGGCTTTCCTCCCCCATATGAAGGCAGGGTTGGTTTTGTGATATGCATCAATTTGCATTTATTTACACTGAATTCCTTCTGTAGTTTTGCGTGTCCGGAGTGTGTTCCAGAGAGTTGGCTTAGATCTCAAAGTCTCTCTCTGAAACCTTGTTGCTGCTGATTGCCACAGGTAATTGTTCTGCCTGTTAGAAAGTGGGATGTTGATCTAATTTGTCTCTGATTTGTCGCTTCCTGATCTTACAAAGGTCAATTTTACATTGTTCTTTTCTTTTTAAGAAAGAAAATGATGTGAATGGGCTGCAAGAACCAGACGAGATGGATGGAGAGCTACCCAGCGCTGAGGTGGATGGAGAAGCATCCTCTGCCACAGAGAATGTGGGAGGAGAGATGCCCCGTGAGGCGAGCGGGACTGAAGGAGAAATTTCCTGCACTGAGAGTGACGCAGAAGGAGAGATGCCCCAAGCTGAACCCAACACAAAAGAGGAGGCACCTTGTGCTGAGAGCAGTGTGGAAGGAGAACTGCCCAGCACTGACAGCAATGGGGAAGGGGAGGTGCCCTGCGCAGAGAGTGATGCAAAAGGAGAGGCATCTTGCTATGAGAGCGATGAGGAAGAAGTACCCGATACTGAGGTCCCTGCTGCTTCCAAGAAAATGTCTTCTATTTCTTTTCCCTTGCGAGCAGTTATCCGCCTGCGCCGACAGTACTGGCTGCACAAGAAAAGCCGCCTGCATCTAGAGCTCCCTCGAGAAAAATCTTCAGAGCTCGTCCACACAAGGCTGCTCCAAAGGCAGCTTTCCCTGAACCGAACTAGTCTGTACGGCCCTTCCATGTCCTTATTTAATCAGTCCAGCTTTGAAACTTCCCGATACTTCACCTTTGACACGTCCGTGGAGCAATGTGCTATGAAAAAATGCAAGCGGAAAAAGAATCGAAGGAAATCTAGGATAGTCTTGTATCCAGATAAAACAAAAAGATACCTTCCAACGGAGGAGAAGAGCAAGGCCAAACGCTGCCTCCTCTTGCTCATTGTCATTATCTTCTTCCAGATTCTCAATGCGATAGAGAACCTGGATGATAACCTCCAAAAATACGACCTAGACGGGTTGGAGAAGACGATGCACCGGGAAGTGTTTGGTCAGAAGGTTGCGGTGGAAAGTATTATGGAATTACTCAAAGACTATCTGGCTACCCACATCCACAACAAGCCTCTAGTAATCTCTTTAACTGGCCCGACGGGAGTTGGGAAGAGTCATGTTGGCTGGCTGCTGGCCAAACATTTTCGTTCCGTCATGGACAATGACTTTGTGCTTCAGTACTTCGTTATGCATCACTGCCCCAGTGGGGTGGCGCCTCTTACTTGCGAAACAGATTTGTCTAAGAAAATTTCTGACATGGTTACAAGAGCTGAAATAGAAGAGAAGATACCGTTGTTTATCCTGGACGAGGTCGAACTCATGTCTCCAGTCCTGCTGGATGCTCTCAGCCGATTCTTTGAACCCAATCAAACCAACGAGTTCCTCAATGCCATCTATATTTTAATAAGCAACATAGGAGGTGGGGAAATAATGAAGTTTGTCATCCAGAATGCATCCGCTGAGCTTCTGCATCAACAAAGGGGACTTGAAGAACTGCTGAGCATTGTCCAGCCTGTACTGATCGATGCCCACCCTCTCTGGAAATCTGCGGAGATCGTCCCGTTCATTCTTCTGGAGAAAAGTCATGTCATAAACTGCTTCCTAGAGGAGATGAGGAGGGAAGGGCTCTATCCCGACCAGAAGCATATTGAACATTTAGCAAATCAGCTCAGTTACTACACTACAGGGGACAAGCAGTACTCTAGGATGGGCTGCAAGCAGGTTGTGGCTCAAGTCAACCTGCTGTAGTGACCTAGCGAAGAGACCGAGTCCTGCTTTCAGGATTTGCACTGTTCTGGGCTTACGGAGGAGCAGGTTACAGCAAGCTGTGCGCAAGGTGTCCTGCCTCAGGCCTCCACTGGCTCCGTCCTGTTAGAGGTAGAGTGACCACAGCCCGGAATCCTCTGCAGTGTGGTCTCTGTTCTCCTCCAGACGTTTCATTTATTCCTAATGTTCTGTGAATGAGGCATGGGCAATGAAGCCCAAGCAACCTCCCATTAATGGTGAGAAGCTTTATTCCTCGCGTGCTCGTTTGGAATACTTTGTCATTAAGGAATTGTGAGATGGAACAGACGCTGTGGGATATAAACAGGAGGAGGAAATAGTTTAACTGGTTACTGTCCCTGCAGTACACATCACCATGTCTCACTCCTTCTCCAGGCTCACAGTCTTCAGCTCGTGGCTTTTCCTGGTCCTGCTGGTGAAATGCAGAGCAGAGGCTGTACTGGACACCTGGGAGAGCTGAGAGAATTTCTGGCTCTCATCCCCAAATGTGTGGGCAGTCAGAGCTCCGTTTTCTCCAGCTCCTACATGACCACATGCTCCAGAGACTGCTTTTTGGACCCGTTCCTGAGCTGTTGCTCTTCTGAGCTCATACCTGAGCTCACTTTTGGCACCTCCAGCATGATTTCTGCCCTCCAAGTCTGTTTGGGCTCGCCTCGAAGACTGCTTGGTTGTGCCAGTCTGTGCAGCAATCACCGCCGGATTGTTTCAGGTCTGGGGGTGGCAACTCATCCTGAGAGCTTTTCTGCTTTTTCCTGCTGGGTACTCTTCACCACACTCATTATCTAGAAAGCCCAAAATAGCAACTGACATATATTAAGCAACACACACTGGAAAAGACAATTTAGGCTGTCTGGGCTGCCTGCGGAGGGGATCCTGGGCTCATTCCCAGTCGTGTGAGGCCAAGGAGAGGTTCTTTGCCGTTGAGACCTGAAGCACCTCATGGAAAACATGTCCTTGTTTTGTGCAGGCAAATGGACCAGGTATTTGTGACATTGCTCTTCCAGGTTTTGGTTTTGTGCCTAAACCCCTTCTACAATTTGCTGTGAATTACCGTGTCCATAATCCCATGGATGTTTGCACTGGCTGATTTGCCTCTTTCTAGTTGTTGGTCTCCAAAGACTTCCATCATAAACTCCTTCTTCCAGAGCTATTGTCAGGAATAAATCCAGACTACCCTGAATAAAATCACCCAAAGTGCATTTCCTTTATCTGCCTGAACTGTGGTTTTCTTCCCAAGTGTCTCTTCTGGACTGACGGGCCTTGCTTTTGCTTCCCAGTGACTTGGATTGGGAGTAAGGTCTTCAGCTTTGCTGTGTGGTTTTTGCAGACCACCTTGATGCAGTGTGTGTGCAGCTCCTCAGGGTAACCAGAGCTGAAAGCCACACAGTGCAGCAGTGCCAAAAGCTGCGTGCACAGCTCCTCTGTCCCCAGAGCCACACAGTGGGGACCGGGCGGGAGACCGAGGAAGTATAACAACAGCTGAGGTGGTGCTGGGTTGGTAAGCCTGTCCATGGCTTCTCCTCTTGAGATTATCCAGTGGAGAAGCGTTTTTCTCTGGCACACAATCCATGAGAGCAGTGGGGCAGAGAGCAGGAACGCTGCTTGCACAGCTTCGAAAGGCTCCAAGTTGAACTAAGCAAGTGATAGGAATGGTTGGACTCAATGATCCGGTGGGTCTCTTCCAACCTGGTGATTCTATGATTCTAAGTGTCCACAACAAGCAATGTGTACGAGCTGATTTCCGTAGCTTAGCAAGACTTTACCACCAGGACAGATAATATATTTTTATCCTGGATAGGAAACAAACAGCCTGGGGACAAGGATCCTCCTCCTCATCCAGCTGAGAGAGAGGACAGAGGGTGTGTTTTCCTGGTTTCTTCTGCTGAGGTCTCCCATTTCTAGGAGAGGAATTTAAAGCCTTAGACTATGACGGGGGAGGTAAGTGCCACCCATACTGCCTGGATTTGAATGAATCATAGAATCATAGAACAACCAGGTTGGAAGGGACCCATCAGATCTTCAAGTCCAAGCATTCCTATCAAACACTAAACCAAGTCCCTCAAGACCTCATCCACCCGTGCCTTAAACCCCTCCAGGGAAGGGGAATCAACCACCTCCCTGGGCAGCCTATTCCAATGCCCAATGACCCTCTGTGTGAAAAACTTCCTCCTAATCTCTAGCCTAAATCTCCCCTGGCGGAGCTTTGAGGGCATTCCCTCTTGTCCTGTCCCCTGTCACTTGGGAGAAGAGGCCAGAAGAGTGCTGGAAATGCCAGCAGTGTCTGTAGTGCCAGGCTGCGCTGGTGCTGAAGAGGCATGTTGCATTGCAGGTGGCTTTTGTGGTGGCATCAGGACAAGCAGTGGCACTGATGCCAATGCTGCCTTCACAAGGGAGAGTGTCGGGCTCCCAAGGGCTGTAGGAACCATGGGAATGCCTGAGATGTTTCGGTGAGGATTTAGACTTGTTTTTGGATGTCTGCACTTGCAGCCCACCCACAGGGTGTTTAATTGTGCTGCAGGCTCCTGGTTGTCTCTGAATGAACCATCACCCTGTGCAAGAGGGGAGAGTGACTGTGAGTGGAGCTGGGTGTCTGCACAGCTTGTTTTCATCCTGCAAAGATTTCTCCAGCCCTAAGCTAGGAGTCCCAACCCTGCCCTGGGTGAAATGGATGAGTTTTGCTGAGGCACCAGCCTTTGTACCTCCCTCAAGCTGTGTACTGGGCAGCTCTGGGCTCATCCTGAACAACTCAACAACCCTGGGCTCAGTAGAGTAGGGTTCTTCATGCCTCTACGTGAGGAGATTGGGGACATCTCAGTGTGTCTGGCCTCTCACTTCCACCTTACCCCACTTCTACACATCTAGATATTAGGAGGAAATTTTGCACAGAAAGGATCATTGGGCATTGGAACAGGCTGCCCAGGGAGGAGGTTGAGTCATTTTCCCTGCAGGTGTTTAAGGGACGGGTGGACAAGGTGCTGAGGGACATGGTTTAGTTTTTGATAGGAATGGTTGGACTCAATGATCCGGTGGGTCTCTTCCAACCTGGTGATTCTATGAGTCTATGATTCTATGACATCAGCTTCATCCCAAGGCAAAGATGTCCCAACTATTTTGCAAAAGGCATGGATGCACAGGTTCCTTGTGCTCCTTGAGGACCTGCTGAAGTCTTTGCCTCCCAAAAAGCTCCTCTCAGTGCTAAGACATGGGGCTTAGCTTTCTGCTGCATGAATCATAGAATCATAGAATCACAGAACAACCAGGTTGGAAGAGACCCATCGGATCTTCTAGTCCTTTCAGGTAATTGTAGAGAGCAATGAGGTCTCCCCTCAGCCTCCTCTTCTCCAGGATAAACACCCCCAGCTCTCTCAGCCACTCCTCATAAGGCCTGTTCTCTAGCCCCTTCACCAGCTTCGTTGCTCTTCTCTGGACTTGCTCCAGAGCCTCCACATCCTTCTTGTGCTGAGGGGCCCACAACTGAACACAGGATTCAAGGAGTGGCCTCACCAGTGCTGAGTACAGAGGGAGAAGAACCTCCCTGGACCTCCTGGTCACACTGTTTCTGATCCAAGCCAGGATGCCATTGGCCTTCTTGGCCACCTGGGCACACTGCTGGCTCATGGTCAGTCGGCTGTCGACCAACACCCCCAGGTCTTTCTCCTCCTGAAGAAGACTGTCTCACCTCTGGGTCAGTGCCAGAGAGGACCCTCTGGCCAGTCCTACACACGTGCCAGCCCTCCCTACAATCCCAGCCCCCATGGCAGCTTGTACCTCTGGAAGCCTCTCATCACATACACACACAAAAAAAAAAAAACCCAAAAAAAATGTACAGGAACCTCCAGGCCATGGAAAGGACTTTCCCTGCTAGAAGATAAAGATATCTGGTCAGGTTGTCCCCCATCCCAGCTTGCCCCAAGACTTGAACAGCGGAACATCATGGGCTGCGGTAAGGGAGGAAAGAGCAAGGACAGCTCAGGTAAGGTAGAACTTTCCCAATAGCTACGAGTGATGCAATTAATCCAAGAGTGCAAAGGGAAATGTCTGCAATGGCTTTTGAGACTGCATGGTGATGGGGTGAGTCTGAAAGGTGGAGAGAGGACAAGCAAGGAGGAGGAGGCACAGGCAAATACGGCAGCAAATGCATTACCTCTGAGTATATAGAAGAGATGGGAGGAAGAGCACATTCCAGATTATGACTGTAGGATCTTATTTTGTCCTGTGACAAGATATTCGAGGAATAGCTGTTAACCGTTACTGGGATGAACTAGAAAGAATTTTCTAGATGTGGGGAAATTCAGTATTGCCCAATCATAGAATCATAGAACAACCAGGTTGGAAGAGACCCATCGGATCATCACGTCCAACCATGGTGGAGAGAACAGTGTGGGGTGGGCGATTCCCTGTCCATTCAATTTGGAAGGCATGCTAAGCATTGCAGAAGACAGGCTTGGGATGAAAAGCATAAATTAGAGGAAAGATCTGAAAGAAAGTGCAGCAGAGGAGGCTGAGAGTGAGCAAACGCACGTTCCGGGATGGGCAGGGTGAAAGGCTGGAAGGAAAACAAGCCTTGGGGGGGAGATGGCAGCACTCACGCTCTGCACGAGGAGTAATCCCATAGCGTTGTGAGAAAGGCAAACATCCCATTAAAATGTATAAATAGGTGTGTTGCATATAGAGGGGATGAAGTAATGCAGGACCGAGCACGGTGCCTCCTGGAGCATTGAGGCCTTATTTGGGCACTCGCCTGGCGAAGGAGCCCCGGGAGCTGCTCCACACCAGCCGTCTCGCCCACAAACCGGAGCTGCAGGAGGGGAGCCAGCGAGGGGGGTTGGTGCAGCCCAGGGAAAAGTTTCAGGTGAAGCACGATAAGAGGTTTCAAATACGCAAATGACTGGCAGAAAGGAGACAGTGGTGCTTGGTTCGCCCAGTCCTCCTTGAGTGCAGGGTGGGGAGTTGGCTCCAGAGAGGGAGACTGAGGTTAAACTGTAGGAAAACTGCTGCGGCTGCAGAAATGAAGCACTAAAATGGAGCGATTAGAGCGGCTGTGGGGTTGCTGCTGCCCAACTAGAGACAGAGGAAGGATGGTTCCTCATAAGGCCTGTTCTCCAGCCCCTTCACCAGCTTTGAGCCCAGAGAAAAGCAACGAAGCTGGTGAAGGGGCTGGAGAACAGGCCTTATGAGGAATGGCTGAGAGAGCTGGGGGTGTTTAGCCTGGAGAAGAGGAGGCTGAGGAGAGACCTCATTGCTCTCTACAAATACCTGAAAGGAGGTTGTGGAGAGGAGGGAGCTGGGCTCTTCTCCCAAGTGACAGGGGACAGGATGAGAGGGAATGGTTTCAAGCTCTGCCAGGGGAGGTTTAGGGTGGACATTAGGAAAAAAATTCACAGAAAGGGCCACTGGGCAGTGGCAGAGGCTGCCCAGAGAGGTGTTTGATTCAACTTCCCTGGAGGTATTTAAAGGATGGGTGATGAGGTGATGAGGGGCATGGTTTAATGATCAATAGGAACAGTTGGACTCAATGATACAGTGGGTCCATTCCAATCTAGTGATTCTATGATTCTATGGTTTAGCCAGAACTGTAAGATGCTCCCTCAGTGGTCTCACAGGGTCCCACTTTGCCCATCGTCTGTCACCCCTTGAGATCACACTGGTTAAACGTTACTCCTCTGTAATGGATTTGTTCAGCTATTAAAATACCTGATTTAAGTGCAAACTTCCAGGCATCAGCATCTGAAAACTGTCAGCCTGGGAAGGTGTGGTGAGGTTCACAAGTGATTTCCCAAATGAATTGGTTTCCCAGGTGGGATGTGTTAGAATGACAAGGGATTCAGCCAGCATTGAAACCAGTGTTAGCAGAAGAGTTAATTACAGAACTAAACTAATCTAGGATCCTGATTGCTTCCCCTTGACACTTTTCCCTTATTGATTCAATTTATTAATAGATTTATTTACTAATATTAATAGGTAGGGCTACCTCAAGTACTTTCAGCTGTTTCCAGAAAGCACCTGCAGAGGGGGCAGACCTGCCCAACATGGTTCAATATTGTCTGGTTACAGGTGTGGAGCTAGTTGGTGGCTCCTGATGTCCCTGTGCAGGAGCAGAGCCTTGAAATGTGGCACTTGGCATTGGCTCCTGCTCCTCCTCCAGCTGTGCAGATCACCAGTCACGGCTCCATGTAGGATAAGTTCAGTCCAAGATCTTCTGTGGATGCTATTTTGAGTTTCTGGACTCTGTGCTTCCTGTGCTGCTCTATCAACTGATCCCTCAGGCTGGGATTTCCGCTGTCCTCATTTCAGCATCTTGAGGAAGTCTGAGTAAGTCTGCCTGGGATTTCCCCATCCCTGCCTCCTGGAAAGAGCCTGTCCAGGAACCCAAGCCTGGGAAAAAGCTACCTGGAAAACTTGTCCTGAGCCACAGCTCATGCTCTGGGCTCCCTGGGCAGGGTCAGATGCCTGAGGCCACACGGTGCCTGCCCAGCCCAAGGTTATTCCAGCCCATTGCAGCTCCATACTCCTTGGTACGACAGCAAGATGCTGATGGAATCTACCACCACTGCATCCCACCCCCAGCTCCCCTGCCACCATACCCAGCATCTTCCATCTACAACAGACTGAGCTCCTGCAGGACAAACTCTTGCTTCAGCTGATGTGGATCGAGCCCTGCTTAGTTTGCTACCACAGCTGTGAAAGCAATCACTTTCCTGCCCAGAGGCACAAGACATCTTTGTAGGTGCATCTTGGCTCTTATTGCTCATGGTACATCTCCCTTCAGGGGCTTTGCCCTGGGGATGTGCCCGGATGGACCACCATGTTCTCCCCATCCCCAGGTCCCAGTCTCCCTGCTCCAGCCTGGGACACCTTGTGTCCTCCCCACATTTTGTTGTTGTTAACTGTTGGCATCAACTCCTGCTTCCTGCTGTGTTCCTGCTCGCTGTGGGGAGGTTGGTCTAGATGGCCTTCAACGGTCCCTTCCAAACCAAACCATTCAGTGGTTCCCCAGAGCAGCATAAAGGATCCAGTCCTAAGGAGCCCAGCCTTCACCAGCTCCTGGTACCTGACTGCCATGAGGTGAGTGCACGGTTTTGTGGCCAGCAGGTGACATGTGAAAGGAAGTAAAACATGAAATGC
This sequence comes from Coccyzus lansbergi, assembly GCA_033558105.1. Taxonomy (NCBI): domain Eukaryota; kingdom Metazoa; phylum Chordata; class Aves; order Cuculiformes; family Coccyzidae; genus Coccyzus; species Coccyzus lansbergi. The sequence continues at coordinate 301,557 of JAUMJK010001039.1, forward strand.
AGCCCAAACCCCTGTTTTCACCTGTACCTTTGCCCTTCTCCTGCTCCTATAAAGCACTGAGCTATCCAAATGCTCTCACTCAAACCAGACCCATGTGGTTTCTTGCCTGTTCTTCCAAGTGGAAAAAAAAAAAAACCCCAGATTTCAAAACCCTGAAGAAAGGAACCCATAAGTTCTGAGAATATCTTTTAAGCTCTCTGAGCTGCCTAACATGAGCTGTGTGTGGGTACAAAAGGAGTCGCAGGAATGACTCTTTGCAATCGGGGAATGTGGTGCTGCATTCCCATCCAGCCCCTCTCCAGCTTCCACACTTTCACAACGCAGCTCTCGGTTCCCCAGTAGCTTTTCCGAGGTTGCAGTCAAAGAGCTTTGTGCCCCTCTTAGCTGGCGCAACTGGACATTACACTTGCATGCCGATTCCGATATATCACAGCAAACCACCCAGTTCTTCCTGAGATGACTTCATCTATGCCCCCCATGGGATCAAGGTTTCTGAGTCACAGGCTTGCTTTGCCTTCAATGAGGTCCTGACATCTCCCTGGGTGCTGCAGGGGCCTTGGAAAGACAGTTCTGAGCTCTTGTTTTGAGCACAAGGTGGTCCTTGGCTTCAATGTTGTTGCTTTCTCTCTCCAGCATGAAAAGGGCTTGTGTGCCTTGGGTTTGCTCCAGCTATTTCAGATGATGTAATGAGCGTTCCTGCCTCTCCCTGCAGATTCTTTAGCACAAGCAGCACTGCGAATCTTGAATGTCTTGAGGTCGAAATATGATACTGGAAGTTGTAGAGCACCTTGGCCTGATGTGACCCCATGTCCTCAGCTCCATCAGTGCAATGGCCTCTGTCATCCAGAGCTGCAAAAGCCACTCCACTCCCTGCTGGTTCTTTTACTCCCAAGACCCATGCCAAGGCCCTTCAGGTTGCACCCTCATGTCAAAGGTCCAGCAACTTCCCATCTGAATTCTGTTCCTAATGCAACCGAGGCTCAGGTTTTGGCTTTGGTGATCCATTGGTGAAACCCACTGAAGTTTCTGGGTTAGAGGGAGGGTGATGAAATTCAATTCTTTGGATCCAGCTCAACAGAAATTGTTTTTCTTCTTGCACCTGGTGGGCAGAAGATCTGCTTCTCGCAGTGCTGATTCATCTCAGTTCTTCTCAGTGGAGGAGGATCCAGTGACCTGCTTGGACAAGCTCACCTGGGAGCTATAAATACTTCACAGTGTAATACTCACATGACAATAAGGTAATGGGTAATGATCATTGATAATAGGAACGGGATTTGTCCCTGCAGGCAGACACCCTTCTTCCCTAGGCTCATTTGGAAGTTCGATTATTCCTTGCCTCCCTCCAGCTGGGTGTTGGGCAATGCTGGTGAGAGGGATTAGGTGCATGAGAGGTGCAAGATATGGAATTTCACTGAGGAATCTCTGTGATTAACACAGGTGATGCTGTTGGTGCCAGAGCTGGTGTCAGCTTTGCGTTCCTGTCCATCAGGAGCTACCCATTAACTGCAGTGAGGTAAACAGCTCGAACGATAGGACAGCTGGAAGGAACTAAATGGATCTGCCTGTCTTTGGCTACAATCCTGGTTGAAATAAAGGCTGTCACTGAATGTAATACCGAATGCTTGACTTTCGGCCTTTAGCATCCACCATTCACTCTACATCCAGGTGTATTTGGTGTCCAGTTTGGGCAGCTGCCTGTGGTACTTTCTCGTCTGAGCCGAGCTGAGCCAGCCTGAAGCTCATGGTCTGGGGGGTGGCAGGTCTCCTTACTAAGCCCAGGCCTGGCCCATTCCTGTGTTGGGACCAGGGTGTGTATGAGGGCTCAGGTAGCACAATCCATGTGAATTATTTTCTTATTGCGCACTTCTTTTAAACCACTTCTGTGATTTGGGTGCTGTCTGACAATATTGCACTGGTCACGGGAGGCAGATGCCTGGTAAGGAGCGTAGATAGGACACAGCTACTGAGCATGGCTTTAGCCATCAGGTTAAGGGATAAGCCATTCTACCTTCTATCTTATGTTTAGACTGGAAATTAGGAAAAATATCTTTACTGCAGCAGTGGGGAAGCACTGGAAGAGGCTACCCAGAGCAGTGGTGGAAGAGATTCAATAAGTATGTGGCTGTAGCACTTTGGGATGTGGTTTAGTTGGCACAAAGGTGTTGGGCTGGATGAGCTTAGGGGTCTTTTCCAGCCTTTATGATTCTATGGTGACTAAAGAGGCTGCTTGAGCCAATTCCTTACATTTGAGGAGTTGTCTTTTCATGAGTTGCCAACGAATAGGTGATTTTGGAAGCAGCAATTTGTCTCCCAGTGCTCTGGACTTTACCTTGTAAAGTGGATGAAGGATGACGTGTACTCCATGGCATTAATGTCCCAGCACCTCCAAGGTGGTAGATACCTAGAAAAGGGGCTCCATGTATTGTAGCCGCTGTCAGTAACTACATTTTAGCTTCACCTAAGACTTGGTTCCTGGTGGAATAAGCCTGATGACTGAGAGTTTTCACATTGTGGCAGCAGGTCATGTGATGGTGATTTACAATCCCGAAAGCACAGAAGTTTGATGCCTTATGACTTAAAGCCAACGTAATTTAGTTCTTCCAAGAAGCAAAGAGGAAGCAACGTTAGCGGAGCACAAACAGCAATAGGAAATGTCAAAGAGTAACTTTAAAATGTGAATTTCCCCCCTTTGCTTCTTTGTGGTGGCTAAAGGCAGATGGAGAAGTTTTAGGAGAGACCAAGCTGTGTTTCATTTTACATTAGCCATCCAAAGTTGGTCACCCAAAGCTTTTTTACAGAAGTCCATCTTTCATTCTCAGTTGCTCGGTGCAGGTCTGAGGTGTCCCACACTGACAGAGAAACATGAAATTTGCAGCTAAGTCTTTCAAGTCCATGACAAAGATCCCAGGGAGCCGGAGGCCTCTCCAGCAGGTTTGTGGGCACTCAGCCCTTTTGGACTCTGTATAGTCATCATAAGGCACAAAGAATTTGAATGTGAGTGTTGGTTTTTTTCCTTTTCTGGGCATATCTGGGATTAAGCTTGCCAGAGCAAGTGCTGAGGTTGCTCATTTTCTGGGGCATAGGGCTGAGATTGCAGAGTCATTACAGAAACCGGTGTCTCCCACCTCCATCCCTCCAGATACTGGCAGATGGGAAGGGAAGGAAGATGAGACCATGCCTGCCCTCAGCCCCTCTATCTGTTCTTTATAGCAGCTATGTTAATGTCAATGAAAGCTGCACTCTCAAAAGCACTGGAATATCTGGAGGCAAAGTCTTGTGATAGACGGCTGTACAAAGGAGAACAGAATTGCGGATGAGAAAATCTGGAGCACGCTCCTACACTCCTGTTAGCAGCAAGTGCCCGTGGGCAGATAGATGAAGCTGGGGGGAGAGACATTCCAGAGCAGTTTGTGAGTCAGCTGAGCTCCTCCCATCACAACTTCACTCATCAAAGCAAGTATTTATAGCACAGGTAGGAGTGGGGAGAGAAATCAAAGACGAGCTTCCCAGAAAGACACATAAATCACTCTGAGAGTTCAGCTCTGGGGTTCTGCTTTTTTTTTTTTTTTTTTTTTTTTTTTTTTTGCTTTAATGAGAATGAATAAAAAGGCTGCTTATTATTAATATTTATTAATATTATTTAATCAGTCAGCTTTTTGAATTAAAAGCATCTTTGAGCAAAGAGATATTTCCATAGAGTTCTCCCAGCTATCAGATCTGCCCTAGCAGGCTGCTAAGGACATGATGTCTTACACCAGAGAAAATACTTTCCCCAGCACAGATCTGCTGAGAAACAATTCAGAAAGTCTGTCTGGGATGATGTTTGCTGTCCGAACTGTTGGGAGACCTCCAGGCCTTCTGATAAAGCGAAGCAGGAGAGCCAGGAGAGTGCTGTACCCAGCCCGGGTGAGAAAATATTTGCCACGTCAGGAGAAAGACCTAGCCAAGCGGTGGCTGCTCTTCTTTGCTGGTATCGTCCTTATGCAGGTCTTAACTCAGGACCCTGAGCAAGAGAGCCTGGCTAGGGGAAAAAACCTTAGAGAGCAGCTGCTCTCTGTACCAGCGTCACCGATGGCTGCACAGCTAGAGGCTGCAAGGAACCACTCCAGAGAAGACAGAATTATTTCAGAGGCCCCAGGTATCATTTTCTCATCAGCTTATGGGCACATGCCTCTTGGACAAAGCTCAGCAGATGCGCCTCAACAAGCAATGAGACATCCACATGCCTTCTGCGGGCACTGCTTGACAAGTTTCTCCCGTGCAGAGCACTGAACTGTGTGCGAGAAGCTGTCCTCCTATTCCTGCGCTTGGACATCGGCTGCTGGAGCACCGTGAGCAGCAGAAGCGGCCTCTGAACTCCCACACGCTTCCCAGGAGACAAGAGGATGGGACAGAGGACACGAGACCAGCGATGGCCAGAAGAGCATTGAAGAAAGCCCAGAGCTGCAGCGAGAGCTATGTTGATGATAACTGTGATTAGAGATCTGGGACTCCAAGAGCTGCAACAGAAGGCTGCGGGAATTAGATTTACACTCCCGGGTCGGGTTTGTACCTGCTAACCTGTTGCTGTTGCGTAACTTTTTTCAGTGACTCCATTTATGTGTTGTAATTTACTGTCAGTTCTCACAAATTAGGAGAAAGTAGCCCAGCTCTCGAAGTGATGAGAGTACAATGATCCTGTGCACTTTTCTCCTTCTGTAACACTGTAAGAATAAAACTGCTAAGATCAGCCTTTCACAACGTGTTTCATCTGAGCTTTTAAAATTAAGGTTTGCTGCTCTGCTGCATGCTGAAAAGTGCTGACCGTCCTGGGGAAATAAAACTGTCCAACCAGCAAGAACAGTGGCGTCAGAGACACTGACATGGGGTTGTCCAGCAAGGGAACCTGGGTCAGGAGTGGGATGGGATACAACATGAGCCACAGCACTGGGCTGAAGTGTCTCTTTGGCAAAAAAGCTGAGAGGCACCTAAAGGAAACTATGGGACATGCTGGGAAACAGGGTTGGTTAAGAGAGTCTGAACTAGTCCAGTCTAACCGACCCTTCTACCCTCCTTGTGTTTATCCTTGTGTTTAGCCTAGAGAAGAGGAGGCTGAGAGGAGACCTCATTACTCTCTACAACTACCTGAAAGGAGGTTGTGGAGAGGAGGGAACTGGGCTCTTCTCCCAAGTGACAGGGGACAGGACAAGAGGGAATGGCCTCAAAGCTCCGCCAGGGGAGATTTAGGCTGGACATTAGGAGGAAGTTTTTCACACAGAGGGTCATTGGGCATTGGAACAGGCTGCCCAGGGAGGTGGTTGATTCACCTTCCCTGGAGGTGTTTAAGGCACAGGTAGATGAGGTCCTGAGGGACATGGGTTAGTGTTTGATAGGAATGGTTGGACTCAATGATCTGGTGGGTCTCTTCCAACCTGGTTGTTCTATGATTCCATGATTCTATCAGGAGGTTACTGAGAGTTTAGCACTGCTTTGTGGCCCTGTGCATGAAATCTGAGACTGCCCATTGGTCCAGGGGAGTATGATTGTAGGGTTCTTCGAACAGAGTGAATGTGATGGTGTCGGGGTGGGCTCCACAGCAGGGTGCAGCTCGGAGTGCAGCTGCTGCCTCCCAGGCACAAGTGGCTCTCTGAGTTAGGAATAAGGAAATGTGGCTCTGGACCTGCTTTTTCACCTTGTCCATCTATGGGGTTTATTTCAAAGAGCCACTCGTGGCTTCTTGCTGGAAACAAGGATTTTTAGGGGATAATATTTTGAGTTAATTGAATTTCCTGGGCAGTTTTATCACCTAGTCCCTGAGGCTGGGGTTCAGCTGCCCTAGTTTAGGCATCTTGAGGAAAGTCTGAGTAAGCCCCATCCCTGGAGGTGTTCAAGGCCAGGTTGGATGGGGCCTTGGGCAGCCTGATCTAGTGGGATGTCCCTGCGCATGGCAGCAGGGTTGGAACTAGATGATTTTTAATGTCCCTTCCAACCCAAACAAGTCTATGATTCTAAGCTTGCCTGAGATTTCCCCAGCTCAACACTCTGTGATAAATGTGTCTGGGAGATCTGGCCTGGGGAAAGATCACCTGGAAAGCTTTTTCCAAGCCACAGCCCATGCTCTGGCCTCGTGTATCTCATGTATCAGGGCTCTCCCACATGAAGGTGAGTCCCAAAAGGCCATGCTGTGCCTTTGCAGCCCCTAGCTTCACCCTTCAGCTCTCTAGTCCAACCTTCCACCCTGCAGAACAACTTCAAACTTACGCTGGGTTGCTCAGAACTGTGTCCAGCCCAACTTTTAAAAATCTCCAAACACGGAGATTTTTGGCCAGCCTATTACACCTGCCTGGGACTTAAGCCAGGTCTTTTCCACGCCACATCATGCCAGGCAGCTGGCGTGCCTCACATCGCTGCTCACTGAGCAGCGTGCTGCAGAAAGCAGGTTTTCTCATGGCAACAGCAATTACTTCCTCAGGCCCTGATAAGAGCAGAACTCAATTGTTTTGCAATGACCTAAAGCAGCTGCACATGACCCAGGGATGGGAAGGAAGCTGGAACGCACATGCAGGGATTGCAGAAGAGATGGGGAAAAGCCAAGTGCAGCATCGTAGGCCACAACAGAGAAGAGCAGGGAGCTGCGTGGCAATTAGAGACCTGCTTATCTCCAACAAACCGGTAGTTGAAAAACCTGAATCACTAACAGATTTTAGTTGCATAATTGCTAATGGAAAAGAAATGAACGATCTGTGTGCAGGGAGGGATCTGTCTGGAGCAAGAAGGAGCTGGGGTATGGCTGCTGCAAGGGGTGGTCCAGGATAAGCCCTTTACAAGAGACTCTCCATAGAATCATAGAATAACCAGGTTGGAAGAGACCCACTAGATCATCGAGTCCAACCATTCGCATCAAACACTAAACCAAATTAAGCAGCCAAGAACCAACCTGCACCCTCATCCCTATAAATACAGATCCAAGCAAAAAGGTGGGTCCAATTCTTGGATAGAGGATCACAAAGGGAAGGTGTGCAATCACAAGGAATGGTAAAGACCTTTGAAAACAAAAAGATCTTTCAACAATGGTGGCGGTGAAGTCTCTCAGAGTTGATTGTCACCTCGGAGACCAAAGGCTTTCCCAAAAGCATCACGAGAGGGCAGCAGAGACAGAAGCTGAGCAGAGGGCAGGAGGCAGCGCCTGCAGTGGTTCAGACACCCAAACTCGAAATAGCAACAGTGCATGGACAAGAAATTGCTGAGGATGCTGGCAGTACCTCGCAGAAAGCTGATGTGGTGGGAAAACACAATCCATCAAAACCAGCTAGCATGCTGAGGCATAGCCCAGCAAAATGTACACAGAGTGGCATAAAAAAAATATCCTGTGTCACCAAGACTTACAGGTGAGAATTTTTATCGTTCCATACAGTGCAGGACAGTGAGCTGAGGTAGTGCAGATGTAACGGAGGCTGCCATCAACCAACATTCAAGCTGGGCATTGACAGCCTAAAACAAAGCAACCACTGAAAATTCATTTCAGACCCGGTGGTTTGAATGAACTATATATAAACTATATGAACTATATATAAACTATATATGAACTATATATGTTGGTCGACAGTCGACTGAACATGAGCCAGCAGTGTGCCCAGGTGGCCAAGAAGGCCAATGGCATCCTGGCTTGTATCAGAAATGGTGTGACCAGCAGGTCCAGAGAGGTGATTCTCCCTCTGTACTCAGCACTGGTGAGGCCGCTCCTTGAATCCTGTGTTCAGTTCTGGGCCCCTCAGCACAAGAAGGATGCTGAGGCTCTGGAGCAAGTCCAGAGAAGAGCGATGAGGCTGGTGAAGGGGCTGGAGAACAGACCCTATGAGGAGCGTCTGAGAGAGCTGGGGTTGTTTATCCTGGAGAAGAGGAGGCTGAGAGGAGACCTCATTGCTCTCTACAACTACCTGAAAGGAGGTTGTAGAGAGGAGGGAGCTGGGCTCTTCTCCCAAGTGACAGAGGACAGGACAAGAGGGAATGGCCGGGGGAGATTTAGGCTGGAGATTAGGAGGAGGTTTTTCACACAGAGGGTCATTGGGCATTGGAACAGGCTGCCCAGGGAGGTGGTTGATTCACCTTCCCTGGAGGTATTTAAGGCACGGGTGGATGAGGTCTTGAGGGATTTGGTTTAGTGTTAGATAGGAATGGTTGGACTTGATGATCCGATGGGTCCCTTCCAACCTGGTTGTTCTGTGATTCTGTGATAAACAGGCTGCTGTAATCACAGTTGCCTGGAGCCTAGTGCTTCACATCAGGGTCAGCCCCTACTCCTAGCTGTTCTGGTCCTGTTTGCTGCAGTGGTTGCTTTTGGGAGGATGTGCTATAGACAGGACTCACTCTGGCCAAGTGCAGGAGTGACAGACACTGCTAGGAGCTCTGCAGCATAGTGTCACAGAGCTGACCCTTGCTCAGCCCTTTGCCTCGCCAGGGCAGTTTCCAGGTACATGCACCAGCTCCAGCTGAGCTCGCAGAGCCAGAAGGCTGGTAGGGCAGCTTTGGAAGCCCTGTGGTGCCTGGAGGGGGGGTTTAATACATCAGCACTATGCTGCAGTCAGCAGAGAAGCGTATCCAGACAGGCTCTGTACTCGGGACATGCCTAGACTCAGTCCTGCACTTGTGTTTCCAGCCCCATACAGCGCTTGTGTCTCCTCCTTCTCTGCGGGGGAGGCCTTTGCACTCCAGTTCTTTTGTCCCAGCAGCCTCCACCCTCACCTGAGGTGCTTGGGCTAGAACATGTGTCTTACTCCTTCCTCACCCAGAGATCCCATTTCCCTGCTCTACCCACTCCAGACCCTTCCAGATCCATGCTACAGCCCCAGCCCCTTCCCTCATACCCCCCCATACCTCCAATCTCTTTCCTTATCCGAGTCTCCTTGGGCCATCTCAGTCCACCCTTCCCGCTGCCCCAGAGCCCTCAGCCCTGCTGCTGGGCAGAGAGTCCTTTGCTGCAGGGCACACCCCTGCTGGTAAAACCCTCTTGGTAAACAGCATCCAGATCTGCACTGGGAGCAGCACCTGGCACATTCCCACTGTGTTACCTGCCTGGGAATGATCCCTGGGGAGCATGATGAACGCACTACTCGAAACCCAGGTGAGGGACAGTTTTGGCAGTTTGTCATAGAATCATACAATCACCAGGTTGGAAGAGACCCATAAGATCATTGAGTCCAACAATTCCTATCAAGCACTAAACCATGCCACTCAGTGCCTCGTCCACCCATGCCTTAAACCCCTGCAGGGAAGGTGACTCAACCATCTCCCTGGGCAGCCTGTTCCATCCTTACACATGATCACATTCCTGTACCCAGCAGTGTCCTCAAAGCTGCTTAACTGAGGTGTCCCAGGGACCAGGCACATTGTAAGATGCAGCACTCCAAAGATACTCCTGAAGGGGAACCTCCTGCCCTATTTCCCCAATCCTACCATGTGAATGCCCTTGTGACCCCTGCTCTCATGTTCATCTGGAGCAGACACCAAGCTGCTAAGCATTTTTTCCAAGATGACCCTTCATAACTTCACTAGCAGCCACCTGCTCTCCTGCTCTGTAACATCAAGTAACATTTGCCCCCCTCACCCCAAGGAGGATGTTGAGGCTCTGGAGCAAGTCCAGAGAAGAGCAATGAAGCTGGTGAGAGGCTGGAGAACAGGCCTTATGAGGAGCGGCTGAGAGAGCTGGGGGTGTTTCTCCTGGAGAAGAGGAGGCTGAGGGGAGACCTCATTGCTCTCTCCAACTACCTGAAAGGAGGTTGTGGAGAGGAGGGAGCTGGGCTCTTCTCCCAAGGGACAGGGGACGGGACGAGAGGAAATGGCCTCAAACTCTGCTAGGAGAGGTTTAGGCTGGACATAAGGAAAAAAATTTCCATGGAAAGGGTGATTGGTCACTGGCAGAGGCTGCCCAGGGAGGGGGTTGAGTCACCTTCCCTGGAGGTGCTTAAGGGATGTGTGGACGAGGTGCTGAGGGACATGGTTTAGTGTTTGATAGGAATGGTTGGACTTGATGATCCTGGGGGTCTTTTCCAACCTGGTGATTCTATGATTCTACGATCAAGCTTTGCTGCAGCTTTTCCACCAAACACAGAAGCCGGCACTGCTTCCCATCCCTGTGAGACAAGGGGCGCTGCTGCTGCTCCCTGCGGAGTTGTGCCATGGGAATTGTAAACACTGCTGTTTTCATTGGGTGCATTTTTCACCCTCTGGCTCACTCTCAGCTGTCTCAGGAGCGTAATGGAGAAAACATTAAAATGTTTTTTCTTTGCACTTCCTCGCCTAGATACTACATGCTGCACTACTTCATTGCACAACTGAATGGCTTAGAAAGGGGAGCCTGAAAAGATTACTGTAAAAAAAAAACCAAAAAACAAAAAAAACACAACAAAAAAACCCCAAACAACCCAACAACTTAGAAAGAAGGCAAAAAGCAGAGGAAATTATAAGAAATCAATTAGCAATCCAGTAAAGACATGTTCGTATTTCTTCATGCCTCACAGCATTATAGAGCATCTCAACGGAGCTCAAAGACTTGAAAACGGAAGAGTGTTCACTCACACTGCAGAACATGGGTGAAAATTCTTTAGGGGAGGCAGAAAGTTTTGATCATAAGGACCTTGGGGTTACCCTCACGCCCAACATTTCTGTTTTCTGGAGCAAAGCAATATTGTTTGCTCTTAAACAATATCTTTGAAACGCCCATTTGCTCTACCCCAGGGACTGTGCAGCTCTGTCCAGCTGGTTGCTAGTCTAACGTTTTGGCTATGTTTTCACCTAGTGTATTGAAATATATCCTCTGAGCACACGTTTCCCTCTTAACCAGTGTTTTCTTGCCTCTTGTTTGGTAGAGTTTCTCGCTTACCTTCCCTTTCTTTGGCTCTGTAGCTGGGCAGACCCAGCGAATGGCCCATTTTCAATGACATCATTTAAAAAAAACGGTTGAAATGATGTCAAGTTTGTCAAAAAAAAGAGGTGCAAGAGACTGTTGTGACCAGACTCAGAGAACACCACTCGAGGCACATGAGGGTATGGTGGGACACTGTGGCACATGGGGGACACAAACCAGGAGGTGGGGGTGCTGAGGTACATGGGGATGCAGGGACACAGCAGGGTTCTGAGGCACATGAGGACATGGGGTGTGACAGAACCCTGAGGCACATGGGGACAAGGCAGGGCTCTGAGGCACATGGATGACATGGGGACGCAGTGAGGATTCAAGGCACATGGGGACAAGACAGGGCTCTGAGACACACGGATGACATAGAATCACAGAATCATAGAACAACCAGGTTGGAAGGGACCCATCGGATCATCTAGTCCAACCATTCCTATCAAACACTAAACCATGTCCCTCAAGACCTCATCCACTCGTACCTTAAACACCTCCAGAGAAGGGGAATCAACCACCTCCCTGGGCAGCCTATTCCAATGCCCAATGACCCTCTGTGTGAAAAACTTCCTCCTAATCTCCAGCCTAAATCTCCCCTGGCGGAGCTTGAGGCCATTCCCTCTTGTCCTGTCCCCTGTCACTTGGGAGAAGAGGCCAGCTCCCTCCTCTCTACAACCTCCTTTCAGGTAGTTGTAGAGAGTAATGAGGTCTCCTCTCAGCCTCCTCTTCTCCAGGATAAACAACCCCAGCATGGGGACATGGGGACGCAGTGAGGATTCAAGGCACGTGGATGACATGGTGAGGCTCTGAGGCACAAGGGGACACGGCGGACCCCTGAGTCACAAGGGGACATGAGGACAAGGCAGGGCTCCAAGGCACACAGAGGACATGGGGACATGATGGGGACATGTGGGCCATGGGGCCATGGTCCTGCAGCACATGGGAGATATGGCTCAATCCTGAGAAACACAGGGACATGACAGAGACCCAAGGCACACAGGGACATGGGGACACTATAGAGCCACAAGGCACATGGGGACATGGGGACAAGGCAGGGCTCAGAGGTACACAGATGACATGGGGACACGGTGGGTATTCGAGGCACACGGAGGACACGGTGGGCGTCCAAGTCACACGGGGACACGACAGAGCCCCAAGGCACATGGGGACATGGCTCAGTCCTGAGGCACATAGGGACAGCAGGTCACAGCAGGGCTCTGAGCCATATAGGGACATGAGGATATTGTGGGGCACGAAGCACTTGGAGATAAGAAAGAACCTCTAGGCTCAGAGGAACATGGCCTCAGGGCCCCAGGCACATGGGGACATGGGAGAGCCTTGAGCCACATAGGGACATGGCTCAGTCCTGAGGCACATGGGGAGATACGGACACAGCACGGCTCTGAGCTACACGGGGACACAGCTCAGTCCTGAAACGCACGGGGACATGGAGGGGCCCCGAGGCACATGGGGACACAAGGGCATGGCGGGGCATGAGGCAGATGGGGACAAGAAAGAACCTTGAGGCTCAGACGAGCACAGCTCAGACCTGGGCACATGGGGACATGAGAACATGGTGGGGCACGAAGCACATGGGGAGAAGAGAGAACCCTGAGGCACAGAGGCCCCAGGATCGTGGGGACACTACAGAGCCCCGAGGCACAGAGGGACACAGCTCAGTCCTGGGGCACACAGGGACACGGTGGCACTTCGAGGCAGATGGGGACACAGTACATGGGGACAAGGAAGAACCCTGAGGCTCAGAGGGACACGGCTCAGCCCTGGGGGACACGAGGACATGACAAAGCCTCGAGGCACACAGGGACACAGCTCAGTCCTGAGACACAGGAGGTCTTGGAGGGGCCCTGAGGCACATGGGGACACGAGGAATTGTTGGGGCACAGGGCACATGGGGACAGGAAAGAACCATGAGGCTCAGCCAGGCATGGCTCAGCCTTGGGGACATGGGGACACAGTAGAGCCCCGAAGCACCTGGGAACATGAAGACACAGCAGGGCACTAAGCACGTGGGGACAAAAAAGAACCCTGAGGCACAGAGGCCCCGGGGGACACCGCAGAGCCCCAAGGGACACAGGGACACGGCTCAGTCCTGTGGCACGCGGGGACGCAGCAAGGCTCTGAGCCACACGGGGACACAGCTCAGACCTGAGACACGCGGGGACACCCCGAGGCACAAGGGGACACGAGGGCACGGTACACGGGGACAAGGAAGAACAAGCACAGAGGGACACGGGGGTACAAGAAGGGGCACAGAGGGACACAGTGCGAAAACTAGGAGCCCCGAGGCCGCGGGCCCCGCCCCGCGTTGCCGCTTTAAGCGCCGCCGCCCACAGGCCGGAAGGGGCCGGGACAGAGCGGGGTCCGCGCCGCCGCCCGCAGGTAAGGGGCTCCGCCTCTCCGGGCATCCCCCTTCTCCCTCCACGTCGTCCCCCCCGCTCTCTAGGGCGTCCCCTCAGTTCCTCCCCTCCTTCTCCTCCTGGTGCCTTCCCCTCGCTTATCTCCCCCAGGGCCTCCCCCGCTTCTTGCCTCCTTCTCCCCCAGTGCCTCCTCCCTCTCTTCTGGGCATCCCCCCATCTAGTGCCGCTCCCAGGGCATCTCCCCCTCCTTCCACTGCCTCCTCCAGGTACCTCCCCCCCTTTCACTAGTGCCCCCCAACCCCGTCCATCTCCTCTCCCCCCACCCCTCGAGTTCACCCCCCTCCAGGCTGAGAGTTTCCCCTCTCCATGCTCGTTGTCCTTGCCCGCTTGCCCACTCCTCTGTACCCCCACACCCGTCCCACTAGAGGGACCCTGGGTGGCTGCCCCCACACTGGGCTGTACTGGGGACCGTGGGTGGCTGCCCCCACACTGGTCCGTACTGGGGATTGTGAGTGGCTCTCCTTACACTGGTCTGTACTGGGAACCATGGGTGGCTCTCCTCGCACTGGTCTGTACTGGGGATTGTGGGTGGCTCTCCTTACACTGGTCTGTACTGGGAACCATGGGTGGCTCTCCTCGCACTGGTTTGTACTGGGGATTGTGAGTGGCTGCACCCATGCTGGTCTGTACTGGGGACTGAGTAGATGCCCCCACATTGACCTGTGCTGGGGACCGTGGGTGGCTCTCCTCACACTGGTCAGTACTGGGGACCGTGGGTGGCTCTCCTTGCACTAGTCCATACTGGGGACCATGGATGGGTGGCCCAGCACTGACCCACAGTGGGACTGTGGCAGCACTGGTCCGTACTGGGGACCGTGGGTAGCTCACCTCACACTAGTCTGTACTGGGGACCGTGGGTGGCTGCGCCCATGCTGGTCTGTACTGGGGACTGAGCAGATGTCCCCACGCTGGTCCATACTGGGGACCGTGAGTGGCTCTCCTTGCGCTGGTCCGTACTGGGGACCATGAGTGGCTCTCCTTGCGCTGGTCCGTACTGGGGACCGTGAGTGGCTCTCCTTGCACTGGTCCATACTGGGGATTGTGGGTGGCTGCACCCATGCTGGTCTGTACTGGGGACTGAGTAAATGCCCCCACACTGGTCCATATTGGGGACCGTGGGTGGCTCTCCTCACACTAGTCTGTACTGGGGATTGTGGGTGGCTCTCCTTGCAGTGGTCTGTACTGGGGATTGTGGGTGGCTCTCCTTGCACTGGTCTGTACTGGAGACCATGGGTGGCTCTCCTTGCACTGGTCTGTACTGGGGATTGTGGGTGGCTGTGCCCATGCTGGTCTGTACTAGGGACTGAGTAGGTGCCCCCACACTGGTCCGTACTGGGGACCGTAGGTGGCTCTCCTCACACTAGTCTGTACTGGGGACTGTGGGTGGCTCTCCTCACACTGGTCTGTACTGGGGATTGTGGGTGGCTCTCCTTGCACTGGTCTGTACTGGGGACCATGAGTGGCTCTCCTTGCACTGGTCTGTACTGGGGATTGTGGGTGGCTGTGCCCATGCTGGTCTGTACTAGGGACTGAGTAGGTGCCCCCACACTGGTCCGTACTGGGGACCGTAGGTGGATCTCCTCACACTAGTCTGTACTGGGGGCTGTGGGTGGGACTGTGGCAGCACTGGTCCGTACTGGGGACCGTGGGTGGCTCTCCTTGCACTGGTCCGTACTGGGGACCGTGGGTGGCTTTCCTCGCACAGGTCCATACTGGGAACAGTGCCCCTGCAGCAATCCACAGTGTGAGGGGACCCTGTGGTCAGAGCAATCCCTGGCAGGGACTGATTCACAGTGGGGACCCTGAGTGGCTGCCCCTGCTCCTACTCTTTCCGTTATTCTCTTTCTCTCCCGCAACTGGAGAGGTGTAGGACAGGGTCTTTGTTGCCATCCCAGTGGGTGCTGAGGCTCTGTGAGGTCTCAGAGAGTAAGCAGCAACACTATGGTGCGGATCAGAGCAATGGCCATGCTCAAGTCCCAAGATCTCCTTTTTTTGTCTTTCCTGTGAAGTTTGAGTTAGGCATTGATGGCTTCATTTCCTTGGCTGCTTTTTTTTGTCTTCATGAAAGAAAGCTTTCCTTTCTTTTTTTTTTTCTTCTTAAGCAAATCTCTGTGGGAAAACTCTGCTTCTAAACTCTTATTTTAGCCTTTTCTAGTTGATACTGTGTATTTTGATTTCTCATTTGCTGGTGCTTTCTCCTCTCTTCCTTTCGGTTCTGGATGTGCTGGCTTTCTCTTTCTTTGGCTTATCTGGCTGCTAAATGTTCTTTAATTGGAGGGGGGTGGAAAATTGAGAAAATATGAAGGGACCTCAAAGCCCATCCAGTTCTACCCTTGCCATGGGCAGGGACACCTCCCACTGGATCAGGGGCTTCAAGCCCCATCCAACCTGGCCTTGAACCCCTCCAGGGATGGGGCAGCCACCACTGCTCTGGGCAGCCTGTTCCAGAGCCTCCCTACCCTCACAGCAAAACATTTCTGCCTAAGATCCAATCTCAGTCTCCCCTCTTTCAACTTTAAACTGTCCCCCATGTCCTGTCCCTGCATTCCCTGATCAAGAGTCCCTCCTCAGCTTTCCTGGAAACTCTTTTAGTACTGGAAGCTGCTCTAAGCTCTTCTTTTCCTCTTCACCTGACTACTGAAAAAAGCTAAAAAGTTCTTTTGCAAAACCGTAGCAGCAGGTCTGCAGTTGTGGAGCCAGGAGTGGGAGCTGTGTGGGCAGACAGCTTTTGCTGCTCTTCCATCAACCGTTCCTGCCTTTTCCCTGTGGGCCGCAAAATTAGAAAAACTCCGATGTCCATTTAGTCTCATTTTCTGGGCTATGTGGGCTGTTGAAATGCTGCTGTGCTGCTCGGGGCTTGCTCAGCCTGTGGGTTCTGGCCTCTGGTGTACAATTGAAGTAAGTAATTGTATTTTAAGACTTAAATTTGTTCCCCAGGTGTGTGCTTGGGCAGATGTTGAGGGGAGGGTGAGCTTTCTTTTGCTGCTGGCAAGTGATTTGATGCCTTCTGGTGGTCGTAGGATACAGCTTGAAAATTGTGGCATCTTAAAGATCCATCCCCCCTCTCTCTCTCTATTCCCTCCTTTGGTCGTGTCACAGGTGACCTGCCTCCTCCCCAGAGCTGGCCCCTTCCCTGTCCCAGGACTTTTCATCTTTGCAGTTCAATTCTCTGACCAGGCAGGTGTTATTTGTTTCATCTTTCCTGAGTTTAGTTTCTGTGTGCAGTGAGAAGTGTGGCCATGGAGAGCACAGGTCTGTGGTGAGGGAGAGCGAGCCAAGAACAACTGGAACTGGGTGCAATTGAAAACTGTCAGCCTTGCAGCGAAGGAGGATGTTCAAAGCATGTGGCTGTTTACCAAGGCTCCTTAGGTACTGAGTGGAGATCTAGGTCTTTCATTTCTAAGTGCCGGCTGAACATGAACCAGCAGTGGCCAAGAAGACCAACACCATCCTGGCTAGGATCAGCCATAATGTGGCCAGCAGGAGCAGAGAGGACATTGTGCCGCTGTGTTTGGTGCTGGTGAGGTTGCACCTGGGTTCAGTTTTAGTCCCTCAGTTCAAGAAGGACATGGAGGGGCTGGAGCATGAATGGAGCTGGGAAGAGTCTGGAGCACAGGGGTTCTGGGAACAGCTCAGGGCCGTGGGACTGTTTAGTCTGGACAAGAGGAGGCTGAGGAGAGATCTCATCGCTCTTTGCAGCTCCTGGAAAGGAGGTTGTGGCAAAGTGGGTACTGGGTTCTACTCCCAAGTTACAAGTGATAGGATGAAAGGAATTGGCCTCAAGCTGTGTCAGGGGAGGCTTAAATTGGAAATTAGGAAAAAATTCTTTACTGAAAGAATGGTGAAATATGGGAACATTCTGCCCAGGGCAGTGATGGAATCTCTATCCCTAGAACGGTTCAAGAAACATGTTGGCATGGCACTTCAGGACATGGTTTAGTAGGCACGGTGGTGTTGGACTGATGGTTGCACTTGGTAATCTCGGTGGTCTTTTCCAGCCTTAAGAATTCTGTGATTCTATGAGAGTTATTGAGGAGAAAGTGGCAGAAAGTCTCCCAATACTGGGGAGTTACCACAGCTGAAGTCTGAAGGTGAAATGGCTGTGGAACTGGGTGTTTTCTCTCTAGAATCATGGAATCACCAGGTTGGAAGAGACCCACTGGATCATCGAGTCCAACCATTCATATCAATCACTAAACCATGTCCGTATGTAATGGACACCATGTCCCTGTCCATATGTTCTCTAGAAGTGCTACTTACTGCTATGGATCTGTACCAACTGATGTCATTGCTGGTTGCTGTTCTTCACCTGAAAAAGTCCTAGAGTGACTTCAAGACAGTTGAAATGTTCAAGAACTGCTGTCTTGAAGTGCTGTGCTTGTTCCAGGTTTGCTGCCCATCCCTTCAGGGCGGCTCTTTCCCGGGGTAGTTTGGCTGGTGAGAAGGCAGAGACCATTATGATTCAAGTGAGCCGATTTGTTGAAGCCCATCACAGATTCTTATATGTTACTCGGTTAATACAGGTTATTGTTTAGCAAGCTGATTTGACAATTCTCCTTTAGCAACGAGCAAATCAATTAGTTACATATATCTTTAGCCTGGAGAAGAGGAGTCTGAGGGGAGACCTCATTGCTCTCTACAACTACCTGAAAGGAGGTTGTGGAGAGGGGGGAGCTGGGCTCTTCTCCCAAGTGACAGGGGACAGGACAAGAGGAAATGGCCTCAAGCTCCACCAGGGGAGGTTCAGGCTTGACATAAGGAAAAAATCTTCACTGAAAGGGTCATTGGGCATTGGAACAGGCTGCCCAGGGAGGTGGTTGACTTGCCTTCGAATCTGGAGGTGTTTATAGTGCAGGTGGATGAGATGCTGAGGGACATGGTTTAGAGATTGGTGGGAATGGTTGGACTCGATGATCCGGTGGGTCTCTTCCAACCTGGTGATTCTATGATTCTATGATCTTATACTTTCCCATGAGAACCAACTCTGTGAGCATTCTGACTTAGGAATCGGTAGACTTAAAGTAACAACTCAAGGACTACCACGGAAAGTTACCAGTGAGAAACAAGAGGAGCATTAAAGCAAAATAATTGCCTAACGTTATAAAGGGAAACTTTGAGCTTGTGTGAGCCTTTGTATTTGTGATGTGTACGTGCAAAGCTGTGCGTGCAGAGTCATGAGGCCTTATGCTAAGGTGCCTTTATTTCATTTAGCAAAAGCTGCTCAGTGCTTGAGGTGCTCACTAAATGGCTTTTGACATTCAACCACTGATCAGGCATCTGGGAGAAGAGAGAGATCTAACAGGGAGCAAACCCCCACTGCAGTGGTAAACAGAACAGACAGAATAGCTGCCTCTGCCTGTCATGCCCTGACTGGATCAACTTTAAGCAGTTTCTTGATGACCCCAAGGCTAAAATTCACTGCTTCATTGCCCAAATGTCCCATCACCCCCTTGGGCCCTTGGTATCTGTTGGTGTTTGCCAGACGTTGCCTGAGCTGCTCTTAAGCTGCAGCTGGTTTTGTAGGTTCCCTGTTATTGCACAGTTGTTCTTACTGTGTTTATTTTAGTGGTTATAAACTGATTTTTAAGAAGGAGTTGGAACTTGAGCCGGAAAAGTCTCCTTTTTCTCCTTCCTCTGCATGATTTGGTTGAGAAGCTGCACCAGAGGAGGTAGCAGCCCAGCCCTTCTGATATGTGGTTTCCCAGGGATTCGGACGCAGTTGTCCTGTACCTTGATTTTAGTAGCTGACACACATTGAGAGGGGGTTTGTCTGCTCTTCATCCAGTAAAAATAAGAGCTTGGCTAGGGAGCAAAAAGCTTGAAAGAGACTTTTTTTTCCCCATAACATTTTGTTTAGCCTCAGTGCAGCAAACAGAGCTGTGTTTCTTTTGTTTTTAAAGACATAGAGAGCAAAAAGCTTCTTTGGGGCAACGTTTCAGATTCCTGTGAGGTTCAGAGTCCTGTTTGGAGCGAGAAGGTGCCACTGTTGACTGGAACAGTTTCACCAGGCAAAGTCCCTCTTGGAGATTCTCATAGTTGGTTTCAAGAGCTCTGGGTTGAGGTGTAGGTAAATTTTAAAGTAACTTTAGTGGAGACAAATTGAAACCAATAGTTTCAATAGACAAATAGTGGAAACAAATTGAGGGAGAATACAGCCTGATTAACTCAGTCTTCTACTCTTGTGGTAATAAATGTCGATTGCCTTTCCACTCTGATCGCTGCTTCCTTCTGTTTGTTTCATAACACTTACTTTTGCAAGTTGAACTGCAAATACGTGCTGGAAGTGGTGAATAATCACTTTACTTGGAATAATCCCTGGCTGGGAAGAGCCAAGGGTTCAGTCTTCCTGATTGCTTTTGTCAGAGACAGGCTAGCTTTTATTTCTACTTTTTTCCCCCCCTCTCCCTCCTGTATGCTCCGTTGAACACTGAACAGTGATTTCTATGCGAGAATTTAAAGGAGAGTCTTTCAAAGTACTTGAATGACCAACTAGGGCAGCTGAGAAAGGGTTGCCTGGGAGATGCTGCTGAGAGCAGCTAATGTGGTGTGGCAGCTTTCACAAAAGAAAGACGGGATTGTGATCTTAGCTCCCCTGCCTCCTCTTTGGGATGCAAGAAAGCTCAGGAGATGCAGATGTGACTGAGTTTGTGGGTGCAAGAGTCATACTGCATGTCCTCCTCACCACAGTACTCCTTCTAAAGGAAGAAGGTGCTTTTAGCCCCTCAAAGGCAGAGTGTAACCTAGGAATGAAATGCTGCGCTTCTTTTCCTACACTTTTTGCAGTGCTTGTGCTTCCCCAGTGCTTCCAGCAGGAAGAAAAGAATGTTTCCTTGTGGGGTTGTAGCACTGGGAGGAGGGTAGGGCTTCTGGATGCTCCTGCAGCATCACCAGAAATAAGGAAAAATTATTTTGCATCACTTGAAGCAATCGTAGAATCACAGAATGGTTTAGGTTGGAAGGAACCTTAGAACCCATCCAGTTCCACCCCTGCCATGGGCAGGGACACGTCCCACTGGATCTGGGGCTCCAAACCCCATCCAACCTGGCCTTGAACTCCTCTAGGGATGAAGCAGCCACCACTTCTCTGGGCAACCTGGACCAGGACCTCCCCACCGTCACAGGAAAGAATTTCTCCCTAAAACCTCATCTCAATCTCCCTTCTTTCAGTTGTAAACTGCTCCCTCTCCCCTGCAGTCCCTGATAAAAACTTCCTCCCCAGCTTTCCTGTAGGCTCCAGTCTCAGGGTAAATCTGACTCTCCAGGATGCTTATTTGTTCCCTTACTCCTTTTCAGAGCTCCCACTGTGCTGTTTGTTCCTCTCTTTGTATGTGTGTCTAGGGCCCAAGTGATAATTTTGGGGAAATGCTGAAATACACATCCAGAAGTGAAGAAAATATTCTGTCATATGCATTCAGGTCTCCCCAGTTGCATGTTTATTGGATTGCTGTGCCGGATGCTACTCAACTTGTAGCTCCGATTTTGTTCTTGCGCTCTTCCAGCACCAGCTTGAAATAAGTTTGCATGAAAATGCGAGTGCGTTCAGGCTGTGGAGGATGAAGACCTGATGCTCCAGTTAGGTGTTGCCAAACTCTCCTGCTGTCTGGAGTGCTGTGGGAGGAGAAACTCTTTCTTGGTTGTGTGACCCCAATGGGGAGAAGAGCAGCTGGGCTTTAACAAACTGCTTAAAACCATATAGGACCCCGAATTCTCTGGAGACCTCTCTCCTTTCCTAGAAGCTTCCTTTAACAAGCTGATTTCTCAGGCTGATTGCTTGCAGATGAGATCATGCAGTGTGTTTTGCAGGGAAAGAATCCGAATGGAGACTGGTGAGCCAGAAAGTTTTAACACACAAGTCACATGCCTGGTGGCCTCATGGCATGTACAGAACACTAGAGACTGTGAAAGCATCCGTCCTTGGGATGGCTTTGTGCTCTGACAAGAGCTTTTGGAATATGAACAATACCAAGGGATCTCTCAGGCGCTGGGTCGTGTTGCTTGGACGCCAACAGGAGATAGCAAGGAAGTATTTCATCTTCCCTTAGCTCTGCTTCTCTCCTTAGTCTGTGTGGTGTTGGGATAAGCCCAAGCGAGGGAAGGCTCTCATCTGCCCTAATTCCACAGACGTTTTTCTGCTGGCTTCAGCAGAGGAATTTATTTAGAATTGATGATGTCTCTGTTAATGTATGAGAACATGCTGAGAGGGCTGACTCGATGCTCGTGCTGTGCTGCAGAGGAAAGATCCCACCAGTCTCAGGTCCCTTTCAAAAGGGACACTGTTCTCCAAAGCTTGTGATGGCAGCTGGGCTAAGGGATCCTTAACGGGAAGGCAGTCTCTTCCGAAATAATCTCAACCATCGTTTAAGAATGCTGATAATTAAGCAGAGCTGTTGGAAGGTGATGGGTGGTGTTCCCAGTGTAGGGGAGCAAGCTGCAAAGTGGAAAGGCACCTTCCTGATGCCAGGGCTGTGTGTGCATGACATAGAATCATAGAACAACCAGGTTGGAAGAGACCCATCGGATCATTGAGTCCAACCATTTCTATCAATCACATGACTTCTTCTTCCAAATATGAAGGCAATGGTTATGCAAAAATAATTTTTTGGGGGGGTGGGTGGGAGGAGAGTTGTTACTGATATTGATTGTAGAAATACGAAGCACTTGTTCCCAATTCTTCTTTAAATAAATAAAAATTGGAGTCAGACTGGGTGGGGAAAATTTCCAGTCCCAAACTTGAGATCTGCCAACATTTTATGCAGTGTGAAGACAAGAGTGTATAAAACAAGATGTGTTACAGCCTCCTAGCACTCCACATCAATGTTTTGCCTATAGGTGGTTCACCTTCTGTGGGTTGCTTGTGCAAGAGAGCTTTCTGAAACCAACAGTGGGAAGCTTACAAGTCTTACTGCTGAGCACAGGCTCAATGATATTATTTTTTCCTGTCACTTATGCATGTCTCTTCCACGGGATTTTATAAGAAGGTCTTTCCAGTGCATAACTTCATGCAGGTATTTTATACTGATGGAAAATCAAGCATAGGACGTCCTCATGAGTGTGCAGGACAATGCAAGTTAAAATGTGTGTGTTCTATGTTGTATTATTTTATTCCCTAGATAAAGGAGTTGCAAATATGGAATCGCAGAATGGTTTTGGTTGGAAGGGACCTCAAAGCCCACCCTTGCCATGGGCAGGGACACCTCCCACTGGATCAGGGGCTCCCAGCCCCATCCAACCTGGCCTTGAACCCCTCCAGGGATGGGGCAGCCACCACCGCTCTGGGCAACCTGGGCCAGGGCCTCCCCACCCTCACAGCAAAATATTTCTTCCCAAGTTCTCACCTCAATCTCTCCTCTTTCACCTTAAAACCATTCTCTCTCATTCTGTCCCTGCAGTCCCTGATCAAGAGCCCCTCCTCAGGTTTCCTGGAGCCCCTTTCAGTACTGGAAGCTGCTCAAAGGTTTCCCTAGAGCCTTCTCTTCTCCAGGCTGAACAACCCCAACTCTCTCAGCCTGGCCTTAGATGGAAGGCGCTCCAGCTCTTTGATATCTTCGTGGCCTCCTCTGGAGTCACTGCAACAGCTCCATGTCCTTTCTGTGCTAAGGACTCCAAAGCTGAACACGGGGCTCCAGGTGAGGTCTCACGAGAGTGGAGCAGAGAGACAGAATCCCCTCTCTCACCCTGCTGGTTCCACTGCTTTGGGTACAGCCCAGGGTATGTTTGGCTTTCTTGGCTGCAAGTGCACGTTGCTGGCTCACGTTGAGCTTCTCGTCCACTAACCTAAGTTGCTTTTGTTCCGTGCCCTTACTGAGTAGTAATCCCAGCATCCTTCTTTTAATGAAAAGGATTGGTAAAGCGTTTGTTGCTCTGAGGGATTGCAATGAGGCCATACATTTTTTTGGAGCAGCTCAACCATGTCATTCTTCACGCTGCTCCTGGGTGGGATCCGGTTGGCTTTGTCTGCAGGCTGTCTGTCCACCTGGAGCGTGGCAGCCGGCTCCAGCAGTGCGTACATGTGGGTGGTGATGATCTGTACCGTGGAGAGTGTGGCCTAAACCTTGTTTTGTCCGTGAAGCTTCAAGTACGGAGCTGTTGAAACACCAGCCCACTCGGAACTAATGCCTGCAGAATGCATGAGCAAAGAATTAAACTGGGTGGAGTCATTCCAAAATTTGGATTTGGGGCCTGTCGGCTCCTAATGCAGCAGCTCCCTGGGTGTTTGCTTGGAAGGGTTCCCAGCATGGATGATGCTCTCCTGACCTGATTTGACTTTCCTCTCTTGATGCTTGGGTACTGTGCCCAAATCTGTCTGCAGAGCTCTGCAGTGCAGAGCTCCAGTGCCTGAGGAACGTGAACCAAGTCAGCTCCTGTCTGGAGATGGTGAGGGATTTCAACTCATATGTGCTGGAGGGGGTGGAGGAGAGGCCAAAAGAAGACGAGGGACAGACAAAGTAAACTGTTGTGTTTCTTCTCCAGGACTGTTGTATGTCCTGAGTCTGCCAGATGCAGTTTGAAGGCCAGAAGAATAGGGCAGGGTATTTTCTTCCAACCAGATGAATTTGTGCCACGAATATGAGAAGTTAGCTCAGTTTCTTTGGGAATAGCATTTGAGATGTAAGAAAAGTCCCACCCATCAATAATAAAGAGCTGCTGAAGAGCGAGCAAATACAGAGCCTGAAGTGCACACTGCATATGCAGCTCTTTATCCTTGAAGGATGAGGCTCTGGGCGTGGGTTTATTGCTTGGTTGGTTTGGTGGTGGTATCAGTTGTTTGTGTTGCCTTCTTGTGGAGTTCTGAATTAGCCAAGTGTCGGCTTTTGTTGTCTGACTGTATTGCTGCTATGTTACTTCTCTCGGGCTGCTTTGTTTCTGCCTGTCAAAAAAAACCCCAAACAACCCAACCCTGTATCAAAATGGCCAGAGTTCCAATGTTCTCGTGTATGAAAATGTCAGCCTATAATGAGTGCTTTTCACTAAATTCAGGGCTGTTTCTGACAAGCTGTCACATCTTTGTGCTGAGCGATGTGATCTCCCGGGTGTGCTTGTCTTTTGTTTTTGCATTTCTAGTGGAGCAGAGCTGGGAGTGCCTGTGGGAACATGTGCAGGGTGAGCCGTCAGCACTGTGTTAGAGTTTGGGATAAGGTGTTGGCCACGTGTGCTGCAATTCAGCTGCTGAAGAGAACAAGTCAGACCAGCAGAGCTGGCCCGGCTGTGAGCTCCTTCGCTCTTTCGCTGGAGGAGGATCCCAAAACTGTGAATGAATTTAATGAATTTTGGTTTTAAGTGCATGTGTTTTGTTTGTCTGGATTGTAATGGATATTATTGAAATGACTCATCTTCCCAAGGTGTCCTTTCTCTTTCAGTCAGTTTGATGCTGTCTGTCTATGTACTCGGCTAACAGTAAGCTTATATTTTTCTTCTGTGTTTATGCTGGGAAAATGAGCTTTGCAGTGTCCTGTGGAGATACCATGGGTCAATCCTGGCAGCCCCGTGGGCAGATGGCTAGGAGGAGTGGCGCTGATGGCACTTTCTCTGGTGGCCAGTGACCCTCTTTTCGTCTCAATGCCAGCTGCTGGTTTCCCATCACACTCCAGGCAGAGCACCTCATGCAGACATAGTCATAGAATCATAGTATGGTTTGGGTTGGAGGAGACTTCAGAGCCCATCCAGTGCCACCCCTGCCCTGGGCAGGGACACCTCCCACTGGATCAGGGGCTCCAAGCCCCATCCAGCCTGGCCTTGAACACCTCCAGGGATGGGGCAGCCACCCCTGCTCTGGGCAACGTGTTCCAGGGCCTCCCCACCCTCACAGCAAAATAGTTCTTCCTAAAAATCTCATCTCAATCTCCCCTCCTTCAGCTTAAAACCATTTTATTCTCTTCCAGCTTAAAACCATTTTGTCTTGTCTTATCCCTACGCTTGTTGTCTTCTTCCTGAGGACCGAACCCACCAGTGGTTAGACATGGTTCAGTCTCTGCTATGGCACTTTTTTGCCTCATCCCAGCACTGGAAGGACACCAAATGGCAGCAGAGCTTCTGAGACCTCCCTAGAGTAAAGACTTATAGTGGGAAATGATTTTTCTTTTTGCTTCTAATGTCTTGAGATTGGTTGGCTGTCTTGCTTTTAACCTGTATCCTTGGAATTACAGCAGGCTTTTGTATTTGAATGCATGGCTGAAGTTAAATTCCAAAAAGAAATCTCTTATGGGAGGTATTAATTTGTGCAAGGACAGTCTGATGCAGAGTACTGACCCTGTTTGAGGCCTCTGCAATACATTAAGGCATGAATACTGGTGCTCCAGTATCCCTGCCAGTATGGAATTAGCTCTGGTTGTGTCAGTGCCGACATCTCTGTTAACCGAGGTTTTAGTATAATCTGGAAAGATGTCTTTAGAGAAATTCAATGCGAGTCCTTCGTAAAGCTGTTGGCAATAATTATTCTGTCTGTTTTCATTCGCTGTCACCCAATGATGGAAATACTGGTTGGAGAGGACATCTGGAGGTCTTCAGCCTGACCTCCTGCCTGCAGTGAGACCGTCTCCAGCACGTGATCCTCTCAGCCATGGCTTTGTCTGGCCAAGTGTTGAAGACACCCGGGTATAGAGCCATGTGCCAGGGTGGATCAGCTTTCATTTGGTTTTGCTCGAGAGCTGTACCTAGTGAACCACCTTGCAGCGTGGGACATGCATTTAGGTTTGAATTACCTCATCCTGCAGGTTTAAAAAACATTTAAGTGAACTTTTAGGGAATGTCCCAGTTGGGCTAATAATGAAATGTGTAATGTATCTGAATCCTTCTGTCTTTTCCATGCTAGTAGGGGAAATATGAGCAGACCCTGGTGCCGTTTCTGCAGAAACAGGCAGGGATCTGATTAGGTGGTTTTCTCCCGTTCGCATACGGCATTGCAGGTGGAGCGGCGCTTGTAGGACATGTCCTGTTGTTGGAATGAACACATGGGTATTCTCCCCGTGGTATTAGTCATGGTGTTTACCCAGTTGTGAGCTTTCGGGAGGCACAGGCTGAGCACTGCGAGCATCCCTTGCCCTGAGGCTGCGTGGGATCGAGTGCCAGCCAGCTGTGCACCCAGGCTGAGGCCACACAGGCACAAGGCATGTGGTTGCCTTTCATCTGCCCTCCTCGGCCTCTCGCCATGGGAGGAGAGGCTGTTCCCAGGCTCTGCTGCATTTATTTCAGACAAAATACTGTGTCATGTGA
Source organism: Coccyzus lansbergi (assembly GCA_033558105.1). Classification (NCBI taxonomy): domain Eukaryota; kingdom Metazoa; phylum Chordata; class Aves; order Cuculiformes; family Coccyzidae; genus Coccyzus; species Coccyzus lansbergi. The sequence continues at coordinate 328,089 of JAUMJK010001039.1, forward strand.
TGAGTGTGCCTGTTGGAGTGCACATCAACATTGGCCACCGTGGTCCTGGGTGTTAATGGGAGCAGAACAGCTCTCTGATTCTGAGGTGACCTTGCCGCTAGCAGTGCCACAGCGGATGTCTGTGAATGGCACATAGTCAGGCCAGCCCAGAGGGCAGCTGCTGCAGCTGGGCTGGGTTTCTTCAGACAAAACTGGGGATTGCAACACACTTATCCTTCCTTAGGGCACAAAGCCTTGCTTGGAAGGAACATGATTGAGAGGCAAGGAGCTGTGGAGGAGGTGGAAGCTTCCCTAGGAAGGGCCTTGTCGATGCCAGGCTCGGATCTGGCTGCATCCCCAGACTCGGCATCCCCTCTGTGACAATGAGAGCTCTTGTGGGCTGGCTGTCTTGTTGCTTGGCACTGCCTTCTGTGTTGCATTTCATAGAATCATAGAATCACCAGGTTGGAAGAGACCCACCAGATCGAGTCCAACTATTCCCACCAATCTCTAAACCATGCCCCTCAGTACCTCATGCACCCGCACTCTAAACACCTCCAGGGAAGGTGAGTCAACCACCTCCCTGGGCAGACCATTCCATTGCCTAATGACCCTTTCTATGAAGAATTTTTTCCTTACGTCAAGCCTGAACATCCTCTGGTGGAGCTTGAGGCCATTCCCTCTTGTCCTGTCACCAGGGAGAAGAGCCCAGCTCCCTCCTCTCCATAACCTCCTTTCAGGTAGTTGTAGAGAGCAGTGAGGTCTCCCCTCAGCCTCCTCTTCTCCAGGCTGAACACTCCCAGCTCTCTTAGCCGTTCCTCATAAGGCCTGTTCTCCGGCCCCCTCACCAGCTTTGTTGCTCTTCTCTGGGCTTGCTGGACTTCTCTGGACATTCTGCAGGCTCACTCTTCTTGCTCTTCTTCCCTCTCTTCCCAGGTTTACAGGTTGAAGTGTGAGTTTCTTTGCAGCAGGAGGACAACACTGGCAGAGTGGGCTGTGCAGATGTTTGGGCTGGGGTTGCCTGGGAATGAATGTACTCTCACGCTGCAGGGTGTAAACAGAGCACTTGTACAGCAGGCTTCTGCATTGCATCAAAACTTCCTGGAAAGGTGAAGGCAGGAGCTGGCTTTCACCACGTCACAGTGCAATAATAAAAAGCTTGAAAGTGTACAGGTCCAGTCTCCTTAGTGGGACTGTCCTGTGCTCTATGGCTTCTCTGTCCCTTCGTAGCTAGTGACTGCTTGGGTGATGTCCTGGTCTTGTCTTACTGGATGGAGGCATTGGTGTTTACTGGGATGGTGCTGCTGTTGCCTTCAAGGTCCTGTCATAGTTGGGCTCAGCAGGTGACTGAAAGACAAGGAGTCTAGGGACCATGGGGAATCATAGAATCACTAGGTTGGAAAGTACCCAGTGGGTCATCAAGTCCAACCATTCCCATCAATCTCTAACCCATGTCCCTCAGCACCTCGACCTGGTGGGTTCACTGGAGCAACCTGTGTGCTGCTGCTGCAGGAGAGGTCTAGCAGAAAAAGCATTTGGATGGTATTCTAATTAGATTTTTCCCCCTTTTCATCCTTGGATCTCTAAGTCATTTTTGTTATTTTTGGTAAGTGTGGCACCTCTCTGGCTGTAAGTCTCAGGTGTAGTGCATGTGTCTCTTGACATTTCATGTCTACAGTGTGATTATGTGGCTTTTTCTCTGCAAGATCCTTTTGCCTGGTACAGAGGAGAGGAGATATCTCAGAAGTTCAGGGCCATCAGTCAGTCTTGAGATGTTTGTCCTCTGGTCTTCACCTTGGCATCAATATACTCACCCATGCTTGTTCATTTACTTCTCTTATTCACCTGATCCTACTGGGGCTCTTGGACAACAGAAGACACTTCCCAATGTAAGGGCAAACTGCATACCAGTTCATCACCCATGAGTTTCAAATTTCTGCTTTGCTGCCTGAACTCACCCAACTATCGGGGTTATTTTTAAACACTGGAAGAAAAAGTTGTGTTTAAGCCTGTTAAAACATGGGTTGTAAACAATTAACACTTTCAAGGTGTTATTTTCTGGTTTTGGAAGAGGCTGCCCAGGGCACTGGTTGAATCTCCATCCTGGAGGCGTTTAAAAAGCATGTAAAGGTGACACCTCAGGACGTGGTTTAATAGGCATGGTGGTGTTGGGCTGACAATTGGTCTGGGCGAGCTTAGAGGTCTTTTCCAACCATAATGATTCTATGATTCTCAGTTTTGTGAGACTATCTCTTATCTTCTCTTAGAATGCTTTTGAAGTATTTCTGGGATTGAGGATACCGTATAGATTTCTTAAAGACAACCAAGCTCTCCTGTATCAGGATATACAAGCTTTTGTGTCTGAATTTGCATATGGAATTTAGCGTCTACTACTCGGTCTCCATCTATTAATTGATCTGATCTTTTCCAGAGCCAAACACAACCTGCTTGGGACACTATAAACATGCTAGCCCTGATCTGCTCCCTCGTCGTGTGGAAAGCCGCTCATGCTGCAGAAAGCTGTTCTGTGCAAAACCAAAACAGGGCCTGTTGATGTTATTTCTGGTCCTCTGAGAAGATGACTTAGTGGTCACATGTGCTGCTATGAGGTCATTAGGAAGTCTCTCAAATACACAATTTGAGAACTGATGATGCTATCGCAGAAGTATGCTCCTTCTGCAATGTGCGGTGCAAAACTCTCTGAAGCGCTTTAGCTTGTAATGGCTCTGAGCGGGATCTGTTATTGCACATATTTGGGCTCGTTCCAGTGAGAAAATGTCTGTTTTCGGCTTTGCTTTATGCCCAGATTGATTAGTGAACGTATAGCGTGGGATCGAGTTACATTCGGAGGGCATCCAGCAGAGCCTGTTTCTATGTTGAAGAGCTGAAGGCAACAGTGAGTCTGACTTGCAAGCTCAGCAGTTTGCTAGCAGCGCTTTGTGCCTCCGGCACCATCCTTCTCCCAGGGAAGGAGCTCCTCAAATCCATTTAAACCTTGAGCCATTGCTCTTCCTGGTGCTGTGGGGGAACAGGAAGCCTTCTCTAGGCCCTTGATGTTGCTTCTGTGTAGTGTCCCTGCGTTAATGCTTTTATTGCTGTCTCTCTTGGACTTCTTACTCAGGATATCCCGAGGTGCCTTCTGCTGCAAACTGTCTGGTGTCCTTGAAAAGGTCCTAGCTTACCCCAGAGACCTGTGATCCAGCTTAGTCCCCGTGCATTAACAACGCAGGCCTCCTTATTTTGGCAGGAGAGTGCTTTGCAAGTGCGTTATCTGAGTCAGTAACACCCTCTTGGTGCAGGGCTTCCCAGGCTGGGAGAGGTCCTCTGTCTTTCCACCTCCACCCTACTGCTAGCCTTGGCTTTCTGTCCCAAACCAAAAGCCTTGGGGATTGTCCCATCCCTGTGAGCTGATAAGGATGCTCAAACATGGAAAAATTACCCAAAGAGAGGGGAAAAAAGTAAATGCTATGGAAGTGGATTGTGTGGTTGAGTTGGGGTAAGGGGACAGGGAGGAAGAATGGAGCTAGCTGCACATATGCTTGCATGGATGGCCGTGTCTTACAGCTCACAGCTGCATTTACCAGTTGGGGCTTGGTGTGACCGCGTGGCTCATGTCTGCTTCCTTTTTTCCTTTTGAATACCCCAAATACCTACTGCTTCTAACTACCTGAAAGGAGGTTGTAAAAAGGAGGGTAATAGTCTCTTCTCCCAAGTGACAGGGGACAGGACGAGAGGGAATGGCCTCAAGCTCCACCAGGGGAGATTTAGGCTGGACATTAGGAAAAAAAATTTCACAGATAAGGTCATTGGGCACTGGCAGAGGCTGCCCAGGGAGGGGGTTGATTCACCTTCCCGGAGATATTTAAGGTGACAGGTGGACAAGATGCTGAGGGACATGATTTAGTGTTTGATAGGAATGGTTGGACTCGATGATCCAGTGGGACTCTTCCAACCTGGTTCTATGATTCTGTGATTCTGCTGATGCTTCCCTGTGATTCCTACTTGAGGCCTGATGTAGCAGATGGGAGTCTTTGAAGAATGGGCTGAATTGCTGCCAGCTCTGCTTCTCAGCCTTCTCCTGTGGAGTCCCTGTGAGCGTTGCTCCTATAGAAAACCAGCATCACCTCCCCTCAGTGCTGCTTACACTTGTTGGGATGTCCAAACGGGACCCTTCCCATGTGGAGCAGCCTCCATGCATAAGGCAGCCCAGCACACATGTCTCCCAGCGGGAAAACCGGTGAAGCGCTTCTGCTCACTGGCATCCCTCTGCTGGCATGGTCACTGCTGCTGGTCCCCAAACTGGGGCATTATGCCACTGTCTGCGCTCGGATCCCAGTGACCTTGTCACCTGGGTGAGCTCTCCAGTGCCACGGCAGGAGCTTTGCAGCCAGGACAGCAGCGGGTGCTGGAGGTGGAAGGGCTTCGCAGGGCAGTGCAGCCCGGGGGTGGTTTTGCAGCCCCACGGCCGTGCCTGGTGGCACCCAAGTGTGTCCACAGCCTGCTGGCCTCCATGTCCACTCAGTGCCTCCTGTGGCTCAGTATGTTGTAGTCTGGCTTGTCCTGTCACCGTGGAGCTTAGCAATGTCACCAGCCCATAAGGTTCCCGCTGTCACCCTTGGTAATTATTTCCCCCCTGTTGATGCCACATTCTGCTATAGAGCTTTGTGTTTTCTTTCTATTTCTGTATTTTTTTTCTTAGTGAAAAGGAGATGATGGGGATGTTGCACAGCTGTCCGACAGCTGCATTAGTCCTGTGGGGACATGAGTCCTGTGGGGCTCCAACCCAGGGAAAGCAACAGGGGTGAGTTGTTGTGGTGAACATGCATTGAGCCCTGGTGCCACTGTTCCAGGAAAGATTTTGGGATAATGAAATAAGAATGATTTAGGTTGGAAGGGACCTCAAAGCCCATCCAGTTCCATCCCCGTGCCATGGACGGGGATACCTCCCGCTGGATCAGGGGGCTCAGAGCCTCATCCAACGTGGTTTCCAGGGATGGGGCAGCCACCGCTTCTTTGGGCAACCTGGGCCACTGCCTCCACCACCCTCACAGGAGAACATTTCTTCCTGAGATCCGGTCTAAAGTGCCCCTCTTTCTTCTCTGTGCTTGCAATAATCTTATTGCCTGGAAATGATTAATAAATGACTTGTTCTGTCTTTGTTTTTCCCTTGCCCCATGGATGAGTGGTCAGGTTGGATCTAGTGGGATGTCCCTGCCCTTTGGAACTAGACAATCTTTAAGGTCCCTTCCAACCGAAACTATTCTATGATTCTATGACAGCGACTGGCACAGAGCACGGTGTGCTGGGATTTCTCCTGTGAGCGGAGGCAGCTGCATTAAACAAGAAGGTGCAGGCTGGCTCTGTGGTGCTGTGCCGGGGCCTGGCTTGCCCCTGGGACTACACGGGCTCTGCTTCCTGAGCAGGAGAGCTGCTTTATGTTGTGGTTTTACTAAATGAATTCAAAGCCTGGCCTTCCTCCAGGCGAAGTCTGGGCCAAATGCCAGCAGAGCAGCCCCTGGGGAGAGCAATGGAGCAAGGAGGGGCCAACAGCAGGGAAGAGCGGAGGAATCCAAGAAGGCAGATTTGCCTAGAAAACAGCTCTGTTTCCATCTGCTGGGTCAGGAGTTGCTATAGGAACTGGGATGATAGAGGCAGGGCCATCTCTTGGGCTTGTCTGTGTGTGCAGAGGGAGGGAGGCGGGGAGGAGTTACTCAAGTTTGAACATATCGTGTGTGCTGGTGGAAAGTTGCAAGGAATGTCGAAACTACAGCCTGGCTCAACCTGTGGAGCTCCAAAGAGACATGGCAGTGGCTCCCTGTGCACAGCCGACCCCGGGCGAGGCAGGTAGGATCCATCCAGCTGAACTCGGCTGTCGCCATCGTCTCTCCCTGCAGTGCGTTGGCAAGAGAAGAAACGCCTTTGGAGACTTGCTGGAAGCAGTGGGGGTGGTAGTGCTGGGAGGTGAAGGCTTCCCTCCTGAGCTGCTAGGGAGGTGGTGGCTCCTTACACCCTCGTTTTGCTCCCACAGCTGTGGCAGTGTTGAGGGATCATGGCTCTTGCCGCAGCGTTGCGTGCCAGGGGCCCTCTGGGACCCACGGGATCTATTGTTGGCTAGAAATGTGAAGCTGGACGGTGTGGCTCTCCCAGACAGAGGTGGTTTCTGGGGCTGTGTCTCTCTGGGAAAGCCCAGGGTATTTTAGCTCTGCCCGAAATGTTTCAGGGCTAGGGCTGAGTCAGATATGTACAAAAGGGCTGGCAGCGAGTCCGTTGTGGATGGTGGGAAAGTGAGGGGGACACATTCCCAGCCTCCAAGTTTGTGGCTGTGCATCGCCTGCATTTGCTCGCCTCTTCCCCCGAGGAGATGCAGCCCTCCCTGTCCCATCCTGATGTACCTACTGCGATTTTTGTTGTCGTCAAACTTTCTCAGACTCTCATTTAGCCTAAAACACAGGGATATCCATATGCAGGAAGTTGTTCCTGGGAATCCTCGTCTTTAGGGTTAACCACTGGGCTCTTTAGTAGCAGCTCCTCGAGATAAAATCTGATTATTTCCCCAGTAAACCCATTTTTTTCAGGTGCTGCAAACTTTTAAAACCAGCCCTGTTTCCACCGGAGCGTTCCAGGGTCGCTCCGCAGGTATTTCTTTAATAGGGTATAAAAAAAAAAAAAGAAAGAAAAGGTAGGCAGGGTTGTTTCTCTTTGAGAAGCTGCACAATAAGCTGCCGAAACTGAAATGCAGCCTCTCTACTGGGAAGCTGAGCTTGCCAGACTGGTTTAGATCACAGCCCACCTCCTCCGGCACCCGTCTTCTCTCGGGCAGCGCCGCATGGCACATCACGGGTAGAAGCGCGAGAGCTTCAACACAGAGAAATGTGGAATAACCTGCCTGCGTAGGAGGTGAATTTTCATCTGGGCAAGCATAAGCAAACTGGTAATTGATTTGACCAAAAAGTTATGCCCAGTGTGCTCTTGCTTTTACTTTAGCGGAATTGCAGATGTTCTTACTTGTGTAGATCCACTTCCAATGTTTTATTGAATTACTCCCACGTAGCTCTGTGGCAATATGTCTCCAAGGCTTTACTGCGCGTGGTATGCTGTGGAATTTCATTTCCTCAGTTTTAATTTGTTGTTCTTTAATTTCAGTTCATTTTCAATATGGAAAAGAGGTAAATGGGATCCTTTTTTTTGGTCTAGGCTTCATTATTTTACCTATTTCTTCCCCCTACCAATCTCTCCTGTTTCTCTCCCCTTTTCCTCAAAGAATCCCAGGCTTTTCTTAGAGCAACCTGCCCTCTGTGTAATTGCTACATCTTATTATTTCTCTGTGGGCTCCTGTTTTCTGGTGCCTCTTGGGAAAAATTGATCAAGATTGGCTCTTCTGCCTTTCCTGAGCTGTGAAATGCTACTGGAGCTTTTTCAGTGTTCTTCTGTTCTCCTTTGTTTATAAGCAAAGCAAGGTTTAGTGATTGATAGGAATGGCTGGACTCGATGATCCAGTGGGTCCTTTCCAACCTAGCAATTCTCTGATTTGGTTTGATTGCTTGGGACAGTTTGTGGTAAGCAAAGATCTTCTCCGAGCTCTCCATAGTCATGGTGGGTATTTTGCTGGAACATTGAGTTAATTAAAATTTCATCCCTGTATGTAGGAAGTTAATTTTTTTATCTCGTAAAGTTGTTCTAGTAAAGAGTAAAGCCAGGAGAACATCGTTAGACCTGCCTGGAAGTCCTCACTGGAGCTTGCAGGCTCGAGGCAGCGATTGCAGCTGATCCCGAAGTGTTGCTACTCTCTGCTCTTGTCTTTGCCAGGCATTTCATAAATTAAACTTTGAAACCACTTGATGTAGTAAACAAAGCTTGCTCAAGAAGAGTGTAACAGATTTCACCTCCTTAGATGCAGGAACTGCTGTGCACCCTGCTCAGCCTCTGAAGTGACCTCCACTGAGGAGGCAACCTGCCCTGTCCCCTCTGGCTGGGGCCAGTGCTGTGGGAGTGCAGCAACGCTGTCTGCTTAGAACCATGGGATGGAATTGCGGGATGACTGAGGTTGGAAGGGATGACAAAACCCATCCAGTCCCACCCCTGCCATGGGCAGGGACACCTCCCACTGGATCAGGGGCTCCCAGCCCCATCCAACCTGGCCTTGAACCCCTCCAGGGATGGGGCAGCCACCCCTGCTCTGGGCAACCTGTGCCAGGACCTCCTCACCCTCACAGCAAAACGTTTCTCCCTAAGATCTCATCTCAATCTCCCCTCTTCCAGCTGAAAACTTTTCCCCCTTGTCCTCTCCCTGCCCTCCCTGATCAAGAGCCCCTCCTGAGCTTTTCTGCAGGCACTTGCTGCAGTTTGGTGTTTGCAGTTACTTTGTTCTGTGCACTAAGTGATGATAACTTTTACTTCTTTCTGATACTGGAAATGCTCCCTCCAGCTAGATATCTCTTTGTAGGTGCATTTCTTAAATGTTTCTTCAGTGAGATTACAGCAGAGCCAGTGGTGCTCCTCAGGCTATGGCAAGGTCCGTGTACCGGTGCCAGGTCCACTGAATGTCGGTGTTATGAATGAGAAGAGACATTTTAAAAAAACTCATAAAACATAGCTTCTGGTAGCGTAAGCGTTTCTGCGGTGGTTTGATGGAAACTGGATTGCCTGTTAAATTAGTAGATGTTCAAAAATAGTATTTCTGGTTTGATTTTTTCACTGAACCATCTCTTGGAGTTTGGCTTCCACCCTAGTGAAAACCAGCAACTTCTCAGCTTGGCGCTGGGTATTCTGCGCTGCTGCATGTGACTTTGTTTGCTTCCCTTCTGGTTTTGCAAAGAATCTGTCTCTGTAATCATGTTTTATCTTTTAAAAAGTGTGGCCTGAGAATGTTTTGCAAGAAAAAGCAGTAAAGTAGCTATTCTGGAATGTAGGTAATTAGTAAGGGAAACTAAAGATGACTGGAAAAGCACAGCAAATGTATCTCAAGGCAGTGAGAAATATTATAATATCTGTATAACAAAATAAATTTCAGCAGCGGTGTTTATATTGTTGGGAAATTTAAAGACTCAAGTGATTGCTAATAACAATAATAAGAAGTAGTAAGTTTCCTGTGTTTGGGGAGAAGCTGGATGAGGTACTCTGCATTTTGAGGATGTCTAAATACCTTCCGTTGCACTGGTAACCAGGGAGGGTGGTGAACACAAGATAACAGCCTAAAGTCTTTGAAATTTGAGCAAGATTGGGGCCTGTTTGTTTAAAACAAATTGGCAAAGCAGCTTTCTGAATCCTGGCTGTTGATGTGTAATAAATTCGGGAAGACTGAAGGACGTCCAGAGGTTTTGGAAACCATAAATGTTGTGGCAGTGTTTTAGAGTCGAGTGGGAGCAGGTAACCAGCAGGCAGCTGAGAGGAACCTCTGGCTGGAACAAGGTCTGGGGAAGCTGGTGCATTAGTGAGTCGATGTCAGATTACAGAGAGATCATGCTCAGTGATCTGTGTGCTCTGATGCAAAGCAGATCAGGTCTGAAAAGTCTTCAGATTGTGGTTTTTAATGAGATTCCTGCACCGTTTGCCAAAAGTAATAGTTTGAGTTGGAAGGGACCTTAAAGATCATCCAGTTCCACTCCCTGCCATGGGCAGGGACGCCTCCCCCTGGATCAGGGGCTCCCAGCTCCATCTAACCTGACCTTGAACCCCTCCAGGGATGGGGCAGCCACGGCTTCCCTGGTCAACCTGGGTCAGGGCCTCCCCAGTCTTGTGAAGAAATCCTTCCTTATACCCAGTCTAAATCTCCCCCTCTCCAGTCCATACCCATTGCCCTTGTCCCATTACCACAAGCCTTTGTAAACAGTCCCTTCCCACATTTCTTGTAGCCCTTTCAAATACTGGAAGGTCACTATAAGTTCTCCTCAGAGCCTTCTCTTCTCCAGGCTGAACAACCTCAGTTCTCTCAGCCTGTCCTCATACGGGAGGTGCTCCAGCCCTCGGATCATATTTGTCGCCTCCTCTGGACCCATTCCAACAGCTCTGTCTCCTGTTGAGGATTCCAGAACTGGACATGGTACTCCAGATAAGGGCTCAGAAGAGAGGAATAGAGGGGCAGAATCCCCTCCCTCACGCTGCTGGCCGCGCTGCTTTTGATGTGGCCCAGGACACGGTTGGCCTTCTGTTCTGTGAGTGCACATTGCTGGCTCATGTTGAGCTTCTCATCAATTATTCCCCCCTCCAAGTCCTTCTCCACAGGGCTGCTCTCAATCACATCATCCACCATCCTGTACCAAAACTATGGATTCCCCCAGCTCAGGTGCAAGACCTTGAACTTGGGCTTGTTCAACCTTGTGAGGTTCACACAAGCTCACTTCTCCAGCTTGTCCAGGTCCCTCTGAAGGACATCCCATCCTTCTGGTGGATCCCAACTAAGTTCCCTGCTGTCAACCGAGTGTAGCTGCTCTCGGGAGACAGAAGAGGCTCCTCTTTGGGAGCATGAGCCTGGGCAGGGTGGCAGAGGCAGGTCCCGTTTGTACTGGGCCTGATTGCTGGCGTGTCCTTCATCCTCTATGAGGGTGTCTCACCACTGCTGGTAGATTCTGAGCTGGGAAACAGCCTCTGAGCAGTTTTGGAAGTACCTGGTCTTTATTTGCAGTTAATGTAGCCAGTCCCTGACTTCTTGCTCTGTGAAGATAGCAGTGTCTCAGTTAGTTTCACTGATCTGCACCGCTGAATAAGTTGATTTAGAAAGTGTCACCTGATACCTCACCAAAATAGTTACCAGTGGGAATGTGATCCACACAGTCCCTAAAGAGAGGGCTGTGGAGTGGTGCTCCAGCCATATTCTGAGGTCTGTGTGGGACAAGCTCAGTCATTCCCTCATTTGCCCGTGAAGAGTCTGGTGGGAGTCACAGCCCAGTCTGACCTGAAGTGTCCCACCACCCAGAGCTTCAGTCTCATGAGTGGTGGCTTGGGAGAAAATATTAAGTGACATAATGCTGAATTTTGGCATCACCGAGGAGGTTGGGGGAGCCGGGGTGGTTTAGTTGGGGCAAGAGGAGGCTTTGGGATACGCAAGAGCAGATCATCAAGGAAGGAGACAAACAAGCTCTCCACTGGGATGCTTGGCAGGAGGGCTGATGGTGAGCATTGAAGTAACAGGAGGCTCTGTCTTGGTGTAAGGAAAGGAGAAGATGTCCCTCTGCAACAGTCAAGCTGTGGAAGAGAGTAGAGGACCCTCCATTCGTGGAAGTTTTTAAGACCCAGTGCAGGCTGCTCTGAAATTGGTGCTAACCCCACTTTGAGCAGGAGGTAGGATTAGATACTCTCCTGAGGATCTCCTCCAGCCTGAATAATTCTGCAACTCGGTAACCTGATCTCCTCCTGAATGCAAGTTTGAGTACAGTTAAGTAAAAGGTTATGGGGGAGCCCCTTGAGGACGGGGAGGGAGGAAGGTGGTTTAGATTGAGTGCTCTTAATACCCCATCTGTCATCTGTGTGGTTAACATGTCATATATATGGTTGCTACGTGAGACTCTCGCAGTGGAAGATTGTAGGTCTTGAGAGGGCTGTTGCTAACTTGTAGTCGATATGTTTTAAGGGTAGTTTTAGAAAAAAAAAAACAAACAAGTGACCTCCTCAAAACAAAACAACAAAAAAAAAACAGCTGGAGAGAGATGTCGGAGCAAGGAATTGAGTGACAATGTCAGTGTGCCAGGCATGCTCTGGTGTCCATTCTGTGTGGGAGGGAAGCTCTGCTAAGGGACAAGGATCACTGCTGCTTGGGCAAGGAAAAAGGAGACAATCTGAGCATTTTGTTTGCACACATCTGTTCTCCTGCTGCTTCTGCTCTCCCTGCTGCATTTCCAGAGCCTGGTTACTGCTCCTCAGTTGAGGGGAGCTGTGTTTTGGAGGGCTTGCTGGAGTGCGTGAGGCTCCCTGCTGAGATGAGGTGTGGGGCTCCTAGGGGGGGTCAGTGTGTGTTTATGTCCTGTGTTGGGTCACGATGTGCCTGGCAGGTCTGAAGGTGTTGTGAGGAGGGACCTCCAGGTTCTTTGGCTGAGATGAGCACAAAGAGAGCACAAAGATGAGCACCCTCGGGTCAGTGTGGAAGGGTAACTGTGGTTTGAGATTAGCTGAGCTAAGAAGCACCCTTTGTTAGTGCAATGAATTGTGTTTCCTTATCTTTTGCTTTTGCCTTTCTAATAGCTTCCAAATTTGGTTACTTTGATGGATTTAGTGACATCTCTTCATTTAGTCTGGGTTTGTGACAGAAGTGCTCTGTGCAGTTTCACAAACCAAGGACGCCCTACCCCTGTGGGACTGGCTGATAGGCAAGGGGAAACTGCTGGAGGGCTTGTGGGGCCTCCAGCTCCTTTGCAGAAACCCCCATGCCTCTCCTGGCTGTCAGTGAGACACTTCTTCATGCTTGGGTCTGTGGGCTGACCCTTCTCCCAGTGTTAAATGGCTGTGTCAGGAATGTTAGTTTTCTCCTAAAGTCTAGCAAGACTGAGGTGTCACTTTTTCTTAGCAGCTTCATTAGATGTTTGACTACAACCTGGAAAATGAAGCTCAAACTCTTCCCTCAGCCTCAGGGCAGTTCTATTACCCATCCCTGAAGAAGGTGACTGGGAGGTACAACCAGACCTTGATATTCCCGTTCTTCTGCCGCCCCTTCAGACCCAGCTTTGTGGTGTCCCTGTCTCCATTCCCACATGTTGTGCTTCCTTTCTTAACCCCCAGCTCTCTCAGCCGTTCCTCATAAGGCCTGTTCTCCAGCTCCCTCACCAGCTTTGTTGCTTTCCTTGAGTTTGTTGTCCCTACTCGCTCTTAGTATGATGTTGGCTGATTAGCAGAAGTGGAATCTTTGTTAATGGAAAATAAAATGTACAGTGAGGAGGTGACAGGGGCTTAAAAGCCCTCTCAAACAAAACTGATACCAGCAGCAAGAAGCATTTGAATTGTGAACTGAGCAAAACGTTTTAGGAAGGGATCAGAATCCTTTCTACCAAGAGTTCTCATCAGTGAGTTCTATTCAGTCTAAACTGGCGCTGCTTCTGCTCCAAGTGTGAGCTCCAGAGGAAGCCTGCAGGGCTTGGGGTATCTCAGATGAATTCTGAGGCAGTGAGAAATGTTCCACCAGCATTCTGGAGCCAGAAAAATGAAGATCACGCTTTCTGGCCCCTATTCTTCAGACTTCAGATATTGCCTCAATTAGTAGCTTTGCTGTTTCCTCTTTGAATTCCTTTAGGAATACCAGAAAGTACAGTCCAGTCCTGATTGTCCCTGAACCTCTTCTGAGGTTACTTTGCTTTCGGATAGCTGCTCTTTTAATACATAGAGTGTGCATCATAGACACAGCTATGACTCTTCATCATGACCATGGAGTTTCTTGGCTTGGTGCTGGGCACTGGTAACGGGATTCCTGCAGCAAACGCGAAGGTCCCACTCCAAGGTAATGATCTGCGAAGGAACCAGTTAAAACAAATGCCTGTTTCAGCTGGGATCTAGAGAGGCTCGCAAAACGTGCCAGACCTCCGTAATGGATCTCTGGAGGGAGAACAGTACCTGGAGGAGCTCCAAGTCCCACCTTCTTCATGCGCATCAGTAAAGAATAGCTCCCTCCTGTGCCTGTGGTGCCCAGTGCTTTGGTTGCAAGCTGCCTGGGGACAGCGCTGGGTCACAGCAAGATGGGTTGGCTTTTCAGAGGTGGTATCTGCTGGGTATAGTGAGAAAAACTGTGCCCTCTTTTGCATCTCTTGGTGTGTTTTTCAGCAAGTAGATTTTTTTTTCCTGTCTTCACAATGATTGTAACAGGATTTGATTCCCCTGCAGCCAGCTGTTAGCAATTAGCAACTTGATCCATTCAGTCCTGAGAACAGAGTTTAACACTTTCTTGCCTCTGTGAGGATGTCACTAATCCTGTTTTTGCTGCTTTTGGGCTTGTGCTGTAGTTTTGGCACTTTCAGTGTGTGTGTGTGGGCAGGTCAGGAAGAAAGGCATGAGTACAGAAAGGGACTCAGAGCTACAGAGGGAAGCATCGAGTCGTCTACCCAGGAAAACATCGTTAGGAAGATGATTTCCAAGCGGTTGGTACTGAGGTTTGTATTTAGTAGTCTGTTCCAGCGGTTCTAGCACTTGGAAGTGTGCAAGTTTGGGAATCCAATCTACTACTTGCTGAGATTTAGACTCAGCAGAAATCAACATCAGTTCTTCAAACAGGGATTTCCGGCAGCTTGAGAGCCTGAGTGGAGCTGAGGCTCCTCCGAATGATGAGATGGGAGTAAAAAACCCTCTTAGTGTCCTTGCTTAAGAGAACAGTGGCTGCTGGAGGGGACTGGAAGGTGAGAAATGACTCTGCTTGCTCCCTGTGTACAGCAGCTCTCCTGGGACTCCCAAACACAGTTTGGGTCAAATGGGAGGCTAAGGCAGATGGATGCTTACAGTGATCATAGAATCACAGAATGGTTTGGGTTAGAAGGGACCTCACAGCCCATCTAGTCCCACCCCTGCCATGAGCAGGGACACCTCGCACTGGATCCTTTTATTCAGAGCCCCATCCAGCCTGGCCTTGAACACCTCTAGGAATGGGGCAGCCACAGCTTCTCTGGGCAGCCTGTTCCAGGGCCTCCCCACCCAAGGTCTCGTCTCAATCTCTCCTCTTTCAGCCCCAAACCATTCCCCTTCACCCTGTCCCTGCACTCTCTGATCGAGAGCCTCTCCCCAGCTTTCCTGGAGCCCCTTTCAGTACTGGGAAGCTGCTGTAAGGTCCCTCTGGTGACGTCTGGGTTTGCTTTCACTTCATTTTTGCTCCAGTGTGTGGCTCTGGTCCTCACCTGGCTCTGTAGGGTTCCTATTTTGGTGCTGTCTGGCCACCCTTTGCTTTATCCTTGGCAGTGTTGCAGAGGGAGGTCCCAGGGTACTTTGGTGGGTGCTCACCTGTGTCTTTCCAGGTGTCTGTTTGCCAGTCTCTGTTTCTGGGCTCAGGAGGGGAGGAATGCTGAGCATGTGGAATGTACATCTGCCATCTGAGGGCTCTGGTATCCTGGCAACTTTTAAACCTCCAGCTGAGAAGTCACCTGGGAGATATCTCCATGCTGCTGTTCTCCTGCCAGGCTCTCCTCAGCAACTTGGAGCTCTGTTCAGTGCCTTGTCTGGCACGGTGACCCAGCAGAAGGATCTTCTACAGTCCAGGATGGAGAGGGGTGGATTTGGGCTGTGGTCAGGGCACCCCTAAACGATGCTCTGCTGTGTTCCCATCGCCTGTTCCAGAAACATGGTTAAAGCCTTAATGTTCACGATGTGTTCCATTCTTGTGTCCTCTAGGACAGTCTCCTCAGGGGCTGAACTCTCTGCACTTCCCTTTGGGAGCCTACAGGGCACCTTACAAAATCACCTGCATGGATTAACTCCCCCAGGTGTGTCTGCAAACTCTGCTGTGGAAGCGTCTTTACAAAATTGCCCTCCACGTGGCCTCATGAAGTCTCTGCTCTATGGTGCTTGTCACGGGTTGCTGGGAGATGGTGACCCCCTCTGTTGCAGGGAGAAAGACACCCTTGGATGCACACGCAGCTCGAGGGTTCTTGGCCAAAACTTCTTCTCCAATAGCCAAACCCTCCTGCTGAGACACAGGCTGCGTTTTCTCTCTGGTGCTTTGCTTTTACACGCTCGCCACCCAAGGTGCCACAAAATCAGAGCCTTGTGGTCACCCTGCTCCCCACCATGGCCAGGGCGCTCACACGGAGCGCAGGAGGTGGCTGAAGCAGGAGCAGTCCTGGCAATTTTGAGGTCTGTTTTGGGTGTGCTCGTGTTGTCGCATGGCTGGGCACAGCACCGCCGGGCAGCATCCACCCATCATTAGTTTCCCCTCCTGCATTAGTACTTGGCTCTCTTCCCAAAAAAGCCCTTAGTTGTTTTTCAGGCTCAGAGCCATCTTTTCTGACAGAATCCAGCAAGGACAATTGCCAGTAGCAAATCCTTAGGAAAGAGAATGAAAACAGGGCAAGCCTCAGTGATTCTAACCCTGGTTTAGCTTCTGGGCGTCGAGCAATCTGCGGCAAGGGGGTTTCCTGAGCCAAAGGTTTTACCTTCGGATTTAAGAAGCCACAGTGTGTCTTTCTGTTGTGAATATAGCCAATTGTTTTGGTATCCACAGCAACTCATGGCTGGGATTTGTACAGTTTAATTATGCTGGGTGGAAAAACTACAGCCTTTTGTTGTGAGTCTCTGAGTATTTGATGCTCTGTTGTACTTCTGTGTGTGTATGCGCTGGTGTGGAGATGGTCCCTCTTTATCCTCTCTTCCTTTCCTAACAAATCCTAGCATTCAAGTTTGTCTTTTTACTACCACTCTGAGGATTCTTGAGCAAACGCCCTCTGGTCCTGGCAACTTTTCGTTTATTGATTTGTTCTGGTTTCTTTCTGCCTGACGTTTCAGTATGAGGCAGAGCCTCTAAACCTCCGTTCCATAAAGCTCCATCTTCCAGGATGGGAGCCTCCTGAGGTGTCTGTAGCGAATGCGGACACAAAGAATTCGCCTAACGTTGCTGATGTGACCTTGTATTCCTTTAGGTGTTATCATGGCTTTCCACTGAAATTGCCAGCGTTTAAGCCTTTTGCTGTTTGCCTTGTTTCCAAACAGGAAATTAAGTGTGCTCGCGTGTGAGAGCGCACATGGTCTTCTGGCGGCCACGGGGACATTCAGGGAGAGATTATTTTCTCCCTGTTTTAGGCATTTATCTTGCGGTTGTGCGACAAGTTCCAGAGTGCCCACTTGGAGTAGACAGTCAGAACAGAGGTGCGCAGTGGGTGGATAAGCCCTGGTTGGACCATCTTTGTAGATGCAGCTTCAATACTTCTTAATGTAATAAAGAAAGCGAAGCAGCAATGTGGGAGAGGGGACTTGGCACTGGGCTTGTTTAAGAGCAGTTAAGAGAATGTGTTTGCAGAGCAGTCGTGGCAGCTGAGCTCCAAAGAGCTGAATTCTCTTCCAGAGAAGAGCCACGAAGCTGGTGAAGGGACTGGAGAACAGGCCCTATGAGGAACGGCTGAGGGAGCTGGGGGTGTTTAGCCTAGAGAAGAAGAGGCTGAGAGGAGACCTCATTACTCTCTACAACTACCTGAAAGGAGGTCGTAGAGAGGAGGGAGCTGACCTTTTCTCCCAAGGGACAGGGGACAGGACAAGAGGGAATGGCCTCAAGCTCTGACAGGGGAGATTTAGGCTAGAGATTAGGAGGAAGTTTTTCACACAGAGGGTCATTGGGCATTGGAATAGGCTGCCCAGGGAAGTGTTTGATTCCCCTTCCCTGGAGGTGTTTAAGGGACAGGTGGATGAGGTCCTGAGGGACATGGTTTAGTGTTTGATAGGAATGGTTGGACTCGATGATCCGATGGGTCTCTTCCAACCTGGTCGTTCTATGATTCTATGAACTACATTCACAGCTTTAGAGATGGTACAGGTAGTAAGGCAATTCTTAGTCCTTGACTAAATCTCTCATCATGTGGTGAGTTGGAGTGGAGCTGAGGTCAAAGCGCTCTTGATGGCATGGAAGATTCCCAACCTGTCACGAGGCAAGTCTGCAGCATGGAGAAGTCCTGTCTTTGGAGGACTCTCATCTTCTCTCTTTGCTTTGTCTTTCAGAAATGTAGATGGCAGCTGCTGTCATTGAAGGACTCGCACCCATCTGACCCTGCGCAGCGTCTCAGACTGCTACCATGATCTTCTGCATGCTACTGCTGGCCTCACTGCCCGAGCCATCTGGTGCTGAAGTCAACCCTGGTAGGGAGCTGCTGGGCTGGGAGAAGACTTGCATCTCCCACCTTTCTTGTGTCCGTTCTTAGCCTTTCTTTGCCCTCTCATGACAAATGCGTATAAACGTAACAAATGCATGCAAGCACAGTCACTAAATCATAGAATCATGGAACAATCAGTTTGGAAGAGACCCACTGGATCATCATTTCAAGCCATTCCTATCAAACACTAAACCATGTCCCTCAGTACCTCGTCCACCCATCCCTTAAACACCTCCAGGGAAGGTGAATCAACCACCTCCCTGGGCAGCCTCTGCCAGTGCCCAGAGACCCTTTCTGTGAAAATTGTTTTCCTAATCTCCAGCCTAAATCTCCCCTGGTGGAACTTGAGGCCGTTCCCTCTTGTCCTGTCCCCTGTCACTTGGGAGAAGAGCCCAGCTCCCTCCTCTCCACAACCTCCTTTCAGGTAGTTATAGAGAGCAATGAAGTCTCCTCTCAGCCTCCTCTTCTTCAACCTAAACACCCCCAGCTCTCTCAGCCATTCCACATAAGGCCTTGTCTCCAGCCCCTTCACCAGCTTCGTTGCTCTTTGGACTCGCTGTAGTCCCTGTACGTCCACCACTAGACTGAGTTGGTCAGTCTGACTTGACAGCTGTACTGGAGTGAAACACTTTCCCTGACGGTGCCGGGAGGGCTCAGGCATGTGGATACACCCCTTTCTCTGCCCACCCAGAGGGTCTGCACTCTCAGCAGGCCTGTTCTGAGCTCTGATTATCTGTTCATCAGCTTGACCATGTGCCCTACGGAACAAATCTGGTTCTAGATTGGCTCAGAGATCCTGTGCTTCTCTGGAAAGTGATTTGCCAGTTAGCAAAACACAAGCTGCAGCTCTCCAGCCAACAAGAGGGGTTCTGGAGAGAGAGGTGTAGAAGGAAAGGTAGAAAACCCTACCTGGCACAAAGCTAGGGTGGAGATAGGGATGTGTGAGCCTGTGAGTCCCTGTGAAGGGCTTTTATCCTACAGCATTTGACAAGTTATGATTGTGACAGAGGTGAGAAGGTAGTGGTCTGCAGTATCTTGCAAAACCACCAGTAATGAGGTGGTTTGAACTGGAAACAGGGCAATAAAGGAGTCTAACCCTTTTTCAGCTTGGCTGAAGGTGTGATGAGGGAGCAACACTACCCTGAGGGCCTTTGTTTGCTCTGCTGAGTCTGGCTCAGCCGCTGCTCTGGCTGTAGATCTCTGCAGAGGTTTGGGGTGTGCTGCAGCCAGCCAGGAGTGAAGTGAAGCTGATGGGGGAGCTCAGCAGGCAGCCCCATGCTCCCTGTTACACAGCTGTGCCCTGCACTGCGTGACCCCCGTATGCCCAGCTTCAAACTTGGGGTCACCATCTGGTTCTGATGGTTAAAACTACCTGAAGAAGAGGGAAAATGGCGTCTAGGGGGTCAGTCATGTGCAGATCTCTTTTGGTGGTCCTGAGTAGAGAAGTTAGCATAGGATAGTTAGGTGGGAATAGTCTCCCCCACTCCGGGGTCCTGGGTGGTGGGGTGGGCTCCGAACACAGGGCTGTGGTCCCACCCTGCTGCAGTAATCTTCTCTACCAAGAAACGAGTGTGTGGTTTTGCTCACACTTCTCAGTATTGCCTATGAATTCCTCCAGCAGCTTTTCCCTCTCGGCTGCCTCTGTCCCAAGTAGCCAGGCCTCAAGCTCCACCAGGGGAGATTTAGACTGGAGATTAGGAGGAAGTTTTTCACACAGAGGGTCATTGGGCATTGGAATAGGCTGCCCAGGGAGGTGGTTGATTCACCCTTCCCTGGAAGTGTTTAAGGGACGGGTGGATGAGGTCTTGAGGGACTTGGTTTAGTGTTTAATAGGAATGGTTGGACTAGAAGATCCGATGGGTCCCTTCCAACCTGGTTGTTCTATGATTCTATATCCCCCACACGGTCCAGCATACCCATAGCCCAGCTCATGCTCTTCAGTTGTGATACCTTCAGGCTCCATCTATTGTCTTGACCTCCAGATCTGCTGCAGGAACGGTCTAGAGCACCTCCTGCTTTGCCTTCTAAACCAAAGGGGCTGCTTTGTGGATGATTTCAACCTGTGTAGGAAGGATCCTGGGCAGTTCTTTTGTTCAGCATCACCTTGCTAACAGAGGTGAGCTGTGACAATTTCCTGGACCTCTGTGTCCTGTCTGCATGGCAGATGAGGGACCCTGTCTGTGTAGTAAAGGATCAGGGTTGTCTGAGCAGGAGTAGTGCTAGCACCTAAACAGAACCACAGAATGGTTTTGTTGGAGAGGATGTGTGTTTTGGCAAGACCCTCATGCTGCTTGTTTTGTTGGGAGCCACAGCCACCCACAGAGATAGACAGTGGTGGTACCGTGTTTTCTAGGTTGTTTTGTATGCATTCCCATAATTTATTTTTTTTTCCTGTATTAAATAATCTGGTGTCATCAGCAAATATGGTCACCCAACCATCCATCTCCTTTACAAGGTTGATGAGAAATATAGAGAATATCACACATTCATTGATGCTTTGCCTGAAAACAGTGGCAGCCAAACCCTGTGGAAGAAGGGGGAAGCCTGGAGAAGGGAAGACTCCAAAGAGGACCTTATAGTGACCTCCCAGTACCTGAAGGGGCTACAAGAAAGCTGGGGAGGGACTGTTTATGACAGCTTTTAGTGATTGGACGAGGGGGAATGACTATAAACTAGAGAGAGGTGTATTTAGACTAGACATAAGGAGGAATTTCTTCATGATGAGAGTGGGGAGGCCCTGGCCCAGGTTGCCCAGAGCAGTGGTGGCTGCCCCATCCCTGGAGATGTTCAAGGCCAGGCTGGACGGGCCTTGGGCAGCCTGATCCAGTGGGACATGTCCATGCCCATGGCAGGCGTTTGGAATTAGATGATCTTTAAGGTCCCTTACAACTCAAAACGTTCTATGATTCTGTGAAACAACCTCTCTTTGCAAACATTTCTCTACTGAATCCTGTTGGGGAGTTTTTCACCCTGCAGATGTTTACACTGTATGGTGCTAACAAGGAGTTGGATGCCACGTCCCTGTCTTCTTTTGTAGCTTCTGAATCTGGAGAGCAGCTTTCTCCAGGTTTGGTATGAGGGCAGCAGTCCTGAGGTGCAGAAATGGGGAAGAGAGTGTCCTGCAGGGCAACGGCAGAGGCAGAGCTGCTGGTATGGTGCAGGCAGCGTGGCAGAGAGGATGCCAAGCGACACGCGTGCCGCTCTGGAGTGACTGGAGCATGTGCTGGCATTTGCCTGTGGCCTAGCAGACAGGGGAGGAGCTGGCACTACTGGGAGCTCAGAGGACAAAGCCTGAAGTCCATCTCCTTTTTTTTTCTGGGCCTGCCACTGACTATGCTTTTGTTTTTTAATTGTTTCATGATTTAATCCCGTATAACTTACTTTTTAATCCACTCTTGATGTCAGTCTGACAAAAATATCTTGCTCGCCTGTTTTGAATACTGAGCTTTAATGAATGCATTAAGACAGCTTTCTGAAACATCTCTAATATTCCAAGACATGTTTAAAAACTCGTGCCAGGGGAGAGAGCTCGGCCAGCTCAGATTTGTAAGCTACATCTGCCTTTGGTGTTTTGAGCTCGCAGAGCAACATGGCTCGAGCCAGTTGTGTTTGTACTCCCTGGAGGCACCAAGTTTGGGAGTCTTCTCATGTCTGTAGAGAGATGCTGGAGGCAGGGAGCAGCCCAGGATGAGCCATTGTGGGTGGTCAGGGACTTGGGCTCAAAGGGAAGCTCTATCCAGTCCAGTCGTCTGCAACAGAAGCTGTTTACCTGCTCACTTGTTACTGGACTGGTGAAAATAATAATTGTTTGCATGCATTTTATTCCAGAAGAAGAAAAATTTTTAACAAATTCTTCCTTTTCACATTGCATTATTATTGATAAATATTTTTTCATTGCAAAATAGGTCCATGCAGCCATTAACACAAGTATGGTTTTGGCTTTCATGTTCTTAAGATGTTTGTGTAAAGTTTTTTGCCTTACTAGGGCTCTGCTGGATGATACCAACCCTGAGTGTATTGCATTACTTATTTCTGTTTATGGTACTTATTTAATTCTCTTTATTTGCATTCTTTATTTTATCATTACCATGTTTATTCTTCAGGCATTAATAGCCTTTTAATTAAACTTGTCTGGTGATTTAGAAAGAGCTGATGGTACTGATTTTTTTTTTTTTTTTCCACTTTTGTTCCCCTTTTCAGCGATATGTCGTTACCCTTTGGGCATGCACGAAGGGACGATACGGGATGAAGACATCACTGCTTCCAGCCAGTGGTATGATTCTACTGGACCCCAGTATGCACGGTAGGTTAATCCTTGTCTAAAAAAATAATCCTTTTGTTCTTGTAATGTATAATTGAGAAACAAGAGGAGGGTAGGGAGGCTCTGCAAAGGGATCTGAACAGGCTGGACCATTGGGCAGAGTCCAATGGCAGGAGGTTTAACACAGCCAAATGGTGGGTCTTGCACTTAGGGCACAACAACCCTGAGCAGCTACAGACTAGGAGAAGTCTGTCTAGAAAGCTGCCTGGAGGAGAAGGACCTGGGGGTGTTGGTTGACAGTGACTGAACATGAGCCAGCAGTGGCCCAGGTGGCCAAGAAGGCCAATGGCATCTTAGTTTGGATCAGAAATGGTGTGACCAGCAGGTCTAGGGAGGTTCTTCTCCCTCTGGACTCAGCACTGGTGAGGCTGCTCCTCGAATCCTGTGTTCAGTTGTGGGCCCCTCAGCACAGGAAGGATGTTGAGGCCCTGGAGGGAGTCCAAAGAAGAGCAACGAAGCTGGTGAAGGGGCTGGAGAACAGGCCTTATGAGGAACGGCTGAGAGAGCTGGGGGTGTTTATCCTGGAGAAGAGGAGGCTGAGAGGAGACCTCATTGCTCTCTATAACTACCTGAAAGGAGGTTGTGGAGAGGAGGGAGCTGGGCTCTTCTCCCAAGTGACAGGGGACAGGATGAGAGGGAATGGCCTCAAGCTCCACCAGGGGAGTTTTAGGCTGGACATTAGTAAAAAAATTTTCACAGAAAGGGTCACTGGTCACTGGCAGAGGCTGCCCAGGGAGGGGGTTGATTTACCTTCCCTGGAGGTGTTTAAGGGACGGGTGGACGAGGTACTGAGGGACATGGTTTAGTGATTGATAGGAATGGTTGGACTCGATGATCTGGTGGGTCTCTTCCAACCTGGTTGTTCTATGATTCTAAGATCCCTCACTCTTTAAGCAACATTAAGTTTGCTTTGCTTGTTCACTGCTTCCATATTAAATCTAATTAGCGCAGAGCGAACGACCAAGAGGCAGTGGTCGTGGTCATGAGTTGTAAACCAAGAAATTCTGAATCAACGTTAAGAAAAAAAAGTCCATCCCCATGGTGATAAAGTAGTGGAGCTCTCAAACAGGCACCCAGAGGTGTGATGATGGAGATTTTCAGGACATGGCTGTACAAGCCCTTGGGCAGCGCACTGTGGCTTTAGAGTTAGCCCTGCTGGGAGCAGGAGCCTGAAACAGAGACTTCTAAAGGTTGCTTCTGACCATGGCCTTCTTATAATTCTGTGAATAAGTCTCTGATGGATTTATGACGTACAGGTCAGTCAGGGACAGTGCTCTTGGGATTCTCCTACAGTGCTTTCAATTAAATCGTAGGAAATGGTTTATGAGGATGAACTTTTCAGCAGCAGCAGATTGAAGAAATGGGCTGTGTCTACTTTGACTGAAAAACCTGGAAACCACAGAGTTAAGCAATTGTTGAATAGCAGCTAAAGGATTTTCTTTCCATGTTAAGCAGTGCAGCAGTCTTTCTTGTATGCTTGGTTTTTTCATTTTTTTTGTCATTTCATTTCTCTTAAAGCTGCTAACCGGTGATTAGCAAAGTTACCTAAATGTAACTAAATGTAAGTTACCTTAGAATTATTGATAATGATGATATCAAACACTCCTACAATTTCTGTGGAAGTAAGGTATGAATTGCAGGTTAACTAGAGTACTTACATTTTTATGATGAATTTGGGCAGTCAAAGTCATTAAATACTCCTAGTGCTTGATTACGGTTGGACTTGATGATCTGGTGGGTCTCTTCAAACCTGCTTGTTCTATGATTTTATGATTATAATTTCATAGTTTGTGGTAGAGCAAATACACTGAGTGATATGTGTTTTAGTGGAGTTTGAACAAGCCTGTGGGCCTGAAAGCTGAGAGACTTATTTTGTTCTCTGAGATACAGCTTATCTCCGGCTCTGGAAATCATCCAGGCATCACTAACCATCTGTGACCATCATCTCTCTGCCAGGGCAGCTGGGTGTCTGCAGGGTGAAGACATGAAGACCTCTCTAGCTGACTTCATTTTGTTAGAGGTCATAGTTGTCCTGTGCACGTGTCTGTCCCTGTCAGTTCAGCCACCCTTCCTGCCTGCCTCGTAACTTTTTACTTGCCACTTTGCTGTAAGGAAATCTTCCACCAACAGCTGACCAAACGGAGACAAAAATTCTCTGGCTTCTGCCTGGGTCTTCAGTGTCTCCTGGCTGCTGCTTTAATGCAGAGGGGCTTGCACTCGTGGATCCCATCAACTAGAGATGGGACAACTGTCTGGAAACAAGGGCACTTCAAGGACTTGCTGTTGGCTAAGAAATGCCTGTTGCTAAAAAGCTCATGTTTTGTGACTGGATAAATTTTTGATCTTAAAATCTTTCCCCACCCTGTCCCTTGCCCAGCTGAATTGCAGAAGCCCAGGTAAGGCAGTGTTTCCTCATGTGGCTCCACCTGCTGCTGGCTGCAGCTCTGCTCTGACTGCGATCGCTGAGGATAAAAGCTGTGATCCTGGCAGTGGGGCCACAGTGCTCAGCTTTGAAGCCTTCACATCATACACTGAGCAGTGTCTTGCACAAGCAGCTCTGCCAAATGTAGGAAGGATGGAAGACAACCCAGAACAATTTGTCAATGGGCAGATCTTTTCTTTCTTAGATGCGTTTTTGAGATGGCTCCTCCGCGCTTGTCGGAGGCAGTAAAGCAGAGGTTCAGGCCTTGCTGTATGGGGTTGAGAAGTGAGTATGCACTTTACCAGCAAAGTGCTTAAAAACACGCAGCATTCTCTGACCTACTGAGTCACAGAGTTGTTTCCAATCAACGTTTAATGTATCTGGGAAAGAAACAACTTCTAAAGGTTAATGAAGGATTTCTGCAACTGGGAGACTTGTGCTGAACAAGGCAAAACTGGCCACACGACTCTTAAGTCTCAGTCAAATGTCACTCCAAAGGGGAGAGAAGTATTTGGTAGCCAGCTCTTAGGTTTCACTTGATGATTTGGTTTCTTTCTGCCAGTTCTCAAAGCATAAAGGTGTTCCCTCAGCCCAGGTAGCCAAGAAGGCCAATGGCATCCTGGCTTGGATCAGAAATGGTGTGACCAGCAGGTCCAGGGAGGTGATTCTCCCTCTGGACTTGGCCCTGGTGAGGCTGCTCCTCGAATCCTGTGTTCAGTTGCGGGCCCCTCACCACAGGAAGGATGTTGAGGCTCTGGAGTGAGTCCAGAGAAGAGCAATGAAGCTGGTGAAGGGGCTGGAGAACAGGCCTTATGAGGAGCGACTGAGGGAGCTGGGGGTGTTTATCCTGGAGAAGAGGAGGCTGAGAGGAGACCTCATTGCTCTCTCCAAGGACCTGAAAGGAGGTTGTGGAGAGGAGGGATCTGGGCTCTTCTGCCAAGTGACAGGGGACAGGACAAGAGGGAATGACCTCAAGCTCCACCAGGGGAGATTTAGGCTAGAGATTAGGAGGAAGTTTTTCACACAGAGGGTCATTGGGCATTGGAATAGGCTGCCCAGGGAGGGGGTTGATTCACCTTCCCTGGAGGTGTTTAAGGCACGGGTAGATGAGGTCCTGAGGGACTTGGTTTAGC
The DNA here is from genome assembly GCA_033558105.1 of Coccyzus lansbergi. Lineage (NCBI taxonomy): Eukaryota > Metazoa > Chordata > Aves > Cuculiformes > Coccyzidae > Coccyzus > Coccyzus lansbergi. Next base: position 353,700 of record JAUMJK010001039.1, read on the forward strand.
GTTTGATAGGAATGGTTGGACTCGATGATCCGATGGGTCTCTTCCAACCTGGTTGTTCTATGATTCTATGATTCTATGAAGTGACATCTTTAATGTGTGTGGTTTTCCCCTCAGGTTACAAAGAGAGGAGGGGGATGGGGCCTGGTGCCCGGCTGGCTTGTTGCAACCTGAAGATGTACAGTTCCTCCAAATCGACCTGCACAAACTCTTTTTCATCACCTTGATTGGGACTCAGGGACGGCACGCCCGTGCCACAGGCAAAGAGTTTGCGCCTGCTTACCGAATTGACTACAGCCGCAACGGAGAGCGCTGGATCTCCTGGAAAGACCGTCAGGGCAAGAAGGTGAGTTTTGGAGGAACTGAATTGTGAAGCATGCAGAAGTCAAGTCAGAACTAGACTATAGAAGGCAGGTCCTCTGTGTACTGCCCAATGTGTCATACTTTGTACTGAGTCTTCTCTCTGACCTTCAGCATCCTCTGCCTTAGTCCTGTGTTTGCTGTGATATTGGAGTGTTAATCCCCTGACCTGATCTCCCAAATCCAAGCTGTTGCTATGAAAATTGTGGCTCTTCCCTACCTTTCTGTCCATTTTCAAAATGTTGTGTAAATGTGCCTCTTCCAGCCAGACGCTTGCTTGTAAATTGGAAGCCACAAAACTGATGCCTGCTTTATGATTAAACAAAGAAAGGGAGGGGATGAACAGGGTATGGAGATGAGTTTCTGGATGTCTGATAGAGGTTTTTAATGCTGAGAACAATGAGAAGGAAAGAATTTAGAAGGTAGGAAATGTGCTGAGCACATGCACTCAGAGAGGCTTCCATAATCACCACAGTTATCTCTTGTCTCCAGACTTGGGCACACAGCTCTGTGCTCTGGTGATGCTTATATGCCTTTATTAAACACCCCCTGGGAAGGAATCCTCTTCTTTTATCAGCAACTTGGCTGTCCTGATTGGGTCAGAGCTCAGGCTCGCTCGGGGACTCAGAAGCCCTAAGCCAGACTAGAGAAGGTGCTGGGTTTGATGTTTTCTACTTCTGAGGGTGCTTTGGAATTTGCAGTGGGGTTGCTATTGCCGTGTCAAGTAATAACTTATAGCTTGTTAATGAATTGTTTGCTCACTCTGACCTTCAATCAGCTGTTTGGCTGTTACCGTTATCTTGTCCATCCCCCACATCTCGGTGTGCGCTGCAGCGCACACCGAGATGTGGGGGATGGACAAGATAACGGTAACAGCCAAACGATGCTGTTTGTCTCCCACTCATGGGCCTTCAGGAATGGATTTGTTTCAGGTGTTGAGATTTAAGATGGGTCAGTTTTTGCAGATCTCCCTCTTGGACCATAATAAGGGAACGAGCATGTATTCACCTGTGTATGATGCTAGAATTCGTGCCGCCCTCTCTTCTGTTCCATAAATGTGGAAGCTTACATCTATCATAGAATCATAGAACAACCAGGTTGGAAGAGACCCATTGGATCATTGAGTCCAACCATTGCTATCTAACACTAAACCGTGTCCCTCAGGACCTCATCTACTCGTCCCTTAAGCACCTCCAGGGAAGGTGAATCAACCACCTCCCTATCAGTGCATGTACTTGTTCTCAATCAGATGAGATCAAAAACCTTTCCGTCCTGGTATCCTTAGAGGAGATGCCTCTGCTGCTCTGCTCCTGCTCTTCTGAACATGACATACGCAGTGGGGATGCAATTTCTGCCCTCTGATAAATGACTTCCCATAAAACATGTTTTTCCAAATGTGTCATCAGTAAGGGGTGTATTCCATTAGTGAAGCCACATTTCAGAATTGCCGCTGTCTGGCCAGATAATTTGGTGAAAATATTCTGTAAAATCATTCCAGCCTCAGAATAAGGTGCAGGTGGAAGTGCTTTGGGAAGGCCTCTTCCCTCCCTGCAGTTCATGGATGTGCAATGACTGTTCAGAGTGTAACTGCGTGAGCCCATCTTGGCAAAGCTCTGTCCATGGACATCACACGCATGATTTCAATTAACCCCCTGCAAACCAACAAACTCCTTCACTGTGCTAATATGTTTTAGATCTCATAGAATCACAGAACAACCAGGATGGAAGAGACCCACTGGATCATTGAATTCAACTATTCCTATCAATCACTAAACCATGTCCCTCAGCACCTTGTCCACCCGTCCCTTAAACACCTCCAGGGAAAGTGAATCAACCCCCTCCCTGGGCAGCCTCTGCCAGTGCCCAATGACCCTTTCTGTGAAAAATTGTTTTCCTAATGTCCAGCCTAAATCTCCCCTGGTGGAGGTTGAGGCCATTCCCTCTTGTCCTGTCCCCATTCACTTGGGAGAAGAGCCCAGCTCCCTCCCCTCGGGTAATTATCTCACAAGATATTTGATTATCAGATTTGTAGCAGCTGCTGCTCCTCACTAGGAAAGTCACCTCCAGCTTTAATTTGTTCTTGAAAGGCAATGGGTCCTGTCATGGTCCCCTTGGCTGTGCCACCAGTTAAGGATGGTGCAGCCCTGTTGAGTCCCAGTCCCTCATCGGCCACCAACAGTTATTTGCCAGTAGCACCACTTCATTCTTCGTGTTGGGAACACTGGCAGCAGTTGTGGCCGGGACTGCAAGCTGGTTTGTTCCACAGGCAGCTGGTTCACTTTGGGGTTTTTGGCCGTGGGAAACAGATCTCAACAGCAGCAACACCACCTTGTGGAGGTGCTGCGCAAAGTGAATCTTGTCTTTTGCTCCTCTTGGAAGGAACAGGACAGGCAGAATTGTCAGCTGTCCAATACAGAGCTAGTGCAAAAGTTCCCTCTTGTGAGCGGGATGACTGAAGCTTTCTTCCTCTCTGCAGCACAGCAGGACTTCTTGGCTTGATATATCCTCCACCTCAGAGATTCCCTGGACAAAAAAGCAGCTCCAGAGGATCTGTCCATCTTCTGTGATGGTGTGGGATGTTCTACCATATGCTGTCTTCTCTTGGGTTTATCTCTCTCAGCAAGGTCTTGTGGAGCCAGCTGAGGTGGCTTCTCCTGTCTTGGGCCATCTGACAGCTGAAGGGGCTAATTGCTGTCACCCGGTTCCTGAAGACCAGGATTACCATGTGTCTTGGCTTCACTGGAAGAAGTCATAGAATCATAGAACAACCAGGTTGCAAGAGACCCACTGGATCAAGTCCAACCATTCCTATCAAACACTAAACCATGTCCCTCAGCACCTCGTCCACCCGTCCCTTAAACCCCTCTAGGGAAGGTGAATCCTGCCTCCCTGGGCAGCCTCTGCCAGGGACCAATGACCCTTCCTGTGGAAAAGGATCATGGCTGATCCTCCCAGGAAAAGAGATATTATGAGGCTGCAGATTAAAAGCTAAAGAGGATGAGGAAGCGCGCCTGGTTTTTGGCTTTCCTTCTGCTGACTTTGGTCACGTCCTGGGACTGTGACCCTTACGGGGTGTCCAACCGGGCACAGGAACCTGTTCCACAGCTATCCTGGTGCTCTTGAGTAGGCCATCAGCTGTGACCAACTGCTCTTCATGGCAATTCAGTCTTCTGAGTGGCTTTCATTTATGGTACAATAAGGTCCTTTCCTTCCTAATGGACTCTCCAGCCACACTCGTTTTTGAGTAACCTCAGCCTCTGATTCAGCATTCTTACAAAGAGCATCTTTGAACAGGAGCCCTTGCACTTGTAATCCAGAGTTTTTCTATCAAAAGTGTTCTTTTTCTGTTTCCCTAAGTCCAAATCCTTTACAAAAAAAAGAATCTCTTATGCACTTTGTGTCCCCTGCTGCGGATTGACAACTTCAGCTGCTTCCCCATGTGGACTGTCAAAATAAATAGAAGCTTGTTTGCAGAGCAGTGGTGGAACTGCAGGGTTGGGGCATCTTATGTCCCCACCATATCATCCTTGTAGCCCTCCTCGTAGCCTATCCTCTGTTCCAACAGCTCCATCTCCTTATGTTGAAGATTCCAGAACTGGACACAATACTAACTTGAAGAAAGTAAGGGCTCAGGAACTGGAGAAGAGGAGGCTGACAGGAGACCTCATTGCTCTCTATAACTACCTGAAAGGAGGTTGTGGAGAGGAGGGAGCTGGCCTCTTCTCCCAAGGGACAGGGGACAGGACAAGAGGGAATGGCCTCAAGCTCCACCAGGGGAGATTTAGGCTGGACATTAGGAAAAAAATTTTTCACAGAAAGGGTGTACAACTGAACAGCACAAGAAGGAGTCATCGCTGGTAAGGATCTCTCTTCTCCAGGTGATCAAGGGCAACGTTGATACTTATGACGTGGTCTTGAAAGATCTTCGGCCTCCCATCATTGCGCGTTTTGTCCGGGTGATTCCTGTGACAGAGATGCCCATGACTGTCTGTATGAGGGTGGAGCTCTACGGCTGCGTCTGGTATGGTAAGTAGCAATTTCCATGTCTGTCACTGGAAAGTAGTCCTTGCACAACACTACCCAGCGCTCACCCCGTGCAGAAAGAATTCCAGGCCCCTGGAACTGCTTCTGTTGTTCCACATCATAAATAGAAGGATCGTGTGGACAGAGATGATGGAAGGCTGCTGCTGCTGTATTTCTGAGGTATATGGCCTTCTCTTTTTAGATGGTTTGGCATCCTATAGCATCCCTGAAGGAGGGACAATAGCGGCTCCTGGCTTCCCCATCGTTTATCTGAATGACTCAACCTATGATGGCTACCAGGAGCGCAGGTGGGAGAAGTCGTCCTGTTCTCTCTCGGTCACTGTGCAAGTTTTCTGCTTTCCTACTTACTCTGTCACTAGCACCTTATATCCCAAACGCTGCTTTGAGACCTTCAGAGCTTCAAGTTACCCTGCTAGTTCTCCAAAGCTCTGTGGCTTTGTTGGTCCAGGCCCTTTGACATGTTGTTAGTTGTTCTGGTAATAGAGACCGCAGGCTCCGGGTGCATCAGATTCATTCCCCCCAGCTGACAAAAGCTGACAGGAAAGGAGTAGGATTTTATTATTGGAAGTTGTTGTTGCTTCTCTTTAAAGAGAATGGTATCTGTGCATGCGGCTAAGTGCTGTCTTTGTTCATAGCTTCATCTTTACATGATGTGATGACGCAGTTCTGATGTGTTGGATTGCCTCGAAGTCCTCATTGCTCTCAGTCTCTAATTGTGACCCTATTAATTGCATGGATTTCTCTGTTGGTTCAGGTATAGCCTTAAGCTGTCATTGATACTGCAGATCATAAGATGCTGCTACTCTTTTGTTGTCCCGGAATGGAGTGGGACAACTGGCTGGACCTTCTACCTGCGTGGTTCCAGTGTCCCTGGAGCAAATGAAGGTCCTTCCCCTCTCCGTTGCTTTTGTTGCTTCTGCAGTTTGGGATCTGAAATTCATTCTCTAGCAGACTGCATCTTAAACTGTTGCAGGAGGTCTCCGGGGTAAACTTGGCGTCCGAGACAGTGCACAACACCTAAACTGTAGGACTGCGCTTGATACCTGTGAGCTCCTGGACAGATTTGAGATATTGTTTTTGATAACAAAGCTCTGATAGACTTGAAACAACTTGGAAAACTGCATCACTCCCTGTGAGAAGCGTTGGGTCAGCAGAGGCACCGCTGCCACTGTGCTATGAGAGGAAGGTGGCTGAGTACTCACTGTAAACATTTCTTGGGTATGATGCTTTTCCAATTTGGAGTCAGAAAGCCTAAAGTGACCAGAGCACGATGGCTCATTACAGGTCTGTTCATTTTTCATATCGCTGAGGTGAGGTGGGGTGGCACGTTACTGACATTTCGAGGTCTGGTTTACATAATAGCTGAGAGCCCATTAAGGGTCTGTATCTGAAATGTTAAGTAACCGGCTGAACTTTCAGATGTTTAGCGTGACCATTTTCTTTGCTATAAATCCAGATTCGAGTGTGTTTTGGTGGCTTGAAACCTCAGACGACCTTGGGTGTGGGCCTCCTCCTGAGGCAGCATACGCTGCTTAGAGGAACGTGCCTGACGAGTGATCTGACAGTGTCTGACAGTGTCCTGGTGTCACCCCTTGGCTTGAGGTGCTTTCATTACCCAAACTGTTTCAGTTGTCGCTAACTTCCTGAACACTTCTACTGTTGCCTAAAGTTTTGGGGTGTTTTTTGGGTTTTTTTATGCTTAGAGGCGATTTCTGTAAACTTATATATGTTCTATTATGCTGGGGGTTAAAATAACAGGGTGGAAAGTGCATTCTTCCTGCTTGTAGGATGTTGCCAGGTAACAGCATCTTTATATGTTAATATCCAATGCATTCAAGCTGCATTGCTATAGTAGAGATTGGATATTAACTGAAAAAGAGTTTTTTATGTGCAGAAAGGTGTTGGTGTTGCTGTCTAGCACCAGCTTAGCAAGATGGGTCTGCTGGGGAGCTTCAGGGAGCTGCAGATGTTGGTGCAGAAAGCAAGGACTCTTTCAAACTGCTTAACCTTTAGGTCATGTGCCTGACTGGCCTGGAAGCAGGAATCTGCCTCTTCCAGCTGTTGATCCTGTTTTGGAATTCAAAAGCGTTTGTAGTGACAGGAGGTGAATGGACTTGGGGAGCTTCACTGGGTGTAGCAGCAGCCCAGCCTGCGTTACAAAGCCTGCATAGAGGCAGCTGAATGGAGGTCTAGGGAGCAAGTTGAGGCACTAATGCAGCTGAACTTTGTGCTTTCCCTGCTGTAGGACAAGGGATGGCTCCCAAAAGGCAAGATTATCCCACATCTGGCGTCTTCTGCTGTGGGGCAGTGCTGAAATGCTGTACTGTGGGTCTGCACTCTCAGATAGGAAGCAAAGGGTCCTGAGTGAAGAGTCTGATCAAACTCGAAAACTGAGCTGATAGCGCTCTCCCCTTGCCAGAAATGGTTCCAGTTAGAAGTGCCTGCGGCTGGGTGACTGCCCATGGTCTCACTGCTTTTTTTCCTGCTTTTCTGTGCCTGCCTGCACACTTTTCCCACTGGATCCCCAGGAATCCTGAATGCTGAAATTAAAGCTCTCTCTTTGGAGAGCAGATGGTGTCATTTTCTGTAGTTTCCATTATTATTCTCAAGAAACTCTGCTCGTAGCTTGGCTTTGCTTGATACCAGAGTAAAAATGCCTTTTCCCAAGCAGGGAAAGGTATTAAAAGCCCAGTTTGAATAAAAGCCCTGCCTGATCCAGGGCGAGGTGTCACTGCCCATGGCAAGGGATTGGAATTAGATATTCTTTAAGGTCCCTTCCAACTCAAACCATTCTATGGTTTTATGAAATTAAATGTGATGTTGCATAAGAACAGGGACTGAGTCCTTGTTCGGGGTGGGTTAAGAGTAAATAAGCTAATGTTTCCCTGGTGCCAGCTGAAGGACCCATGTGTTTGCTGCACATTCGAGCTCTCCAAGCTGGGCTTCTGCCTAACTTTTGGTTCTTTCCTGCTAGGCACCTGTATGGGGGTCTGGGCCAGCTGACAGACGGTGTGCTGGGACTGGACGACTTCACGCAGAGCCACCAGTACCGTGTGTGGCCCGGCTATGACTACGTCGGCTGGAAGAACGAGAGCTTCAGCACGGGCTGTGTTGAAATGGAATTCCAGTTTGACCGACCACGGAACTTCACCTCCATGAAGGTAGTCAGTGCTGTCATACCCCAGTAAGCTTTAGGGCTTTCCAGAATTACCCCTTGGAGTCCTCTTCCCAGAGCAGGAGGATACAAGGTGCCTGGCACCAGGGTCCACCATAGGCAGAGCCTGAGCAGAAGATGTCCCATTGTAGGAAGGTGAAGCAAGGGAGAACTTGCCTCTCCAGACCTCAGACACACTCTGTTCAGTATTTGGCTTCAAGGGATGACAAGCAGACACCTGAAACAGCAGTTGGGCAGCTGAGATGGATTTTAGGATGTAGGCTGCTTACTGTCCTTAACCTTGAGGTTAAGGAATGTGGTGGTGCTTCCATTTGGACCAAAACTTTCTCTGGACGCCTCTGTCTTCTCTAGTGCTGTGGGGAATTACTTAAACACACAGGAAAAGGATGAACCGAACTTTAAGTCTCTAGTAAACAGCAGAATCTGTTAAAAAGGATTGGTGGCTTTTCTTGTAGAGATTTCAAATGAAGGAGAACCCACCACATCCTTAAGTAAATTGTTTTGGTGGTTACTTACCCCAGTTCTATTTTGTCTATTTTTAACTTGCAACTGTTGGCTTTTTGCCTGCTTTTGCTGGCAAAAATAAAAGTCTTGCCTTCTCAGAAATTTTCCTGCTTCTGCACTGTTGATTAAACCACTCTCTTAATCTTTGCTTCAGTAAATGAAGTTGGCTGAACCTCTCGATGCCTTCCCTGTGAGATCCAGGGTCACTTTTATAGCTACCTCCCAATCCTTTCCTCCTTTGCCATTACCCCTTTGGAGGAATAGAAACTGGAACTGGATGCAGGATTTTCATCAAGAACGGTACCAATTTCCTGCTTTTGGATGACTCTTTGTTTATGAATCTTGGGATCGTGTCAGTCTTCCTACTCCCTACTGGATAGGGAATTAGTGCTCGTTAAGACTTGGTATCAAGCTACAAGTCGGTTCGAAGTTATTAGCATCCAGGATAAAAGTCCAGTGTAGCATAAAAGTCCAGCATCACTTAAATTTTGTTCCTGTGTTCACTACCGTGAAATTAATCCTGAAAACTTCACATTATTTTAGGAAACTTCGATATTTCTTTTCCCCATTTAATTTATTTTATTGCTCTTGATTCTACTGTCTTTCTCAGATCACTGAAAAAGGCAGCAAATAACCTCGAGCTGGGGATAGCTCGAGGTGTTAGAAAAACACCTAGAGAAGAATTTGTGCCGTGACGTTTGTTACTTAGTAGTTGACAACTTTTAATCAAACTAATCTAATTCCTAAGTTCACACCATGCTAATTGGAGTCAGATGTTATAGCGAGTTAATCTAATGCCTTACAAAAATCTGTCATGTAAGCACAGCCGTCCTGATCAACCAAACACAAGCTCATACAGATGGCTACTTCGTCTGGAATAGCATTATAAAGCTGTATTGATTAGCATAAATAATTCCTCATTATTTATTGACTGTTGCCTGTTTCAGCTTTGCATTTATTTTTTACAGGCTAAGTGGTCTATAGATACTTTTTTTTTTTTTGGTATCGCTGTACCTGTTGGCTTCATCCCAGCCTTCTGAACTTCCCCAGTATCCAAGGACGTATTAAATATAAATGTCAGCAAGTAGTGCAGCCGCATTGCAAATTACTTAGGCATGCATATGATAAAGTTGCACTGTCGAGGGTGGTGTTTGGAGTAGAAAGTGTCTCTGTATCAGTTGAAGATGTGAACGTATCCAACTCCTGTCCAAATATGGCACCAACTCTGTATTGCAGCCATCAAGCTTTCCTGCTCGTTATGGATGACTCTTTCTCCTTATTCAATAATGTTGTCCATGCCTCATCTGTTTCTAATTACATGCAAATCCCCTTCTTTTGTCTCTTCACTGCTCATCAGGCCTGCAGTCCTCATAACTGCTTCAGTGCTATTCACTGCAAGACCTTGCAGGGGCCAAGCAATTAATGGGGTTCAAAGCTGCCTTTAGTTCGGGAGCTGCTGTTGTCGGAGTTGCTAATGCTTCACCATCCTTAGGGAATAATTCCTCGGGTCACTAAGGAAGGGGCAGACCACCACAGCCGTGAAAATGGAGTAGTCTGAGGGCTACTGAAGACTTTAAGGGTTCTCTTATTCCTTCCAGTTCCTGGTCAGTGGCCACAAAGCCAAAATACTATGGTCTAGATCTTCAGGACTGCCTGGTGGAATCTTAACTGTCACGTGAGTTGGTTTAGAAAGGCGCAGCGCAAGAGTGGCATTGAAGACACAGTGGAACAGCATAAAGAGTCCCTGCAAGCTGTGCCCCTCTTGCCTGCTTCTTTGGAAGTGCTGGAGGCCTGGAAAAGCACCAGCTCTTTGGTGCTGATGAGCGCCACAACCCAGGAGGCAGAGATAGCACCTTTATACTGGAGAGCCTCTTGGTTTGGGTGCAACCCAAGAGCAGGTAGGGAGGAAGTTGCTGCCAGCTCTTGGAAGGGTAAAACAAACCTCCTTGGTACAGAGGAGTGAAGTCACCCTGAAAGCAGTTTGTGAACTGCTTAGTCTGAAGAGAATTTTTCTTCACTGTAAGGGTAGTGAGGCCCTGGCCCAGGTTTCCCAGGGAAGCTGTGGCTGCCCCGTCCCTGGAGGTGTCAAGGGCAGGTTGGATGAGGCCTTGGGCAGCCTGGGCTGTGGGAGGTTTCCCTGCCCATGGCACAGGAGTTGGAACTAAATGATCTTTGAGGTCCCTTCCAACCCAAACTATTCTGTGACCCTGTAAGGCAACCTTCTTGGAAGCACAGCTCTAAGGATGCGATAAAAAAAAAAGACACTGCGCTTTGTGTGATGTTCAGAATGACACAACCTCACAGTAAGACGTGGAAAGTGCTAATATGACATAGAAATAACATCTTTGTGGAAGAGGAAATGGCTTCAAGCTCTGCCAGGGGAGGTTTAGACTAGACATTAAGAAAAACATTTTCACAGAAAAGGTCATTGGGCAGTGGCAGAGGCTGCCCAGGGAGGGGGTTGATTCACCTTCCCTGGAGGTGTTTAAGGGACAGGTGGACGAGGAACATGGTTTAGTGTTTGATAGGAATGGTTGAACTCGATGATCTGATGGGTCTCTTCCAACCTGGTTGCTCTATGATTCTAAGAGGATGCCTTTGTTTTAGTGAGATGTTAGCTTGGCAACATAGCGATTAGTGATTGCACTTTAAATCTCAGCTTCATTAGCTGCACTGATGGTGCCATCGCAGCAGGGCCAGCCTGGTGATGTACAGAGCCATCAGGAGCAGTTGATAGATGCAGGCTTATGTGATGATGTAGAGAAGACTTAGGTCCTCTGTGGCCTTTGAGGAGTAACCACAGCAGAAGGGCTCTGTCCGTCAGAGGTATCTCCTCCAGCTTGTACGTGTTACTTGGTCATTTTTTGGAAGAAACTTTCACTGTAGATGCTGGAAGTTTTCTTAAAAAACGACCAGAGCCAAGGTGTGTTTTTTCTCTCCCCTCTTAGGATATACATTCAAGGAGAATTGGTCCTTTAGATTAGTACTGTGTTTGTTTAATTGATTTTTATATGGGCCTTTTGAAAAGCCTGCCAAAAGTTGACCATTAGCGTGGCTTTTGCAGGTCACATTAAGCACTATTAATATTTCAGAATCATTTTTTGCATAGGTGATTGTGCACTATGAGTGGATGAAGCTATACTGGAACAAGTCACTCATTCTGTGTTAGGAATATTCATACGGGGAGATATACCTAAAAGGAGGTTGTGGACTGGGGGGAGCTGGGCTCTTCTCCCAAGTGACAGGGGACAGGACGAGAGGGAATGACCTCAAGCTGCACCAGGAGAGGTTCAGGCTGAACATTAGAAAATCTTTCATGGAAAGGGTCACTGCTCACTGGAACAGGCTGGAGGTGTTTAAGGGATGGGTAGACGAGGTGCTGAGGGACATGGTTTAGTTATTGATGGGAATGCTTGGACTCGATCTGGTGGGTGTCTTCCAACCTGGTGATTCTATGATATTAGAAACAGAAAATCTTCATGAACTGAAAATCCCTGAGGCTTTTCTTTAGGTTTCAATAAATCTTCCTCGTGTCTGATACATTCTCTTCTTCCTAGGTGCATTGTAACAACATGTTTTCCAAGGGAGTGAAGATCTTCCAGAAGGTGGAGTGTCTGTTCAAACCACGCCTGATTGCAGACTGGGAGTCCGAACCTGTTGGAGTGGCGACTGTCTTAGATGACAAAAACCCCAGCGCGAGGTTCGTGACTGTCCCCCTCAATCAGCGTGTAGGTAAAGCCATACTTTGCCGCTTCTACTTTGCTGACACCTGGATGATGATGAGCGAGATTTCCTTCCAGTCAGGTGAGTGTTCCCACAGTCCTGCACTTGGGGCACAACAACCCTGTGCAGAGCTACAGACCGGGAGAAGTCTGTCTAGAAGGGTGCCCAGAGGAGAGGGATCTGGGGGTGTTGATTGACAGCGACTGAACATGAGCCAGCAGTGGCCTAGGTGGCCAAGAAGGCCAGTGGCATCTTGGCTTGGATCAGAAACGATGTGACCAGCAGGTCCAGGGAGGTTCTTCTCCCTTCTTTTTATCCAGGCTGAACAACCTGAGCTCTCTCAGCACAAGGACTCGATCCTCTAGGTGTGCTGGGAAGTGCTGAGGGAGCAGGTATCTCTGCTCATGACCTGCTCAGCCTAGTCTTGCTTGGGAGGGCAGTGGTGGTTGGGATTGTGCTGACTGCTGACAACTCAAGGAGCAGTTGGCTGACACCTTCCCTTCCTTTCCACAGACATGGAGAGCGTGAATCCAAATTTCGTTACGGTAGCCACAAGCACAACAGATCTCTTGGAAACAGAGTACAACGTTACTGAGGGGACCTGGGGTAAGGACTTTGATTACTTAGCCATTCCAAGGGCTCAGGCGTTGGGGAATTTCACAGTAACATCCTGGTTAACATAGTCTCTCCCTTCATTTCTGGAGATCAGGGCATGGCCTGGTTTCTTACCCTCGCACACAGGGCTGTGTCTTGCAGTCCTCAGCCTCGGCTCTTGCCTCAGCAGGCCAAGGCTGCCTCAGAGCAGGTGAGCTGAAGGCATGTGTGGAGCCAAACAAGCTCTGGAGACTGCCTGCCCGATCCATCACAGGGCTCTGTCTCAATGCCAAGTACAGTCTCTGACTGCAGAATTCCTCTGCGCAATTCTCGGCGATGAGCCTTCAAAATGAGAATTTCTGATAAGAACAAAATGTGAACACAGCTAATATTAATGCTCAGGAAGCTGCCCAAGATCTTTTCTGTACCAGACTGCAGGCAGTTAGCCAGCACAGATAACAACCCGTGCTTTGATAACTCCAGATGCTTCTTCATTCTTCTGTGACTGCAGAAACAACATCTTCTGTAACCAGCACCTGGATAGGAGAGAAAGCAGATGACTCCAATACCTCCATCCTTGTGGGCTGCCTGGTGGCTATTATTCTTCTGCTCCTGCTGATTATAATCATCATCCTCTGGAAGCAGTATGTTCAAAAAAGGTTGGAAAAGGTAATACATTAGGGTTATTCTGCAGACACAAGTTTAGTATGAAATAGTAACCCTAGTGATCTCAGAGTGGGAAGCACAAGGTTTCCGCAGCTCTACTGAGCAGCTATAACTCTTCCCACAACAGGGGAGGTTGCCAGCCCTGTCCAAGATGTTACTGGAAGTTATTGTGGTTGCAGCCAATACGTTACGTAATGACTGAGCATCACCTCAGTGTTATTCTCTTTTCTGCAGGCCCCGCGTCGAATCCTGGAGGAGGATGCCACGGTTCGCCTGTCCTTCTACAGCTACACCATTGCCAACAACCAGACCCAGATCCACCAATCAAATCCCACCTACGAACGTGCTTTCCCACTGGATCTGGAATATCATCAGCCAGCTACACTGCTCCAAAAGCTTCCAGAGCTGTCTCAAAGTGCAGAGGATTCAGGTAGTGTAATAGTCTCCTGAAGTTATACATTTATGCTTCTATTATTTCCCTCACGTTTTAAAACGTGACAGTTCTTGGTGTCTAAGGAACCTTCTCTGACTCCTGCACAGAACAATACTAACCCAGGGACTGAAGGCAATGTTCTGGTACTCTGAAACTTTTTAGCACTGTCACTTTGGCAGGTGGAGCGCTGGCCTTGCTTGAGAGGCCTTTTGTTGTTCTCTTTGAAGGCTGTTTGTAGTTAGACAGGTTAGCTTTTGGGAGCTGGTTTGGGCAATTGTTTGTCTCAGCCCCTTGGCAACAGGGTTGCTGCCTGCAGCATTCCTGGCCTCTCCAGATTGCCTGCTGGAGAAGACCTTTAGCTCCTCTTCCTGCAGCAAGGGCTCTTTGAAATTCCCTCAGAAAAAAACCAGAGAAATGCAGCAGAGAATTTTCAACGGTGCACTGGCTTCCAGCCCGTGGGGAGCTTTTGGATGCACACAGAAGGGAACGTTTCCAAGTGCTTTTTTGTGGTGGCAGTGCTGATTAGTGAATGGAAGAGCAATGTTGGATTCCTCAAGCACTGACAAATCACCGAGGTCCAGCGTTATACTGCACAGGGAGATTGATTTGGATCAAGTCAGGATGTGAATTTGAAGCAGAACAAATGTTCTGGGCAACACTGACCGTGCAGGGAGTTAATTAGGAAGAGTCACGCCCTGATAGTAAAGTGAATGAGCTGTAAGAGGCAGTGCAGTGCTAACAGGGAAAATGGAAACCTCAGTTGGAAGGGAATCCAGAGCCAGTTTGACATTGCAGGCAACACCTCTGCATCGGGTAAGGGGAACAGGTCATCTTCGGGATGAATCAGAAACAGGAAACCACTACAGACTCATGCCCCTGTGTCTGGGCAAGGACTTTAGTGCTCATAGCTGGATATGGCTGTTTAGCACGAATTCACTGGCACCTCACAGGTATTCTGGTGTCTGCAGAAGTGTGACTTGTTCTGGTTTCAGCTCTTAGAATCATAGAATCATAGAACAATCAGGTTGGAAGGGACCCATCGGATCTTCTAGTCCAACCATTCCTATCAAACACTAAACCAAGTCCCTCAACACCTCATCCACCCGTGTCTTAAACACCTCCAGGGAAGGGGAATCAACCACCTCCCTGGGCAGCCTATTCCAATGCCCAATCACCCTCTGTGTGAAAATCTTCCTCCTAATCTCCAGCCTAAATCTCCCCTGGCGGAGCTTGAGGCCATTCCCTCTTGTCCTGTCCCCTGTCACTTGGGAGAAGAGGCCAGCTCCCTCCTCTCTACGACCTCCCTTCAGGTAGTTGTAGAGAGTAATGAGGTCTCCTCTCAGCCTCCTCTTCTCCAGGCTAAACAAGCCCAGCTCTCTCAGCCACTCCTCATAGGTTCTGTTCTCCAGCCCCTTCACCAGCCTCATCTCTGGACTTGCTCCAGAGCCTCAACATCTTGTTCAAATAAAGCAGAGCCTTCATTCTGGGTGTACCTCGGTACAAGGTAGGGCATGCACCTAGACTGGATTCCCTGAGGTCTGCAGGAGCAAGAGGAGAGGAAACCAGGCCACACTGGTTTTATGGGAGCGAGCGTGTCTGACTCCACCTGTCTGTGCTTTCCCCTTAGTGTGCAGTGGGGACTACGCCGAACCTGACCTGACCAAGTCCACTCCTCACCAAGGCTTTCAGAACAATGTTCCTCACTACGCTGAAACAGACATTGTCCACCTGCAAGGTGTGACCGGCAACAACATGTACGCAGTCCCAGCCCTCACCGTGGATTCGCTTACCAAGAAGGACATCTCAGTGGGTGAATTCCCGCGGCAGCAGCTACGGCTCAAGGAGAAGCTGGGAGAAGGACAGTTTGGAGAGGTACAGCCATTCTCTTCTGTATTTCCTCTAGCAGAAAGATGTTGCTTGATACAGTGGAACTTCTGAGCTACCTCTCTGGTGCTGCTTCATATTTGGGGACCAAGATGCCTGCATAATAGTATTTTAATTAATAGATGGCTTTGCTGTTGGGGAAAGCTGATGTCCCATAAGGCAGGCCTCAGATAGCCTTTTTCTGCACCTGTGAGGCTGCTGCTTGACACCACCTGAGTCTTTCTCAACGAATGAGCTTTGCAAACTTCTGTTTGGTGTCTCTGTCCTCACTCGTGATGCTGTGGCAAAGGCCTGGGGGTGGGCGTTCAGACTGTTTCATGGTTGTCCTGAATGTGCAGTGTTTGTCACCCACCTTTAGTTGTGTGTGAGTTTGAAAACTGTGGCAGTGACTCCAACCAAGACAGATTAATCCTAGTTGTTAAACCAGCTTTCACATTAACAGGTGGAGGTTCTGAGGGGGCTTGCACTGGCCCAAGCAAAGACAGACATTTCCCAGGCGCTGTGATCCCCTCACATATTCACTGTCACTGCTGCTTGCTCGAGCCCCAGTTTATGTCAGGATCCTTGGGCAGGATAGTATCTATCACCTGCCGAGCTTTCTCTTTACTCCTTGAGCTTCTTTCATGCTGTGAATGGTTTCGCCTTATCTCTTCTGCTTTGTTTCTATACCATTTTGGCAAAGTCAAAATGGCTGTTTCTGATGAGAACAATCACCTTCGTTAGACCGTTCACTCGGTTGTTCTGCCAACAGTGACCAAACTGGTGACCTCGATGTGATGTTGTTTTCTTTGGATTTTTGGCCTGTGCATGCTCCTAGTTGCCTCTGCTTTCTGCCCCATAGGTGCACCTCTGCGAAGCCGATGGCTTGCTGGAATTCCTGGGAGTCCCATCTACAGAGTTCACTCACCAGCCAGTTCTTGTAGCAGTGAAAATGTTGAGATCAGATGTCAACAAAACAGCCAGGTAAGCGCGTCTGCAGCACCAACCATCGGAGAAAGAAAACAAATGCTCTCCAATCAAGTTTCACTTAAGTTAGCCCTGATGTCATGTGCCTCTGGTGTATGTTCTCTGTGTTCGTGTAAGGAATGGGACACAAGCAGGGACAGGAGGAAGAGGTAGAACTATGTCACACCTCAAAGCTGTATTAATCCTGTTTGCTGGGGGTGGAGTCAGTCTTGAATGCGAGCACAGAACCAGCTTTCAAACTTGCTGCATGCAGATGTGTAAATATCTCTGAATAGAGATTTCCTAACGCGCTATTTCTGCTTTCTTTAAACAAAGGAATAGTTTAGGATTTGAACCTGTTTTCTGTTTTATAAGGAATGATTTCCTGAAGGAGATCAAGATCATGTCGCGGCTGAAGAACCCAAACATCATCCGGCTTCTGGGGGTGTGTGTGCGTGATGACCCACTGTGCATGATAACAGAGTACATGGAAAACGGAGACCTCAACCAGTTCCTGTCGCAGCGGGAAATCTACAGCAAATTTGCCATTTCAAACAATATTCCCTGTGTCAGGTAAGAGGAGCTGCCTGTATTTGGGACAAATCATCAATACGGAGCTACCAGTTCCGTCTTCTGGGCCTTTCAGTAAATTTCTTCCAGCCCAGCCATTGTCACAGCATGTGCTGCGGGTGCTGCTCCTGGTTTGTGTAGGAGGTTGTTCTTGAGGCCACTGGACATCTGTGTTGAGTGCTGTGTCCCTCACCATGGGCCGTTCTGCTCACAGTGACCGTCTTAGATTTTTACTGGCTTGGCCATCCGTTTACATTAGTGAGTCTGCATCAGATATTTCATTAATGCCAGAATCCAATTGCATTACAGCCAGGATTTTGGGATGAAAGTCAAGAATGACTCTGAGGCTTTTAAGAAGATTGTCTAAGAAATATTACGTGAGAGGAGTTGAGTTTAGAGCTTTACTAAGGAGAGATCTCATTGGCAAACAGAAGGAGAATATTTGATAATCAGTGGTGGCACTTATCTCCTCTCTCTGGAAGGATTAAATCTAACGTAAAAACATCTCTGCTATTGCAGAAATTCTTCCAACTACCGCGTTCTGCTCCATGGAGTAACCTGCACTGATGTGGAATTGCTGCATTGTGCAGCCTTTGGCATGTGCCCTCACAAAGGATTAGATTTGGAGTAAGGATTAGAGTTGGAGCAGGGCAGCTCGGGAGAGCGAGTTCTGTTGATGAACAAGACAGGGTGTGGCTGGGTCTTACCATGGTGAGACACCAGCACTGTATCCACCTGTGGTTGTAGCAATCAGTGCTCCTGTCTGGCAGTGTTAACCTGGCAACCTACAACCCTGACACACCGGGAGCTGTAGGATGGGAGAGGGTTTGCATCAGAGTAGAAACATATTCCTTCTCTCTCCAGCTTCCTGTCCCTTTTGCGCTTCTGAATCAGCTTTCACCTTTAGACTTGTGGCTTTTTTTCCTGGCCAAAGCCTTAAACTATCCTTTCTCTTTCAATTCCTTCTCACCTCCCATCTGACCTCAACACTATTACTCACATTCTTCCTCGGTTTCCATTACGTGGCTCTACCCATTGTTTTTCCTTCTCTCCAGCTGATCGTTCCACCTCCTTTTGTTGTCCCTTCCAGCCAGATACGGTTTCACGTTGAAGGGAGGCAGTCTGACTAGCTCAGGTATCACTATGAAGGAGTTGTTTAGCGATAGCAGAATGAATCCCCCTGCCAAAGAGTGCAGCTCAGCTCCGCTGCCGTGTGGGGGTGGGTGATGGACATGGCAAGGTCCAGCCAGCCCACTTGACTCTCAGCTCACTGCTTAGCTCACCAAATGTGGTGAGGATCCCTGTCCTTCAGAGGCCTCGCACAATTTTCAGTCCTTATGCCTCTCTGGTATTTGAAATGGATCTGCCTGCTGCTTCTGTCTTCATCATGAAGATGAGTCTGCTGAGGAGCCTCCTGCCCTGCCCCTCTGTATGCACAGCCCCACGCGTGGAACCCTGAGCAGAGGGGCAGGAGGCAAAACAGAGCTGCTGGTAGGACCCTGGGGATGAGCTAGGAGAAACTGGGCTTCCAGAGTGGGAAGAGCAAGTCCTAGGGAGACAACTGAAGGGAGGAGGTTGGGTCTAGAGGTTGAGCCTGCTCCTGTGTGAGAAGACAGCAACCAGGTTGACTCTTCCTGGAGAAGAAGAGGCTGAGGGAAGACCTCATTGCTCTCTACAACTACCTGGGAAGAGGGAGCTGGCCTCTTCTCCCAAGTGACAGGGGACAGGATGAGAGGGAATGACCTCAAGCTCCACCAGGAGAGGTTTAGGTTGGACATTAGGAAAAGATTTTTCACAGAAAGGCTCACTGGGCTCTGGCAGGGGCTGCCCAGGGAGGTGGTTGATTCACCTTCCCTGGAGGTGTTTAAGGGATGGGTGGATGAGTTGCTGAGGGACATGGGTTAGTGTTTGATAGGAATAGTTGGACTCGATCTGGTGGGTCTCTTTCAACCTGGTGATTCCATGACGTACAAGTGGGTGGCAGAGTTCCTGATCCGGGGGCACAACCGTTCCACCCAGATCAGGAGAAATGATGAGCTGAGTGTGGACCCAAGCTGAGCAGCACCTGGCTGAGTTGTGCTGAAAGGCTGGGAGGAAAGGGATGCCCATCCCCCTCCTGCCAATGCTCTGCCAGGGGCTGCCTTTGAATCTCTGTAGCAGTAGCTATTTCTTAGAGCAGCTCGGTTGGCTGTGTTGTCGTTAAATGCATTGCATTAGTGTAATTTGTATAATATGGTAGCGTTTTTCTCATTGCCCCCAGAACACAAGGAGGAGACGACTAAGGCTTTCTTTTTGTGAGCTTTATCGGAGAAATACTAACTATGAACAATTTATTGTGACAAATACTTGGTTGTGGGAAACAAGCCGAGCATCACAGCGTAACAGTGTGTGGAGAATGATGAAAGTCAGATGGTCCAAATTCTGTCTGGATGAGATCTTAGGAAGAAATGTTTTGCTGTGAGGGTGAGGAGGCCCTGGTGCAGGCTGCCCAGAGCAGGGGTGGCTGCCCCATCCCTGGAGGGGATCCAGGCCAGGTTGGATGGGGCTCTGAGCAAAAGGATCCAGTGAGAGGTGTCCCTGCCCATGGCAGGGGTGGAACTGGATGGGCTTTGAGGTCCTTTCCAAGCCAAACTGTTCTGTGATTCATTTTGCCAACAGGGGAATTAAAATTATATTAGATGGAAATGCCTCTGGTTCTATTTTCAGTAGTATTAAAGGTTCTATTTTCAGTAGTATTAAACATACTAAAAAAGTAAGCTAATATTAATGTTATATGACGTACTTACATTAACATAAACGTGTGATAGTGGCACTATTTCAAATACCAAACAAAGCAGTTTTTTAGATACAAGAATCTAAGACTGTGCAGCTTCATTTTTTTTATGTCTTTCTGCAAAAAGTTGATGCAAAATGTCGTTGAAGATCTTGATCCTAATGCTTGACGTTCTAATCTAAGGGATGTCACATTGGAAGGGCCTTGAATGTCAGGGACAGCCTGTCTGTTCTTGCTCCGTTGGCTCGGGAGCTCAGCTGAGCCTGGCAGGTTGGGGCGTTGGTGCTGCAACCTAAGCAGTGTAGTTCCCCTGTTAGGGAAAAGGCATATTGTGTCACCGCGATACCTTGAATGCAAGGAGGAAAGAGTTGAATGTGGGGAGATCTATTGATTTTTTTTTTTTCCCTTGTTGTGTTCTCTTCTACTGCAGCTACTCCAACCTGCTGTACATGGCCACCCAGATTGCCTCTGGAATGAAGTATTTAGCCTCTCTGAACTTTGTGCACAGAGATCTGGCGACTCGCAACTGCCTGGTGGGGAACAACTACACCATCAAAATCGCAGACTTTGGCATGAGCAGGAATCTCTACAGCGGCGATTACTACCGCATCCAGGGCCGAGCTGTACTGCCTATACGCTGGATGGCCTGGGAGAGCATCCTCCTGGTAGGGACTGCACAAAACCATTCTCTCTCCCTTCTTCTGTTTTTCCGTTCACCTGAAATAGTGACACGTGTGTGTAATGGTCCACGTAGCATCCAAACGTACACTGCAGATGTCCCTTCAGTTATGTAGAACCTGTGATCCTGGAAAAGGAGCACATCCCTGCTCTGGAGCAAGTCCAGAGAAGAGCAACGAAGCTGGGGAAGGGGCTGGAGAACAGGCCTGATGAGGAACGTCTGAGAGAGCTGGGGGTGTTTATCCTGGAGAAGAGGAGGCTGAGGGGAGACCTCATTGCTCTCTCCAAATACCTGAAAGGAGGTTGTGGGGAGGAGGGAGCTGGGCTCTTCTCCCAAGGGACAGGGGACAGGACAAGAGGGAATGGCCTCAAGCTCCACCAGGGGAGGTTTAGGCTGGACATTAGAAAGAAATTTTTCACAGAAAGGGTCATTGGGCATTGGAACAGGCTGCCCCAGGGAGGTGGTTGATTCATCTTCCCTGGAGGTGCTTAAGGGATGAGTGGATGAGGTGCTGAGGGACATGGTTTAGTGTTTGATAGGAATGGTTGGACTCGATGATCTGGTGAGTCTCTCCCAACCTGGTTGTTCTATGATTCTCCGAAATACAGCACAGATCATCTAGGGCGTAATTCCTGTTCTGTGTGATCCCTGTTGGAATCATAAAGAAGTTGCCTTTCTGTGCTCATTTCCCTAGCTATGAAGTTGAGAGGGACAGTGACAGAACTGCACAAGTTTCAAATGCTAAATCTGGTTTTGAGGTTGGGGTTTTGGTTTCTGTTTAAGGCCCCTCAGGAGATTATTCAGCAGCCCAAACACATCCAGTTTGCAGATGGCAGTTCCTTGATACTCCTCCTGATATTTCTGTCTCGAACAAATCGATGAGATCATCCGGTTATTTTCTTAAAACACTCTGAGTACCCAGAAAAATGGTAATTACCTCTGCTATAAAGGCTGTTAGGCCGGCACTTTGCTAATATCCCCCTGTTTTCCTGGTTCCAGCTGCATCTAAACCATAAGTCACTTCCATCTTCCTTGTGTGAACATCTTCCAGATGCTGACAGCCTGCTAAGCTTGCCAGATAAGCCTGGGCAATCCTGGTCTTAGATGTTTTCTGCCCAAACAGGCCCTCCAGCCCCCAGTTCTTATTTTCTGAGCAATCTTCAGCTTCTTTTTACTTCTTCACAAACGCATTGTTTCAAACACGGCCAGTTCGGGCACATTTTTCGAAGATGGAAAACGAGGACAGACTGTCACCGACTTCTTACATGTGCAAAGATCCAAATTATCTTGGCCTTTCTCTAAAAGTCTGGAGTCTGCTTTGGCTCTGCGTTCACCCTGAGGGCTTTGCTTCCATTTCAAAGGCTTTTTCATGCTGCACTGCTGTGTTTGCGGTGGAGGTAGGCCACAGCTATCCTCCCTGCTCCCACAGTCCATTTTCCTACTGCTGCAGACAAAGACTTTCTCAGGAGGGACTGTAGTCTCTGGCTTTCTCAGGGACTCGCTCCCTGTTTCGAGAGGTTTGGCCTAAGGAAAGCTGCCCCTTCTTAGAGCTCTCCCGGGGAAACCACAGACATGCTCCTGCTCCACAAAGCAGCAACATTGTGCTTGGGCCAGTTTGTGCATTGCTGAGGGTGGGTCACCTGCTGTGCCGTCTCTTTTGGAGAGCGTTTACCCAGGTATGAATCATAGAATCATAGAACAACCAGGTTGGAAGAGACCCATTGGATCATCGAGTCCAACCATTCCTTTCAAACACTAAACCATGTCCCTCAGGACCTCATCTACCCGTCCCTTAAACACCTCCATTGAAGGTGACTCAACCACCTCCCTGGGTAACCTATTCCAGTGCCCAATGATCCTCTGTGTGAAAAACTTCCTCCTAATCTCCAGCCTAAATCTCCCCTGGCAGAGCTTGAGGCCATTCCCTCTTGTCCTGTCCCCAGTCACTTGGGAGAAGAGGCCAGCTCCCTCCTCTCTACAACCTCCTTTGAGGTAGTTGTGTGGATTCTGCATCCTCCTGTTTAGCTGCAGGGAGCGGAGGCCAAAGTGCTGACTGTGCTCTGTTAGCAGCTCAGGCTCACAACATCTGTTCTGTTCACAGGGCAAGTTCACCACAGCCAGCGATGTCTGGGCGTTTGGAGTCACCCTCTGGGAAATGTTCACACTGTGTAAGGAGCAGCCGTACAGCCTCCTCTCGGATGAGCAGGTCATTGAGAACACAGGAGAGTTCTTCCGGAGCCAGGGCAGGCAGGTAAGAAAGCAAACGTGACCTCTTCTACCTCTGCATCCAAGCGGATCTCCCCAGAGCCTTTCTGTTGGCCTTACTTCCCCTGTGGAAGTCTCTGCTTCTACTGCTCATCTTTTCAAGCGTGTCCCATCTCTCTTCCCCTTCCTCCAGGCTCATTGCACCAGCTTTCCTCTCTTGGAGTCCCACTGGAATAACCTCTTGGCTCTGTCCAGTGCTTCTTCCTTAGAAGCCACCTTGGTTTCAATCATCCCTTGATGTACTGTTCTCTTACCTTCTCCGTGCTCTCCCACACAATCCATTTGCTCTTTTTCTTCGTCAGATGTCTCTACCACTATTCTTTTCTCTGAAAGGAGTGGTTGGACTCGATGATCCGATGGGTCTCTTCCAACCTGGTTGTTCTGTGATTCTATGAAACACTTACTGAAGTGGGGAAGGATGAGCTGCTAGTGTCCCGGGTTCAGATGCTCCCGAGAAGCTGTTGGCCATCTCTGGTTGCTGAAAGACCTCCCTGTGTCACTGTCCTCTCTTACTGAGTCCCAGGCAGGACTGTTCCTTCCCCTGCTGCTTCCCCCACGAGCAATGGTGCAGGACACCCCAGTACTGAGGAGCACTATACCCAAAAAACTGGAGTGCCAGTTGTTTGCTGCCAAAAATTCAAGTTTAGCAGCAAACGAGTCAAAGGATCAAGGGGAATAAAATAATAGAAGGCTTCAGTCACTGTCTCACGAATACTAATGATTTAGTGAAGAGCCTAAAAGATGTGTATTGAAATGAGAGGGGGAAGAGAAATCTGCCAAGCTGTGCTTTAGCTAAGCTCTAAAAGGTGTTTTTTCTGTCTCTGCTAACAAGCTGTCACGATGCTTAGAAAGCCTCATGGGTTGTCTACGGTGAGTGAAAGCATTTGGATTTTCTTGTGGTCAATTTGGTGTCGGTCTGTGTTTTGTTGTCACTTGGAAGACGAACCCCTGAAGCGTTCATGTTTCCTGGGGGACAAAGGAGTGTTTTGTGACCAGCTCATCAAACAAGTTGGCAGAGTGTCCGCGGTGCCCTTTGAGGTGCTGCCCCAGCTCCATGGAGACTTCACCACCAGAGTCACGCTTAGTGGATTTCAAACATTTGCATGATGGTCGTGTCTTGTAAACCCAGAATGAAACCGTCCTTTTGGTTTTAGTTGAGCAGAGGCTCAGTTCTTTTCACGGAAAGGGCCACTGAAATGTTTTTCTGTGTTTTTCTTCCTTTCAGATCTATCTCTCCCAGACTCCTCTGTGTCCTAACCCTGTGTTTGACCTGATGCTGAAATGTTGGAGCAGGGATATCAAAGATCGTCCCACTTTTGACATGATTCACCACTTCCTGCTAGAACAAATGGAATCAAACATTTGACTCCGGCAGCAGAGGCAGAGAACAGGACAGAGTGACTCTGGTGTCTCTTTGCCTGTACCTCACAGGAAGATGGTCAGGCCACCTTGCTCTCCTCCCTTGACTGTTCCGTATTTATGTTGAGACGTCCATGGCAGCTGCTCATTCTATTGGCCATGGTCTGGCACGCAGGACCAGAGGAACTCATTTGGTCGGAAAATCATCTCCTCTTCTGAATCAATTCCTGGGAATACTGTGAGAGAGGTTTTCTTAGATACCCTGTACACCCTTGGGGCAAAACGAATGAGTCAAACTTGGAGGGACTTGGAGCTCTCTCCTGGGCGGAATGGGAAGCCTCCAGCCGGTGAGAGCGCTACCACTCAAGAACAGATTTCTAGAAGTAGAGACTTCGTTCTTCTAAAACTATTCCATTGAGTCAAATGGAAGTCTTGTGCACATTAGCAAGTGTTCCTGTCTGCTCTTGCTGCAGACAGTATGTATAGTGAGAGACTACAGACGTCTAGAGCTAGGGAACGGTTGAATGGACTTGAGAACTACCGGAGCTGGGTTTAGCAACCCTTTGGAAGTCATGCTACCAGGGTCTACGGAGGACGCTGATGGAAGAGTCCAAGATCCTGTTCTTTTTTCCTGTGGTTGTTAAGCACTGCTTTTGTTCTGTATGTGCGTTTTCCCCACACTGGATTTTTTTTTTCTAGAAAAATTGTTGAAAATGAATGTTCAAGGTCATCGGAAGGTCACTGCGGTGGAAGATCTTCCGACCTACAGATTAAGGCTAGGGTAGGGAGTTTGTATCGAAAAGTAGCTGATACTGTACTACTGTCACTATGTAGATTAATTAGTCTAATGAACTTGTAGCCACAATGGACTGATGTGCAATTAATCCTGTATAAGTACCCATTAATATGAGATCTCTAAGTCAGTGCTGTTACCTGTGCAGAGGAAACTTAGATTCAGTGAAAGCAGATGGCTGAGAGCGGAACCCGCTATGTCGCTTGTCACGTGAGGGGAGAAACAGCAGCACACGGGTCGTCTCTGGCACACACGTGTGCTCACATCCGTGTGTCCGGCACCAGCGATGGTTCCTCAGGTCGGCAGCGGAGTTAGCGCCATCAGCCACGCAGGCGCCGTGCAGCCCAGGCTCCTTTCCTGCCGAGATCGTATCTGGCAGCAGTGGGAGGTGAGGCTGACGCGTCCCCTGGGTTTGGGTTTGCCTTTTATTTTGGGCGCCACGCAGGACAATTTCCTCATTGAACTTGGGGTTGGGTTTTGTTTGTCACGTCACAAAAGGCTCATTCTGTGGAGGGTTTTAGATGGGCTCTGAAATCCATTTGGAGTGAGTTAGAGAATTCAGCTCATTTCTACAATAAATCCTTTGTGGATTTACCAGGTGCCTGGGGAATACTCTGCTGTTCCCTCTCTAATTGTTTAGCAAGATACTTAGGACCAAAGCAGATATTTCACAAGCTGGGAGAAGCTGAAAGCTCAGCACATGATTTTTCTTGTTTAACAGCATATATTTCCAGTAAAGATAAATATCTTTAAAACCTTGGGCACAAGCGTAGCGTGAACGGCCGTCTGTGCTGTGAGCTCTGCAAGAGGGCACTGCTGAGAGAGGGTTAGAATACAAGGATGGTCGTTATGTTGAAAGAATAAAGTTTCTGCCTCGGTGGGTGGCAGGATGGAGGATGGGGAGGCTCTGTCTGCCCCTGGAGTTTCCCAGGGGCAACTCTGTGTCCTGCTGCAGCCTCAGCCCAGGGTTTCCTTGGCTGCACGTGGGCTTCTCCATCCCAGCAGGTCCTTCGAGCCCTCTTTATTCTCAGTGGAGCCAGGAGTCCGAGTTGCCTCATCTCCCTGCGAGGGCTCCACCGGCTCGAGTGAATCTCACCCCCCGACAGGTATTTTTCCTCCTCTGACCAACCAGAGGGACTGTGTGCTCCATCTGGAGTCAAGTCCAGCGTGATCCCTTCTGCAGCCCATCAGGCACTGGTGGCAGAGCACATGTCGATTGTGGTTTTGGAGTATTGCTGCCCTGTCCCGGAAAATAGGCCTGGGTGACACCTGGCCGCGTGTGTGATCTTGTGCCCTTCGGAGTGTGGAGGTACCAGAGTGCTGTAATGTCACCTGAACGGCCTTAGTGCTTCTGTTTCGTCGGGACGTGTTGTTCCTCTGTTGACATGTTGACATACGAAGTTTCTCTCGTATCAATAAATTTTAACGATAACCTTGACAAAAGTGAATTTCTACTTTTTTTTACTCAGATGTCTACACTGAGGACAGATATTTTGGTCCGATTATCCAGTACCTCTTAAGTAAGCATGTGTCCTCTGGTTTGGGAGGAGCACTCACTGGCTATTTAGAAGAGCAAGCTCTGGAAGGAGCTTCTGGAAGTGCTGGGAAGATGCTGGCCTGAGCACCATTGGGTATTTTATTATCTCCTCAGATATAATTTTTGAGTGGAGTCCAGACAACCTAAATACATGATTCTTCTCTGCTCCTCTCGGGTGAGCCCTCACCACAGCCCTGTGTCCAGTTCTGGAGTTCTCAGCACAGGAAGGACATGGGGTGAGTCCAGAGGAGGCCACAAAGATGATCTCAGGGCTGGAGCACCTTCTGTATGAAGACAGGCTGAGAGAGCTGGGGTTGTTCAGCCTGGACAGGGGAAGGCTGTGGAGAGACCTTAGAGCAATTTCCAGTGCTGAAAGGGGCTCCAGGAAAGCCAGAAAGGGGCTCTTGATCAGGGAGGGCAGGGACAGGATGCGGGGGAACGGTTTTGTGCTGAAAAAGAGGAGATGAAATCTTGGGAAGAAATGTTTTGCTGTCAGGGTGGGGAGGCCCTGGCCCAGGTTGCCCTGAGGAGTGGTGGCTGCCCCATCCCTGGAGGGGTTCAAAGCCAGGCTGGATGGGGCTGGGAGCCCCTGATGCAGTGGGAGGTGTCTCTGTCCACAGCAGGGGGGGTGGGATTGGATGGGCTTTGAGGTCCCTTCCAAACCATTGCATAATTTCTTGTTAGTTGCTTTGAAATCCAAAACTGATTCTGCCTTCCACGTGGCTGTGCTCTTCAAGGCAGGACTTTGGCAGTGAAGCAGGTTTGCTGTGGATATTGTAGCTGGTGGAACAGGCGTGATATTCTTTGACTTGTGGACGCACTGGCTGCAGTGGCTCTTCAGGGAGACTTGTGTTCTGAGCCTGGTGGGGGAGAAACCTGCTGCACACAAGACGTGATGATGCAGTGTTGGGACTGCTGAATCACGGCATCCTAGAACACCAGAATCATGAAATCACAGAATCTCAGAGTCGTAGGATCATGGAATCATAGAATAATAGAACTGTTAGAGGCTGAGGGAGTTGAGATTGTTCACCTTGGAGAAGAAAAGACTCAGAGGAGACTTTAAGGTGACCTTTTAGTACTTAAAGGGGGCTGATAAGAAAGATGGGGAGGAACTTTTTAGCAAGGCCTGTAGCAATAGAGCAAGGGGTTTAAAACTAAAAGAGGAGAGGTTTGGACTAGATATTAGGAAGACATTTTTCATGATGAGGGTGGTGAAGCACTGGCACAGGTTGCCTGGGGAGGTGGTAGATTCTCTGTAAGCATTCAAGACGAGGTTGGATGGAGCTCTGAGCAACCTGCTCTGGTTGAAGATGTCCCTGCTCACTGCAGGGGTGTTGGATTGGATGATCTTCATGGTCTTTTCCAACCCATACATTCTATGAGTCTATGGGAATAAGCTTTGTCCTGTGTGAAGCAAGGCAGCAAGGGTTGTGCCCTAGAACAGGCAGACAGGGAGGGCAATGAGGAGCAGGGGGAGGAGGGGTGCGAATTCCAAAGCAGAGTGGTGAATCACTGAGCCGCTGCCTTGGGCTTCCCTTGGCAGAGCAGTGTGTGCGAGGCCTGGCTGGGCCCGAGCTGTTCTGGAGAGCAGGGCACACGCCAACAGGCTCTCCTGAACGGGGCACGTTGGGTGTGAGAAATTGTATCAGAAATGGTGTGACCAGCACGTCCAGGGAGGTGATTCTCCCTCTGGACTCAGCACTGGTGAGGCCGCTCCTTGAATACTGTGTCCAGTTCTGGGCCCCTCACCACAAGAAGGATGTTGAGGCTCTGGAGCAAGTCCAGAGAAGAACGACGAGGCTGGTGAAGGGGCTGGAGAACAGAGACCCTATGAGGAGCGGTTGAGAGAGCTGGGGGTGTTTATCCTGGAGAAGAGGAGGCTGAGAGGAGACCTCATTACTCTCTACAACTACCTGAAGGGAGGTTGTAGGGAGGAGGGAGCTGGCCTCCTCTCCAAAGGGACAGGGGACAGGACAAGAGGGAATGGCCTCAAGCTCTGCCAGGGGAGATTAAGGCTAGAGATTAGGAGGAAGTTTTTCACAGAAAGGGTGATTGGGCATTGGAATAGGCTGCCCAGGGAGGTGGTTGATTCACCTTCCCTGGAGGTGTTTAAGGCACGGGTGGATGAGGTGCTGAGGGACTTGGTTTAGTGTTTGATAGGAATGGTTGGACTAGAAGATCCAATGGGTCCCTTCCAACCTGGTTATTCTATGATTCTATGACCCGTGCCCTGAACATTTGTGCTGAGGCCACTTATGGGGAACATCAGGCTCCGCCACCCCAGAGCCTTCGGGAAATGCTATAAAACATCATCCGAAATTTCCAGGTTGGGGAAAAAGACAAGTCTGGGAAAACCTAGTGAGGTGTTCGCTGCAGCCGGGGTGGCTGTTAGGAACTGACATCTCTGCCTGCAGCATCACAGAGGTTTCCTGGGCGACTGCTTCACCCTCCTCCCACACCACCACTGCACTGCCATGGAAGCCCCCAAGGAAAACAGCTTCTTCCCTCTCCAGCCGTACTATATCCCCGGGTAAGTCGGGAAGTTGGTCCAAAACGTCTGCTCATTTCCAATGCAAACAGCTCCAGTTGGAATCACGTAGTATTTATGATTCATGGTATTTTGGTTGTTTTAAAGACACCGTGACGTGTCCCCTGCATATGTGCTCCAGAGGAGATGAGGCTGCAGGGTAACAAGCACCAACCTTGTAACAGGGTGTAATTAAAGACCATGTTGAAAGTGCACTGAGGGTGAATCAAAATTGTTCATTTCCCCTCCTTCTTTTCACTTGTTTTAAACTGCTGAATGTTACCAGGACTGGGCCTCCAAACTCTTAAGTTTTGCATCAGGCCTTATGAGGAGGAGCTGAGAGAGCTGGCAGTGTTTATCCTGGAGAAGAGGAGGATGAGGGGAGATCTCATTACTCTCTCCAACTACCTGAAAGGAGGTTATAGAGAGGAGGGAGCTGGGCTCTTCTCCCAAGGGACAGGGGACAGGACAAGGGGGAATGGCCTCAAGCTCCACCAGGGGAGATTTAGGCTGAACATTAGGGAAAAATTTTTCACAGAAAGGGTCACTGGGCACTGGCAGAGGCTGCCCAGGGAGGGGGTTGATTGACCTTCCCTGGAGGTGTTTAAGGGACGGGTGGACGAGGTGCTGAGGGACATGGTTTAGTGTTTGATAGGAATGATCGGACTTGATGATCTGGTGGGTCCCTTCCAACCTGGTGATTCTATGATGTCTGAAGATCCTCTTTGAATAAATAGTTGTCTAGACATGGTCCACTCCAATCCTTTTGGCAAAGAGCTCGGATGGGGCAGCAGGACTGGGCTGCGACCAGAGCCAGCGACTCTGTGGATGCTGCTGATCACCTGTTATGTGGTTATATATTTTCCCATGATTTTTGCAGTGTCCTACTTGAAAATGTCCTGGCTCCACCAGGGGAGACTTAGGCTGGATGTTAGGAAAAAAATTTCACAGAAAGGGTCATTGGTCCCTGTCAGAGGCTGCCCAGGAAGGGGGTTGAGTCACCTTCCCTGGAGGTGTTTAAGGGGTAGGTGGATGAGGTGCTGAGGGACATGGTTTAGTGTTTGATAGGAATGGCTGGACTCAATGATCCAGTGGGTCTCTTCCAACCTGGTTGTTCTATGATTCTATGAAAAGCTTGGAAAGGAGAAATTGAGGTGTCATGGGGAACAGGTAACAAGTCTTTGCTCAAAGGTAGGACTTGAATAGCAGAAATCACTTACTTATAGAATGGTTTGGGTTGGAAGGGACCTCAAAGCCCATCCAGTCCCACCCCTGCCATGGGCAGGGACACCTCCCACTGGATCAGGGGCTCCAAGCCCCATCCAACCTGGCCTGGAACCCCTCCTGCTGTGACAATCAGCTCGGTCCTTCCCCTTGCAGCCACACGCAGGATTTTTCCATTACCAACCTCTGTAGCTTCCCAAACTTACATAAGCTGTGGGGTTGGAGTTTTTTTGGGTTTTTTTGTTTTTTTTTTTTTTAATGTGTTTTTGCATTGCTGCGGTTGTCTGAGCGATGTGATGTGCTACTCTGTGCTGTCACCCTCTCAGAGCTGTGCACTCGCAGCCACTTGGGAAAGAAGAGGAAGAGGTGGTTGATTCACCTTCCCTGGAGGTGTTTAAGGGATGGGTGGACGAGGTGCTAAGGAGCATGGGTTAGTTATTGATGGGAATGGTTGGAGTCAATGATCTGCTGGGTCTCTTCCAACCTGGTTGTTGTATGATTCTCTCCTTCCTCTGTTCCAGCAGGTTGGGAGAGGCCCAGAGCTTTTCCCTGGCAATCAGGAAGGTTGAGCAGGTTTAGGGAGTGGTGATTGAAGAGATAGGGCTGAGTAAGAGGGAAAGTGAAATGGGGCTCAGCCTTAGGAAAGCAGAGCAGCCACTCGCCAGTGAACTTGGAGAGCAGCAGTGGCAGCGCCACAGTGCAAACAACAGACCCAGGGGATCCTTCTGGATCCTGAACCAAAACACCAGGCAGGAAAAGGACAAACAGCCCTACTGGGTCCTGTCTCTTCCCCAAGCACTGTGGCTTTTATCATAGAATCACCAGGTTGGAAGAGACCCACCAGATAATCGAGTCCAACCATTCCTATCAAACACTAAACCATGTCCCTCAGCACTTCGTCCACCCGTCCCCTAAACACCTCCAGGGAAGGTGAATCAACGACTTCCCTGGGCAGCCTCTGCCAGTACTCAATGACCCTTTCCGTGTAAAATTTTTTCCTAATGTTCAGCCTGAACCTCCCCTGATGGAGCTTGAGGCCATTCCCTCTCGTCCTGTCCTCTGTCCCTTGGGAGAAGAGCCCAGCTCCCTCCTCTCCACAACCTCCTTTCAGGCAGTTGGAGAGAGCAATGAGGTCTCCCCTCAGCCTCCTCTTCTCCAGGCTAACCCCCCCAGCTCTCTCAGCTGTTCCTCGGCAGCAGCCCTTGTGATTCACTCCAGCAGATCCCTTCTCCAGAAACCCAGACTGACTCACCTGAGCTCCTTGGATTACCTCGGCTCTTAATTGCTGATTAATTGAATACTTTCTCAGCCCTACCATTATTTTGCTCATGATCAAAGTCCCTCTGGCCATCCTGTAATTATTCAGGCTGTGTCATTAGTGCTCTTGCTCAGCTTTATCATCCCCGAGGAGCTTCCCCGTGTTGCAAGACTCACTGAAAATCAGTGGGGACGAGGCACCGAGCTCCTCCGGCAGCTGCTGGGGAGAGAACCTGCATGTAAAGTGGGAAACTTTGCCAAGTGTAAATGGAAGGCTCTGCTCGCTGGTGTTTAAGGTATTTGAAAGGGAAAGTACTTACTCATCATCTTATGATCCTCACGCATCGCCCGGCTCTATCCCAGATATGCAGGAGGATCACTGAATATTTTTGTCTGTGCATTGTCACCGGCAGCTCCACCTTTCTTCTTCAGCTGTGGAATAACATCACTATTGGGAAACTCGATGCTGGGAACAGCTAAAGTTCCTGATCCCTCCTGATGGCCTCGGAACAGAGCCAGAGCTCCAGCAGCCGCCTTCCCTTGAGCCACCAAGAAGTCAAGATCCCAGGCTTCCAGGCCCCAGGGAGCAGAGCAGCAACACATCTGTGCACATCCCACACCAAAGTCCCAAGAAGGAGTCGTGCTTCTTCCTGGGGCTGCGCAGCTGGCAGGAGGTTTAACAAGGTCAAATGGTAGATCCTGTACTTGGGGCACAACAACCCTGAGCAGCTACAGACTAGGAGAAGTCTGGCTGGAAAGTGCCTGGAGGAGAGGGAGCTGAGGGTGTTGGTTCACAGCGACTGAACATGAGGCAGCAGTGGCCCAGGTGGCCAAGAAGGCCAATGGCATCCTGGCTTGGATCAGAAATGGTGTGACCAGCAGGTCCAGTGAGGTTATTATTCCTCTGGGCTCAGCACTGGTGAGACTGCTCCTTGAATCCTGTGTTCAGTTGTGGGCCCCTCAGCACAAGAAGGATGTTGAGGCTCTGGAGCAAGTCCAGAGAAGAGCAACAAAGGTGGTGAAGGGGCTGGAGAACAGGCCTTCTGAGGAATGGCTGAGAGAGCTAGGGGTGTTTATCCTGGAGAAGAGGAGGCTGAGAGGAGACTTCATTACTCTCTACAACTACCTGAAAGGAGGTTGTGGAGAGGAGAGAGCTGGGCTCTTCTCCCAAGTGACAGGGGACGGGACAAGAAGGAATGGCCTCAAGCTCTGCCAAGGGACGTTCAGGCTTGACATCAGGAAAAAATATGTCACGGAAAGGGTGATTAGGCAGTGGAACAGGCTGCCCAGGGAGGTGGTTGATTCACCTTCCCTGGAGATGTATAAGGGACGGGTGGATGAGGTGCTGAGGAACATGGTTTAGTGTTTGATATGAAGGGTTAGACTTGATGATCCAGTGGGTCTCTTCCAACTTGGTGATTCTGTGATTCTATGATTCGCCCATGCAGTGTGGTGCCCAGCAGGGTTTGTGAGCCCAGTCCCGCTCTTCACTCTGAGGGTGCAGAGCAGGTTGCTGCTCTGGGTTCCAGCAATTTTTCTGCCTTTTGAGTTTCAATACTGAACAAGAGACACTGGGTAATTCCCAGTAACTGTGGTTTAGAACCAAGAGAGGTGTTGCAAAACTTAAATCTGAGGCACGGTCAACTGGAAATAACGTTTTAGCTGGGGGCTGTTGGCGTTGGTGCCTTCAAAGCTGCTGCAGGCCTGCTGTGCTCCTGCTGTTCCATTTCCCAGCTGCTGCTTCAGCCACAATTCCTGACCTCATTCTGTGTTCCTCCATGAGCCAAAGTGCGAGCCTGTCCTTACCCGCAAACCTGTTAGTCAGTTTTCATGCTGACATGTGCACACACAGGCACAACCGCTGCCCTCATAGAACCACCAGGTTGGAAGAGACCCACTGGATCATCGAGTCCAACTGTTCCTATCAATCACAAACCATGTCCCTTAGCACCTTGTCCACATGTCCCTTAAACACCTCCAGGGAAGGTGAATCAGCCACCTCCCCGAGCAACCTCTGCCCAATCACCCTTTCTGTGAATGTTTTTTTTCCTAATGTCCAGCCTAAACCTCCCCTGGCAAAGCTTGAGGCCATTCCCTCTTGTCCTGTCCCCTGTCACTTGGGAGAAGAGCCCAGCTCCCTCCTCTCCACAACCTCCTTTCAGGGAGTTGCAGAGAGCAATGAGGTCTCCCCTCAGCCTCCTCTTCTCCAGGATAAACACCCCCAGCTCTCTCAGCCACTCCTCACAGGGCCTGTTCTCCAGACCCTTCACCAGCTTCGTTGCTCTTCTCTGGACTCACTCCAGAGCCTCAACATCCTTCTTGTGCTGAGAGGCCCAGAACTGAACACGGGATTTGAGGAGTGGTCTCACATAACCACACTCATCTTCTTGGTTCTCCCCTTGCACTGCAGCTCGAGCAGCATGAACTCCTCCTTGCTCACAGGCACATCCCTGCCCTGTTGCCTTCTCTGTGCTCCTTTGCTCCGAGCTGCCTCTTCTCCTGGCTGGAGCCTTTCCAGTACACAAAAGCTCTGAAGCAAACCCTCCTACCAGAAGCACCTTCCAGTGCCACCTCATTGACTGTTCCTTTTTGTTTCCCTCCTCAGCTACGAGGGCTTTGTCCCTCAGTACAAATATCAGCATGGAGAGACTTTTGGCAGAACCACACACAAGCTACTGACAGACCCCAGTGTGCAGAAGAGCCCTCACTCCCTGCTGGCACCACTGTCCAAGCAGAAGGTCGATGAGGACTCCAGCGGGAAGAAGCGCCATGTCCAGAGTTACATCTCTGATCATCCAGGTGAGCAGACACTGAGTCTTATCCCTTCACCAGAACAAGCTCAGGGTCAGTTATGAGCAGTGGAGCTGTGATAGTGCTCAACAGCCTCTGGGTTTCTCAAGCACAAAACAACTGTGGTTTTCCTTTTCCTTTGGTGCACGGGATAAAAAGAATAGAATCATAGAACAACCAGGTTGGAAGGGACCCATCGGATCAGGCTTTACTGAGGTCCAGAAAGACCACATCCACAGTCTTTCCCTCATCCAGCAGCTGAGCCACAGCAGCCAACATCCAGCAGCCGAGTCATGAATAGGCACAATTCATTAATGAAGAAGGAGACATTAAGCCAAACCTGCTTTAAAACTTGCACACTGGACTGAAAAATCATTTTTCATCAAGGATTTGCTTGAATTTTGTTGCTCGCCTGGACAACACCTGATGGTAAATACAGTCCCAGAGAACCAGCCTGGTCCAGCGGGAGGTGTTCCTCTGCCCAGGGCAGCGGTGGAACTGGTTGGGCTTTATGGCCCCTTCCAACCCAACCTATTCCATGATTCATAATACAATTAGAAGCAGATTGTGAACCTAAATGTCCAGCAGAAGCCTCGCACTCTCGCAGAACAGGGTAAACTCTGCTCCAGGCTGTTTTTTTGCTGGGACAGGCAGATGTTCCCTGGGACTCTCTGCAGATGAAGATGTTCCTGGGAGCCGGTGCCTCATCCATCAGGCTTTGCACTGTGATCTTGATGTCTGTGGAACACGAGGAGGTCAGGGGGACGTGGCGACAACCAGAGGGCTGGAAAAAAAAATGACCTATGTGGACAAAAATTAAAGGAATTTGGTCTGTTTAAAAAAGACAAGACTGACATAGTCAGTTCTCCAATAAAGAAGAAGTTGTTGTGAGGCTAGAGAGTGATCATCCTCTGTAACTAGGGAGGAGGGAGAACTGGGTTCCACTCCTGGCACAGAGAACTCGGAGCACCTGGGCTGGAGGTGTGGTTCAGGGCCTGGGGAGCCACGTCATAGGACGTTTTCAAGGGAAAGTCAGATAGGAATTGCCAAGCTTGGCTGTCCCTGCAGAGCCTCAAGCTCAGGGCTCCATTCCTAGCTCAGAGCAGAGATATTTAGCATGTGTTGGCCAGAAAGGTTTTTTTTTTTTCTCTCAGCCTGTCCAGCAGACCTTTTCCTTGATGGGCAGCAGTGAAGCCAGTGCAAGAATTCCTTGCTGGACACCAGCAGGGGGGCAGCCACATGGAGAGAAATATATGTTCCCCCTCCTTGTTTTTTATAGCTCGGCTGATGATATTTTACTGTTTAAGCACTACTTAGAATAAATGTTAGGTTATTGAACTTATATTTATGCAGTTTTTCTGTGCAGATTGTTTTATGGGATGGGGCTGATGGCACTCGTGGGATGCACTCACTGCCCATGGGATCGTTTGGATCTTCAGGGAGGTGGTTTGGATCTGCCCAAGGTGGTGGTTTAGTCACCATCCCTGGAGGTATTTAAAAGATGGATGGAAGAGGTGCTGAGGGACATGGTTTAGAGATTGATGGGAATGGTTGGACTTGATGATCCAGTGGGTCGTTTCCAACCTTATGATTCTATGATTCCAGGCTCCTTTGTTTGCTCTGGAGGGGCACATGGGGCTGAAGTCCAGTGCGATGGGAATCCCTCAACCTCTTTTGTCCACTCCTTTCCCTTAACTGGGTGTCTGTCCACAGGGGCTGCAACAAGCTTTCCTGACTCAGTCCTTGAGCCAAGACCTCCTGCACCAAGGCCAGGACTGAACACAGACCTCGTGCCCTGGCATGATCCGGAAGAGTACATCCCAAGGCCACAACTGCCACGTGGGTATATCCAGAGGATTTCACACCATTCTGCCTCTGAGGAGCAAGGGTCATGGCTGCCTGAGATAACCTCAGCTTCTGGACGAGGACAAAGTTATGGACCCGGCTGGCTCTGCGGTGCCTGTGGACGAAGAAATCCAGTGAGTGGTTTCATAGAATCATAAAATCATAGAACAACCAGGTTGGAAGGGACCCATTGGATCTTCTAGTCCAACCATTCCTATCAAACACTAAACCATGTCCCTCAGCACCTCATCCACCCGTCCCTTAAACACCTCCAGGGAAGGTGAATCAACCCCGTCCCTGGGCAGCCTATTCCAATGCCCAATGACCCTTTCTGTGAAAAACTTCCTCCTAATGTCCAGCCTAAATCTCCCCTGGTGGAGCTTGAGGCCATTCCCTCTTGTCCTGTCCCCTGTCACTTGGGAGAAGAGACCAGCTCCCTCCTCTCTACAACCATTTGGGGTGGAAAAGACGTAGTGAAGGATGGGGTTTGGGGATGGGTGGGTGGCTGTGGAAGGGCTCAGGAATGTGAAGAAGGAGTTTCACAGGGGTACGGATGGCAAGGATGGAAAGCTTAGTGTGTTGTGTAGAGAATTATCAAATACACAAACGTTTCTGGCAGCGGCAAATCCTCCACATCTTCAGGAAATGGTTGTAATCATTACTCTTCCTAATCAAAAAAAGGCTTAACTTCTCATTTGGTTGAGTTTTAGCTTCAAATCCCAGTCATTAGACATTGCATTATGCTGTGCTACGTAATCAGCCTCCTGTTTCCTAGGGGTGAACTGGGAGCTCTGCCACTGCCTTCCTCCTCCTCCTTTCCAACAGAGAGCACTCCTGGCGCTTTGGTTGCAATCCAGGCTTCCACCCCCTTTACTGCTCCCACTGCT
The DNA here is from genome assembly GCA_033558105.1 of Coccyzus lansbergi. Taxonomy (NCBI): domain Eukaryota; kingdom Metazoa; phylum Chordata; class Aves; order Cuculiformes; family Coccyzidae; genus Coccyzus; species Coccyzus lansbergi. The sequence continues at coordinate 390,534 of JAUMJK010001039.1, forward strand.
CACTTGGATTTCCCACTGTCATCACCCCTGGCTGGAATGCAGAGCTACAGACTGGGAGAAGCCTGGCTGGAAAGCTGCCAGGAGGAGAGGGACCTGGGGGTGTTGGTCGACAGCCGACTGAACGTGAGCCAGCAGTGTGCCCAGGTGGCCAAGAAGGCCAATGGCATCCTGGCTTGGATCAGAAATGGTGTGACCAGCAGGGCCAGGGAGGTTCTTCTCCCTCTGTACTCAGCACTGGTGAGGCCACTCCTTGAATCCTGTGTTCAGTTGTGGGCCCCTCACCACAAGAAGGATGTTGAGGCTCTGGAGCGAGTCCAGAGAAGAGCAACGAAGCTGGTGAAGGGGCTGGAGAACAGGCCTGATGAGGAGCGTCTGAGAGAGCTGGGGGTGTTTATCCTGGAGAAGAGGAGGCTGAGGGGAGACCTCATTGCTCTCTACAACTACCTGAAAGGAGGATGTAGAGAGGAGGGAGCTGGTCTCTTCTCCCAAGTGACAGGGGACAGGACAAGAGGGAATGGCCTCAAGCTCCACCAGGGGAGATTTAGGCTGGAGATTAGGAGGAAGTTCTTCACACAGAGGGTCATTGGGCACTGGCAGAGGCTGCCCAGGGAGGTGGTTGATTCTCCTTCCCTGGAGGTGTTTAAGGGACGGGTGGATGAGGTCCTGATGGACATGGTTTAGTGTTAGATAGGAATGGTTGGACTAGAAGATCCGATGGGTCCCTTCCAACCTGGTCGTTCTATGATTCTATGATTCTATGAATACGAGGGCTGGGATGTTCCTGCGGAGCTGGCTGCTGCGTGGCCGATCTCGCTCCAGCCCAACGTGTTTGAGCCCTTTATTTCTTCGGGAGCCACGGGCAGCGTTTGTCACATCGCAGCCAGCTGGGGCTCTGCAAATCCTCTGAAGGCAGAGACTAGAGATTTGACGTATGGAGTCAAAAGCTGGCTTGGATGTAAATCCCAAGCAGGGGCATTCCTGCTCCTTGCTCTAAGAAGCAGATTTGTGAGGGAGCTCAGAGCTCAGAGCTCCCCTTGTTCTCCCCCTGGGGATTTTGCAAAATCTCTACATGCAGAGAGCTCATCCAGTAATTTGACTTTACCAGAAATACTTGAAGTAGCTCTTAGGGTAAAGCTGGGAAGAAATGGAAACGGCAGTTGTGTTCTGGCAGTGATTTAAGCGAAGCAGCTAAGGGAGGGAGTGGGTTGTACCATTTTATTTCTGCTTTTATTTTGAGCCTCCAAAAATTGAAGTAGTGGCTCTGCCAGGAGTGGAAGAAATCACGGATGTGAAGCAGGAATGGTGGCCAAACCTGGATGTAACAAACGCAATCCAACAGAAAGTCATTCCAGGTAAAAAAGAGGGAGGTCATGCACAGCACAAGCCCACGTCAGAAGAGATCACATCACCCTTCTTCCCCTGGGGAAGTGTCAGAGACGTTGGTTGGTCACTTCAGCTTGTTTGAACACTTTGGGATGGGCAACGTGCTTGCTCCCCTCCACGTGAGGGGGTTTCTTCGGAATGCCTGCCACCCCTGGGAGTCTCATGCTGAGGGACATAGAATCATAGAATCACCAGGTTGGAAGAGACCCATCGGATAATCGAGTCCAACCATTCCTATCAAACACTAAACCATGTTCCTCAGCACCTCATCCACCCATGTCTTAAACACCTCCAGGGTAGGAGAATCAACCCCCTCCCTGGGCAGCCTCTGCCACTGCCCAATGACCCTTTCTGTGAAATGTTTTTTCCTCATGTCCAGCCTGAACCTCCCCTGGTGGAGCTTGAGGCCATTTCCCCCAGTGACTTCTTGGCTGAGGGGAGACCTCATTGCTCTCTACAACTACCAGAAAGGAGGTTGTAGAGAGGAGGGAGCTGGGCTCTTCTCCCAAGTGACAGGGGACAGGACAAGAGGGAATGGCCTCAACCTCCACCAGGGGAGGTTTAGGCTGGGCATTAGGAGGAAGTTTTTCACAGTAAGAGTCATTGGGCACTGGCAGAGGCTGCCCAGGGACGGGGTTGAGTCACCTTCCCTGGAGGTGTTTAAGGGATGGGTGGATGAGGTGCTGAGTGACATGGTTTAGTGCTTGGTAGGAATGGTTGGACTGGATGATCCAGTGGGTCTCTTACAACTTAGTGATTCTATGATTCTTTATCCCATGGAGGCCAACAAACAGTTCATCCCATGGAGTTTTCCTTGAGAATCATAAAAACAACTCTTTCAGAAAAGACACTTCCCATGTAAGAATTAAGTTTATAATTTAAATAGATAAATTTTTCCTTCCTGTACTCTACCAAGGTTTTATTCATCCCTGCATCTTCCACTTCCAGACTGGTGGATCCTGAGTTTATATTTCTCTTATATATATATATTTCTCTTATATATATATATTTCTCTTATATATATATATTTCTCTTATATTTATATTTCTCTTATATTTATATTTCTCTTATATTTATATTTCTCTTATATTTATATTTCTCTTTTCGTCACCCAAAGGGTACGCTGGCTTCATCCCTCGCCTCGTCTGGTTTAACGGCATGAACTACAATCAGAGCGTGAAGGAAGCCATGAAGGAATTTGACAAATATCAGGTACGCTGTAGCCACAAATCTTATTTCAAGGATATAAAGTCGGCATTGATTCATCTGCGACCCTAAAAGTGGTTTTGTTTACAGTAGCATGAGAACTGGGGTTATAAGTACAAGTTAAATAAAAAGCGATTAGGTAACGTTGAAAAAAAAAAAAATCATGAGCAATTAAATATTGTAACTTGTTTCCTTAGGACATTAAGGGAGGGAAAAGGAGTTCATAAAAGGATTAAGCAGTTCTGCTGAGGGTTGGTTCAAGGGTGGCTATTAAAAACGTTGCTCTGAGTGCAGAGACACAGGATGCGACTCTGTGCGCTTCCCTTTACGTGATGCATCTTCTCTGCCTGGATGGCAGTGCTGGAGGCTTCCTGAGCTGCCTGGATGCGCCTTTCTCCCTTTAAATTGGTTGTAAGGCTTTTTTTCCTTTACTAACGTTATTTCTCTTCAAGGGATCTAGGTCTCGATTCTCCCTTCTTTGTGTAGGATGCAGAATTTTCACTACTGAAAAGCAATTTGGTGTCCTTGCTGTAAGATCTCCCATATAATGCCATATAATCCTCCTGCAGGGGAAAACGAGCTCCCTCCTACAGCAGTTACTTATTTGCATTCAAAGCTAGACATTTCTTCCTGCTGCCAGGATGGAGTGAGATCCCTAGGCTGCAGCAGTCTTGCTGCTCCAGTGCCGGTGAGGGCCGATCAGCTCGGGGACGCAGCTCACTAAAAGGAGGTTACAGCATTTCCAGCCCTTTCTGGACACCGGGACTCACCGCGGTGCCTTTGTCCCAGAGCGTATGGGTCAGGCGTAAAGAAACCCCAAAGCTGAGGATTCCCAGCTCCCAGCAGCTCAGCTGGGAAGAAATGACTCAGCAGTGCTGAGCGCTCAGGGCAGGTTTGATGCTTCGGCTGTGATTTCCCTTTGCTGCCTTTCCTTCTGCCGTTAATAGGGATTGGAATGAAGCAAACAGAGCAAAACGCAGGTATTTTTAAAACTACACGTGCTCTTTGCAAAGCCTTGCTGCCCCTGATCTCTTAAGCGATGCCTGTGATGCGGAGAGTCGGGGAGGGAGGTGTTTCTCTATTGCAGGTTTGCAGGGGTAGCTGCAGCACGTCAGGCACCGAAGGAACACGCTAAAAAAAAAACCCACACCACGTCTCTATCTAAGACGGCTTCTGACTTCAAGCCACTAATCTTCTGTCCTAAATCTCGGTTGCCCTAGGTTACGTACTGGGATGTGCCGTAGATCGTTGCTTACTGGCTGCAGCCAGCAAAACAGGGCAATCCTCTCGCTTGAGTGCTGCGCTGAGGAACCGCAGCCAGTGCTCCAGCACCACTCCCAGCCCTGCTGAGTGGCCCTGGCGTTTGCTTGGCTCCGCGTAGAATCATAGAATCACCAGGTTGGAAGAGACCCACTGGATCATCAAGTCCAACCATTCCTATCAAACACTAAACCATGTCCCCCAGCATCTCATCCACCCGTCTCTTAAACATCTCCAGGGAAGACGAGTCAACCACCTCCCTGGGCAGACCATTCACAAACCCTGTCCCTTCCCCGCTGAAAGGCTGGGTGGCCAAGGACACCCAGAGGTGCGATGTCCATCCTCCAGCACTGTCCCTGCATCCTCTGTCCCCTCAGGCCAGGGACACATCCAGATGATTTACACTCCCACGTTGGTTAATGCTTCCTAAGCCTTCCTGTTCTCCTAACCTGGGAATTAATGGCTAATCACTGTCAGTGCGACGCACGGAAAAACAAAACCAGTTAAAGGGGTCAAACCAAACTCAGGTGTGTGGAGTCGGCAGAGGAGCAGCCGAGGCACAAGCCAACCCCTGCCGATGCTGCTGGTTCCCAGAACAGCAGCTCTAAGGGCATTTGGGGCTGGCAGATGATGCCCAAAGGCAGTGGATGCAGCCTAGACTGTAGAGATCCCGAAGACCAAGCCTAGGACAGTGTTCAGTGGGGTGTGAGGGAGCAGGGGCAGTGTTGCTGAGGGCACTGTCAGCATCTGACAGGAATCAAACACACAGTGGAAAAAGGGAAGAAGGTGCAATGTAGCTTCTCGATAGGAGAAAACAGAACCGGAAAGAGAATTGCTTTATATTTGCTTTAATATTTCCTTTAGTGCAAAGTCATAGCATGTGATTAGAGTAGCAACAACATGGTTTCAAATGAATGGTACTTTGATGGTGTTCGATTGTTTATTTTCCTTTTTTTTTTCAGAGAAACCAAATTCGCAGGCTTGGCAATAGATATCCCCGAACATACTGGCCAAATAAACAAATTTACACCAGCGCTGGACTGATACCTGCCTACATGGGCTTCGTACCATGTAAGTTTATCAGCTGAGTGAAAATAAAAGCCATTAGTACTAATTACTGTCCTTAAGTAGGGCTGTAATTAGCTGTAGTGTCACGGTAGTGAACGTAGTGTCACGGTAGTGAACGGTTACTACCCCTGTGGAACATTTCAGTAGATTTTTTTCCACTCTGTGCCAAGGCGCTGGAGTTGGGACACCCCCTGCCAGCCTGGACTTGTGCAGAATGTTCCTCTAGTTCCCAGCCGTGGGGTCATTATGCAGAGGAGGCTCAGAAACCGCCCTCCCGTCACACAGCCGTCTTAAAATTTCTTCCATCAGGCAAGAGATTTCACTCTGAAAAGCTTAAAGGCTGATAAAAAGCAAAGGGTTGATGATGCAAAGGGGGCGAGAAAGCACAGAAGCAGCAGTGAAAGGGCATCAGCCATCAAGGCAGGTGGTGGCTGCCACTTGCTGTCTGCCTCCTCCCCATCAGTTAGGAGGGGGCTGAAGAATCATAGAATCATAGAACAACCAAGTTGGAAGCGACCCATCGGATCATCGAGTCCAACCATTCCTATCAAAGAAAGAAATGCCGGTTTGTGAGTGTGAAGGGGGAGCTCTGCCCTTGCACCTGCAAGTATTAAGGTATTTCAGGCTAAAATTCCAACAAATCAGCAATTCATATTGGTATCATTGGCAAAGTCAAGGACCCACAGGTTTGTAACATGAGATGGGAAAGCATGGAGATAAGCAAGGAAGAACTAAGGTAATAGCTCACACTTAATGGGCTAAAGAGGAGGAAAATGGCAGAGGACACAAAATGTGGCAGAAATGAAAGTGAGGAGTGGGAAAATACAGCCTGGCAGGCCTGGGCTGTGGCCACTATCAGGGTGGAGCCCAGAGGGGAGAAGGTTGAGGCTCCAGAGAGATTTGCGCTGAGGGCAGGGGAAAGCTGTGGAGGAGTTTAACACAGAGCCAGACACCAGGAGTTGGAAGGATGGCCCAAGGGAAAGGATGGTAGTATCCTGCTTGCTGATAGTGGGAGGAGAGGCTGGACAGGCCTTCCAAAGAGGACAGACCTCTCTCTGAACTCTTGTGCCAAGGAGGTGACAAACAGGGGAGCTGCTTGTCCCCAGTGCAGGGCATTCCCATCCCCTTCCCTCACACCACAGCTCTGACTGCCCTGGATAGCTTGGGGAGGGCTGTTGTCACCCTCCACGTAGCCATAGCTGCCAGCTCTCTACTATTAGGAGCCCAGGGCTAAGCTGGACCATGAGGTCAGGACTCACCCACAGGTTCTGTGCTTCCCCCATGGGCCTGCAAAAAGTGAGGAGAGCTGGAGTTCTTCAGGGGAGGTGACTGTGCCCAAAAGGGCAGGGGGGGACACAACCCTGTTGTGCCCTCAGGAACTGGCAGGCCAGGGAATGCACCACTTCCAGTGTGATAGGAAGGAGGATGAAAAAAACACCGTCCTAAAACCAAGGACAAGAATCAACCACTTAGTGTTACCTTATGCCTTAAAAGGCCGTGGCCATCTCTTCACCTACAGGAGTATTCTCCTGGATAGGTCTGAGACTGGCCCATGTGTCTGCCTCAAGAGCCCCCAGAGCTGGTGCCATTTCAACTGTTCCACCAGTTCACCAGTGGAAGGAGAAACTCGCCTTAAAGACAGAAGCAAATAACCCAAAGCCAGTTACAATCAAGAGCACTAAAAAGTATTTCTTCATCAGGAAAGCGGCTGGTTGCTTTCCTGATGAAGAAATACTGTTCAGTGCTCTTGATAATTGCTATTACTGGGGCTTCATGTGACAAAAGTGCGATTCAGGAATCAGGTATCCAGCTCCTTTCAAAAGCAGAGGCTGCAGTCACACCCAAAGGACTCATTGGTAGAGATGCTGATGGTGAGACTCAAGCGAGGCTGCGCTGCCTCCAGCTCTGCAGCGTCATTTTCCCTGCAGCAGCGTTGCCAGCCCCAGCCCAGCTGTCCCCAGGGCTCTGTGACAGGCCACAAGCTCCCTGCCCGGCTTGAAGGGTTCACCTTCCCCCAGGAACACACCCACCTGGATCAGGAAGGCAACCTGCCTGCCCCAGTTTCTGGCCTGGGTAAGCTGCAGCTTACGGCCACCTCCGCTTGAACCTGCACTTGCGTTAGAGCCACGAGATGCAGCTCAGTTCCCGCCCTGCCTGTAACAGGAGTCCACAGGCAGGTGCCTAAATTTAGCCACAGCTTGGAGCTGAATTCCATCCTCTATGTGGAGTGTATCCCCCTCTCTGCCAGCACCCTGGATTATGAAGCCATACCCAGAGTTTTTTCTTCCATCCCTCCACACCCAGAGCAAGCAGGACTGCTGCCACCTCCAGTGACACAGCAACAAGCATCCACCTCAGTCAAAGGCAGGGAGAGAAGCGTGGTTGCCCTGGGCGAGGTGGCAGAGCTCACACCAAGTCCCTTCTTTTTCCTTTCCAGACCTGCGAGACACCTACGGGTTGACTTTTGGCAACAGCACCCGAAAAGCTTACAAAAACGAATAAAGGAGACAAAAGCTTGTGAACCGTGAAAACTGCTTTAATGGTGCCTGTACAGCATTTGAAGTGACTTTGAGACAGAAAAGGAACACAACACAGACAAAGAAAACTCGAATGGAAGAGTTCAAACAGCTTTAAACAAAATTTACAGGTGTTTATCTGCATAAAGAGTTCAAACAGCTTTAAACAAAACTTGCAGGTGTTCACCTGCATAGCTTTTACTCGGCCTCCTCCTCAAGCTCCTCCTCAAACTCCCCCTCCTCCTCAGCGGTAGCATCCTGGTACTGCTGATACTCAGAGACCAGGTCGTTCATATTGCTCTCAGCCTCTGTGAATTCCATCTCGTCCATGCCCTCGCCCGTGTACCAATGCAGGAAAGCCTTGCGGCGGAACATGGCCGTGAACTGCTCAGAAATGCGTTTGAACAGCTCCTGGATGGCTGTGCTGTTCCCGATGAAGGTAGCAGACATCTTTAGGCCACGAGGTGGAATGTCACAGACGGCTGTTTTAACGTTATTAGGAATCCATTCGACAAAATAGCTGCTATTTTTGTTCTGAACATTCAGCATTTGCTCATCAACCTCCTTCATCGACATACGGCCCCTGAACACAGCAGCTACGGTGAGATAGCGGCCGTGACGTGGGTCACACGCAGCCATCATGTTCTTTGCATCGAACATTTGCTGTGTGAGCTCCGGCACGGTTAAAGCCCGGTACTGCTGGCTCCCACGGCTCGTCAGGGGGGCAAAACCAGGCATGAAAAAGTGCAAACGGGGGAAGGGAACCATATTCACCGCCAGCTTCCGCAGGTCAGCATTAAGCTGGCCTGGGAATCGCAGGCAGGTGGTAACACCGCTCATGGTCGCTGACACTAAATGGTTCAGGTCACCGTACGTTGGAGTAGTTAACTTGAGTGTTCTGAAACATATGTCATAAAGGGCTTCGTTATCGATACAGAATGTTTCGTCTGTGTTCTCCACGAGCTGGTGAACCGACAGGGTAGCATTGTAGGGCTCGACGACAGTATCTGACACTTTAGGGGAGGGCACGACACTGAAAGTATTCATAATTCGGTCTGGGTACTCCTCACGGATTTTACTGATGAGGAGGGTCCCCATGCCGGAGCCCGTACCACCGCCCAGAGAATGAGTAAGCTGAAAGCCCTGGAGACAATCGCAGCTTTCTGCCTCCTTTCTTACCACATCTAACACAGCATCAACTAATTCAGCACCTTCCGTATAATGGCCCTTTGCCCAGTTGTTTCCTGCTCCGCTCTGACCTGGAAAAGAGCCATTTTCGGATTAGATTACGGTCGCTGCTTCCTGCTTATTGCTTAGCAGCATCAGGCAACACAAGAAACCTCACAAAAGCTTTCATTTTATGGAGCGCCGGGCTGCGGCTTCACACCGGCACCGCCGAAAGGGCTGGGTGGATGCACCAAGAACGTTCCTCATCAATGACACAGCAGCCGTCGGGTTTGTCCTGACGGGCTCAGAGGAGGCACAAGCAGAGAGCAAGGACCTCCTGCCAGCAGCTGCCATCCCGCCCCATCCATCCATCCATCCCCGCAGGATTAACCCCCCTGGCGCAGCAGCCCTGCCCAGCCGGTTCCACCACAGCTCCCTCCTCCTCCTCCTCCTCCCCCGCCGCACTCACCGAACACGAAGTTGTCAGGCCTGAAGATCTGCCCGAAGGGCCCGGAGCGCACCGAGTCCATGGTGCCAGGCTCCAGGTCCACCAGCACCGCGCGGGGCACGTATTTCCCACCTGGAAAAACGGGGAGAAGGGGGCGGCGGTGAGGGAGGAGGAGGGTTGGGGGGGGTGCGGGCGGGGCGAGGGCGGCCGAGCCCCTACCTGTGGCCTCATTGTAATAGACGTTAATGCGCTCGAGCTGGAGGTCGCTGTCGCCGTGGTAGGTGCCGGTGGGGTCGATGCCGTGCTCGTCGCTGATCACCTCCCAGAACTGCCGGAGAGAAGCGCGTCAGGGGGGTTGAGGCGGGGGGGGGCGACCCCGCCTCTCTCGACGCCTCTCTCTTCCCACCCTCTCCTCCCCGACCCCGCACCTTGGCCCCGATCTGGTTGCCACACTGCCCGGCCTGCAGGTGCACGATCTCCCTCATGATGGCGGCGGCGGCTGAGGCTGCGCTGGTCACCCTCACCAAACCCCAACTCGCTCCCCGACCGACTCTGCCTCAGAGAGGCGACCGCCGCGCCCTTTATAGCTGCGGGAGGTGGGGGCGCTGCGCGCGCAGCCCCCTCCGCTCCGCCCGTTGGCCGCCGGAAACGAGGCCGCGCGGTCTGATTGGCCGCCGCGCCCTCCACCCTAACCGCCGGCGCGCGCGCTCCGCGCCCGCACCCCAACCCGCCCGCGCGCGCTCCGCGCCCGCCCCGCTGGGGGTCCCCGTTACGTCAGGGCGGCGCGCGAGAGCCCGCCCCCCGCCCTGCAGAGGCCGCTCCCGATTGGCTCAATTGAATGATTGATGCCGCGCGCCATTGGCCACGCACTTTGATTGGCTGAAAGTCCTGTCACGTTTCCCCCCCCCCCAACCGCCTAGGCCAGTAACCGCGGGGGAACAGCAGCCCCAACGCCCTTCTAGCACCTTCTGGCGCGCGGCAGGCGGGTGTTGTCATGGCGAATCATAGAATCATAAAACAACCAGGTTGGAAGGGACCCGTCGGATCTTCTAGTCCAACCATTCCTATCAAACACTAAACCAAGTCCCTCAAGACCTCATCCACCAGTGCCTTAAACACCTCCAGGGAAAGTCAATCAACCATCTCCCTGGGCAGCCTATTCTAATGCCCAATGACCCTCTGTGTGAAAAACTTCCTCCTAATGTCCAGCCTAAATCTCCCCTGGCGGAGCTTGAGGCCATTCCCTCTTGTCCTGTCCCCTGTCACTTGGGAGAAGAGCCCAGCTCCCTCCTCTCCACAATCTCCTTTCTGGTAGTTGTAGAGAGTAATGAGGTCTGCTCTCAGCCTCCTCTTCTCCAGGATAAACAACCCCAGCTCTCTCAGCCGCTCCTCATAGGGCCTGTTCTCCAGCCCCTTCACCAGCCTCGTCGCTCTTCTCTGGGTTCACAAAAGGCAGGTCTTGCCAAACCAACCTGATCGCCTTCTATGGTGAAGACGGAATTGGGGGAGGGTAGGGGAGCTCAGCTTCGTGGGTGACAGGCAGTGGGATGCTGGGGTCCTAGAGCCACAGAGTTGGGGAACTGTGGGATTGTAGAATCTGGGAATTATGGAATTGTGGAATCCTGGAATCTCAGAATCATATTGTGGAACTGTAGAATCTGAGACTCATTGAACTGTGGAATCCTAGAAGCACAGAATTGTGGAATTATCATAGAATGACAGAACAACCAGGTTGCAAGAGACCCACCGGATCATCGAGTCCAACCATTCCTATCAAACACTAAACCATGTCCCTCAGCACCTTGTCCGACCATCCCTTAAACACCTCCAGGGAAGGTGAATCAACCACCTCCCTGGGTAGCCTGTTCCAATGCCCAGTGACCCTTTCTGAGAATTTTTTTTCCCTAATGTTCAGCTTAAACCTCCCCTGGTGGAGCTTGAGGCCATTCCCTCTCGTCCTATCCCCTGTCACTTGGGAGAAGAGCTCAGCTCCCTCCTCTCCACAACCTCCTTTCGAGTAGTTATAGAGAGCAATGGCATTAGAACCCCAGAATCATAGAATTGTGGAATCCTAGAACCCCAGAATCATAGAACTGGGGAATCATGTACTCCTAGGACCTCATAACTGTAGAGTTGTAGAATCATGTAATCCTAGAACCCCAGGATCATGGATTTGTGGAATTCTAGAATCTCAGACTTACAGAGTTGTAGAGTTTTGGAATACTAGACTCTCAGAACCGTAGAGTTGTAGAACCATGGAATTGTAGAATTGTGGAGTCCTAGAACCTCGGAGTCATAGGATTGTGGAATTTTGGAATCTTGCAATAGTAGAGTTGTGGAATCACAGAATATCAGAATCATAGATTGTAGAACTGTGGAATTCTAGGGTCTCAGAATCATAGAATCGTGGAACCCTAGCATCTCAGAATCGTAGAATTGTGGAATTCTAGATTCTTACGATTGTAGAGTTGCACAGTCATGGAACCTTAGAATCCTAGAACTGTAGAATCCTAGAACTACAGAATCATGGGATCCTAGAACACCAGAATCATGAAATCACAGAATCTCAGAGTCGTAGGATCATGGAATCATAGAATAATAGAACTGTTGGAGGCTGAGAGAGTTGGGAGTGTTCGCCTTGGAGAAGAAAAGACTCAGAGGAGACTTTATGGTGACCTTTTAGTTTTTAAAGGGGGCTGATAGGAAAGATGGGGAGGAACTTTTTAGCAAGACCTGTAGCAATAGAGCAAGGGGTTTAAAACTAAAAGAGGAGAGGTTTGGACTAGATATTAGGAAGAAATTTTTCATGATGAGGGTGGTGAAGCACTGGTACAGGTTGCCTGGGGAGGTGGTAGATTCTCTGTAAGCATTCGAGGCCAGGTTGGATGGAGCTCTGAGCTCTGGTTGAAGATGTCCCTGCTCACTGCAGGGGTGTTGGACTGGATGACCTTCATGGTCTCTTCCAACCCATACATTCTATGAGTCTGTGATTCTGTGATCTATGACCTGTGCTTGGATAACAATAATCCAAGTGCTTCAGTGACTGTGTCAGGTGAGGACACGGGCAGGAAGAGAACAGCGCTGTGAAGACTTTTGGTGGAGGTTGGATAGCCTCCGATAGCTGGCTTAATACAAAGGTTGTAGTGATTGATAATTTCTGGCGTGTGAACAACATACTCCCCTGGAGATGCTGGAAGGAGCTCAGGAGCACTTGGAGCAACCCCAGAGACCCTGAGAAGAGACCCAGAGCACCAGGAGTGACCTGAGAGGATCCCAGGCAGCTCTGGAAGGCCCTGGGAGAGGCTCTTATCAGCCCCAGAGGAGCCCAGATGTGATTTAGGAAGACAGACATATGTCATCCTCTATATTCAAAGCCAGAATGCGGGAGGTTTTTGCAGTTTACATTGAGAGAGGCGAGTAATGCAAAGGAATTAGGGTCTGGATTTATCCCACCTAATATAGCAACAGATTGAGTAGCTAACGGGGCTGCATTCACACCAATCAGGGGAAAGGGACGGCTCAGCCCTCCAGCCCTGAATGGCCCTCTGATGAGAGCTCTCTGTCATCTGTAAAGGTGTTAGAGGTGACCAAATCCAACATCTCAGTATAATTTAAGTATCAAAGGCAGCCAGGGTGAATCCAGATCAGGCTTGCTCAAGATTTCATACAATGCTGTAATAATCAGCAAGGACAGCTTCTCCTCCAGGATGTGTTGCCATCTCTCCAGAGCAATGTAAAAACTGAATAATGCTTTCTTTGTGATTAAGAAGAGAGGCTGTGGAATGTCTTGCCTGTGTTCTGCTGTAAACAAAAGTACACTCAGCACAAATTCTTATCAAGATATGCTCAGAACAGTGTTAGTGGCTTCTGTGCTTGTGAAGCCCTAGAAAACCACCTCTAAAATGGAGCAGGAGGAGTTGCTGCAGGGCTGGCAGGAGGTTTGCTGCTGTCTTTAATGTAGATACAGGGCTTTTCTTTTTTTTTCCAGCCAAGGCCAGAAAGGGAAGATCTTTATCAGTGATAAAGATCTATTTCCTTATTGTGTTAGAAATCCTAGCTGGGGTTCCTTGCAGCTTGTGCTTCAGCCTGTGCTGCCGTTAGTGTTGGGGAGCTGTTCTGTCATCTGTAGAGAGAAATCATTGCCACCCCCAGCGCTCCTGGTGGAAGTAAAAATGTTGGAATGCTCTGCTCAGTTAAGAATTCCAATATCTATCACACCAAAAACGCCGGCAGGATCGCACCCAGCAAAGCAGGGGGAAGTACCCCACGGGTTGCTGAAATTGTGCTCCTGAGATTGAGCCTCCAGAGGTTTCCCTGGGGAGATTCGACCACCTGAAGGTCTGTGGGTTGGGAGGCATTTCAGATAATTCACACAACATTTATTTTTGCTGATTCTATCCCTGTCAGCCAGCAGTGCTGTTCTTAGCTACATGCAAATCCACAGGAAATGACAATTCTATTTTAAATATATATATTTTTTAATGTATATTAAAGTAAAATGCCGGTATTTCTAAGCTCTTGGTGACACAGCAAAGCTGCCAGGAATCTCCATGGAGAGCTGCTGGAGCCGCTGACCGTCTTAACCCTGTGACTTCTAATGCCATGGCAGCCCAGCAACCTAATTAGCGTGTTCCAGAAGGTGAGCTGGCAAGTTACAAGGCAGGTTTTTTGCCAGAAACTTGTCTCACACGAAGCATTCCTTCAAAGGCAAAACCCTTACAGCACACCGACAATGGAGCAAATTCTGGGAGAAAAAAATGGCATGTTCCATAGTCCTGCCTGGGAAAACTGCTTAAGTGCTTTCGTAATTGCCGTTGGTTTAGTGGGCAGCCTGCAGATTCCTAGGGCAGGGGGCAGCTGGAAAGCAATTGGGACAGCAGAGAAGAGAACAGCTCGACCCAGGTGGGGAGGGACATGGATCCTGCGTTTTAGCTGGTATCCTGACGGAAGAACGGGTTCATCACTTCGCGAATCAATGTGATTCCAGTGAGCCAGTTTATTGAAGTTCACAGCAGATTCTTATACGAGGAGGACCTGGGGGTGTTGGTTAACAGCCGACTGAACATGAGCCAGCAGTGGCCCAGGTGGCCAAGAAGGCCAATGGCATCTTGGCTCGGATCAGAAACGGTGTGACCAGCAGGGCCAGGGAGGTTATTCTCCCTCTGGACTCAGCACTGGTGAGACTGCTCCTTGAATCCTGTGTTCAGTTGTGGGCCCCTCACCACAAGAAGGATGTTGAGGCTCTGGAGCGAGTCCAGAGAAGAGCAACAAAGATGGTGAAAGGGCTGGAGAACAGGCCTTAGGAGGAGCGTCTGAGAGAGCTGGGGTTGTTTATCCTGGAGAAGAGGAGGCTGAGGGGAGACCTCATTGCTCTCTATAACTACCTGAAAGGAGGTTGTAGAGAGGAGGGAGCTGGGCTCTTCTCCCAAGGGACAGGGGACAGGACAAGAGGGAATGGCCTCAAACTCCGCCAGGGGAGATTTAGGCTGGACATTAGGAAAAAATTTTTCACAGAAAGGGTCACTGGTCACTGGCAGAGGCTGCCTGGGGAGGTGGTTGATTCACCTTCCCTGGAGGTATTTAAGGGACAGGTGGACGAGGTCCTGAGGGACATGATTTAGTGTTTGATAGGAATGGTTGGACTCGATGATGCAGTGGGTCTCTTCCAACCTGGTGATTCTATGATTCTATGGTTCTATAATACAGGCTATTGTTTAGCAAGCTGATTAGACAATTCTTCTTTAGCAACAAGCAATCAATTAGTTACATGAATCTTACACTTTCTCATGAGAAACAGCTATGTGAGCATTCTAGCTCAATAGTCTACAAAGTTACAACTCAAGGTCTACCAAAGAAAAGTTTCCAGTGAGAAACAAGAGAAGCATCACAGCAGAACAATCCCTTAATGTTGTAAAAGAAACTTTTGAGCCTGTGTAAGCCTTTGTATTCGTGGTGAGTACGTGCGAAACTCTGCATACAAAGCTGCAAAGCCTTATGTCTTTATTTCATTTAGCATAAGTTGTTCAGGGCTTGGAGATGCTCACTAAATGGCCTCTGGTCTGTAACCACCCATCAGTATCCAATGTCTTTGAAAGCTCCGCTGCAAGTAGCAAGCAAGGAGGTTTCAACTCATTTAGGTTTCTCTGAATTTCATAGAATCATAGAATCATAGAACAACCAGGTTGGAAGAGACCCCCCGGATCATCTAGTCCAACCATTCCTATCAAACACTAAACCATGTCCCTCAAGACCTCATCCACCCTTGCCTTAAACACCTCCAGGGAAGGTAAATCAACCACCTCCCTGGGCAGCTTATTCCAATGCCCAATGACCCTCTGTGTGAAAAACTTCCTCCTAATGTCCAGCCTAAATCTCCCCTGGCGGAGCTTGAGGCCATTCCCTCTTGTCCTGTCCCCTGTCACTTGGGAGAAGAGGCCAGCCCCCTCCTCTCTACGTCCTCCTTTCAGGTACTTGTAGAGAGTAATGTAATTTCACGTCTGTATTTGCTGTATCCATTAATGGCTGCAACAGGAACGCTAGAAAATGCTAAGGGACTGCTGTTAGCAGGCTGGAGTTTCTGGATATAAACCAGACAGGGTAATAAGGTAAAAACTAAATTGGAAACTGCATTTCTGTTTTGTTGAACCGTATAGTAGTTGTTTTTTTCAAGATTTTATCATAATTTATTTAGTTGGGGGTTTTTTAATCTATCTGCTTCTTTTAGCACGAACGTAGATTTTACTGTGAATACAATTGATTTGAGCAGAGTGAGAAGATACTTTCTTTAACTTTTGAACATTGCATTCCCCTCTTACTGAACCAGGGTTCTTTGTTGCTGTGGAGCAGAGATACAATCCCTCCTCTTGGCAGGCACACAGTGGCTGTAATTCTTCTCTTGACACTTCACCAGCAAGATAACAGCCTCTGTTTCTGCGATAACATCCCACTCCAAACCAAGCCTCGTACCTGGGGCTGGGATGATGTTGGAGCTGGCAGGAGACCAAACAAACAAAAAAAAATCACAGTACTAATTCTGTTTATTTAGGCAAAAATCTACAACCCTGAGTTCAAGAGAGGAGTGCTGCAGGACAGATGTGGGTGGAAGGTGCTTCCAGGACTGAAAAGCCTTTGGTGTTGGGGTTGTTCTGGGTTTATGGTAGCCCTGAAGGATGACGTGAATACCTGCAGACCTTTTGTCATGCTGATATTACTTCTAAGGATAAACAGCCCTTTATTTTTACAGAAGTTATTGCCCCTGAGAGATGGAAATTATTGAAGGTGGGGGGCTGCTTCCAGAGACTGACCAGTGGGAGGTGCAGCTGTGGGATTCCTGCTCGAGAGAAATGGGAACAGCTGAGTGGGATCAAGCCACAGCTCCACCCAGGCCAGTACCTTGACTCAGATGATCAGCAGCCACGGCCATAGATACATAGAATCATAGAATCATAGAACAACCAGGTTGGAAGGGACCCATCGGATCTTCTAGTCCAACCATTCCTATCAAACACTAAACCAAGTCCCTCAAGACCTCATCCACCCGTGCCTTAAACACCTCCAGGGAAGGGGAATCAACCACCTCCCTGGGCAGCCTATTCCAATGCCCAATGACCCTTTCTGTGAAAAACTTCCTCCTAATCTCTAGCCTAAATCTCCCCTGGTGGAGCTTGAGGCCATTCCCTCTTGTCCTGTCCCCTGTCACTTGGGAGAAGAACCCAGCTCCCTTGTCTCTACAACCTCCCTTCAGGTAGTTGTAGAGAGTAATGAGGTCTCCTCTCAGCCTCCTCTTCTCCAGGCCAAAGAAGAACAGGGCAAGCATATACAGATGTGTCAGATGAGTCGGACAGTGCTTTAGCCACAAGCAAGTAACTTTTTGTTTAATAGTCCCAATGGGTTATTATTAATTTATCTAGTCGCCTTTTGCAGCCATATAAACTTTTGGCATAAACAACCTCCTGTCGTGAGGGGTCCCACGGTTTAGCCACAAGTTGTGGGGAAGAAGAGCTCCCTCCATTGGGTTTGATGATTTCCACTGAGCTCCTCAGTTCAGAAGGCAGCTGTGAACCTGCCACTTCAAACTGTGGACTTGAGAGCCTTAAACATTGTTGGTAGTTGCCATGAATGTGATGAGGTAATGCTAAACCAGCTTGTACTTGGCATGAGGTTCAGCATTAACTGGCAGTTTTCGTCTCCATCGTGTTTAAAACCAGTGAACTTCAGACACTGGTCCTATAAGTTTTACCCCATTTGGTTCTGCAGCTTTGCTGCTGCACAGTGTCCAGCGATAAGCATTGTAGGTATTGTCTTCTTTCACTCAGGAGATCTGCTTCCCTGGAGAATTTCCACCACGAAGTGGTGACTAATTCAATCATGCGGAGCACATATGGTGACACCCCCTGCTGTGAACAAAAATAACCTTTCCTTCACACAAAAGTTGATTTTATCATTCCTCTGTCTCGCTCAAACCTCCTCTCCTTCATTCCCAGGGCAGCCCTCTTCCTATTAGCAATTAATCTTTCTCCCTCTTGTTTCCAGAAAAGCCTTCATCCGTGCTCCAGGCTGGTGTCCATCTCCCTGCACGCGAGCCTACTCCCACTAATGCTGTTGGCTTCTTAGATCTCTGCTTAGAGCTGCTTTCACATTTCGGCCACAGAGCTTCCATACTGCAGTGCGGTTTTGATCCGTGTCCACATCAGGAGTCTCCTTGGCCAGTTCCCACTCAAGGCTGCTTCCTCATTTATTTGATTTGTTGTGGGATCAGCTCCTTCCTGGCCGAGTTTTCTTGTTCTGCCAGCCTCCCTCTTGTGACTAATCCCTGTTATTACACACTCAGACGAGCAACAGCTCATGCTCTGTGCTTATCTGACTCTAACAGGCCATCTAAGAGCAGCCTAGAGCAGGAGGGCTCTGGATATCTCGTATCGAGGGCACAGTGGAGACCAGGGCAAAGATTTCTCTCCTTCCCTTCCAACCTGGTTGTTCTATGATTCTATGATTCTATGAAATTCAGAGAAACCTAAATGATTTCTCTCCACGGTGTGCGAGGACACGGTGATGCCTGCACCTGCAAAACATCAAAACACTTGGACTTGACTGGGTTTTATACCATTTTGAGAGGGAAAATAAGGTTTTACTGATCCCAGTATTCATTTGGGCTTATTCTACTGATAGCATTTCCATCTGCTTCAGTGTGTTCAGAATTAGCTCTTGAAGTAGGAGTGGCTCTACATGAGGCAGGATATAAACATCATGTGGCTTCCTACTTCCTTGGAATATATTCAGATACATAATAGTAGGCATGATGTAGCGAAAATAAAAGTGCACTGATTGGTCTTCAAATGCCACCATCCTAAAGGCATTCCTGTCGTGTTCTGCTGGATTTACTCCACCAGTGGCTGTGGATTTCAAGTTATTTCATTGTTGTTTATTAAAACAGCCCCAAACAATTGAAATGAATGCAAGGACTGCAGGGCTCTGTGCTCTACACTTTTAACACTCGCTGTTCCAGAGACATTCCCTTACCCACTGACTTGGGTGGGTAACTCCACATGCACAAGCTGGGGAAGGGGCTGGAGAACAGGCTTTACGAGGAGCGGCTGAGAGAGCTGGGGGTGTTTAGCCTGGAGAAGAGGAGGCTGAGGGGAGACCTCATTGCTTTCTGCAACTCCCTGAAAGGAGGTTATAGAGAGGAGGGTAATGGCCTCTTCTCCCAAGTGACAGGGGAATGAGGGAATGGCCTCAAGCTCCACCAGGGGAGATTTAGGCTGGACATTAGGAAAAAAATTTTCACAGAAAGGGTCATTGGGCATTGCAACAGGCTGCCCAGGGAGGTGGTTGACTCACCTTCCCTGCAGGTGTTCAAGGTATGGGTGGACGAGGTGCTGAGTGACATAGTTTAGTGTTTGATAGGAACGGTTGGACTTGATGATCCAATGGGTCTCTTCCAACCTGGTTGCTCTATGATCCTATGCAGGATAGTATCTGGAGGAGAGGAGGAGTTACAATCATTGTTATGAATGAGGAAAAGCTCCAGTGGGAGTTGTCCCTGCCCATGGCAGGGGGATGGAATTAGATGGGCTTTATATGTTCCCTTCAAACCCAAACCATTTTATACAGGCACTGTGTGAGAACAAAGACATATGTCCCTTCCTGTCTCCACAACCTGCTTGCGGGAGAAGACAGCAGTGGTTGCACTTGGAAGGAGCGATGGGAAAGGAGGGAGCAGAGCTGCTGCCTGAAGTGTGTGGACCACAGGGGGAAGAACTTCAGCCATCAAAATGTCACACTGTGCCTTTGCTGAGACAGCAACTTTTAGCTCAAGAGTTTAGGATGTGCTCTAAATCAAGTGGTGGTTGGTTGCATTCGCATTGCAGAGCGGTGGCTCGATGTCAAATTGTGGCTCAAGTGTTATGGGTTTAATGGGGCAAGTCAGGTCTTCTGGACGTGCTGTCACTCAGTACAGCTCAGTGGCATGTGTGAGGCAAAAGTCAAGAGTCAGGAGGACATGCCGAGCTGCTTGCCTAATTGCTCACTTATTATCTGCATGGAATCCCAAAGCTTCTAAACAGGAACTCAGGGAGGTTCCAGCCAATGTACTTTCTCTTGGACCCTGTGATCTAGTATTCAAAATCAAGAAGGTGTAATGACTGAGCAGTCCAGGACACCTGGAGTCCTGCGGTTCCTGCCATCTCACTGGCTTATTTCCACTTCTGACAGTGCTAAAGTTCTTGAGGAGCTTGCAGTTGCAAACCTCAGCTAGGAACCCCTTGTGCTGCCAGGTCACAGAGCCAGAGCTCTGTTTAATGACTGCATTTCCAGATGTGGGGGGAATGAAGTCTCAGGCTGATCTCCCTGATATTGCTGACTCCCTGATAACCACAGGATTTTTTTTCTACGCAGGTTTGTCTGAATCCCTCCTACCTTCTTCAGATGGTTTGGGCAAAGAACACATCAAAGATGCAGACACGTCTCTCATCAAATAAACACCAGCAGTGAGGTTATTTGAAGCCATTTTCTGCCTACCTGACACTGGAGAGAAAGTGCCTTCAGGGTTTCTCATTGTGTACCCTGAAAGTACACAGCATACCAGCTCTCGAGTAAACAGAGGCAAAATCAGCATCCCTCTTCCTCCCCACTGAAACACTGTGTATTCACAATGAAACCCCCACTTTGATCTCTTGCCAAGAATAACACAGATGGTCTATTAAAACATCTTTAATAACATGATATAATTAAAAAAGTCTAACATGCAACTCAGAGAAATGAATGTGAAGCTTGTTTTGAATCTGTTTCCACACCCCTCCAAACTTGACTGACAGGTTCCAAACCTTCATTAATTGGCCTGAAAATTTATGAATAATCCAGTATTATGGAGAAGAGTTTGTATTATATATATATATGTTGGGAGCACAAGGGGTTAATCAGATTTGCAAGGATGTGAGTGCCATGGTAGCTTTGAAAATGCTGCAAGGTACTGCACTGCATCTGTGAGCATTTACATTTCTTTTTAAACTGCTCCGAAATGAGTAGGGGATCCTCATCCCTTAGGCTTTTAACGTGTGTTTAAGTGTCTGGAGCAACCGGAGAAGTGAACTCTAAATGCTTTGGTCAGTGTTTTGTCTGAATCCACCCCTTTTCTTCACAACAGGATGGGAAATTTGTACGTCACCTTAGCTTCTAGATGAACAGACCAGACCAGAGGAGCTAATGACTGCTAAGTCCCAAAGGAATCCTGAGTACTGAAATATAAAGCAGTTCCGGTCACAGTCTGACACGGAAGTCATTGGACTGGCAGTGAGGAAAGCTGCTCTTGCTGGATCTGCTCTTCTCTACAGGACAGTATGAGATACTTCATTCTCAGACTGCAAGACAAGCAGTTCAGTGCAAAGGAGCGAACTGCTGAACCACAGCCTAACGCGCACCTGATTTTAGTCAATGTGAAATGAAATGTATTAATTTAAGTCCCGGTTAAATTGGCAATTTTAACCTTGCATTGCCATGACTCAGCTGAGAGACAGGAACTCAGCAGCGCGTCTCTGCCCTCTGTTTCTGCTTTGATGCTCTGCACATTTTGTAGAGACCGAGACAAAACCTCATTGCTTTTCAAGGATTCTTGGTCAGCAGGAGTACTTGCTGGAAGGGATGCATAGATGCTGTCATTGAGGTGGAAGAACAGATGGATCAGCAGTAAGCAGGCAGAAAATGCCTGTGTTCTTCCCTAGAGCACGGAAGCAAGTTGGCTGTTAGATTCCGATTATATTGTTATGCTGTTCCAGTCTTCGCTAGTGGCAGTACTGCAGATATTGCCTCTCTTGTGGGCACCATCTCTCCTGATTAGACAGGATTACTCAATATTAACTTCACAATAGCTCAGGGCCTGCTGGCTCAGAGGTACCATTTCATTAAGTTGGCAGGAGCAATCTCAGCTGCAACCCAAGCCAGATCCGTGCAGGCTGCTTTCGTTTACAGAACAAATAGCTTTCCATCCACCAGGAATCAGGCTTCCCACGGAGCAGGATCTATTGCCTTAATGCACAGTAGTGCAAGAGCCATGAAGCTGAAAGAAGGCACTGAGGCTTTCGGGGTCCTGCAGGGTAACCACATGCATCCTGCAGTGATCAACACCTGGGGAACTTCTGCGTGTAGATCGACACCCTCTGGCAAGAGTGTGAGTCCCAACTGTCAGTTGTCATCGTAGACACTGCTATTCCTGTTGCTGATGCTGTTTTCCTTGACCATCACTCGGTAGGAGATGCGCATGAAAGAGCCGGTGAGCAGTACAACAAAGAGGATAAGGAGCAAAGACCAAACCCCTGGTTCAATCCCCTTGAGGAAACTTGGGCTGTCCTGGGGGACGCTGTTGGTCAGATTCAGCAAGTACCCAAGAGTCCAGCCAGATGATTTATCACCCATCTATAGAAATGAAAAGGAGGAGAGCTCAGAAGAGAAGCAGACAGTCTGGACCCCAGCTGTGTTTCTGTGCACAGGCCCAAGGCCTCTTATATTTTATTTGAGACTGATCCAAGGATTAGGCTTGAAATGAGGAGCATTCCCACTCTTAGTGGCTGAATGCACTAATAGGCATTAACTGCCCTTTCTTTAGGAGCTCCAGATCCTGGAGCAATTTCACACCTTATAAGCCAATGTTAAACCCACAGCAGTATAAAGCTGATTGCAGAGACAGGACAGCATCTTTTGGTTCAGGAAATATTATGAGCAGCTTGTCCTAGCATTATAGAATGGTTTGGGTCGGAAGGGACCACAAAGTCCATCCCATTCCAAGCCCTCTGCCATGGGCAGGGACACCTCCCACTGGATCAGGAGCTCCAAGCCCCATCCAACCTCGCCTTGAGACTGTCCAGGGATGGGGCAGCCACCACTGCTCTGGGCAGCCTGGGCCAGGGCCTCCCCACTCTCCCAGCAAAACATTTCTTCCTAAAACCCAATCTCAATCTCTCCTCTTTCAGCTGAAAAGTGCTCCCCTCATCCTATCCCTGCACTCACAGATGAAAAGCCTGACCCCAGCTCAAGCCATACTTCCTTCCCTATTGGGCATAGGCTGTTAAGGATGTTATTGCTTCAGATAAGGTTCTGACCCTGCTGTTTTTCAGTAGGGACAAGTGTAATTTTTAACTGTTTTTTTCTTGCTTATCACAATTGTGACATTATTTTGCAAAACCATCTTGCTGGAGAAACCAGTTAGGTGGGGCTTGTAGGTGTGGGGCCAGACTGGCTTTGCTGAAACCAACTCTCCCTCATCACTGGAAATACCGTGCTACAGGTAACTGACCTTCTTCTGGAATGCAGTCCAGACAGACCCCTCGAAGTTGAGCACGTATCCCTTTATACTGAGATGAAGAATGAAAGCAGCCACAAGGCAGTAATCAGCCAGTGTATCCAGGCTTGTCTGGGACTTCTTGGCCAGCTGGGGTCAGTTCAAAGGAACATGGGGAAAAAAATAAAAGTAGTGAGTATTCAGTAGCTGAATTTCAGGCCAGCTACCGCCTCCCCTGTCCTGCTCTGGGACTGGAGGAGAGGTTTGTGTCCTGGGCAGACCGAAACTATGTTTCCTCCACCCACTGGGCTGAGGTCTGGGATGCAGTGTCATCTCTCAGTGCCTTTGTTCCCATCTTTAATATTAAAGACCAGGTGGTTTCAAGAGCAGGACTGGCAGCTAGGTCTCCTCCAGTTGCCTTGCAGGTGAACTGCTTGGTAGAATTCTCTGCTCTCTAATTAGGTTGAGCTAAGACTGCAGCCTTTCTCTCCACAGGAACACTAACAAGACCTTTTTCTCCTGTCTAGAGGAGAAAGCTTTAGGGAACCGCTTACAGGCTCTGCTACCCCATGAGCAAACCCTGTAGAAACTGTCAGGTTTAAATGTTATTGTGGATGTACAAAGGAGGGTGACCTCAAAAGCCACTATCTGAGGGGAAGAACTTATAAATTACCCCTGGCTTGGTCTCCATGAGCCCAGATGAAAAGGGAAATCGAATGTAGACTGAGTGGTTGTGTTCCTTGCACTTAGGGAGAGGTGGATAACAGGAAGACCAAGGTGATGTTCAGGAGTGAGTAGACAAGCCTTCCTGTTTACTCCTTAGTATGCAATAAGGAGTACTTGTGGCTTTTTGTTTAATTAAGCTGAGGTGTTTCCAGCAGCAGCTAGGATTTGAGAGGAAGGAAAATAAGTGAAGCCTGTTTTCCAACCTAGTGATCCCCTGATTCTCAAAGTTAAAAAAAAAAATCCAAACCCCCAAACCCAAGCCAATCCATGTTTTTCCCTGAGGGAGACAGTAACTCATGGGTCTGTGAGTCTGAGCCACACAGGCTTTTAACACAGACAGTTCCTTGCTTCTCACTTTGCCTGCACACTAAATTATTCCACAATTACCTCTTTGATGGACATTCCACAAAGCTTGTTGACTGCCTGACCCAAGTCAGGAGCGGGTACAGTTTCTCTCATGAAGTCCGTGGCCTCAGAAATCACCTACAACAGCAGCAGAAAGAATCATCAGGCTGGACCATGCTCTGCATCCTTGCATGCAGTGCCTGTAGGAAAGGAGGTGTGCAAAGACCCTTTCTGTCTGCTTCTGTTGATGGCTACAGGACCTCAGACTGGGTGCATGGTAGATAAGCAGGAGATGTTACTGTCTGGAGATGGAAATGGGACTGTTTCTACCTTGCAGGCAGCAGCCACTCTGGTCCTGCCTAAGAATGCAGAGTGTTATGCTCCTTGTCATTGTGTCCATGGGAAGCTCTCAGGAGCAAGGAGCTGGGGAGGTTTCTGTAATCCCTCCCTCTGAAATGCACTCAGTTTGTCCAAGGATCTTGAGCTGGTCCTGTCTTTCCAGCTCCATGACTTTGGAAGCTAGATTCAGGGTCTTGGATGCAAGTGTGCTTGTGGTGGAGCACGGCCAGATATTTGCTAAGGGAGTGGTGGAGGATCTTCAGTTTCACCACAGACTTTGATTGTGAAGACCTGCTCAAAACACACCTCCTGACTGCTGGCTCTATGGAGCCCCAAAGCTCGATGCACGAGCACACGTTGCTGAGACATGAATCATTAGGGTTGAAAAGACCCCAAAGATCATAAAAGTCCAGTTGCCAGTCCTACTGTGCCTACTAAACCATGTCCCAATGTGCCACATTTACATGCTTTTTGAATGTCACTTCCCTGGGTAGCTTGTTCTGATGCTTGACCACTCTTTCAGTAAAGAAAGCCTGACCACGGTCACTGGGGGGAAGTTGTGGTCTGTGTTTGAACAGCTTTGTGTTGATGGGGGCAGAGAGCAGGAGTGCATGTGTGCAGTATTAGCCAGAGCACTGGCCCTCTTGGCTAGCAGAGGGCACAGTGAGGTGTTCCCCCTGTATTAATGACCAAACTGGTCCCATTTCATGGGTTCTCCATGCCAGTTGCCTCCCGCAATGTAAATGAGAACCCACCAGAAACCTGGTCTGAAAGGGCTTGAAGACACTGCTGAAGGATTGCTTGAAGAAGCTGCAGGAAGAGGAAGAGTTGAGCAGGCTTTGCACGAGCCTCATGCAGGCGGTGGGATTGCTGGAGCCGGAGATGTTGAATTTGTCCTCAGGGCCAGGGGTGTCCGATGTGTCATCACTGATGGCACAAGGCCCAGCGTGCACTGATTGCCACTGCACTTCCTGGGAGTAGGTGAGGGGCCAGCAGGGATTAGACACAGTTTTAGTGCTTCTCTGATCCTGAAGAGGCAAAATAGAAACAGAAGGAGAGGATGTTGGCATCTCAGGGTTTCACAAAGGAAGGTGAAATGTAACGTAGTGAAGAACAGTTTTCCTCTGGCACCACAATGTCGTAATCGAGCAACCAAACCTTATCTCAGCTGCGAGTCTGATGCCCCCGACTCCCAGCTCCTGTTGGGTTCAGGGAAATTGCAATGCCTGGAGCTACTGTGGGAGGCTGAGGAGTCCCAGCACTCTCTGTGCTCTCCCTTAGACCAGAAACAACATTTCAATGAATCCTGTACCCTTTCTAGTTGCAAGAAAGAGGATGTTCTGCTCTGCCTTCCAAATGGCTCAGCCTATCAAGAATTGCTTCCTTATCACTAGGAATTCCCCAGCATAACTGTGAAGTGGGTCTGTGTGTGGACATCCAGGTCTCAAACAGGGGGAGATGTGGTTTATTTTGCCCATTAGCAGCTACACCTTATGCAACATTAATTTAGTAATATTGTATCTTACAGGAAAGATAGGAAATGGCTTTTTGTCACAGAGTGCAGGGACAGGACAAGAGGGAATGTTTTCAGCGGAAAGAGGGAAGATTGAGATGAGATTTTAGGAAGAAATGTTTTGCTGTGAGGGTGGGGAGGCCCTGGCCCAGAGCAGTTGTGGCTGCCCCATCCCTGGAGGGGTTCAAGGCCAGGTTGGATGGGGCTTAGAGCCCCTGATCCAGTGGGAGGTGTCCCTGCCCAGAGCAGGGGTGGGACTGGATAGACTTTGAGGTCCCTTCCAACTCGCACTGTCCTACCATTCTGTGATCCACAAACCTTGCAAATACCCTTCAGGCAGATACTCACTAGAATGAGCATAGAGAGCAGCCTGCTGCGGAGCTGGTCTGTGCTGTGGCAGGGGCAATGACGAGTGTACACACTGTGCGTCTGCCCGTACAGCTGCAGCCTCACTTCCTCTGTGGGTGCCTGTTCCTCTTCTTTCCCCTTGGAAGTGAGCTGTGTTGAGGTTCCTTCCACAGACAGGACTCCTGCAATCCCCTTGCCAGAGGGAACCAACTGTCCTCGCCAGTCGTACTGATCCAAAAAGAACCAGAGAGGTCAGTTCTTAAGACTTCTACATCAGTATCATCTTCAGATCCAAGCACTACTGCACAGAGAGAAAAAAAGACACTCTCAGCTATGGAACAGACCAACTTTCTTTTTCCACCTGGACATAAGGATGCTGAACTGGTGGCTTTGGATGGAACAGAGGAGACATCGTACAAGCATCGCGATCTGTGCAGAGAGCTCCCCACAGCCAGTGAGGGCAGACAGAGCTCACCATCCTGGATGGCTGTGGAAGGCAATGGTGTGAGTGGGCAGGAGCAGGGAAAAGGATGGTGAGTATGGGGAGGAGGTGTCTGGGTAAGCAGATATGGGCTTCAAATGCTGCCTTGATGCTGAAGTGATCCTCCTATTAGAGGAACCCTCTGGTGGCATCTCTTGCTGTCTTGCAGAATTCATTTTCGGCAATGCTGAAGTTAGCTGCAGAGGCAGGGAAGTTAATGCTGACTGCAAGTGTAGGTGCTCTGTCCCTGGCCAGGAAAATCTGTGTTGCTGTCAGCAGGGCTAGCAATTCCCAAACCAGTGTTCCTGGTTATCAGCACTGCCTTTCACTTCTCTGCTGTGGAATAACTCAGTTGTCTGACCCACCTTTCTCTTGCATGTTTTTCTGGAGGCCCTTTGGCTTGAGAAGCCGTGGGTAGAGCAAGAGAACCTAAATGTATTCTGTTTGTTTCTGTTTTGTTCTTTCTGAACAAAGAGCAGACCCCTGGGCTGGGGCCACCCAGCTGCACTCGCACCTCAATAAGGTGAAAACTGATGGCCTTTTGCTTTGCACAAGACTTCTTCTGTCCACCATCCAGAGGCTGCCTTGTGGGACAACTGTACTCGAGCGGCAATCCCACAGCAGCCACAGACAGCAGCAGTGCCTGTTTGATAGTGGTGCTGAGCCACAGCTGCATGGATTCAGGGCAATGCAATCCTAGGGCTCGGCTATGTAAGGTCACCTATGTGAGCATCCTGGATGTGCTGTTAGGAGAGCCTCACATCTGTTAGGGGAACTGCATGAATGTGTCCATGAAAGGCTACATTAGAGGTTTGGTCCTTCAAACTAGTTTAAACCACCTCACATTGTGTTCCCTAGCCAAGCTGGTGTTGGATATGGCCACCCTTCCTCCTCTGAAAGGCAGCAGAAGCAGTGCTTCTGAGCACTGTTTAAAGTGCAGGCCTTTAATGATCTCTCCATGTGCTTCTGTGGCCGTTTGCTAATGGGAATTGCTCAGCTCAGTACTGTACTCCCCACCCAGGATCGTTCTTTACCTTGAAGAAGTTCTCCAGGACGTAATTAACAGCAACCCAATTGAACGCTTCTTTCTCTGGACTGGACAGGATTTGTGCCCCCTGGAAGTCAAAGGGGGATGACTTCAGAGCTCCAGTCAGGGCTGCAAGGAGACTGTCAGAGAGGGTGGGATGGGTGAAGCTAAAGAGAAGAAAAAAGGTACATTTGTTGTTAGAATGCTTGCTGCTGTCCTCCCCACTTTGGATAGTGGCACAATGACACAATAGCAATCCCACTCCTGCTGGTACTTCCCTCTCCCCTTGCATGATACTGGAGGAAAGAACAGTGAAGGGATGGTTTGAGCAGTTGTGCCACCGTTCAGTACCCTCTGCCATGAAAGGATCCTGCGGCCTTGCCTCACTGACCCGGCCCTTCCAGATCTTACTTTTCCCCACTAGCTAAAAGGAGCTAAAGGTCCCAGTAATGAGCTGACAGAGAGCAGGGTCCACAAAAGGGTGTGATAAGGCTGATCTTCTCACTACTTGCTGACAAAAAGCACCCTGTGCACCCACATGCGTTGTCACACATAGACGTGGCACTTCAGGACATGCTTTAATAGGCACTGTGGTGTTAGGCTGATGGCTGGACTTGATGAGCTTAAAGGTATTTTTAGTTTTTATGATTCTGTTAAATGAAAACATTGCAGCTTCCAAACTGACAGATGTTTTCTCAAGCACTAACTGTGAAGGAGATGTTACACCCAGTAACAAGACTGTCATCCTCATGGATGCTTGGGGGGGACAGCATGGAGACACAGCTGTGCTCTACTCCCCTCCAGTACATCAGGTGCTGGAGAACATTTACCTGACAAGCAGAATAGGGGTAGAATCATAGAATCATAGAACAACAAGGTTGGAAGAGACCCAACCAGATCCAACTAGATTGGATCATCGAGTCCAACCGTTCCTATCAAATGGATGGAACACACTGCAGAGCAGGCAGTGTGAGATGCATTTACAGAGCAATCCGCATGACGCCTGCTGATCTCTGGGTGTAGGTTTGCAACATTCACTCACTTTAGCTGTAATGCGCTGGTGGTTGCTCCCAAGTAGACGGGGGTCTGGCTGTGTTGCTCTGCCGGGATCTCTTTCTCTGCCCAGTTCAAACATGGTGCCAAGCTCTTCCCTACTTCTTGAGGAGAATCTGAGTTATTGGAGACTCCCAGACCTGAGAACCGGAAGAAAGAATGAAATTTTCTAAGGAAAGTTATGGGAGAAGTGTGAGAGCTGTTGCTGCCCTAGGTTGCTGTCCTAGGGCATGGTTCAAGACAGGACCAAGTGGTACAAAGGATTTCCTTCATGTAGCCATTCTGCTAAAAATATGGGTGCGGATGTAAATCCCAAATTGCACTAAGGGAACCCTAGCTCTGCTGCTGAGACATCCCATAAATGACCGTGTATCAGTGACATTACTGCTGCAACAGCTGAGGCTGGCTTAGCCCACAGAGGAAGAAATGTGACTTAAGACTTTGTAAAAGATAAGCAAAAGAACTCACTGCCATGCAGACAGAGCCGAGGCTGATGTGTCACCTTTTTTCTCCAGCCACTTCCTCTTGTGTCGGTGGAGGCGGCTTCCAAGCCCCCTGCCTGCTAGCAAGACTCCTCTGCTCTGGAGGAAGCTGGTGCTGTGCAGAGAAGAGCTGTCTGCACGCGCTGATTCATTTTTCCACCCAGCTTCAATGGGGCCTTAAGTGTTGGTTTTGAACAACTACCCAGACAGAACCTCACTTCCCCATCCTCTGGCCAACTCGTCTTCCTCGCTGTGTGACTCCCCCTGCACGTGCTTTGCTCTCTGGGGCCCTGGGCAGGGCTGAGGGGCAGTTTGCCCGCGGGTGCTCGAAGCTGGGGCTGCGCTCCCATGCACACAGGATTCACTCCTCGCATCTGGGCAAGAGACCAGCCTGGATTTCTTGCTGTGGCTGCTAAACTGCTGCATGGAGGCACTGTTGCTGGCTTTAACCCAGCCAGTGAACACGGAAACAGTCAAGGGACACACACAAGGTTTGAGGGAGCCCTAATAGCATCTTCTATGTGTGGCTTGTATTGCTTATAGTCTGCAAAGGCACAAACCCTCCTCCTTGCGTGTTATGCAGCTGCGTGCATACGGCTGCTGAGGGTTCAAGGTTTCCCAGCATCCTGCTATAACTGGGCTTCGATATCAAAGCAAGATTGAGAGATAGGGAAGGAAACTCCTGAGCATTAATGCATGAACAGTTTCAGCTGGCTTTGGCAGGGCCAAACCAATCCAAACTGCTGAGGAGGAGCCCAGTGTTCTCCTACGCGTGACACCTAAAACCAAACTGAACTGCTTGTGTTGTCAAGCCTCACATAGGGATTTGGAGTCTTTGTGTCTCTGCTGTCCTGGAGCAGAGTTTGGAGTCTTTGTGCCTCTGCTGTCCTGGAGCTACACCATTTACTGCCCAGAGTTCAGCCTCGAGCAGGTAGAAGGTATCGGGAGTCATCCTGCAGCCTCATTTGTCTCTCTCGCCTAAGTGAGAAGCTCAGCAATCTCAGCTCTGCCACTGATCCATGATTCATCAGTGATCCATCAGCCCCAGTCCCTTTTCACAGGGTGAAAAACCTGTCATTTGCGACTGCCCTGATGTCATGTATGGCTAAATCTGCCCACATTGAGTGGACACAAGCTGAAAATCAGCAGTCTGTCCTTGTCACCCCTGTTCCAGTGCGGGGCTAGGTGACACAGGAGCTGAGGAAACTGCAGCAGGGGTCCATGCCCAGATCTCTAGGATTCCACCCTTCCCACAGCAATCCCACAGACCATGAGCACGAATCGCGCACCTTACCTCTTACAGGACAGGAACTCCATTCCCTGATCACCCCGGTCTTGTTTGCCTTGGTGGTGGTCCACTGGTAGATGAACAGAAGGGTGCGGGATGGGCCAGCATCCAGAACAATGCTGTACTGGAAAACCCCAAAGCAGTGTAGATAAGCACCACTGAACACCGCATGCTGCTTCATTATTGCAGAGTTTCTCAGCATTACACAAGTATTCAGGGCAGCCCTTGGCCTGCACCGCAGTATCCGAGTTAGCTTTTGACATATAAAGAAAGGGTGATGACAGAAGGTGATGTGGATTTGCAGGGAACAATCTGCATTTCTGAATATACGTGAGGAGCAGCAGGGGTGGAGAGACATCCAGAAATACATTAGACCTCCAGTGACGTGCTCTATAGCTGCTCAAGGCAGAGGGCTTCCAATGGGAGCTGAGCCACCTGGAGCTTAGGAAAACAGGTCCTAAAGCAGCGGGAGATGGCACTTTACTGGCTCTCGACTGATTCTGGGACTCAAACCACTGCTGGGTTGGTCTACTAAGATTTTTGTGCGGTAATTGGAGGGCTGCAGCTTTCTTCTTCTTCTGAGGAACCCAAGATTCCCATGTCTGAGGCTCCACTGCAGAGATGAGATGACATGGGCTGGGTTAGCCCTGATCTGTGCCAGAGCTGTAGGAGCTGCCGCACGCTGGGGCCAGCCAGCATGCCCACTGCCCAACACAACAGCTGCAGAGACTAAGATAAGGTCTTCATAGAAACAGCAGCAGCAAACATGAGATTTCTCAACACTTTGCCCACTGCCAGTGCTCCTATAGCCTAGCAGCAAGGCTGAGGGGCTTGCTTGCTCTCCTTGCAGCCCAGTGTGTGGTCTGAGCCTTGCTGAGCTGCACCTCTTATGCCAGGATTAGGGAATGAGAGGCCACTAGGAGACCTTGCAGCACAGCTCTGTGGCTGTTCTGGATGGCCCCACATCCAAAATAGCCCTGGCGCTTGCCCAGGATCTCCTCCTTTCCCCTGTTACATGACCCCAAACTGGGACGTCTCCTACACAGATGGGGAAGAAACCCATGAGATTTGGGAGGTCTGTGGTGGTGCATGGGCTAAGCTGTATCTTGCACAAAAATAGTTGTAGCTGTGACTGAGTGGGAGGAGAAGCCTCCTGGAAGGTTGATGCTCAGGGTTTTAGCACAAGACAGAGCCTGGCCGAACCCTCCAAGTGAAGCTGGCTGCCTTCCTGGGAGCTCCCAGCTGCACCAGACAGCGCCTAGGCCGGGAACTGGTAGGACTGGAGCTGGAGTGGAAACAGGGAAGGAGGATGGAGTTCCCTGTCCAAGCCTGCTGGCCCTCTCCCACATGAGCACCAGCTGTTATTTCTTGCGGGGACATGTCAACTGCCACAGAAGAGGAAGAAGCAAATGGTTTTGGTAGAGAAACCTGGATTTTTTTTCCACCCTCACAAAATATGAGGCTGCTACTGGGAGCACAAGGAAGGAGAAGGGATCACTGTGTTTCTGACTCTCTCTACATTACATTACTCTCTACAACTACCTCAAAGGAGGTTCTAGAGAGGAGGGAGTTGGCCTCTTCTCCCAAGTGACAGGGGACAGGACAAAAGGAAATGGCCTCAAGCTCCACCAGGGGAGATTTAGGCTAGAGATTAGGAGGAAGTTTTTCACGGAGAGGGTCATTGGGCATTGGAATAGGCTGCCCAGGGAGGTGGTTGATTCACCTTCCCTGGAGGTGTTTAAGGGACGGGTGGATGAGGTCCTGAGGGACTTGGTTTAGTGTTTGATAGGAATGGTTGGACTCAATGATCCGGTGGGTCTCTTCCAACCTGGTTGTTCTATGATTCTATGATTCTATGACTCAACTCAACACCAGGGCAGGGCAGAGCATAGAGCAGTAAGGGTTATTTTAATTCAATTTTGTTTGAGAGGAATGTGGAGGAGAGTGGCATCTCTAAATTCACAGGTTAAGCTTCTCTTGGATTAAACCACAGCATGTCAGTGCGACACACCGAGAAGCAGAATGGGTGGGCATTAACCCACCTGACACTAGGCAGACCTGCCCCTGCTGCACAGAGTTAAAATCAGGAGAGGACAGAAGAGGAAGAGGGAAGATAATGTTTTTCTAAAGACATAAGCAGCAGTTCAGGGCTGAATTTCTACTGGCTTTCAGGAGAGACCTAGCTCTTTCCCTGCACTGGAACCACTGGCCCCTTTCTGCTCTGGGGTAGCTCCTGATGTGGGTTGCCCCTCAGCCTGCAGAGAGCATCTCTGCCGGAGGATACCCAGCCTGCATCTCCCTGACCAGCCAAAGGACTTGGCATGTTTCTGGTTTGAAAAGATACAGCATGTCGAAGGATGCCAACCCATTATTGCAGTCTTGTTGTAGTGCCCTCCCCAGTCTGATTTTTCAGGCTACTGAATAACTCAATGGTGTAATGAATGTAAAAAGCAACACACCACACCAGTTTAAATGTCTGGGAACAGATAGGTTCTCCTTGAGAAGCAGCCCCACAGAAGAGAAGGTCCTCTGCTTATTGCCCTGCTTGACCCCCAGCTTGGCCACCCCTTGAGTAGGCGGACACCCTTACCTTGGTCCGAAGTGGGGGCACAGGCACATCTTTAGTGGAGACACAAAGCAGCACGATGCCCGTCAGTCCCGCTATGATCACCAGCCACGGGGGAAGGAGTTCACGCCAAGACATGAAGGGCTTTCTTCTTTCACAGAGTCAAAAGAGGAAGCAGTGGAGCAGCAAACTGATAGAGGCTGCTTGTTACAACCTTTAAAAAGAGGAGAAAGGCGGGGCTGGGGCCAAGCTCGGGCTTCAGCCCAGCCCCAAGCCACAGAGTGCGTGGGCCAAGCTGCGATGCGTCAGGCAGCTCTCCCATCGCTCCATGCAGTAAATAAAACAACGGCTTTGTGCCCATTCCAGTGGTAGGTTTGTGAAGGTTCAACCTCGAAACTGCCCCAGGCCACTGGGTTGAGGTAAACAGAAATGTGGGGTTAACTCAGCCAAAACTCACCCCTTTGGTATTCTGTGCCTGGCAGTGTGAGCCACCAGGATTAGAAGTGGGGAAACTCCGTGTTGCTGCTTTTACTTCGTATCTGAGAGCTCTGGGGTGGAGCTGGGCTGCTACCCCACAAGCAGGTGTCCACAGAATTGGGGCAGAGCACGGGCATCCTGCTTTGCTCCTTCAGGCTGTTCCTGCCTCCTTGTTCACACTCAGGTGGCATCTGAAAGGATAACATCTGTATGTTTGGGTTCAGGAGACTCCGGCTGATTTGGGCTTTGCTGTGGGTAGGAGATGGCACAGGCTGCTCAGGTCTTTGCCCTGAGAAGGCCAGTGTCTGCACAGCTGCCTGTGCACCCCTTCCTGAGCCTCCTGAGCAGGTTTGGATTGCATGTAATTGTAGATTCATAGAATAGTTCGAGTCAGAAGAGCCTTAAAGCCCATCCAGTTCCACCCCTGCCATGGGCAGGGACACCTCCCACTGGATCAGGGGCTCCAAGCCCCATCCAACCTGACCTTGAACCCCTCCAGGGATAGGGCAACCACCCCTGCTCTGGACAGCCTGGGCCAGGTTCTCCCCATCCTCACAGCAAAACATTTCTTCCTAAGATCTCCTTTCAGTCTCCCCTCTTTCAACTGAAAATCGTTCTCCCTTGTCTTCTCCCCACACTCCCTGACCCAGACCCCCTCCCCAGGTTTCCTAGAGCCCCTTTCAGTGCTGGAGGCTGCTCTAAGGCTGCCTCACAGCTTTCTCTTCTCCAGGCTGAACAACCCAATAAGGAAGAAATGTTTTGCAGTGAGGGTGAGGAGGACCTGGCCCTGGTTGCCCAGAGCAGTGGTGGCTGCCCCATCCCTGAAGGGGTTCAAGGCCAGGTTGGATGGGAGCAGCCAGATCCAGAGGTCCCTGAATGGAGGTTGTGCTGAGGTGGGTACTCGTGTCATCTCCTGAGTAATGGGATGAGAGGAAATGGCCTCAGGTCGCACCAGGGGAGGTTTTGATTGGATGACAGGGAAGGTTCCTTCACTAAAGGGTTCTCTGGCAGTGGGGTCTGCCCTGTCCCTGGAGGGATTTAAAAGATGAGCAGATGAGATCTGAATTAGTGTTCGGCGGGCATGGCTGGACTCGCTGCACTCGAAGGTCTTCTCCAGCCAAAAATAGTTCTCTGGTTCTTTGTACAGTGGAACCTTTGTGTGTGGGGGGGAACGTCTTGTAATGGGGTGGGGGGAACCCTTGTGTAAGGGAACCCTTTGTGCGAAACGGGGAGGGGGGGACCTTTATGTGAGGGAACCCTGTGTGGGAGTTGGAAAACCTTTGTGTGAGGGAACCCTATGTCGCGGGGAACCCTTTGTGAGGGGGGAACATTTGTCGGGGTGAACCTTGATGTGAGGGAACCCTTTGTGCGGAGGGGAAGAACCCTTTCTGCTAGGGGGAGAACCTTGTTGGGCGGAACCCTTGTGCTGCGGAACCCTTGTGCAGGGGACCCTGTGTGCGGGTGGGGACGCCTTTAGGCGTTGGCGCGGCGGGCCCGGCAGGCCGCGATGTACGCGGGGCTGCAGGAGCTGGGGGTGGCGAACGGCGAGGACCTGAAGGAGACCCTGACCAATTGCACGGAGCCGCTGAAAGCCATCGAGCAGTTCCAGGTGCGGCGGCGGGAGGGCCCGGAGCCGGGGCTGCGCTCTGGGGTCGGCCGTGGTTTGGTTTAGAGCTGGCGTGTCTGGAGCTCGGCGTCTGGTTGTGGAGTCCCCAGCGCTGGAAGGAGATGGATCCTGCACTTGGGGCACAACAACCCTATGCAGAGCTACAGACTGGGAGAAGCCTGGCTGGAAAACTGCCAGGAGGAGAGGGACCTGGGGGGGTTGGTCGACAGCCGACTGAACATGAGGCAGCAGTGTGCCCAGGGGGCCAAGAAGGCCAATGGCATCCTGGCTTGGATCAGAAATGGTGTGAGCAGCAGGGCCAGGGAGGTTATTCTTCCTCTGTACTCGGTACTGGTGAGGCTGCTCCTTGAATCCTGTGTTCAGTTGTGGGCCCTTCAGCACAAGAAGGATGTTGAGGCTCTGGAGTGAGTCCAGAGAAGAGCGACAAAGCTGGTGAAGGGGCCTTGTGAGGAGCGGCTGAGAGAGCTGGGGGTGATTAGCCTAGAGAAGAGGAGGCTGAGAGGAGACCTCATTACTCTTTCCCAACTACTTGAAAGGAGGTTGTAGAGAGGAGGGAGCTGGGCTCTTCTCCCAAGTGACAGGGGACAGGACAAGAGGGAATGGCCTCAAGCTCCACCAGGGGAGATTTAGGCTTGAGATTAGGAGGAAGTTTTTCACGGAAAGGGTGATTGGGCATTGGAATAGGCTGCCCAGGGAGGTGGTTGATTGACCTTCCCTGGAGGTGTTTAAGGCACAGGTGGATGAGGTCTTGAGGGACTTGGTTTATTGTTTGATCAGAATGGTTGGACTAGAAGATCCAATGGGTCTCTTCCAACCTGGTTGTTCTATGATTCTATGGATCTGTTGGAGCGAGGTCAGAGGAGGCCACAGAGATGATCTGAGGGCTGGAGGACCTCCCGTACACTTACAGGCTGAGAGATTTGGGGTTGTTCAGCCTGGAGAAGAGAAGGCTGTGGGGAGACCTTAAAGCTCCAGGAAAGCTGGGGAGGGGCTGTTGAACAGGGAGTGCAGGAACAGGGCAAGGGGGAATCATTTTCATCCAAAAGAGGGGAGATTGAGATGAGATTTTAAGGATAAATGTTTTGGTGTGAGGGTGGGGAGGCCCTGGCCCAGGCTGCCTGATCCCTGGAGGTGTTCAAGGCCAGGTTGAATCATAGAATCACCAAGTTGTAAAAGACCCACCAGAACATCAAGTCCAACCATTCCTATCAATCATTAAACTAGCACCTCGTGCACCCACCCCTTAAACCCCTCCAGGGAAGGTGAATCCACGCTCTCCCTGGGCAGCCTGTTCCAGTGCCCAATGACCCGTTCTGTGAAATATTTTTTCCTGATGTCCAGCCTAAATCTCCCCTGGTGGAGTTTGAGGCCATTCCCCCTTGTCCTGTCCCTTGGGAGAAGAGCCCAGCTCCCTCCTCTCCACAACCTCCTTTCAGGTAGTTGGAGAGAGCAATGAGGTCTCCTCTCAGCCTCCTCTTCTCCAGGCTAAACAACCCCAGCTCTCTTAGCCGTTCCTCATAAGGCCTGTTCTCCAGCCCCTTCACCAGTTTCGTTGTTCTTCTCTGGACTCGCTCCAGAGCCTCAACATCCTTCTTGTGGTGAGGAGCCCAGAACTGAACACAGGATTCGAGGTTTGGTCTCACCAGTGCTGACTCCAGAGGGAGAAGAACCTCCGTGGCCCTGCTGGTCACACCATTTCTGATACAGGCCAAGATGCCAAGAACACAGGGTTTGAGAATTGGTCTCAATGTGTCTTCAAGGAGTGGTTGGATGGGGCTTGGAGCAAGTGGATCCAGTGGGAGGTGTCCCTGCCCATGGCAGGGGGGTTGGAACTGTACAGGCTTTAAGATCATGGTTCTATGTCTTTAGTAGTCCTTGCTCTCATTTGCTGGCTAACCCACTACTCTCCGGTGTCCCTGTGTGGTGTTTGTGTTGGCAGACAGAAAATGGAGTTCTCCTGCCCTCGCTGCAGTCGGCTCTACCTTTCCTGGACCTGCACGGCACCCCCCGGCTGGAGTTCCACCAGTCGGTTTTCGACGAGCTGAGGGAGAAGCTGCTGGAAAGGGTCTCTGCCATCGCTTTGGAAGGGAAAGTTGAGGAGAGGTTTGTCGGAAATCTTCATTATTGGGAGTGAGCTGGGAATTTTGCGTCAAAACTAGTTACAGTGGGTGAGTGACTTCTGCAGAGGGGATTTAGGTGCCTGGGAGATGGAGTTGAGTGGCTTTGAGGGGAGATGTTACAGCACTTTGTGGTAACATGGTATTCAATCTCTTGCTCTGACATGTTTTCAGATACAAGAAGCTGGAAGAACTCCTAGAGAAGAGCTTTTCTCTTGTCAAGATGCCTTCCATCCAGCCTGTGGTGATGTGTGTTATGAAGCACTTGCCTAAGGTAAAGCTGCTTTTCCAGTGAGACTGATCTGTTCCATCTTCGTTGCACAGCTTCTTGTAGCTGCCCTGTCAGCTGGGCTGCCTGCTCCTTCTGCAGAGCTCCTGCAAGCTTGTTGTTTAATATTAGGAACTGACTGAAGATTTATTTAGTAGACTTATTAAAAATTGTTTAATGTCTGATGAGACTTTCCCTGTTGTATTCAATACATGCAGCTTCCTAAAAGTAGTCAAGTTCACCGATGGATTAATTTTTCCACAGCAGATTTAAAAGTCTGTGATAAGTGGAAAATAAGGTCTGAAGAATTCAGCTGGAAATAGGCAGGAGTGAGATTCAGATCTGCAAAACGCAAATCTCTAGGTGTAGCATATCATGAGCATTGAATTGTATTTAAGGTAATGGATTCAAAACTGCTACTGGAGCTTTTGTAAGTGACTGAGTTTTGAAATGTCACCTCAGATCTTAGCAGCGTAGGTTTAAAGGAAGCCGTGCATGTCTTAGGGGCAGCGTAGTGGGGAAGGGAAAAGAGGAGTCTGGTATTTGCTTTTGTTCAGCTACTTGGCTCTGGAAGTTACCAGACTGCCTGAGTCTCTCGATGTCTCTGCACTTTGGTAACTGCTTTCTTGATCGTAGGTCCCTGAGAAGAAGCTGAAGCTAGTAATGGCTGACAAGGATTTGTATAAAGCGTGT
This sequence comes from Coccyzus lansbergi, assembly GCA_033558105.1. Lineage (NCBI taxonomy): Eukaryota > Metazoa > Chordata > Aves > Cuculiformes > Coccyzidae > Coccyzus > Coccyzus lansbergi. Next base: position 428,703 of record JAUMJK010001039.1, read on the forward strand.
GCGGTGGAGGTGAAGCGCCAGATTTGGCAAGACAACCAGGCCCTCTTTGGTGATGAGGTGTCTCCACTGCTGAAGCAATATATCCTGGAGAAAGAAAATACTCTCTTCAGCAACGACATTTCTGTCTTGCACAATTTCTTCAGCGCGTCTCCCAAAACGAGGCGTCAAGGAGAGGTAAGGACAAGGAAACCTCCTTCACCGTGCTTGTGAATCGAGTTCATTGGCTTTCAGTCAAGCTCATCAAATCGCAGGATGTCATTTCACCCACCCAGCTTTGTTACTGAAATTATTTGGTTAGACACACAGAAATACCAGGTCGTTTTCTCCTGCGTATCTTGATGAAATCAACAAGATTTATTTTAGTAGTTACTCAGTGCTGTTGGTAATTCATAGAATCATAGAATCACCAGGTTGGAAGAGACCCACTAGATCGAGTCCAACCATTCCTATCAAATTATTAATGTTCTAAGCTGTTTATGAGTTTTTAAAAAAATTAGCAAAGCAAAAAATGTTTTCCTTCATGACTCAGCTTGGCTTTAATACCCCTGGGCTGTTCTGAGGGCTGAGCATTTCTGTCAAATCAGTTCTTAAATTTCTTGGGATTTTGTTGTAGCAGGACATAGCCCAACAAGAGATGATCTATTAAAAATGCAAAAGGACTTTGAAAGCTGTAGCTAAGTTGACATTCTGAAAACTTACTCTTTGAATGTAATTGCTTGAGGTGGCTGAGCTGATCAGCCACAGGAACGGCTGCTTCTCTTCTACCTTTTTGTAGTTCTGGTGATTGAGCTGATTGAGGTTGGTAACTGCTGCAGAAACTCTAAGCAAATAAAACCAGCAAGTAGTTTTCCAAGACAGGGAGTTCAAGAAGAAGATCAGCTGGCACCAAAGCTCATTGCTCTCTACAAGTGCCTGAAAGGTGGTTGTGGAGAGGAGGGAACTGGGCTCTTCTCCCAAGTGACAGGGGACAGGACGAGAGGGAATGGCCTCAAGCTCCGCCAGGGGAGGTTCAGGCTGGACATTAGGAAAAATTTTTTCACAGAAAGGGTGATTGGGCAATGACAGAGACTGCTCAGGGAGGTGGTTGATTCATCTTCCCTGAAGGTGTTTAAGGGATGGGTGGACAAGGTGCTGAGGGACATGGTTTAGTGTTTGGTAGGAATGGTTGGACTCGATGATCTGGTGGGTCTCTTCCAACCTGGTTGTTCTATGATTCTAAGGGGTGGATTTGGTCTGTTTTGCTTTCAAAAGCCCAAGTGCTCAGGTGCAATTTACTTCAGGTTCACACTGCAAACTTGGAGTTTAACCCTGTCTGGCAACTCAGCACCACACAGCCGCTCGTTCACCTCTCCCTGGTAGGAGAGAGGGTGAATTAGAAGGTTAAAAGTGAGAAAGAAACTCATGGGTTGAGACAAAACCAGTAAAAATTAGAAAGAAGAGAAAAAACAACTAAGAGAGAGGAAAACAAAGCCCAAGACATGTGAGTGATGCCAGAGAGAGCAATTGCTCTCCACCAACTAACTGATGGCAGCCAATGTCTGAGCAAGGCCAGCCCCCACCAACCTCCACCCTCTGGCTCCGTTGCTGAGATGGTGTCATATGGTGAGATCCCCTTGGGGTCAGATGTCCACTTGGTCCCATCCCAGCTCCTTCTGCACCTCCCGTGCTTGCTGGTGGGGTGAGGAGAAGGAAAGGCAGTGCATGTACTGCTCAGCAGTAACTAAAGCACAGCTCAGTTATCCAGTTTCCAGCACAAATCCAAAACGCAGCCATGTACCAGCTACTATAGAGAAAATTAACTTAATCCCATCCCAGGCCAGTGCAAGTTTTACCTTCATTCTTATGCCCATACCCTGAAGGTAGGTGGGAATCATGGAATCATCAGGTTGGAAGAATCATAGAATCACCAGATTGGAAGAGACCCACCGGATCATCGAGTCCAACCATTCCTATCAAACACTAAACCATGTCCCTCAGGACCTTGTCTACCCATCCCTTAAACACCTCCAGGGAAGGTGAATCGACCACCTCCCTGGGCAGCCTATTCCAGTGCCTAATGACCCTTTCCATGAAAAACTTCCTCTTAATCTCTAGCCTAAATCTTCCCTGGTGCAGGTTGAGGCCATTCCCTCTTGTCCTGTCCCCTGTCACTTGGGAGAAGAGCCCAGCTCCCTCCTCTCTACAACCTCCTTTCAGGTAGTTGTAGAGAGCAAAGAGACCCACCGGATCATCGAGTCCAACCGTTCCCACCAATCTCTAATCCATGTCCCTCAGTACCTCATCCACCCTCATTTATTTTAATTAAAAATTTATTTGTAGGATGCATTGGTTTTCATTCTCGTGAAGAAGAGTGGGTTTCATTCATGTTACAATGATTGTAAATTCTAGTCATCCGGGACAGGTCCTGCTTCTTGCCTGTTTCACATAGCTGAGCACCTTATTTTACCTCCATTTCCTTTGGCCAGAGAGCCTTTTCTTGACGTTATTTCTTCCTAGCAGTGAAAGATCTGGTGAACGTCTCTAGAACAAACGCTTTGGGAAATTTTAATATAAATAATTCCTTTTCAGGGTGTTTCAATCTTCATAAATCGTGTAGGAGAATCAGCTTAGATTTTGTGTGTGTGAACTAGCAGTATCTTGTATTTTTCCACTTTGAGTTTAGGTGGTTCAGAAGCTGACCCAGATGATCGGGAAGAACGTGAAGCTCTATGATATGGTGCTGCAGTTTCTGAGAACCTTATTCCTTCGGACAAGGAATGTTCATTACTGCACACTGCGGGCAGAGCTCCTGATGTCACTGCACGACCTAGAAATCAGTGAAATCTGCACCGTTGACCCCTGTCATAAGGTATTAATCACGTAGAACAGGTATTATGGAATTTTGTGTTTCGCTCACTCCTGTCTGCACCTGCTGCCCTGCAGGACCTCAGCTCAGAGAAGGCGACTTCTCTTTGTGTAGAGAGTTCAGATCTTGAATCCCAAAGTCATGTTACGTTCCTTGGAACCTTAGGTGAAAGTTTCATCTTGGTTAACCAGCAGCTTGCTTTCATTTCATAACCCAGAAACCATTCAAATTTATGGGGCCTAAAAATTTTTAACTCTAATCTGACCTGTGTAGGTGCTACAAAAAATAGTCAAAACCATTAGTTAGCCCTAGGCCAATGGCATCCTGGCTTGTATCAGAAATGGTGTGAACAGCAGGTCCAGGGAGGTGATTCTCCCACTGTACTCAGCACTGGTGAGGCCGCTCCTTGAATCCTGTGTCCAGTTGTGGGCCCCTCACCACAAGAAGGATGTTGAGGCTCTGGAGCAAGTCCAGAGAAGAGCGACGAGGCTGGTGAAGGGGCTGGAGAACAGGCCCTATGAGGAGCGGCTGAGAGAGCTGGGGGTGTTCATCCTGGAGAAGAGGAGGCTGAGAGGAGACCTCATTGCTCTCTCCAACTACCTGAAAGGAGGTTGTAGAGAGGAGGGAGCTGGGCTCTTCTCCCAAGTGACAGGGGACAGGACAAGAGGGAATGGCCTCAAGCTCCACCAGGGGAGATTTAGGCTAGAGGTTAGGAGGAAGTTTTTCACACAGAGGGTCATTGGGCATTGGAATAGGCTGCCCAGGGAAGTGGTTGATTCCCCTTCCCTGGAGGTGTTTAAGGGATGGGTGGATGAGGTCTTGAGGGACTTGGTTTAGTGTTTGATAGGAATGGTTGGACTAGAATAATAGAGATTCTACAATTCAAGATCCAATGGATCCCTTCCAACCTGGTTGTTCTATGATTCTATGATTCTCTTGCGCCTGGTGTGATGTGCTCCATCTGGCAGTAAGTCATGTGTGTAAAGTTAAAGACTTTGAGTCTTGAATTATAAGAAAACTTTGAACTGTTAGACTGTTGGGGAGTGACAGATGTGTTAATGTCACACCAGGATCTTGTTCCTGACTCTGTGTCTGTTGTCAGCAACGCTGATCTAGAGCAAAGCTTTTTCGCTCAAGTAATGTTGCTAAATTTTATGCGTATTCAGTTGATAAGAGAAAATGTCCTGCAGTGATGATGTCATTGCATGTTTTTTTTAGTGTTTTCTGATCAAGAGTCCCCGAATCATTGAAACAGACAGTGCCCTCCTTTTGGACTGTTTGTGTTTCTGACCTCCTCTGTATTTTTGACCGGCTTGCCACCATACCAAACTATATTAATGTATTAGTTCCAGATATTTGGAGGTCATTTGAGCTTGTTTTATCTGACATTATGTATTTAATGCTGATTTACTGAGTTGCTGTAGTTGATAAAGCTTTCTCCTTCTTTTTGTAACAGTTCACCTGGTGCCTTGACGCCTGCATTCGGGAGAAGTTTGTGGACAACAAGAGAGCTCGGGAATTGCAAGGGTTTCTGGATGGAGTGAAGAAAGGACAAGAACAAGTGCTGGGGTAAGGCATTTGAGCCATTTATTGAGAAACTGAGAATGAGTTTCTGGCAGTCACAACATCTCACTGGTATCGTACGAGCTAATATTTCTGTGGAGCCAGCTAACAGCCAGCAGCTCTTCTCTGTGGTCAGATCCAGTATGTTCCCATGTTTTGATGGGCAAGTGCATTCTGATTCCGTAGCTTGTGCTGTTTTTTGCTTCGTGGCTGGTGACTGACTGCAGGAGATCTGCTGGATGTCAGCGCAGAAGACCTTTAGGACGTGTCTCAGGTCGTGTGCTCTTTCCAGTCCAAGAGTAACATTTGTGCTGTTTTCACGAGGGAGAAGGTTCATCAGGTGGTCACCTGTAGGTAATGAAAGGCAGAAATTCAGGTTTTGTGTTGTCATAGTAAGGGTATCGTTACAGAACTTGTCCTGCGACTACCGCTTCTCTGAAACACAGCAGTGTGTGTGCTTAGAAAAATCCAGCACACACACACACACACACACACACACAAACACTCTCACACTCACACACAACTACAGTGTTACACCTGGTAGTTGAAGGAATTGCAACGAAGAGTAGAATCCAGCATCTTACTCTGAAACACACTTGTGTCCTACAGCCTGATACGGGGCTGTCTGGGTAGGGTTGTTGTATGTTGTGTACAATGTGTTTGCTTTTTGCTTCTCAGGGACTTATCGATGATCTTGTGTGATCCCTTTGCCATTAACACCTTAGCCTTGAGCACCATAAGGCACCTGCAAGACCTGGTTGGGCAGGAGACCTTACCCAGGGTGAGTGTCCCAGCTTGTGTATCTCACAGGAACTGTAGTCTTAATTGAATAGCGTAGAATCATAGAATCACCAGGTTGGAAGAGACTCATCGGATCATTGAGTCCAACCATTCCTATCAAACACTAAACCATGTCCCTCAGCATCTCATCCACCTGCGCCTTAAACACCTCCAGGGAAGGTGACTCAACCACCTCCCTGGGCAGCCTATTCCAATGCCCAATGACCCTTTCTGTGAAAAACTTCCTCCTAATCTCTAGCTTTAATCTCCCCTGGTGGAGCTTGAGGCCATTCCCTTTTGTCCTGTCCCCTGTCTCTTGGGAGAAGAGCCCAGCTCCCTCCTCTCCACAACCTCCTTTCAGGTAATTGTAGAGAGAATTGCATCCATCAGTGAAGAATGGGCACCGTAGAAACACGAGGAAGTCCCCAAATGCAGGTGTAAACTGAAATAATGGAAACATGATACTACCTATCCAGTGGTTGCACAGACCTCTGAGCTCTACAGGAGCAAAGTTTGAGGATGGGCATTATGAGCCCTCCAAATCTGAGCAGATATGTTCATACAGAATCATATAGAGAATATGTGCCTCTCTGCTTTGTCCTTCCATGAGTTTACATAACAGCAACACCCTTTTTCCTTTGCCAAGGTACATGCGACGGATTAGTTTGCACTGTTCTGGTCTGTTGGCTGTGATATAATCCAGTTCCTGGAAGACATATCTACAGGATGCGCTTAAATGCTAAAGGACAGACGTCTTAAAGGGGTCTAAACTATGCAACGGATTTCCTGGTTTTATCCCTGAGTTGTTAAATTTGGAGTAAATATCATCCCCATGACAGATTAAGACTGAAAATTTATTTGGTTTCAGGGCACAGTATAAGCAAAAAAGCATTGTTGTTCTTACATGCGTTTTCTCTTTCTTACTTTTGCTGAGATGATTTGTCCCGTTGCACATTGTACTGATTTGGCTGGACACGTTTAAAAGTGATGGGACCAGATCAGCTGCGTGCTTCTTGGCGCATTATAAAATGTGATGAAAACCCACAAACCCTGAGGCGTCTGTTATCTGATTCCCATTTGAGGAATCAGTTTTCAATTCAATTAGAGAACTAAATGCCTCTGGCAGTCTCCAGTAAAGCTGCTAATCTAACAGAGCTTTGAATGTAACCCACTATTTCTAAATCTGTATGTGCAACTTGTACAGCATCAAAATAGCTTTTTTTCTCCTCTTAAAATTCGAGGAAAGCCCGGATCTGCTGCTACTCCTCAGGATGCTGTCTTTGGGACAGGGCGCCTGGGACATGATTGACAGTCAAGTCTTCAAGGAACCAAAAATGGTGAGCTCCTTTGTTGTTTAGAATTTAACACATGTAATTAGACACACTAGACTTACCTATTATTTTATTGCATCCCTGATTCAGTGTTTGTTCTGCACCCCTCTCATCACAACCTTCTTAGAAAAGCCATGTAAGTGAATCATAGAATCATAGAACAACCAGGTTGGAAGAGAACTATCAGATCATCGAGTCCAACCATTCTTCTCAGCCTACTCTTCTCTAGTCTAAACACCCCCAGCTCTCTCGCCGCTCCTCATAAGGCCTGTTCTCCAGACCCTTCACCAGCTTCGTTGCTCTTCTCTGGACTCGCTCCAGAGCCTCAACATCCTTCTTGTGCTGAGGGGCCCACAACTGAACACAGGATTCAAGGAGCGGCCTCACCAGTGCTGAGTCCAGAGGGAGAAGAACCTCCCTGGCCCTGCTGGTCACGCCATTTCTGATCCAAGCCAGGATGCCATTGGCCTTCTTGGCCACCTAGGAAGTGGTTGCAGAGTAGTGGCTCAGACGGATGTGCTCTAAACTTGCTTTACCTGCTTTGGAATTTACGTGAATTTCTGGCCTTTACTGTTTTAAAATCAGATTTGTACCTCTGTTAAATTCTGTATTGTTTTTCTGTTGTTTCTGAGAAGCTCTCCACAAGTAATGAGTTTGTAAACCACACCTCGAATGAGGAAAGCAGGATGTCACAGGCTCTCAGCAACTCCAGTAGCAGTGTAGCAGCTTTTGCTTGACAGGAAAAATGGGGTTTTTTTGTCTGTTGTGGCAATTTTATGTAGTTCCACATTCAGCTACAAACTTTCCATGCTTTGGGAATACTTTCCCTTGTGTTACCGGCAGCCCTGGTGCGGTTTGGGAACAAAACCCTTCAGCTGGTGGCAGGAAGGGATTGCACAGAGGGGCTGATTCTCAAGAGAGGTTTGCTGTTTTTCTTCTGAATTTAATACAGGAAGAATGTGTATTAATTCTCAGATTGTAACAGTAGGTGACTGTAGCACCAAGAGTTGTGCTGTGGTTTGGCCTGCGGAGGTGCTCTCATAAATCTCTTGGAAAGAAACTCTGAATGTTTTTCCTAATGAGTATCTCCAAATCTGAATTTGAAATCTGTTTTATTTGTGATTGTCACAAACTGTGACCTCCCTCTCTGAATCTGATACAACTGAAGCTGATCTGCCTTGTGTGAGGAGATGCTCATCATTGTTGCTTTTCTAGCTGTGCATCGATCCCTGTCAGTTTAGGGAATGAACAGAATGATTTGTAATTGTTGATCAAAGCAGTTTCTATCGGCTTTAACGTGCAGTGCTTGCAGCAGCATTGGAAATGGTCTCTCGGAAGAAATGCTGTATATCTGTCCAAAGAAAGAATTGGAGCAGGAGTGTTTGTGCCAATGAGGTGAAGCACAGGTTTCTGAATTATGAGTGGAACGTGCAGAAGTGAATTATTCAAGAATTCTGACTGGAAGTGGATGTCTGAAAGCTTGTTTTCCAAAGTGTAGGATGAGGCTGATGTTGCCTGTTTCTTACAACACGCTAGGACCAATAGATGGCATGAAGTGATTGATGAACGCTTTGTTCTTTTCCCTCTGCTTTTTCATCCCTTTAAGGAAGCTGAGCTGATCACAAAGTTCTTACCTATGCTGATGTCCTTCGTGGTGGATGACCAAACGTTCAACGTTGATCAGAAACTGCCCTCAGAGGAGAAGGGACCAATTCCCTACCCCAGCACCATTCCTGAAGCTTTCACCAAGTATGTAACCTGCTTTACTGGCTTCGTACACGTAGTCTTGTTACCAGAGCAACATGTCAAGCAGCCACCCAGCATGGACAAGAAAAAATACTGTATGTGGGGAAAGTGAACACTTTCAGAGGGTGAGATTTAGTCCCACTTAATCAAGCCTGAACTTTTCTTTTAGCAGAACAGGTTTCCACTGTGATTCCTCAAAATTTACCTACGTAAAGTACTGTGTTCAGTTCTGGGCCCCTCACCTCAAGAAGGATGTTGAGGCTCTGGAGGGAGTCCAGAGAAGAGCAACGAAGCTGGTGAAGGGGCTGGAGAACAGGCCTGATGAGGAACGGCTGAGAGAGCTGGGGGTGTTTAGCCTGGAGAAGAGGAGGCTGAGGGGAGACCTCATTGCTCTCTCCAACTCCCTGAAAGGAGGTTGTAGAGAGGAGGGAGCTGGGCTCTTCTCCCAAGGGACAGGGGACAGGACAAGAGGGAATGACCTCAAGCTCCTCCAGGGGAGGTTCAGGCTGAACATTAGGAAAAAATATTTCACAGAAGGGGTCTTTAAGCACTGGCAGAGGCTGCCCAAGGAGGGAATTGAATCACCTTCCCTGGAGGGTTTTAAGGGACGGGTGGACGAGGTCCTGAGGGACATGGTTTAGTGTTTGATAGGAATGGTTGGACTCGATGATCCAGTGGGTCAGTTCCAGCCTGGTTGTTCTATGATTCTGTGATTCTAACAAACATTCTTTTGACCAATGGAACATGACAGTGTTTGGTGTTACAGCTTTCAGACCTGCTGCTTGCATGGCTTCCCAAGCAGTGAACAGCGAGTGTTGAAGTGAGCGCCCAGGCTTGATTCTGAGAGCGCTATTATAAATCGTGACGTTGGCATTTTTCTCACGCAGATACTTATTCTCTCTTGATAACCTATCACTCCAGGGATGTCAGAAAGATAAATGAAACCTCTGTGTGCTGTGTTGTATTCAGGTCTTACACTGATTTCCAACACAATTCCTATCTGTATGCTGGAGTCTGGAGCACTGCACTTGTGCTCTCCTCTGTGACAGTGTTGATATTTGACCTTTGGGAAACTACAACAAGGCAGCATTAGACTTTGTGTAATTTTTGAGTAATTGAGCTTTTGCTATTTCATTTTGAATAGAACTCTTATCATGAATACTACTATAAATGTTTGGTGATTCTCCCTCTGTACTCAGCACTGGTGAGGCCGTGAATCCTGTGTTCAGTTGTGGGCCCCTCACCACAAGAAGGATGTTGAGGCTCTGGAACGAGTCCAGAGAAGAGCAACAAGGCTGGTGAAGGGGCTGGAGAACAGGCCTTCTGAGGAGCGTCTGAGAGAGCTGGGGGTGTTTATCCTGGAGAAGAGGAGGCTGAGAGGAGACCTCATTACTCTCTACAACTACCTGAAGGGAGGTTGTAGAGATCAGGGAGCTGGGCTCTTCTCCCAGGTGACAGGAGACAGGACAAGAGGGAATGGCCTCAAGCTCCGCCAGGGGAGATTTAGGCTGGACATTAGGAGGAAGTTTTTCACGCAGAGGGTCATTGGGCATTGGAATAGGCTGCCCAGGGAGGTGGTTGATTCCCCTTCCCTGGAGGTGTTTAAGGGACGGGTGGATGAGGTCTTGAGGGACTTGGTTTAGTGTTTGATAGGAATGGTTGGACTAGAAGATCCGATGGGTCCCTTCCAACCTGGTTGTTCTATGATTCTGTGATTCTATGAGGCAACACAGTGTGTGCAGAATGGTGAGTTGTGGTAGTGAGGGCAGTGATGGTCTTCTACTCACTGAGTAGCTACTCTGCAGTGGATTTGAGGTTAGCCATTGTTTTAACTGCTTGATTGCTATCCAACAGTATTTTAAACCCTCTTTTTTTAAAAAAAAAGAAACCCAAACAATCTGTTTTAGCTTTATTGATTAAGAGACTGCTTCTGTTATAACAGATTCTTGCAGGAGAACCGAATAGCTTGTGAGATTGGGCTGTATTACATCCTCCACATCACTAAACAGAGGAACAAGAACGCTTTCCTTAGGCTCCTGCCAGCACTCAGTAAGTCTTTGTATCATCTTCTCTTCTATAGCTTTTTGCCTTGTACTGAACACCCCAGGAGGTGAGTAAACCTCTTGAGGTGACATGGCAAACTCTCCTGAGGGACATGGTTTAGTGTTTGATAGGAATGGTTGGACTCGATGATCCGATGGGTCCCTTCCAACCTGGTTGTTCTATGATTCTATGAAACCTTGAGTGAAGGGTTTCAGTCAGATGTGATATTCTGCCATTAGCTCTCTAGGTAAGTTGGTTGTAAGGCCCTGCAGAAATGTTGGGTTGGTTTGTGATTTGGATGCCTCTCTGCTGATCTGAGGTTGTTAGGTTTGGTAGCTGAAGGTTAGTGGTTCCTTAAACTGAAGGTTATATTAACAGTGAGATTAGCTGAGAGCTATTTGGAGTGAATGTGAAAGATGAAGGAGCAGGCGGCTTAATTCTGCCTCTGCTCAGAATAACTGCAGCTGGACAGAGGTTCCTGAGGCTCTGTGTGGTGAAAAAACCTGTAAAAAAACCAGGACTAAATGCAGCCTTAAAGTCTTCCCTGGATTATGTTCTTCTCTGACTTCTCTGGGTAAGTTGAGAGCTCTGAAGCAGTCTTAGGAGTTGCAGCTTCCAGTAGTGATGGTGAGTCTCGCTTCCCACTCCCTCACCCCTTCCCTCGTGTTCTTTGACTCTTTTGCTGAACTGCAGGGTCTGAGGAGTGCAAGGAAGCTGATGTGACCGTGAACAGAGGATGGTGGAGAAGGGTAGTAAGGGATTTTGTGATATTGGCAGGAGCAAACTACTCCGTGACTTTAGCCTTGGTGGAGACGCGGGCCTTCTACACATTCTTCTCACCCCTCTTCTCCTAATTTTTAAGATCCAAGCCTGGGCTACTTCTTTTGAAAGGAAGTCTCCCTGCAAAGTTTTCAGCAGAAACATCTGCTGTGTGGTCATGTTCTGGCACCTCCTTGTCAGTCTCAGTCTCTTTCCTTTTCATTTTGTATAGTCGAGACATTCAGCGACTTGGCCTTCAGTGATATTTTCCTGCATCTTCTTACTGGGAACCTCACGCTGCTGGGTGATGAATTTGCACTCGAGGAGTTCTGCACCAGTCTCTTTGATGGCTTCTTTCTCACTGCCTGCTCAAGGTAAATCTGATTTTCCTCAGGAGAAATGAGTTTATGAGATACCTGAGAGAGGTTATACTGCGTTAAACTGTAAAGGGTCAGCAAACTTTTCACGTATAGTGGAAATATTAACCTGATGCTGTTTTTCTTTAAGGAAAGGCTTATGTTTTGTGATGAAGATTTTATCTGCAAAATTGCTAAGTGTTGATTGTGACTTACTACCTGAAATGTAATTCATTATTCATAAGTTGGAGTTGCAAAAGGCAGTATCAGCTGCACACAGAAAATCTCTTTTTGTACGTTAAGTCTGTTTGGTCAGTGTGGTTCAGCTGGTGGCCTGCAGACCAGATCTGTGATGTCCACCACAAACTCCCTGAGACTGAGCTTATAGCTCCGGAACCAAGAAATAGGAACAGATAGACAAAGAGGTGGTTATAGAACATATTTTCTAACCTGTCATAGAATCATAGAATCACCAGGTTGGAAGAGACCCACTGGATCATTGAGTCCAACCATTCCTATCAAACACTAACCCATGTCCCTCAGCACCTCGTCCACATGTGTCTTAAAACACCTTCAGGGAAGGCAAGTCAACCACCTCCCTGGGCAGCCTGTGCCAGTGCCCAATGACCCTTTCTGTGAAAATTTTTTTCCTAATGTCCAGCCTAAATCTCCCCTGGTGGAGCTTGAGGCCATTCCCTCTCGTCCTGTCCCCTGTCCCTTGGGAGAAGAGCTCAGCTCCCTCCTCTCCACAACCTCCTTTCAGGTAGTTGTAGAGAGCAATGAGGTCTCCCCTCAGCCTCCTCTTCTCCAGGCTGAACACCCCCAGTTCTCTCAGTCGTTCCTCATACGGCCTGTTCTCCTACCCCCAAAAGTGATTGAAACTATTGTCCAGGCACAGCGCTTCCTTCACACACGGGAGGGGACAAACATCCTCCTTCCTCTGGCCTGTCTTCCTCCACCTTCCCTGGAGGTGTTTAAGGCACGGCTGGATGAGGTGCTGAGGGACATGGTTTAGTGTTTGATAGGAATGGTTGGACTTGATGATCCGATGGGTCTCTTCCAACCTGGTTGTTCTATGATTCTGTCCAACACAGGGACCGGCTGCTGCCAGCAGTGCAGTCAGTGCTTGAAATCTCCCCCTCCTTCCTCATGGTTGCTACAGTTACTCCACTCCTGTTGAATAATCACATGAATTGCTTGAAAGCCTAAGGCAGGGTTAGCGTTTTGTAGCACACAGACTGCAGTTCTCAGGTGTTTAAGAAAACAGCAGTGCTGCCAGCCTGTGGGTGTGTGCGTCATTTTGGTGGAGTTGCTGTAGTTTTCTTGTTCCCAAGATGGTGTTTGTTTAGGTGTTTGTTTGCGTCGGTTACTCTGCTTTCAAATTGCTTTTTTGCAGAAAGGAGAATGTCCACAGACATGTGCTGAGGCTGCTGCTTCATCTGCATCACAAAGTGGCTCCTGCCAAATTAGAGGCTCTCCAGAAGGCTTTGGAACCCACCAAGCAGGTAAGAAGGGAAGCTTGGAAGGGGGAGACTGTTTGCAAATGAAAGCAGCTGCCTTTCCAGAGGGCGCTCAGTGGAATGTGAGCTCTGCTTTCCAACTATACCGTGTTGTGTCTTAATTACCGTGTCATTTCCTCGTTCTGTCTTGATTTGTTAGAACACATGGGATAATTGCATACTTAGTGTTCTAGCTGGTGGCAGCTCGGATAGAATCATAGAATCATAGAACAACTAGGTTGGAAGAGACCCATCGGATCATCAAGTCCAACCATTCCTATCAAACACTAAACCATGTCCCTCAGGAACTCATCTACCCGTGCCTTAAACACGTCCAGGGAAGGTGAATCAACCACCTCCCTGGGCAGCCTATTCCAATGCCCAATGACCCTCTGTGTGAAAAACTTCCTCCTAATCTCTAGCCTAAATCTCTCCTGGCGGAGCTTGAGGCCATTCCCTCTTGTCCTGTCCCCTGTCACTTGGGAGAAGAGCCCAGCTCCCTCCTCTCCACAACCTCCTTTCAGGTACTTGTAGAGAGTAATGAGGTCTCCTCTCAGCCTCCTCTTCTCCAGGCTAAACACCCCCAGCTCTCTCAGCCACTACTTATAGGGCCTGTTCTCCAGCCCCTTCACCAGCTTCGTTGCTCTTCTCTGGACTCACTCCAGAGCCTCAACATCCTTCTTGTGGTGAGGGGCCCAGAACTGAACACAGGATTCCAGGAGTGGCCTCACCAGTGCTGAGTCCAGAGGGAGAAGAACTTCCCTGGCCCTGCTGGTCACACCATTTCTGATCCAAGCCAGGATGCCATTGGCCTTCTTGGCCACCTGGGCACACTGTTGGCCCATGTTCAGTCGCTGTCAACCAACACCCCCAGGTCCCTCTCCTCCTGGCAGTTTTCCAGCCAGACTTCTCCCAGTCTGTAGCTCTGCATAGGGTTGTTGTGCCCCAAGTGCAGGACCCGGCATTTGGCTGTGTTAAACCTCATCCCATTGGACTCTGCCCAGCGCTCCAGCCTGTTTAGGTCCCTTTGCAGAGCCTCCCTACCCTCCAGGATGAAGTATGACTCTTCTGATTTTCCCTTCCCTCATTCTCCTTCTGCAGAGTGGGGAAGCCGTGAAGGAGCTTTATAACCAACTCAGTGAGAAACTGGAGCTTCGCAAGCCAAGTCCAGCCGAAGCGACCGAGACTCCCACCATGGAGCTGCCCTTGCCCACTGTGCCCACACCGGCCTCACGCTGAGCTCTGGAGTGCTGGAGTGAGACTGGAGGAGAACTAACCTAGCGCTCTGCAGCACGAAGACGCTCTGCTGCCTTTCAGCTGCCTCTGCCTGCAGGGTAGAAACGCAAAAAAAGCCACTGAAACTCTTTCAAGGAGCACTGCAGTTTACCCAACTCACTGGCTCTTGCTGGTTAGAAAACTGTATGCAGTGCATTGCGAAGGTTTACTTTTCTTAAAGACAGCTGGATAGTGACTTGTAGATCCACTTAAAATCCGACTGTACATGGTTTTTTTTCAAAAAGAAAATGCATATTTTTAAGCTTGGTATCTTGTATTTTTAAACTCTGTTTGAAGGATTGCTCAGTGAATGTTTAACTCCATTGTGGTTGAGCAGGTTGTATGAACCAAAGGACAACTATAGCTCCTTCAGCTGTTAGTTTGCTCCTCTGGGTCTTTAGAAGACGTGCTCGACACAAGGAAATGTCAGAGATGGCTCCACTGATACAGTTTCCTGGCTGTGGTTCTAGCTCTTTTGGTACCTGGTAAGATGTGCTGTGTTAGTCAGAGGTATCCACCACTGTCGCTGGACCAAGAAGCAGTGAACAGCCCTCTTCTCAGCTAGGTTTTTAGAGAGAAGGACAGAAATTGAATCCTTCTCTCTCCTTTTCTTGCCGCTTCTCACCAGAGTATCTTTACGTGACTTCTGGAGCCACTGAAAATAAACAAGAGCAGTGTATTCCCCAGTGACAACAGGGTTTGAGTGTAGGTGGAGTGGAATTTTGTCTTTGGGAAGACAGCCTGTTCTTCAGGGCTCATTTGTGTCAACTAATGGTTAAAATAGAGGTGGAAATCCCTCCCCAAACCTGCAGCTCCTTTGTGTGGTTTTCATCCTCCTAAGTTCTCAGGTGCTTCATAAGGAAAGCAAGTGAACAGCCGACTGAGCATGAGCCAACAGTGTGCCCAGGTAGCCAAGAAGGCCAATGGCATCCTGGCTTGGATCAGAAATGGTGTGACCAGTAGGGACAGGGAGGTTATTCTCCCTCTGGACTCGGCACTGGTGAGGCCGCTCCTTGAATCCTGTGTTCAGTTGTGGGCCCCTCAGCACAAGAAGGATGTTAAGGCTCTGGAGCGAGTCCGGAGAAGAGCAATGAAGCTGATGAAGGGGCTGGAGAACAGGCCCTATGAGGAGTGGCTGAGAGAGCTGGGGGTGTTTATCCTGGAGAAGAGGAGGCTGAGGGGAGACCTCATTACTCTCTCCAACTACCTGAAGGGAGGTTGTAGAGAGGAGGGAGCTGGGCTCTTCTCCCAAGTGACAGGGGACAGGACAAGAGGGAATGGCCTCAAGCTCTGCCAGGGGAGATTTAGGCTGGACATTAGGAGGAGGTTTTTCACGGAAAGGGTCATTGGGCATTGGAATAGGCTGCCCAGGGAGGTGGTTGATTCCCCTTCCCTGGAGATGTTTAAGGGACGGGTGGATGAGGTGCTGAGGGACATGGGTTAGTGTTTGATAGGAATGGTTGGACTCGATCCGATGGGTCTCTTCCAACCTGGTGATTCTATGATTCTAAGTGGTTTTTCTTCATCGCATTGATGCTTTGTTTCTCCTTGTATGCAGGGACTTGTCTGTATCTTTTGGGAGGCCTGGGAAGGCCTGAGATGTTTGTGTGTGGAACAGGGGCGCTGTCCTCGAGCCCACACTGCCTTTGTGCACCTCGTCTCCCCTCCAGCTCCCAGGGTCAGTCTTGCCTTTGGCAGGCACTTGGCACCGGTGGCATCAGTAGAAACAGGAACCTGGTATAACAATCGGGGCTTTCTTGCAATGTTTTGTTTCTAAGCCGTTTCAACTGCCATGGTAACTTAACACAAAACAGCATCCCACGCTGCTGGCTGAGCCTTTCGCAACGAACCTGCTCGGGCCTGTGCTCTGCTCGGCCTCAAAGGTTATTTGAGGTTTGTGTTGTGGATTCTCTCTGTTACTAAAGGTTTCCTTTGGTGCTCTCGTGCAGCATGAAATTCTTTTAATCCAGACTGATTGCTTGTTAGAAAGACCTCTTGTTTCAGCCCCTGCCCATAGTCCCGAGACGCATGCTGGTGGTTTTTTTCAATGGTTTTGAATCAATGAAGAATTGGAATCCCAGAGCGCAGTGTGGCCGTTCCCTGTGCTGGTGGCACTTAGAATCATAGAACCATAGAACAACCAGGTTGGAAGAGACCCGTCGGATCATCGAGTCCAACCATTCTTATCAAACACTAAAACATGTCCCTCAGGACCTCATCTACTGGTGCCTTGAACACCTCCAGGGAAGGGGAATCAACCACCTCCCTGGGCAGCCTATTCCAATGCCCAATGACCCTCTGTGTGAAAAAATTTTTCCTAATGTCCAGCCTAAGTCTCCCCTGGTGGAGCTTGAGGCCATTCCCTCTTGTCCTGTCCCCTGTCACTTGGGAGAAGAGCCCAGCTCCCTCCTCTCTACAACCTACTTTCAGGTAGTTGTAGAGAGTAATGAGGTCTCCTCTCAGCCTCCTCTTCTCCAGAATAAACACCTCCAGCTCTCTCAGCCACTTCTAATAGGGCCTGTTCTCCAGCCCCTTCACCAGCTTCATTGCTTTTCTCTGGACTCACTCCAGAGCCTCAACCTCCTTCTTGTGCTGAGGGGCCCAGAACTGAACACAGGATTCCAGGAGCGGCCTCACCAGTGCTAAGTCCAGAGGGAGAATAACCTCCCTGGACCTGCTGGTCACACTGTTTCTGATCCAAGCCAAGATGCCATTGGCCTTCTTGGCCACCTGGGCACACTGCTGGCTCATGTTCAGTTGCTGTCAACCAACACCCCCAGGTCCCTTTCCTCCTGGCAGTTTTCCAGCCAGACTTCTCTCAGTCTGTAGCTCTGCATAGGGCACTTCAGCTGAGGAGGAGAAACCTGGGCAGCTGGGAGTGGGTGCGCTCTCCTGGCCTGCATCCTGAACAAAGATGTGTTAGGAGGAGAGATGCTCTTCATAAAACACTGGGTTAGTTGTGATCATCTTGGTTTGTTTCCATTCCTCCAGGTGAGAACGGTTTCACTCTGGGGGCAGAAATTACCCACACAACTCCACACAACCTGTGGCTGGAGCTGGCAGCAGCTGTGTGTGGGATGCTGGCTTTCCACCTGATCCAGGGCCAGGACATCTCTGGGTTCTTCTGTGGGATTCCTACCTGGAGGAGCCCCTTCTCTTTTACTCCTCCAGAAGCAGCATCCTGGGGCACCACCACCAGGTTAACTGCAGCTCGACTGTGTGAGAGAATTCTTTTTTTTTTTATAATCATAGAATCAGGGAATGGTTTGGGTTAGAAGGGACCATAAAGCCCATCCCATTCCAACCCCCCAGCCATGGGCAGGGACACCTCCCACTGGATCAGGGGCTCCAAGCCCCATCCAACCTGGCCTGGAACCCCTCCAGGGATGGGGCAGCCACCACTGCTCTGGGCAACCTGGGCCAGGGCCTCCTCACCCTCACAGCAAAACATTTCTTCCTAAAATCTCATCTCAATCTTCCCTCTTGCAGCTGAAAACCACTCCCCTTCATATCCCTGCCCTCCCTGACCAAAGGCCCCTCTCCAGCTTTCCTGGAGCCCCTTTCAGTGCTGGAAGCTACTCTAAGGTC
The DNA here is from genome assembly GCA_033558105.1 of Coccyzus lansbergi. NCBI lineage: Eukaryota > Metazoa > Chordata > Aves > Cuculiformes > Coccyzidae > Coccyzus > Coccyzus lansbergi. The sequence goes on from JAUMJK010001039.1 coordinate 446,488, forward strand.
TCCCTGCAGCCTTCTCTTCTCCAGGCTGAACAACCCCAACTCTCTCAGCCTGGCCTTGTGCCCTGAGATCTTTGTGTCTCCTCTGGACCTGCTCCAACATCTCCGTGTTCCTCCTTGTGCTGAGGACTCCAGGACTGAGCACAGAGCACCAGGTAAGGTCTCACCTGAGCAGAGTAGAGGAGCAGAACCTTATTTCACAGTGCCCCTCTGGCTGCCCCATGTAGATGGTTCCAGTTTGGGTGTGTGCCCTGCTGCGGGTGCACACGAGAGGGCATCACACCCTGGCTGCGCATAACTCGCTGCTGCTTGAAGCCGCTTCCCGCTTGGCATCGCACGGGGAGCTGGAGTCACTCCCTGGTTACACTGAGGTCACTGTGATAGGAATGGTTGGACTCGATGATCTGGTGGGTCTCAGAGAAGAACCACAAAGCTGGTGAAGAGGCTGGAGAACAGGCCCTATGAGGAGAGCTGAGAGAGATGGGGGGGTTTAGCCTGGAGAAGAGGAGGCTGAGAGGAGACCTCATTACTCTCTACAGCTACCTGAAGGGAGGTTGTGGAGAGCAGGGAGCTGGGCTTTTCTCTCAAGTGACAGGGGACAGGACAAGAGGGAATGGCCTCAAGCTCCGTCAGGGGAGATTTAGGCTGAACATTAGGAAAAAATATTTCACAGAAAGGGTCATTGGGCAGTGGCAGAGGCTGCCCAGGGAGGTGGTTGATTCCCCTTCCCTGGAGGTGTTGAAGGCACAGGTAGATGAGGTGCTGAGGGACATGGTTTAGTGTTTGATAGGAATGGTTGGACTCCATGATCCAATGGGTCTCTTCCAACCTGCTTGTTCTATGATTCTACATGTGTTTCTACAACAGGGATCTGGTATGGGAAATCGTGTGTTCTCTCCCAGCCTGCCCTGTCTGACTGGGAAATGAATTTTTACACTGAACTCTAATTATCTTGGGCAATCTGGTCCTCTCTGTGTGCTTTACCAGAGAGATCAGAGTAACTGGTAGCCCACAGAGGCTCTTCAGGTGCTTGGGATGGTTAACATTTAACTGGAATTGTATGTTGAGCCGTGAAACAAATCATTTGGATTGAACTGCACTAGAAGATTGATAGAGCACTGTAGCTGCCATAGTTGATGAAAGCAGCCACTTGCTGAGGGCTGTGCTGGCGGAGGAGCCAGGTCTTCTGTAAAATCAGTGGAAAAGAGGATTATTAGTGTGAAATATTTACTCCCAAATAATGCGGCATGCAAAGCACAGCCAGTATCATTTCAAAACACAGCTGGATTTCATTTGACATTGATTTTTTTTTTCCCCCCCGATCTTTCTTTTTCCTACTGGAATTCCTGGAGAACCACCAAATTATTCTCGCTGTGATTTCAGAGGCTGGCTGCTGGGGGCAGTGCGCAGCGGAGGCAGGAGGATGGGTCTTCCTGGCCTGATGAGAATTCTGCTTTAGATAAGTGTGAAACTGCATGTAGGTGCCAGTTCCTAGGAGCAGTTGGAGGACAACAGGGGAAGTCAGGAGCTTGGCAGGTAGAGCTGCGTAAGAGTATTTAAAAGTCTTTTGAAGAGCTCTCGGTGCTGCAGCCTCTGCAGCATCGTTGGGAGAGCAGGGAGACCAATTTCATAGAATCATAGAACAAGCAGATTGGAAGAGACCCATTGGATCATCGAGTCCAACCATTCCTATCAAACACTAAACCATGTCCCTCAGCACCTCATCTACCTGTGCCTTAACCACCTCCCTGGGCAGCCTCTGCCACTGCCCAATGACCCTTTCTGTGAAAAACTTCCTCCTGATGTCCAGCCTAAATCTCCCCTGGTGGAGCTTGAGGCCATTCCCTCTTGTCCTGTCTCCTGTCACTTGGCAGAAGAGCCCAGCTCCCTCCTCTCCACAATCTCCTTTCAGGGAGTTGTAGAGAGCAATGAGGTCTCCTCTCAGCCTCCTCTTCTCCAGGATAAACACCCCCAGCTCTCTCAGCCTGTTCTCCAACCCCTTCCCCAGCTTCGTCACTCTTCTCTTTGTTGCTCCAGAGCCTCAACATCCTTCTTGTGCTGAGGGGCCCAGAACTGAACACAGGATTCAAGGAGTGGCCTCACCAGAGCTGAGTCCAGAGGGAGAATAACCTCCCTGGCCCTGCTGTTCACACCATTTCTGATCCAAGCCAAGATGCCATTGGCCTTTACAACCATAACAGGAAGCCTCTCATTCAAAAAAAGAACTGGATTCTGACAACTGGCAAGTCCTGTGCCTCTCTGGCTTGAACCTAAGATGGTGGAGAAGCAAACCATGAAATCCTCCTTGAAGGGAGCACTTGCCGACAATCCCTGGTGTCCAACACATTGATGCTGTGTCCCAAACAGTCCCACAAAAGCCACATCTGGGACCCTTGTTGGGCTTTGTTGGGCTGTGAATAAATGTATAATAAGAGGTGGGGACCCAGCAACTGGAAGGCATTGTCATGTGTCTCCACAAGTCTGAATGCTCAAAAGCTGCTTGTTGGCAGAACACCCTGTTCTCCTTAGTGTTGTGGGCAGTGGATCCATTAAAAAAAAGAGTTGGGAACAATGGGTTGTGATGCAGACAGCTGGAGGGAAGATGGATGTTTAAAAGGAGAGCCCGACAAAGTCTGGAGCAGATGCCGCACAGCAGAAAACTGAGTTATTGCTCTCTGAGATACTTCTCTGGTGGAGCTGCTGTATGGTTCAGGCTTTACAGACACCTTTAGGTTCATTCTCATGAGTTGTGTGTGGTGGGAGACTTGGTGTGTGACAGCCAACTGAACATGAGCCAGCAGTGTGGCCAAGAAGGCCAATGGCATCCTGGCTTGTATGGTGTGACCAGCAGGTCCAGGGAGGTTCTTCTCCCTCTGTACTCAGCACTGGTGAGGCTGCTCCTCAAATCCTGTGTTCAGTTGTGGGCCCCTCAGCACAAGAAGGATGTTGAGGCTCTGGAGAGATTCCAGAGAAGAGACATGAAGCTGGTGAAGGGGCTGGAGAACAGGCCCTATGAGGAGCATCTGAGAGAGCTGGGGGTGTTTATCCTGGAGAAGAGGAGGCTGAGAGGACACCTCATTGCTTTCTACAACTCCCTGAAAGGAGGTTGTGGAGAGGAGGGAGCTGGGCTCTTCTCCCAAGGGACAGGGGACAGGATAAGAGGGAATGGCCTCAAGCTCTGCCAGGGGAGATTTAGGCTGGAGATTATGAGGAAGTTTTTCACGCAGAGGGTCATTGGGCATTGGAATAGGCTGCCCAGGGAGGTGGTTGATTCCCCTTCCCTGGAGGTGTTCAAGGCACCGGTAGATGAGGTCCTGAGGGACATGTTTTAGTGTCTGATAGGAATGGTTGGACTCGATGATCCGATGGGTCTCTTCCAACCTGGTTGTTCTATGATTCCCCTGTAAGCACTGATTGCCTTCTCCAGTTTCCTTGGGAAAAGGAAAGTTTCCAGTTTCCTTGGGAAAAGCTTTGGCTTTGGAGGAGTCACACCTAGCCCTGAAAACAGAGTGACATGAAAGATCATGTTAATCCCCTTTTCAGAATGGTTCAGGCATTTCAGGGTGGAGAACAACACAGCTTTTTTTTTTTTTTTTTTTTTTTTTTTTTTTTTTTTTCCTGTGGGTGTACATAAAGGTACTTCTGGCTGCTCTAAATGCTATTTTAGATGCCCTCACGCTGGGGTTGTGTCTTGGTCAAAGGGAGGAGGTGCTCAGCAGCAGGGCTGGGAGGGGCAGGAGCTGTGCCCAAGAGCTCCAAGTCTGTCCCAGAGGAGACCAACAGCACAGGGTGATTTGCAGTTCCTCGTTTTGATGGATGACACATGCTGCTTTGTGTTTCCTTCTGTACAGAGATAAGGAGTCTTTCCTGGCATACAAATGCCACTATTAATCCCTCTCTCTCTGGAGAGATGTTGTGATGGAGCAGCTTTTCAGGAAGAGTGAGTATTTCTGCAGTTACCTTTGCAGCTCTGCTAGATCCCACTGTGACCATAGAGCTCTCTGCGTTCTCCACCTTGCTCTTCCACCTTTCTTTCCCCTTCAGGCTGTTATATTAATAAGGGTTGAGCCCAGCAGGGCTCGTGGACTGTTCCAAGCTCCATCCCCATGGCTGAATCATAAAATCACCAGGTTGGAAAAGACCCACCAGATCATCGAGTCCAACCATTCTGATCAAACACTAAACCATGTCCTTCAGCACCTTGTCCACCCGTCCCTTAAACCCCTCCAGGGAAGGTGAATCAACCCCCTCCCTGGGCAGCCTCTGCCACTGCCCAATGACCTGTAAAGACCATGCTAAAGGTAACGAGGGCAATCCAGCATGAGGGACTTGCAAGAGGAGTTTGATGGGAGGGACCGAGCTGCACTGGATACAGTGGAACCAGCTTCCTTTCCTTGCAAAACAATTGTCCAAGGGGCAGTGGTACTCGCCTGGGCTGCCTTGGCTTCTCCTGACCAGCAAGGCCTGTGCTCAGGAAAGAGAGAAAAGCATCAGTTTTGGAGCACAGCTTCTGCATCTGCCTGCCTTAAAGACTGCAGCCCAGAAGTGAGCTTTGGTGTCTTTCTCTCCTTCTCCGGGTTCTGCAAGTGTCACTTCTATGGCAAGAATAAGAAAAATAATTCTTGTAACCAGCCAGCTTGAGTCAGACAAAACCCGTGCTGGGTCTTGTGCCGTTGTCATAGAAAATCGGTCCAGAACTCAGGAGACATTATTATTGCTTGTAGGTTTCAATTACACTTCCACCCCTCAGATTGGCTTCAGTTTGCTGTGCCCAAGCTGTGTTGTCTCATCAGGATTAACAGAATTGTTAAGTGTTTATAAAAGCCTGGGGATGAGTCATTAGCAATCTGATACAAAGCAATCTGATGATTAAGAACGCACATTACCGCTTTTTCAACTACATCTGTAGGTAGAAGCAATTGAAAACACCGAAAGATTTCTCAGAGCATCTGTTCTCGTCTTTTATTAACTATACGAGGCTATGGGAGATGGTGGCAGATTCTGCACTACCTCTTTGCTTCTAAACTCTGAAAATCCATTTTCCTGTCCATGGTGAAGGCTGAGATCTGCTCTCTTCTGACTCCATTGCAGTATTTCCTTCTCCCCTCTGGTTCCAGATCTGCTCGATGACTTCTAAGCTTAGGAGGGAGGCACTGAATGTGAATGAGAGTGGAAAGAGAGAGAGAGAGAGAGACGTGTCTGCGGGAGAAGTTTATTCCCCTCAACTGCATGTTAAGCTTCATTTCAGATGTCAGAGTCACTGGATCAGTCTCATTTGCAACTTGTGAAATGAAGCCCAGGTAACAATAAAACCCCATCTGGTCTAGATTATAGCCAGATTTGTTGCCATCCCAAAGCCTGCTCCAAACGAGCACCACGGTCTCTGTTCAATCTCTAATGAACAATCATATAATTACAGAGGGCTTCTTACAAGAAAATTTCTTCAAGAGTTGCTGCGGCAGAGAAGTGAATCTGTTTTCCATCTCTCCTGTCCTGGACATCTCTCCTGTCCTATGGTATTTATAGGCTTTGGCTAAAGACAAGTGAGTATGGAGATACAGGAAGCAACCCTGAAGCTAACAGGGTGCTGCTTGGAGTATTTGAAGGTATCATAACCTAGGACCTCAGATCCACCGCTCTCACCACAAGCCAAGAAATTTCTCAGTCAGTGGGAGGCTGAAAGCTCATTCAAGAATGGGGAGATCCTCTCACAATGAGCCCTGGGCAGGAGCGGGTGCAGATGTGGAAACTGTTGCTCATTTAAAACAGCTGAGAGGGGATTCCTCACAGGCATAAACAGGCAGAGTGATCTCATGATCCCCTCTGACATCAGCCCCTAACTGGCTGACGTCCTTGTGTTCCCACCCAGTTCCCAGCTAGGAAAGGGGCTCTTAGAATCATACAATGGTTTGGTTTGGAAGCTGATCCAGTCCCACCCCTGCCATGAGCAGGGACACCTCCCACTGGATCAGGGACTCCAAGCCCCATCCAACCTGCCCTTGAACCCCTCCAGGGATGGGGCAGCCACCACTGCTCTGGGCATCCCAGGCCAGGGTCTCCCCACCCTCACAGAAAAACATTTCTTCCTATATTCTCATCTCAATCTCCCCTCTTTCAGCACAAACCCATTGCTCCTCATCCTGTCCCTGCACTCTCTGAGCCAGAGTCCCTCTCCAGCTTTCCTGGAGCCCCTTTCAGCGCTGGAAGCTGCTCGAAGGTCTCCCAGTGGAACAAGCTGCCCAGGAAGGGGGTTGAGTCACATTTCCTGAAAGCGATTAAGGCACAGGTGGATGAGGTGCTAAGGGACGTGGTTTAGTGTTCAATAGGAATAGTTGGATTCGATGATCCAGTGCGTCTCTTCCAACCTGGTGATTCTATTATTCTAATCACACCATCTGCTCCTGCTCCCACAAGCCTAGGACAAAGCCAAGGGCTGAATTTACACACTGGTGTGGGCTCTGAGGGCAGAGGGGAGTCACTCACCTCACCAGGGCTCTGGGGATGCCCCAGGGCAGCTCCCCCCACCCTGCCCGGGGGCCCTTCAGCACCATGGCCAGCACCCAGCCTGCCCCCACCACCCATCCCGCTCCCTCTCCTGAATCCTTCATCCAAGAATTTGCTGCTTGTGAATAGTCACCAAGCTGCTTGTTGGATGTCTCCAGGTGCCCAAGGCCAGGTAGGATGGGGCTTGAGCAACAGGATCCAGTGGGAGGTATCCCTGCCCATGGCAGGGGGTTGGAAGAAGGTGGGCTTTAAGGTCCCTTCCAACCCAAACCATTCCATGATTAAGAACTGTTGGCTCTGGAAGTACATAATTGTCGACTTTTCTACCTCCCACAGAATCGAGGATGAATTGGTGGACTTTTTAACAAAATACTCTTGTGTTAAAGTTCAGGTAACTTCATAAAACCCGAGAAGATTTTCATAGAATCACCAGGTTGGAAAAGACCGATTGGATCATTGAATCCAACCATTCCTATCAATCACTAAACCATGTCCCTCAACACCTCGTCTACCCGTCCCTTAAACCACTCCAGGGAAGGTGACTCAACCCCCTCCCTGGGCAGCCTGTTCCTGTGCCCAATGATCATCTCTGCGAAATTTTTTTTCCTAATGTCCAGCCTGAACCTCCCCTGGTGGAGCTTGAGGTCATTCCCTCTTGTCCTGTTCCCTGTCACTTGGGAGAAGAGCCCAGCTCCCTCCTCTCTACAACCTCCTTTCAGGTAGTTGTAGAGAGCAATGAGGTCTCCCCTCAGCCTCCTTTCAGACCTGGGCCATGTTTGCGTGAGTACTGAGGTTGGCAAAAGAGCAGAGCAGTCTGCACTCTGTTGGGATTTTAAATGGAGCTTTAGTTAGTGGAGCTGTAATGTTCAGCAACAAGCAGACTTATTTCAATGATTCTGTGTTCATCAGGTCAAACACCTGATACAAAACCAGGAGTGAGTTGTAATGTTATCCTGCTGCTCTTACCTGGTGATTTCTCTTAAGAAGCTGCTCTCACCTGGAACAATGCATATTGTCTTAACTCCTGTGTTCAATTGTGGGCCCCTCAGCACAAGAAGGATGTTGAGGCTCTGGAGAGATTCCAGAGAAGAGCCATGAAGCTGGTGAAGGGGCTGGAGAACAGGCCCTATGAGGAGCAGCTGAGAGAGCTGGGGGTGTTTATCCTGGAGAAGAGGAGGCTGAGGGGAGACCTCATTGCTTTCTACAACTACCTGAAAGGAGGTTGTGGAGAGGAGGGAGCTGGTCTCTTCTCCCAAGGGACAGGAGACAGGACAAGAGGGAATGGCCTCAAGATCTGCCAGGGGAGATTTAGACTAGAGATTAGGAGGAAGTTTTTCACAGAAAGGGTCATTGGGCATTGGAATAGGCTGCCCAGGGAGGTGGTTGATTCCCCTTCCCTGGAGGTGTTTAAGGGACGGGTAGATGAGGTGCTGAGGGACATGGTTTAGTGTTTGATAGGAATGGTTGGACTCGATGATCCGATGGGTCTCTTCCAACCTGGTTGTTCTATGATTCTATGATTCCTTAAAAACTGTGTATGTATAAATTATCAGTGTTGTCTATAGTCTAAAACCCCTCACTACATACGACTTGTACCATACATCAGAACCCATCTCCTGCAGCCTGGCAACTGTCTCCGTTGCTATAGGAACAGCTCCACTATCCTTTCATAGAGAACCTCAAGTATTCCCATTTTCGTAGCTGCTAGAACACCTCCAGTCTTCGCTTCTTTCATTCACTCGCTCACTCCCATCCATCAGATCTCCTCCCAATTTAGAGAGTTACTCAGCACTTCTGGACTCATAAATGAATGAATATTAGTCAGCTGAGGGGAAATCACACAGCACTTTGACGTGCGTTTTTGACTGGGACATCAGTACTGCCGTTGGGTTTATTTAATGTGCAGATGTACTGTGTAATTAGCATCCCCCAATGTGTATTAGAAAAAACTATCAAAATCCCACACTTGCCTGCAGTTCTGTTGCACAGAGACAAAGTTTCTGAGAGGCTCCTGACCTCAGGTGTTAAACCCGCAGGCAACGTAACACGAGTTACCTGAGAAAAATCTTGCCTGTGGTGAGTTTCTTGTGAGATTGTGCCTTACGTGGCTGTCACCCCTGTCCTCGAAGAACCGCACTGAGTAGTGCGTCGAGCCCTGATTTGTGTTAGGCAGCAAGCCCAGTGCTCTGTGTATTTACGTAAGAGCTGTGGGAGCTGAGGATCACGGAGGTTGCTGTGTTTGCCTCCTTTTCTGCACTTTCCATGCGTCTCTATGAATAAAAATGTAGGTAGTTCCATCTGCCTTCTGGGTTCTAGGTGACTCTGATAATTAAATAGTTGTTGAAGGCTTCCTGTTGCACTTAGTGAAAGGTTTCATTGCCACAACATGAATATTGAGTAAGATCATAGAATCATAGAACAACCAGGTTGGAAGAGACCCACTGGATCATGGAGTCCAACCATTCCTATCAAACACTAAACCATGTCCCTCAGAACCTCATCTACCCGTCCCTTAAACATCTCCAGGGAAGGTGAATCAACCACCTCCCTGGGCAGCCTACTCCAATGCCCAATGACCCTTTCCAGGAAAAAACTTCCTCCTAATGTCCAGCCTAAATCTCCCCTGGTGGAGCTTGAGGCCATTCCCTCTTGTCCTGTCGCCTGTCACTTGGGAGAAGAGCCCAGCTCCCTCCTCTCTGCAACCTCCTTTCAGGTAGTTGTAGAGAGCAATGAGGTCTCCTCTCAGCCTCCTCTTCTCTAGGCTAAAGATGGTTGTGGAAACGCATTTTGAGGGGCATCTTTTTGTTCAGTTGACACAAGTGTCTAAACAAGACCGGGTTTTGCTTTTATCTTGATAGAAATAGCAGGTGCGTGTATTGTGTTGTGTACTGGGGCTTCTCCATCAGGGAAAGAAGGGAGAGGCCAAGGGGATCTGGTGTCATAGAATCATAGAATCATGGAATCAACCAGGTTGGAAGAGACCCACCGGATCGAGTCCAGCTGTTCCCATCAAAGGTCCTATGCTGCTAAGCAAAAAACTAGGCTAGAGATTAGGAGGAAGTTTTTCACACAGAGGGTCATTGGGCATTGGAATAGGCTGCCCAGGGAGGTGGTTGTTTCACCTTCCCTGGAGGTGTTTAAGGCACAGGTAGATGAGGTCCTGAGGGACTTGGTTTAGTGTTTGATAGGAATGGTTGAACTCGATGATCCGATGGGTCTCTTCCAACCTGGCTGTTCTATGATTCTATGAACCTGAGGGTCTGGGAGAGATGCTGTGGTGTAGAAAAGACTGGAAGCTGTGGCTCCAGGGTTTTCCTGTGCATCAGAACTGTACCACTGGGGAAACAGCAGCTGAAGATGAAGGTGTAATAAGGAGGAAAACAATATAAGAGTGTGAGGGAAGTGAGCAGCAGAAAAGCTTTCTCAGCTACAAAATACTCAGTAACGTCCCCAGTCAACGTTGGCTCAGCGCAGCCCAAAATCCTGAGACAGCTCTGAGAATCCTCAGCCATTGACTGGGGGTTTTTAAGGTTTTCCTTGCAAGCAGACGGTGCTCCTGTTGCCGGCGTGCGGGCACAGCAGCCAACTCTCCCCCCGCAGCCAATCCGAGGGGCGCTGCCGAAGCGGGGCTGCTCCTGCCAGGAAAGTGTAGGAAGCTCATGACTGCGGAGTAATGCAGACAAAGCAGGAGTGAGAGGGAGACAAAAGGGATGGAGTCCCAGAAGATGGGATCCACCCCGTGAAAGGAAGCAGCCGTAACCTCTGCAGCTGTGTTTATGCCGCTTCACGCAATAGGCACCAGCCTCTCATCCCCCCAGGGGGGATTTTTACAGCATTAATTCACTCTGCACAAAACCCAGCCTGCAAGTCTCCTCTTCAGCAGCGACCTTTTCATCCCTCCATCTCCCCTCGTTTCTTTGAGCCCTCCTTGCGGGAGCTGCGCCCCTCCGGCCGCCCTCCCGTCGCTCTCGATCAAATGTCACCTGTACCCAATGAAGCAGACCCCGAAGTGCCACGAATGGATCCCAGGATTCTTATTTTCCTCCTTTACGTGATGATCCTGCACGAGCTGGTGAGCGGCTGGATGGAGTACCAGAAGCAGATGGCCAAGCCGAAGAAGCAGGCGGGTCCGGTTTGGTCTTCTAGGTGAGTTAATGCCTCGTACGTTTCCAAAAGGTGACTAGCTCAGGTATGTTTGATGGGGGAGATCGCCTTTTGTCTATGTGCTTCGGTCCTTGTAGATGTCTGCATGTGTTTATCATCTGTGGTGTATTAATGCACAGAGGTAGGATTAAGGTCTGTTAATCTTTTGAGCCTGTATTGTCTGAACATACCCTGCATTTAACACTCGCAGATAAACATGCTTGGCACTTGTTTTCTTTTCGTGGAGATGTGCTGTAGCTCAGCATATTTCGTGTGACTCAGGTCACCGATCAACATACCTGCAAGAGAAAATTGTGGGTAACGCGAGGAGCTACGCTTCATGCATGATATTCATCAATGAGGCACAAGCCTCTAGAGACTCTTGGCAATCAGAGTATTTCATGTTAAATCACCAGCCTGCATGTCACTATCTCACCGTCTCCTCCCACTCTCTGGGCTGTGCCCACTACACTAATCCTTTCCTTGTTTTCTGCCCAACAACAAAAATGAGCTGCAGAAAGAGGGGCAGAAATGGTTGGACTAGAAGATCCGCTGGGTCCCTTCCAACCTGGTTGTTCTATGATTCTATGAAAAGAAACTCAGTGCGTGTCCCTAAAATACAGACACGCTTCTGCAAGAATTGCTTACACCCTGTTCTCTTGTAGTAGCGTTTGGGGTAATCGTGGTCTTAACGTGGTTGTGGGGCTTACAACGAATGAGATCTTGCAGCCACCCAGCGACTGCGTGGCTAGAGACTCACACCCCAAATTTGCCTCCTGCCAGATCTCAGGCGCTGGCTCACCCACACCTCGTAGCTTCAGACCTAAAAAGAAGCCTGTGACCCAGTTTGCTCTAGGTCTGACAGCTGCAGCGAACCCAGCGCTCAGCTCCCTCCTTATCCTAATCCTCTGACACGCAGCTCTGCCACCCGCAATTACATCCCCAGCGTGCTGGGGGCTGCACTCACGCACCCCGGGGGTGGCTGTCGGTGAGACCACCAAGAGAAAGCGATGATGCCCCCCATGGCTTGCTGAAAATCAGTAGCCAGCAGACACCAATCTCGTGGCGGTTCAGGGATAAATTCACTGGCTGAATTTCTAGAGCAGCAAAGCTGAACTGCACCTTGCAAGCTCCAGTTGCGGTTTAAGCTGGACATTAGGAAAAAATTTTTCACAGAAAGGGTCATTGGGCACTGGAACAGGCTGCCCAGGGAGGTGGTTGAATCACCTTCCCTGGAGGTGTTTAGGGGACGGGTGGACAAGGTGCTGAGGGACTTGGTTTAGTGTTTGATCAGAATGGTTGGACTCGATGATCCGATGGGTCTCTTCCAACCTGGTTATTCTATGATTCTATGATTTGCACTGGGAACACAGCCACTGGTGGAGACGGCTCCAGTGCAGAAATAGCTCAAAAGTGATCGGGCTGCCTGGATTATAATTGAGGTTAGAGGTAGATTTCCTTGCTGCTTACAAGGAAGATTGCAGGGAGGCACTGGAAAATAACTTGCAGTGAGGCCTGAAGTACCCCAGTGCCAACAAAGAGATGTAACGCAGAAAAATTAATGCAATAATTTTATTTACTAGAGGCCAGCAAACAGCTTGCATCAGGCAGCCAGGATAATGCCACAGGACTGGTTTATTTATTTTTAAGAGAACCTAAGGGGATTGGATACCCCATCAAAACCAAAAATCTCTGGAGCCTGGTATCTAACCCAGCCTCATCGGGGGAGGTGAGACCAGGCAGGATGGTTTGTGCTGAGCTCACGCTGCCTGAGATCACAGGAGGGTGACAGCCCAACCCTGCTCCTGCTGCTCCTCCGGCTGTCCCCTGCCAGCTTGGGAAGGCAGAGCCACCAGGTCTGTGTGTGTCACAAGGATTACAAGGTTCTGATTACACCGTAAATAGGCGAAGATCTACAGCCTGGACAACTGGAAAATCACAGGATGAATTGGGAATCTCTTAGTGGAATTAAGATAGTCCTACATGGACACACTGATTCTGGTGTAGCCTGGACTCATGCACCTCTGCTCCAAATGCTGAAGGTTTCCTGGGAGGAGAGCTTGAGGGTAGTGACCCAGGGGATAGATTTCCCAGTGTTCAGAGGGAAAAGCTAAGGGTAAGCACTGGAAAAGGCTGCCCAGGGAGGGGGTTGAGTCCCCTTCCCTGGAAGGGTTTAAGGGACGGGTGGACGAGGTGCTGAGGGACATGGGTTAGTGATTGATGGGAATGGTTGGACTCAATGATCTAGTGGATCTCTTCCAACCTGGTTGTTCTATGATTCTATGATTCTGTGATTCTATGATTCTATGTTCACCCTTCAGCATAGACTGGGCCTAGAAAATGCTGGGAAATGGTTGGCACATCGGTAGCCTGGTTCTGCTGCGAAAGGTTCAGGCCGTGGCTCAATAGTGCAAGAAATCTTCCTCCTGCCTCACACCAGGTCAGGAGCATCACAGCACAAAGCCAGCTCAAAAGTGAGGGTCACACCACTTGGTTTAATGCTGGACCAGGTCCTGTCCCTCCATGGCAGCCTGAGAGTCACCTCTCCTCTAACAGCTTCTACAGCACCAGTGCGAAAGCATAAAGAGTTCTCAGCACAGGAGGGACGTGGATGTGTCGGAACAAGTCCAGAGGAGAGCATGGAGATGATCTGAGAGCTGCAGAACCTCCCGTATGAGGACAGGTTTAGAGAGTTGGGGTTGTTCAGCCTGGAGAAGAGAAGGCCCCACAGAGACCTTAGAGCAGCTCCCAGTGCTGAAAGGGGCTCCAGGAAAGTTGGGGAGGGGTGGGGATAGGATGAGGTGAACAGTTTTCAGCTGGAAGAGAGGAGATTGAGATGAAATCTTACGAAGAAGTGCTTTGTGGTGAGAGTGAGGAGACACCAGCCCAGGTTGCCCAGAGCAGTGGTGGCTGCCCCACCCCGGGAGATGTTCCAGGCCAGGTTGGATGGGGCTTGGAGCCCCTGATCCAGTGGGAAGTGTCCCTGCCCATGGCAGGGGTGGAACTGGATGGGCTTTAAGGTCCCTTCCAACCCAAACCTCCCTGTGATTCTATGAAAGATGAAGTATAAGCTTTGTTTTAATTGACAGCTAGTGACTGCACACCCACACCAGGCTGAACGTACAGATCTGGGGTACCAGCAGTGGAGCCTGGTGGCTGCTCCCACTGTGCAAGCAGCCCTCGAGCCTCAGGGTTGCTGGGATCCATCCCCAACTGGGAGGGATGCCAACAAGGGGTTGGTGCAATCTGAGCACCCAGCATTATTGTCCCAAGTGCCAGGGGACAGGACAAGAGGGAATGGCCTCAAACTTCACCAGGGGAGATTTAGGCTGGAGATTAGGAGGAAGTTTTTCACAGAAAGGGTCATTGGGCATTGGAATAGGCTGCCCAGGGAGGTGGTTGATTCACCTTCCCTGGAGGTGTTTAAGGGACGGGTGGATGAGGTCCTGAGGGACATGGGTTAGTGTTTGATAGGAATGGTTGGACTCGATGATCCGATGGGTCTCTTCCAACCTGGTTGTTCTATGATTCTATGATTATTGACTTTTAGGAAGGATTTGCAGACCTTGCCAAGGAAGTCACCCAAATCCTTCCGTAAGAGATTAAACCTGAGATGGCAGCAGGGCAGCCCTCCTTGGAAGAGATGGATGTGAGGCTATCTCAGTTCCCAGCATGGCCTGGAAATGGGCCAGTGCTGTAGAGGGGAAGATTCATCTCCTGCCACTTCCCCGGCCTCTTTGTTAAAAGTAATTACCTTGAAAACTAATTAGGAAATTAAGTTATAAAGCAGCAAACTAATCAGGACATGAGAAAACGGTTTTTTGAATGTGCCCTCTGCACAGGCAGGGATTTCGGGGCTCTTCCTACTTTTCTGGCTGGTGAGTAGTAACAAGCTCTGTTGTAAAGCAGCTTTTTCTCACATTCACAGCTTTCCCCCAGCTCTATCTTCCTCCGCTCCTGGAGTGGCTGGCAGCTTCCCCACTCCCTCTCTCTCTCATTCATCAGCCACTTCTGGCATCCCACAGCACTGCTGCTCTCCAGACTTTAGAATCATAGAATCACCAGGTTGGAAAAGACCCACCGGATCATCCAGTCCAACCATTCCTATCAAACACTAACCCATGTCCCTCAGCAACTCATCCACCCCTCCCTTAAACACCTCCAGGGAAGGTGATTCAACCCCCTCCCTGGGCAGCCTCTGACAGTGCCCAATGACCCTTTCTGTGAAAAAATTCTTTCCTAATGTCCAGCTTGGCCCTCCCCTGGTGGAGCTTGAGGCCATTACCTCTCATCCTGTCCCCTCACTTTCTCTCTCCACCACATATGGGCATCATGAGAAATGATACCTGGATGTTTTTTATTGACAAAGCCACTGGGAAACATCTTCGAGTGGGATCTAGAAAGAGGAGAGATCCCTGATTGCCAGCCCCTGAGATCATCACTCTTTTTGCAGTGATGGGGAGGAGACATGGTTCATAAAATCATAGAATCATAGAACAACCAGGTTGGAAGGGACCCATCGGATCTTCTAGTCCAACCATTCCTATCAAACACTAAAACATGTCCCTCAGGACCTCATCCACCCGTCCCTTAAACACCTCCAGGGAAAGTGAAACAACCACCTCCCTGAGCAGCCTATTCCAATGCCCAATGACCCTCTGTGTGAAAAACTTCCTCCTAATCTCCAGCCTAAATCTCCCCTGGTGGAGCTTTAGGCCATTCCCTCTCATCCTGTCCCCTGTCACTTGGGAGAAGAGCCCAGCTCCCTCCTCTCCACAACCTCCTTTCAGGGAGTTGGAGAGAGCAATGAGGTGTCCTCTCAGCCTCCTCTTCTCCAGGCTAAACGCCCCCAGCTCTCTCAGCCATTCCTCATAGGGCCTGTTCACCCTATATGAATTTCAGTGCAGTCCTACAGACACTGTTGTGCCCCACATCACCCTCTGTGATGGCAGGAGAGCGAGCACGTTCGCTGCACCAGCCTTTTGCAGCCTTTGAAAGTGTTGGGCAGGGGGAAGGAAGTCAAAGCCTGGGACACAGTTGCTACGAAGAGTAGAAATGGCCAAGGCAAGCAGTGACAACCTAGGCAAACACAGCCCCCCTGGCTCCTGCTGCTGAGCCAGCTCTGTGAGGCTGTCCTGGGCATCCCTGCATGTGACACAGCTGGTTTGTGGCACAGTTGATTCATGGCGTGATTGGCTTGTGGCACAGCTGATCCATGGTGTGGTTGGTTGGTTCATGGTACGGCTGATCCATGTCATGGTTGGTTGGTTCATGGCACGGCTGATCCATGGTGTGGTTGGTTGGTTCATGGCACAGCTGATCCATGGTGTGGTTGGTTGGTTCATGGTACGGCTGATCCATGTCATGGTTGGTTGGTTCATGGCATGGCTGATCCATGGTGTGGTCGGTTGGTTCATGGCACAGCTGATCCATGGTGTGGTTGGTTAGTTCATGGCACGGCTGATCCATGGTGTGGTTGGTTGGTTCGTGCCACAGCTGATCATGGTGTGGTTGGTTGGTTCGTGCCACAGCTGATCATGGTGTGGTTGGTTCTCCCCTGGGATCACCCCTGCAGGAGAACGCCAGTTGTAACCAGTGTGGCCAAAGGCCAAAGAAGTGCCAGGAGTGCAGGATGTTGGGTTTAGTGGCTTTTCGAGAAACTACTCAAAAGTACTTGAAGTGCGAGTTTTAACAAGCCAAGGGCTTGGTTTCAGTGACCCATCTGGCCAGAAATGATGGTCCTCAGGGCCCTGACAGGCTCTTTATGGAGTCCTGAGCTCATGTTTGAGCACTTGTAGTTCAGCAGCTGTTTGCCTCCAGTAGCCTCCAGTAGCTGGAACAAGGAGGGTCCCCATTGCCGCTTTGGCTGCACAAGAGAGGCTCCTCCTTGGGTCTCTGCGCTCCAGGCACCCTGAGCGACAGGGGCTGCTGCAGGATCCAGCACTGAGCGTTGGCAGCAGCAGTGAACTCTGGCCATAGACACCTCTAGGAGCCTCCACTAGATGCAGATGTGTCCCAGCTCTGACCCACACCAGTAACCATGTCTCGCTTTGTTCCTCACTAGCAACACCACCAGATCAAACCCCTCCAGCTTCTCCAGGCCTCTGGTCCACTCGGTGCGCAGGGAGAGGTACAGGGACTGGAGGAAACAGGGGCGGATTGTCCGGAAAGCATGAGGACGTTAGGAAGCATGGGGAGAGATTGCTGAGCCAGAGACAACCGTTCTTCATGAGGTCTGCACCGACTGACCACCTCTCAGCAGCAGCCGGCATGAAAGCATCCTCCAGGCACCATGATCTGCAACCTGTAGCTTTTTCCTCTGCACTGAGCCTGGCGCAACCGAGAAGGAATGATCCCCTTCCTCCTGGGAACCCATCCATGTGTGGTGAGGAGTCGAGGCTGAGATACCTCAGCCAGCAGCGGGATTGCCGGAGGTGGGATGAGGCTTTTGCCACCCACTACAGCAAAATGACTTTACTTTTTACTTCTCAAAGGGTTGGGTAGATGGAGAGGAGATTTCTCGGGGGAAGGATGAAATTTGCTCCTGCATGAGCAACCCTGGGAAGCGTCCAAATGGTTTCAGCCTCTTCTCCTTCCCCACCAGGGCTGCATGGGCAGTAAGCAGCATTTCCCAAAGCGACTGGGAAGTCTTTGGTGTCCAGTTTGTCGCTGTTCCCAGGAGAACCTGCCTCCACTGGGGCACCCAGAAGTCATTATGCATTGGGAATGGTGGCTCCCTGCTAAGCCTCATTCACTGGGAGTCTGTACATTCTCTTCTGTTTCTCTTCACCTTGTTACACACATTTCTCTGGGGTGGAAGGGGACAGCGCCCTGTGAACCAGTGGCTCGGAGCTCTGCCACCAAATGCAATTTACTGCAGTGACCTTGTGATTAGATTTCTTCAGAGTATTCCCGGCAGTCAAGCAGAGAGCAACTTCCTAATGAGCAGATAGATGGGGAAGGAATACAGCACTGCTCTTTTATTTGAGTCTGTGATTTAGGCATAAAATTAGAGTTTTAGAGGCAGAAGTCAGTCGTCGCCTCCTGCCAACCCACAAAGCGGTTGTTTGCAGAGCTGGGAATCGCTGAGTACTGGAAGGATTCTAACCCTGAGCTCCTAACAGCAAGTGTTCATGACCAAACTGTCGGCCTTATTTGCTGAACAGAACGTTTGGCTCAAACGCAACCTGCTTTTCTTGTTGCCAACCATTTGTATCCCTGACTCAGGCTCACAGATGCATTATCCAGAAGCAGATAGAGAAGGGAGTGGGAATAGATTATGCATTCATTATCCACAAGTAGCCAGCAGATACATTTGCACATTTGTCTGCTGATGGCTTGTTTGCAAGCTGTCCCTGTCGGCTGACGCAGTGTTTGCTCAGTCACCCTCTGCGGGAGTCACTTGGCCCGAGGCAGAGCTCAGCACCTGAGCTGGGCACCCAGACCCTTGTGCTGCCAAGAGGGGAGCGTGAGGGGCTGTGATTCACCTTCCCCGTAGTTAAACATCAGCAGAAAGCTGGCTGGACCCTGCTCTTCAAGTGCCTGACCCGCTAACCCAGACAGGCCTGATGAGTAACTGAGATGTAGAACCTCCGCTGCTCATGGTGAAGTTCATGCCTTGTGTTCGGATGTGCTTGAGCAAGGAACTAGGAGTAGTAATTAATTCTTCCTGCAAATTTCATAGCAGAACCGCTTGGCAAAGTTGTGCCTCAGCTCTGTGACACTGTGGCTGTTCCCCAAGACATCCACTGCCTATGCCAATACAGGCAGGTGACCTCACAGGTAACAGTGAAACAAACGGAGAAGCTGTTGGGAGGAAAAGTATTTAGAAAGCGTTTCTGGGTGGTGAGAGACTTTGCTTTCCTACAGCTGAGTCTGTCCTGGTCTTAGGAGGGGATGTACAGCTGGGAGTGCTTCCCGCTCTTCTGCTGGATGGTGGGTGTGCTGGGAGCACTTGCTGTGCAAAAAGCATTTAAATTAATTGCTGAAGTGGTGCAGGATAGGATTGGGCTCCCTGCACTAGCTGGGCTCCCAGATTCAAGGGGACAGGCAGATGTGAGCGGGGGCAGAGAGCTGTCCTGACTTCTACACAGTAAAGGGACAGGAATGCCTTGCTCTGCTGCTCACGTGTCAGATTTATCCCTGTAAATATCACTGTGTTTACCTCTAATAAACTCTTTTGCATATACGGTGTTTAGATTGTCTCTATTCCTGTTCAGGCTTTGCATCTCTCTGCTGGGTTCGGTTTTCCTAGCCTGGGAGCCAGAAAACACAAGCAATGCCTGGAAGTCACAGGCTGGTGTAAGGGGTGATCCAGTGTGGCTAAAAGTATCTTTGGTGCTGAATTTATAGCACAAATATTTGTTCACTTGTCCTTTATGCAGAACACATGACTGCAAGTCAGAGTTTTGTTTCGGACGGTTGTGGGGTTTGCTTTGGTTTCCGCAAATGTTCCAGTTGTGCTGGAGCTCTGTTGGAGAACGTCCTACCCAAGAAACACACCTAATGGTGGGAGCAGGGGATGATGGAGAGCTCAGGATCCACCAGTCTTCAGTTCTGTGGAACTCCAGAGACTCAGGGAGTGATGGAACCTGGTGATCTGAGTCCTGACTCCCATGGGCACTCACTTTCAGGTTGGTATTTGCGCCATTAAGTGGGTTGACCAAAGGTCCAGGCTACTAAGGGTGGTCAGTTGGCTTCTGTCTGCTAAGGCAACTTAAATCACCTGAAGAGGGAGGGGTGGGTTTAATCCCACACTCTCACCCCTCTTAGCACCCTTGGACAGACATTTACACACATTCTATGAGATATCTAAAGAGTGGGTGACAAGAGAATGGGACAAGAATCTTCTTCAGTCCCACTTGAAAATGAAGAAAAGTTTCTTTCCTATGAGGGAGCTGGATCACTGGAGCAGACACCATCCAGCAAGGCAGCCCCAAGGCAGTGGATCCTCCATCACCAGAGCCCCTCTCCCAGCACACTGACCCCGCAGGGCTGAGGCTCCAGCACAGCTGGGAGGAAAAGGTGGCCGAGCAGCCGGCAAAGGGACAGAAAGCAGCCTAGGTGGGGAGAACACTGGCAGCCGCATCATTAAGAACACTGAGACGTTTCCTGCCATTTGAACGCCTTTATTGTCAGGGAGGGACGGGTTTGGGAAGAGTGAGCAGAGTCCTGTGGTCCCCAGGGGTTCAGCACCAGGTCCTGCTTGTGGCCAGGCCCTTCCAGCATCCGAGGTGTGGTGGCTTCTGGGTGGGTGAGCTAGAACCCTGGGAACCACTGGTTCCTCTTCAGAGGCCAATAGGGTCAAAGAGATGAGGAGACCCTGCCTCAGCACAGTCCCCACCGCCAGCCACCCACGGCTCTGTGTGCTCATCGTTGCGCCCGTCTGGGTTGGGATTGAGGATGGAGCGGGGGCAGTGGGGACACCCCCGCAAGACAGCAACCGAGATGACCACGAGTGGTTCTGAAGTGTCGGTGTCGTGGCTGGAGAGGTCTGGTCCTGGGGCAAGAGTCACCCAGCGGGGGACAGCGATGCTGGCAGTGGGCTCGGGACTGTGCTCCCCTTGGCGTCGGGAGGCAGAGGAGCTGGCGCTGGGCACAGGACTGCGCTCCCGTCGGCGTCGGGAGGCAGAGGAGCTGGCAGTGGGCACAGGACTGAGCTCCCGTCGGCATCGGGTGGCAGAGGATCTGGCGCTGGGCACAGGACTGCGCTCCCGTCGGCGTCGGGAGGCAGAGGATCTGGCGCTGGGCACAGGACTGCGCTCCCGTCGGCGTCGGGAGGCAGAGGAGCTGGCAGTGGGCACAGGACTGCGCTCCCGTCGGCATCGGGTGGCAGAGGATCTGGCGCTGGGTACAGGACTGCGCTCCCGTCGGCGTCGGGAGGCAGAGGATCTGGCGCTGGGCACAGGACTGCGCTCCCGTCGGCGTCGGGTGGCAGAGGATCTGGCGCTGGGCACAGGACTGCGCTCCCGTCGGCGTCGGGAGGCAGAGGAGCTGGCGCTGGGTACAGGACTGCGCTCCCGTCGGCGTCGTGCGGCAGAGGAGCTGGCAGTGGGCACAGGACTGTGCTGCCGTCGGCGTCGGGACAAAGAGGAGCTGGTGCTGGGCACAGGACTGCACTCCCGTTGGGGTCGGGAGGAGGAGGAGCTGGCAGTGGGCACAGGACTGCGCTCCCGTTGGTGTTGGGAGGCAGAGGAGTTGGCGCTGGGCACAGGACTGTGTTCCCGTTGGTGTTGGGAGGCAGAGGAGCTGGTGGCTGCCAGGGGGCTGTGCTCCTCCTGCTCTTGGAAGGGGAACCACCTGGTTCTGGTCACGAAGCTGCACCTGCTTTCATCTTGGAAGCCGGCGCATCTGGTTGTGGCCACCAGCTTGCCCTGATGTCTCTCCTGTATGGCCACCCAGTGTGTTCTGCCAGCAGGGCTGCGATCGCGCCACCTCCTGAAGGATGCGGAGATGAGGTGCTCAGGGCTGTGCTCCGAGCTCCTGGTGAAACGGGGTGCGCCGTGGTGCAGGAGGTGGCAGGCTTCCTTCCTGCACTTCTTCACCGTGAAGTCAATGAGTCCTCTCACGAAGTTTGCGGTGTGTTCGCGCAGGTCGTGGTGCAGCTCCTCAACCAGGTGCTCTTCGTGCAGCCCCAGGACGGGCAGGATGCTCAGGATCATCTCCCGCAGCCCCAGGGCCTGCTTGGACTCCTGCCCAAAGATGCGGCCCAGCTCCTGCTGCAGCCAGGGCCGCAGGTGCCGAAGGAGCCCTGGGTACTCCCGGAATAGATATCCCCAGGTGGAGGCGGAAAAGTCGCCCACGAAATTGGGAGCCTGGGTCCATCGTTCGGGTTCTCTGGGTGTCGGTGCTGCTTCCTCATTTACAGCCATGCTCCACAGGTGCTGAGAAGGGTTGGGAGAGCTGCTGGTGATGGACTCCTCATCCTCTGCAATGCTGCGTTGGTGAGGGTCCTGCTGGAAGAGGAGGAGAGGTCATGAGTTGGAGCAGGGAGGGCTGCAAGGGAAGCCCAGTTCAGTCCCGAAGGAAACGTGCCCAGCTCTTGCTGCAGCCTTCTGCAGGCTTCAGTTTGTGTTTGAGTTGGTCCAGGAGGCCCTTGTTCATCCATGTAGACCTCCTGGCGTATTTACCTGACTTCCCCTTTGTTGGATCCATCGCTCCAGAGCTTGGAGGAGGGGATCCTGGGATATTAAACACCTTTCCTGGGTCCATCTCCTATGTGCAGCTCTATCCCATGGTGCCCTACAGAGCAGACGCCTCAACAGTCTGAACTCTGCTCTCCTCAAGTCCAGGGAAGAGGTTTTGCTGCATGCTCTCCCCACTAACCTCAGGATCCTGTACTCCACCATTTAATGCTCATCTCAGACAAGGCTTCCCAAGAGCTTCTCATTTTCTAGTTTCTATTAATAATATGAAATAAATCTCAACGGCCAAGGAGGAGAGAGGAACACAACATCCAAAGAAAACCAGTGATGCACCCACTTCCTAGGGGGAAGGTTCCCGCACAGCTCACCTCTGCTGCGACCAGCGCTCCTCCTGGCTGCCTCAGCCGCCTGGACCTAGCACGGCCGGGGGAGATCCTGCAGCGGCTCATCGGGTGGCACTGAGAGCTGCAGCTACCAGTTGCAAGGGCACAAGCCAAGCTCTGAGCTAAAGGCTCACTCTATGCTTGCAGCCTCGCTGAGTCCCTCAGCTGGAGTGAAGGACTGAGAGAGGCTGGTGCTGGAATACAGGCAGCGAGGGCTGTGATGTCACAGTGCATGGTGGGGGGATACCATGGTGAGTGGCTGGGGTGGGTATTCCTAGAACCATGGAAATTTTCCCTTTTGCCAATTATGGGGACATTGTTTCCCCTTTTCCAGTCAATGGGAACTTCACCAGACTGCCAGGACTTCTCAAACATGATGAATATTAGCTGAGAAATGGCATCCATCAGTCCTCTCAGGACCTGCCAATGCATCTCACCATGGCCCATGGACTTGTGCACTTTCAGCCTCCTTTGATGGTTTGATCCTCCTGTGGATCAGCTCTGACCCACTGGATCCCCTCGTATAGGGGGTGGTTCTTCCATCTCCCAGTCCCTGCCTCTTGGTCTGTTCCCTGGGCCTTTAGCCTTTGAACAGTGAAGACTGAGGCAGAAACTCATTGAGTGCCTCAGCCTTCTCCACATGCTGGGCAGCCAGATCTCCCGTTTCATTCCAGAGAGGGCCCACACTCTCTCTACTCTTCCTTTGATCACCAGTGCTCCTAGAAAAGCTTTCCTGGCTGCCCTTGACCTCCTTGGCCAGATGTAATACAGTCTGAGCTTTAGCTTTCCTAACCTGATCCGCGGCTGCTCACACAATGTCTCCATATTCCTCCTAGGCTGCCAGCTCTTAAATACCTTTCCTGGGTCCATCTCCTATGTGCAGCTCTATCCCATGATGCCCTACAGAGCAGACGCCTCAACAGTCTGAACTCTGCTCTCCTCAAGTCCAGGGAAGAGGTTTTGCTGCATGCTCTCCCCACTAACCTCAGGATCCTGTACTCCACCATTTAATGCTCATCTCAGACAAGGCTTCCCAAGAGCTTCTCATTTTCTAGTTTCTATTAATAATATGAAATAAATCTCAACGGCCAAGGAGGAGAGAGGAACACAACATCCAAAGAAAACCAGTGATGCACCCACTTCCTAGGGGGAAGGTTCCCGCACAGCTCACCTCTGCTGCGACCAGCGCTCCTCCTGGCTGCCTCAGCCGCCTGGACCTAGCACGGCCGGGGGAGATCCTGCAGCGGCTCATCGGGTGGCACTGAGAGCTGCAGCTACCAGTTGCAAGGGCACAAGCCAAGCTCTGAGCTAAAGGCTCACTCTACGCTTCCAGCCTCACTGAGTCCCTCAGCTGGAGTGAAGGACTGAGAGAGGCTGGTGCTGGAATACAGGCAGCGAGGGCTGTGATGTCACAGTGCATGGTGGGGGGATACCATGGTGAGTGGCTGGGGTGGGTATTCCTAGAACCATGGAAATTTTCCCTTTTGCCAATTATGGGGACATTGTTTCCCCTTTTCCAGTCAATGGGAACTTCACCAGACTGCCAGGACTTCTCAAACATGATGAATATTAGCTGAGAAATGGCATCCATCAGTCCTCTCAGGACCTGCCAATGCATCTCACCATGGCCCATGGACTTGTGCACTTTCAGCCTCCTTTGATGGTTTGATCCTCCTGTGGATCAGCTCTGACCAATTGGATCCCCTCATACAGGGGGTGGTTCTTCCATCTCCCAGTCCCTGCCTCTTGGTCTGTTCCCTGGGCAATGTGTGGTGGGGTGATACCACAATGTGTGGCTCGGGGGGTATTCATGGAATCATGAAATGGTTTGTGTTGGAGGGAACATTAAAGATCATCCAGTTCCAACCCAGCTGCCATGGCCAAGGTCACCTTCCATGAGATCTGGTACCTCAAAGTCCCTTCTGACACCCCCAGAGATAGGCCATCTGCAGCTTCTTTGGGAAACCTGTGCCAGTGCCTCACCACCCTGACAACAAAACAGTTCTTCCTAAAATCTCATCTCAATAGCCCCTCTTGCAGCTTAAAACTGTTCTCCCTCATCCTTTTCCTGCTCTCCCTGATCAAGAGGCCCTTTCCAGCTGTTTCTGGGCCTCCTTTCAGCAGAGAAGCTGCTCGAAGTTCTCCACTGAGCCTTCTCTCCCCCAGACTGACGCTGGTTCTGGCCACCAGCTTGCTCTGCTGTCTCTCTTGGTGGGTGAACCAGCCTGTTCTGTCTGACTGGACTCGCAATTCCCAGGACTGACTCCTGGGCTACCCAACCACTCACTGGGCTCCAGCTAGACCTCTGATCACCACTCTCTGGGCCCAACCCGTTTTCAGTCCACCTCACCCTGTGGTCATCCAGCCCCAAGAGCTCAAGACCCAAGAGCTGGGGCTCCAAATTTCTAAGTCAGCTTTCAAGAGATAGAGGGGGTGGAGCTGCATTTTCAAATTTGTCTCTGCACCCAATACAGCTGGAAACGGACCTAGGAAAACCTGCAGACCAGGCAATGAGGGTTACGTGAAGGAAACCTGAAGCTAGAAACTGAAACTGAAACCTGTGTCTCCCTTGAGACCTGCAAACAAGGATCTTAGTGGCTTTTCCTGCTTCAAAGACCAATAAAAGTGGCTTTAAAAGCTCCTGTCCTGGTGGGAGGACTCTCCAGCCTGCCAGCACCTCAGGGGCTGCTTGCTGATGGAGGTTCACACAGCAGAAAGGTTTGTAAGAGGGATTTGTGTGCTAAAGTCCATTGAATGTTCCAGGAACCATTTTGTTTTGGTTAAAAAAACCTGGTGAAACCTGCCCCCACTGGCCTTTGTTCCGCATACACTGGGCTGGCTTGTGGCACCCACAGCAGCTGATCCCACTAAAATCAGCACAAAACCATCCCAAATCCACTTCTACTTGGAGTGGAGCAATCACTGTTTACCCTGCTCCTCAGTTTCTTTCTAGAAGAAGACTCGAAGGAGCAGCTGAGGGCATCCTAGCCCAGCACTGAAACCTGATCTTTGCTTGGGCAGCCACTGGGCTGGAGAAAACACAGGTTGTACCTGTGGAAAGGGAAAACACAGGACCAACAGCAGCTGTGTCTTTACTTGCAGGGAGTTAACTGTCTGCCTAAGAAGAAAATAACCAATAAATGTAATTTTGCAACCACACCAAGGAGCTGGAGGGGAGTGAAGGCCAAGCAGGCCTTTCAGCAAGGCCCTGTTTAGGGCTGGCTGCCCCGGACATCTCACCCTGGCCTGGGGGAATCCAGTTCAGGAAGAAGAGGCATAAAATGCCGCTGTGGCTCCAGCACCTCCTCTAGCCAGCTGCCAGGCATTGTTGTGCCGTGCCTCAGTTTCCCTCCCTGCCCTTATCTGCTGAAGGCTGTCACCCATGCTGAGGATGGAGAGCTGGAAGAGGGATTTCTCCTTCTGCTTGGGAAGGCTTTGGGACTGGAATTTCTGATTCCATCTCAGGCCATTCTGCACACCCAAGGGCTGCATAAGTCTTATGAAGAGAAGCTGAGGGAGCTGGGGGTGTTTATCCTAGAGAAGAGGAGGCTGAGAAGACACCCCATTGCTCTCTCCAACTTCCTGAAAGGAGGTTGTGGAGAGGAGGGAGCTGGGCTCTTCTCCCAAGTGACAGGGGACAGGATGCAAGGGAATGGCCTCAAGCTCCACCAGGGGAGGTTTAGGCTGGACATTAGGAAAAAAATTTTCGTGGAGAGGGTCATTGGACACTGGAGTAGGCTGCCCAGGGAAGTGGTTGCTTCACCTTCCCTGGAGGGGTTTAAGGTGTGGGTGGATGAGGTGCTGAGGGACATGATTTAATGATTGATAGGAATGGTTGGACTCAATGATCCAGTGGGTCTTTTCCAACCTGGGGATTCTATGATAGACCCTCACCGCCCCTACCCTGTTGCTGGGGAAGGTGTGGGAGTGGGATGGGGGCTGATCATTCCTTGCATCTGGGGGCAGGAGGTGCTACCTGAGGGCTTTAAGTCCCAGGGGAGCGAGCAGCCCAAGGATGCTGCCTGAGGCTGGCCAGGGCTGCAGGACCCCTGCTGTGAGCTGCCTGTTAAGGCCCAAACTCGATGTTGTTGTGGCTTTCTGCAGTGGTGGGTGATGCGGGAAGGCTCAGTGGTGCCTGTGAGGCAGCTGGCATGCAGCCAGCAGTCCCCTTGGGTGCTGGCACTGTCCCCCAGGCCCCCACGTAGGTGTCTTAGCACCGGCTCCAGGTGTAGGTTGAGCTCCTTAGGGCTGCCCAGCACAGCCTGCAGCGAGGTTCCTGCTCTCCAGCCTTCTGTATTTTCCTAGATCTTACTCCTGGGTGGAGACTGGTGAGGCCACAGAGGTGGAAAGTGTATGGCGCTGAGGCAAGGGCCCAAGAAGAGGGTCCCCATCCAGGTCTCACCTGCCTTCACTGCTCTTTCAGGATATGGAGCACCCTGGCAATGGTGCCCTCTAAACCTAGTGGGCCTAAGCTTGGTGGCACATGTTGGTGGCCATGGGGTGTCCCCTCCTCATGGGATTCTGCAGGCAATGCCTCTCTGGTTGATGTGGTGATGACATTTCTGGGTGCAGATCCCACCACGGGTGACTCCACAGATTGCAAATTCCCTCAGATGTTTTCCCCTCAGGTGTTTTCCTGGGCTCTCCAGTGGGATACCAGGGGCTGCACCGGCTCTACTGGGGCAGGGGCTGCTTTGTTTCTACCTTCCCCTTGTCCCCACTCCTTCCTGCCCAAAGCTGGGTCAGGTGTGAGCAAACATGCCCAGCTGGCCATGGACAGGTAGCTGCACACCCCTGCCCAGGGCACTGCTGGGAACAGGTTTCTGCCCTGCCCTGTTAGGATGGGTGGTGCAAGCTCCATCGTGGGTGGTGGTGAGGCTGTGAGCCACCCCTGGCTCCAGTTGGCGCCCCCCATGAGCAGGTACAGGGCTGTGGGACTCGCTCCAGACTGGAGCTCATCGTGTTGTGGTGTTTGGGGAGGTTGGGTGAGCCCCTGAGGGACCAGGATGGTGCTGCCACTGTGGGATGGGGGACGTTGCCCATCCTTAAGCTGCCCTGGCTCCTGCATCTGTCCCTCTGGCCCAACATCTTCTTCCTTCCTGGCCCCTGGGAGGCTGAAGTAGGTCTTGATCTGTAGATGGGGGTGTCCTCGGTTCTCACAGGGAACCAGCCGGGTTGTCCTAGCCAGGGCAACCTGAGCACCTATTTCCTTTGACCTGGTTAAAGCAGGAGCTGTGTCCTCCACACCCTGCTGCAGGCGAGACCAGAGGTAGGGGATGCTGGAGATGTCACAGGGCGTGTTCCTGTCCCCAAGCCAAGTGGGACAATTCTCTGCCAGCTGGGTTGTTTTGGGGCAGTGCTGATCCCCACAGAGCTACTGGCTGGGGAGGAGAGGGCCATCAGGAACATCCTGGTGCTAGAATTACACCTGCTCCACACAGGTACTTGGTCACGCACCAGGATGGAGCTGGGGCTTTCCCACTCCGTGCATTCAGACTTGGGAATGGTGGGTGGTGGTCAGCCTGGGATGCTTACTTAAAGCAGCAAGGCAGTGGATCCTCCATCGCTGGAGCCCCTCTCCCAGCACACTGACCCCGCAGGGCTGAGGCTCCAGCACAGCTGGGAGGAAAAGGTGGCCGAGCGGCCGGCAAAGGGACAGAAAGCAGCCTGGGTGGGGAGAACACTGGCAGCCGCATCATTAAGAACACTGAGACGTTTCCTGCCATTTGAACTCTTTCTTGTCAGGGAAGGACGGGTTTGGGAAGAGTGAGCAGAGTCCTGTGGTCCTCAGGGGTTCAGTGCCAGGCCCTTCCAGCATCTGAGATGTGGTGGCTTCTGGGTGGGTGAGCTAGAGCCCTGGGAGCCACTGGTTCCTCCTCAGAGGCCAACAAGGTCATCAAAGAGATGAGGAGACCCTCCCCGGGTCTCAGCACAGTCCCCACCGCCAGCCACCCACGGCTCCGGGTGCTCGTCGTAGCGCCCGTCTGGGTTGGGACTGAGGATGGAGCGGGGGCAGTGGGGACACACCCGCAAGGCATCAGCCCAGATGACCACGGTTGGTTCTGTAGTGTCGGTGTCGTGGCTGGAGAGGTCTGGTCCTGGGGCAAGAGCCGCCCAGCCGGGGACAGCGATGCTGGCAGTGGGCTCGGGACTGTGTTCCCGTTGGTGTTGGGAGGCAGAGGAGCTGGTGGCTGCCAGGGGGCTGTGCTCCTCCTGCTCTTGGAAGGGGGCCCACCTGGTTCTGGTCATGAAGCCGCACCTGCTTTCACTTTGGAAGCCGGCGCATCTGGTTGTGGCCACCAGCTTGCCCTGACGTCTCTCCTGTATGGCCACCCAGTGTGTCCTGCCAGCAGGGCTGCGATCGCGCCACCTCCTGAAGGATGCGGAGATGAGGTGCTCAGGGCTGTGCTCCGAGCTCCTGGTGAAACGGCGTTTGCCGTGGTGCAGGAGGTGGCAG
Source organism: Coccyzus lansbergi (assembly GCA_033558105.1). Classification (NCBI taxonomy): domain Eukaryota; kingdom Metazoa; phylum Chordata; class Aves; order Cuculiformes; family Coccyzidae; genus Coccyzus; species Coccyzus lansbergi. The sequence goes on from JAUMJK010001039.1 coordinate 475,116, forward strand.
GCTTCCTTCCTGCACTTCTTCACCGTGAAGTCAATGAGTCCTCTCACGAAGTTTGCGGTGTGTTCGTGCAGGTCGTGGTGCAGCTCCTCAACCAGGTGCTCCTCGTGCAGCCCCAGGACGGGCAGGATGCTCAGGATCATCTCCCGCAGCCCCAGGGCCTGCTTGGACTCCTGCCCAAAGATGCGGCCCAGCTCCTGCTGCAGCCAGGGCCGTAGGTGCCGAAGGAGCCCTGGGTACTCCCGGAATAGATATCCCCAGGTGGAGGCGGAAAAGTCGCCCACGAAATTGGGAGCCTGGGTCCATCGTTCGGGTTCTCTGGGTGTCGGTGCTGCTTCCTCATCTGCAGCCATGCTCCACAGGTGCTGGGAAGGGCTGGGAGATCTGCTGGCAATGGACTCCTCGTCCTCTGCGTCACTGTCAGAGTGAGGGTCCTGCTGGAAGAGGAGGAGAGGTCATGAGTTGGAGCAGGGAGGGCTGCAAGGGAAGCCTAGTTCAGTCCCGAAGGAAATGTGCCCAGCTCTTGCTGCAGCCTTCTGCAGGCTTCAGTTTGTGTTTGAGTTGGTCCAGGAGGCCCTTGTTCATCCACGCAGACCTCCTGGCATATTTACCTGACTTCCCCTTTGTTGGATCCATCGCTCCAGAGCTTGGACGAGGGGATCCTGGGATATTAAACACCTTTCCTGGGTCCATCTCCTATGTGCAGCTCTATCCCATGATGCCCTACAGAGCAGACACCTCAACAGTCTGAACTCTGCTCTCCTCAAGTCCAGGGAAGAGGTTTTGCTGCATGCTCTCCCCACTAACCTCAGGATCCTGCACTCCACCATTTAATGCTCATTTCAGCCAAAGCTTCCCAAGAGCTTCATATTTTCTAGTTTCCATTAATAATATGAAATAAATCTCAACGGCCAAGGAGGAGAGAAGAACACAACATCCAAAGAAAACCAGTGATGCACCCACTTCCTAGGGGGAAGGTTCCCGCACAGCTCACCTCTGCTGCGACCAGCGCTCCTCCTGGCTGCCTCGGCCGCCTGGACCTAGCACGGCCGGGGGAGATCCTGCAGCGGCTCATCGGGTGGCACTGAGAGCTGCAGCTACCAGTTGCAAGGGCACAAGCCAAGCTCTGAGCTAAAGGCTCACTCTATGCTTGCAGCCTCGCTGAGTCCCTCAGCTGGAGTGAAGGACTGAGAGAGGCTGGTGCTGGAATATAGGCAGCGAGGGCTGTGATGTCACAGTGCATGGTGGGGGGATACCATGGTGAGTGGCTGGGGTGGGTATTCCTAGAACCATGGAAATTTTCCCTTTTGCCAGTTATGGGGACGTTGTTTCCCCTTTTCCAGTCAATGGGAACTTCACCAGATACTTCTCTGCCAGCTGGGTTGTTTTGAGGCAGTGCTGATCCCCACAGAGCTACTGGTTGGGGAGGAGAGGGCCATCAGGAACATCCTGGTGTTAGAATTACACCTGCTCCACACGGAACTTGGTCACGCACCAGGAAGGAGCTGGGGCTTTCCTACTCTGTGCATTCAGACTTGGGAATGATGGGTGGGAGGTCAGCCTGGGATGCTCACTTAAAGCAGCGTGGAAGGCGAGAGGAGAGGCTGGGCCTTGGGATAACTTCCCTGTCCCTCAGCAGATGTCTCTGGGCTGCATCCGGCGTCGGCACCATCCCACTCCCTGCACGCTAGTGGCCTTGGGCAGCCAGAGCTGCCTAAAATTGGTGAAAGGTAACAAGCCACTTCAGCTCTTGAGGTCAGCTGGTTGCTGCTGATAGTGCTGGCAGCGGTGTCTGGTAGCCCAGGTTGATTGGTGCTGTGCCTCAATTTCCCTCTCCATGCCAAAGCTGCCTTCTGCAGGGGTGTCCACCTGCTGCAGAGCCATGGGACCCCTCTCCTCCTCGCTCATCTGTCCTGCCCTGCGTGCATCATCACTGGAAACCAAAGCAGCTGAAATTCATCTCTGCAAATCATGGAGTCGTAGAATGGTTTGGGTTGAAAGTGACCTTATAGCAGGGACATCTCTCAGCTGAGGTTGCTCATAGCCTCATCCATCCTGGTCTTGGACACCTCCAGGGCTGAGGCATCTACAGTCCCTCTGGACTTTGAAATGGTATCAAAAACTTGCCCTGTTTATTTTCAGTGCCTTACTCTTAACAAGGGTCTTTGCTGGTCTTGTCTGCTAGCTCCAAAGCTCTTCTTCCACAAAGCCCTGTTTGGTGGCTGCCTGGGCACCCCCAAATTGTCCCAAGCTACTGCTGCGCCATGAATACCATCTGTAGATGGGGGTGTCCTCGGTTCTCACAGGGAACCAGCCGGGTTGTCCTAGCCAGGGCAACCTGAGCACCTATTTCCTTTGACCTGGTTAAAGCAGGAGCTGTGTCCTCCACACCCTGCTGCAGGCGAGACCAGAGGTAGGGGATGCTGGAGATGTCACAGGGAGTGTTCCTGTCCCCAAGCCAAGTGGGACAATTCTCTGCCAGCTGGGTTGTTTTGGGGCAGTGCTGATCCCCACAGAGCTACTGGCTGGGGAGGAGAGGGCCATCAGGAACATCCTGGTGCTAGAATTACACCTGCTCCACACAGGTACTTGGTCACGCACCAGGAAGGAGCTGGGGCTTTCCCACTCCGTGCATTCAGACTTGGGAATGATGGGTGGTGGTCAGCCTGGGATGCTCACTTAAAGCAGCAAGGCAGTGGATCCTCCATCGCTGGAGCCCCTCTCCCAGCACACTGACCCCGCAGGGCTGAGGCTCCAGCACAGCTGGGAGGAAAAGGTGGCCGAGCGGCCGGCAAAGGGACAGAAAGCAGCCTGGGTGGGGAGAACACTGGCAGCCGCATCATTAAGAACACTGAGACGTTTCCTGCCATTTGAACTCTTTCTTGTCAGGGAGGGACGGGTTTGGGAAGAGTGAGCAGAGTCCTGTGGTCCTCAGGAGTTCAGCGCCAGGCCCTTCCAGCATCTGAGATGTGGTGGCTTCTGGGTGGGTGAGCTAGAGCCCTGGGAGCCACTGGTTCCTCCTCAGAGGCCAACAAGGTCATCAAAGAGATGAGGAGACCCTCCCCGGGTCTCAGCACAGTCCCCACCGCCAGCCACCCACGGCTCCGGGTGCTCGTCGTAGCGCCCGTCTGGGTTGGGACTGAGGATGGAGCGGGGGCAGTGGGGACACACCCGCAAGGCATCAGCCCAGATGACCACGGTTGGTTCTGTAGTGTCGGTGTCGTGGCTGGAGAGGTCTGGTCCTGGGGCAAGAGCCGCCCAGCCGGGGACAGCGATGCTGGCAGTGGGCTCGGGACTGTGTTCCCGTTGGTGTTGGGAGGCAGAGGAGCTGGTGGCTGCCAGGGGGCTGTGCTCCTCCTGCTCTTGGAAGGGGGCCCACCTGGTTCTGGTCATGAAGCCGCACCTGCTTTCACTTTGGAAGCCGGCGCATCTGGTTGTGGCCACCAGCTTGCCCTGACGTCTCTCCTGTATGGCCACCCAGTGTGTTCTGCCAGCAGGGCTGCGATCGCGCCACCTCCTGAAGGATGCGGAGATGAGGTGCTCAGGGCTGTGCTGCGAGCTCCTGGTGAAACGGCGTTTGCCGTGGTGCAGGAGGTGGCAGGCTTCCTTCCTGCACTTCTTCACCATGAAGTCAATGAGTCCTCTCACGAAGTTTGCGGTGTGTTCGCGCAGGTCGTGGTGCAGCTCCTCAACCAGGTGCTCCTCGTGCAGCCCCAGGACGGGCAGGATGCTCAGGATCATCTCCCGCAGCCCCAGGGCCTGCTTGGACTCCTGCCCAAAGATGCGGCCCAGCTCCTGCTGCAGCCAGGGCCGCAGGTGCCGAAGGAGCCCTGGGTACTCCCGGAATAGATATCCCCAGGTGGAGGCGGAAAAGTCGCCCACGAAATTGGGAGCCTGGGTCCATCGTTCGGGTTCTCTGGGTGTCGGTGCTGCTTCCTCATCTGCAGCCATGCTCCACAGGTGCTGGGAAGGGCTGGGAGATCTGCTGGCAATGGACTCCTCGTCCTCTGCGTCACTGTCAGAGTGAGGGTCCTGCTGGAAGAGGAGGAGAGGTCATGAGTTGGAGCAGGGAGGGCTGCAAGGGAAGCCTAGTTCAGTCCCGAAGGAAATGTGCCCAGCTCTTGCTGCAGCCTTCTGCAGGCTTCAGTTTGTGTTTGAGTTGGTCCAGGAGGCCCTTGTTCATCCACGCAGACCTCCTGGCGTATTTACCTGACTTCCCCTTTGTTGGATCCATCGCTCCAGAGCTTGGAGGAGGGGATCCTGGGATATTAAACACCTTTCCTGGGTCCATCTCCTATGTGCAGCTCTATCCCATGGTGCCCTACAGAGCAGACGCCTCAACAGTCTGAACTCTGCTCTCCTCAAGTCCAGGGAAGAGGTTTTGCTGCATGCTCTCCCCACTAACCTCAGGATCCTGTACTCCACAATTTAATGCTCATCTCAGACAAGGCTTCCCAAGAGCTTCTCATTTTCTAGTTTCTATTAATAATATGAAATAAATCGCAACAACCAAGGAGGAGAGAGGAACACAACATCCAAAGAAAACCAGTGATGCACCCACTTCCTAGGGGGAAGGTTCCCGCACAGCTCACCTCTGCTGCGACCAGCGCTCCTCCTGGCTGCCTCGGCCGCCTGGACCTAGCACGGCCGGGGGAGATCCTGCAGCGGCTCATCGGGTGGCACTGAGAGCTGCAGCTACCAGTTGCAAGGGCACAAGCCAAGCTCTGAGCTAAAGGCTCACTCTATGCTTGCAGCCTCGCTGAGTCCCTCAGCTGGAGTGAAGGACTGAGAGAGGCTGGTGCTGGAATATAGGCAGCAAGGGCTGTGATGTCACAGTGCATGGTGGGGGGATACCATGGTGAGTGGCTGGGGTGGGTATTCCTCGAACCATGGAAATTTTCCCTTTTACCAGTTATGGGGACGTTGTTTCCCCTTTTCCAGTCAATGGGAACTTCACCAGATACTTCTCTGCCAGCTGGGTTGTTTTGAGGCAGTGCTGATCCCCACAGAGCTACTGGTTGGGGAGGAGAGGGCCATCAGGAACATCCTGGTGTTAGAATTACACCTGCTCCACACGGAACTTGGTCACGCACCAGGAAGGAGCTGGGGCTTTCCCACTCTGTGCATTCAGACTTGGGAATGATGGGTGGGGGGTCTGCCTGGGATGCTCACTTAAAGCAGCGTGGAAGGCGAGAGGAGAGGCTGGGCCTTGGGATACCTTCCCTGTCCCTCAGCAGCTGTCTCTGGGCTGCATCCGGCGTCGGCACCATCCCACTCCCTGCACGCTAGTGGCCTTGGGCAGCCAGAGCTGCCTAAAATTGGTGAAAGATAACAAGCCACTTCAGCTCTTGAGGTCAGCTGGTTGCTGCTGATAGTGCTGGCAGCGGTGTCTGGTAGCCCAGGTTGATTGGTGCTGTGCCTCAATTTCCCCCTCCATGCCAAAGCTGCCTTCTGCAGGGGTGTCCACCTGCTGCAGAGCCATGGGACCCCTCTCCTCCTCGCTCATCTGTCCTGCCCTGCGTGCATCATCACTGGAAACCAAAGCAGCTGAAATTCATCTCTGCAAATCATGGAGTCGTAGAATGGTTTGGGTTGAAAGTGACCTTATAGCAGGGACATCTCTCAGCTGAGGTTGCTCATAGCCTCATCCATCCTGGTCTTGGACACCTCCAGGGCTGAGGCATCTACAGTCCCTCTGGACTTTGAAATGGTATCAAAAACTTGCCCTGTTTATTTTCAGTGCCTTACTCTTAACAAGGGTCTTTGCTGGTCTTGTCTGCTAGCTCCAAAGCTCTTCTTCCACAAAGCCCTGTTTGGTGGCTGCCTGGGCACCCCCAAATTGTCCCAAGCTACTGCTGTGCCATGAATACCATGGGGCTGGAGGGGAATCCTCTGTGCCTGTGATGCTGTTTTGGCCCAGAAACTTGCTGTCTGGTTCCCAGCCCCCCCCCAGTGATGCCAGGATCTGTGCCAGCTGCAGGGATGGGCTTTTGCTGCCTTGCCCCAGCCAAGCACAGAGAAAAGCCTCTCGATGCAGAAGTGGTGTTGTTTCTCTCCTTCCCCCTTAGGTTGTTGCCATCCATCACTGCTACCCCATCTCCTGCAGTTCCTCAGCCAGCATTTGTCTGTGGGCAGGAATTTCTATTGCCCATGCAGCAAGAAAACTGGTGCAGAGTGAAGCTTCTTGCTTGAGGCAGGGAGATGCCTGTCCCTACCTCCTCTCGTGGCAGTGGGTTTTGCCCATGGACACTAAAACCCCTTGGGTTAGGAGCTGCTTTAATATCTCCATTAATTCTCCTTGCAATCTGCGAGCAAAATGGGTTAAATAAAACCAAAATGAAGTGCTTATCAGGCCTTTTTCCCCCCAAACAAGTCAATTTCTAGGGCTGGCAGGTTTAATTCGTATTAAAGCCCTCTTGAGATTGGGGGGGGGGAGTCTGGCTTTAGCTTTGTTGGCTGTGACATGGGTTTCAGACCCTGTAAGTTCAAACTGCGCTACCCAAAGCACTCGAGAGCACCCAACTCCTTTGCTCTGGCTTAACTCCAAGTCAGCTTTTGCCAGAATTTGCCTTTGATTCAGGTAAAAGTCTGCCATAAGCTGGCAAGAAGGTGGTTTTCCTTAATAAACAAAAGATTTGCAGATTGGAGGGGGGCTTTGAGCACCCGGATCCAGTGGGAGGGGTCTGTACCCATGGCAGGGGGGTGGAAGAGGAGGCTGAGAGGAGACCTCATTACTCTCTACAACTACCTGAAAGGAGGTTGTAGAGAGAGGAGGGAGCTGGGCTCTTCTCCCAAGTGACAGGGGACAGGACAAGAGGGAATGGCCTCAAGCTCCTCCAGGGGAGGTTCAGGCTGGACATTAGGAGGAAGTTTTTCACAGAAAGGGTCATTGGGCATTGGAACAGGCTGGGGTTTAAGACACATGTGGACGAGGTGCTGAGGGACATGGGTTAGTGTTTGATAGGAATGGTTGGACTCAATGATCCGGTGGGTCCCTTCCAACCTGGTTGTTCTATGATTCTATGATTCTATGAACTGGATGGGATTTGATGTCCCTTCCAACCCAAACCATTCCAGGATTCTATGAAGCTGCCTACCCAGCCGCACTAACGGCCTCGGACACCACACAGCACGTCTCTAAGGCAGCCTTATTCTGCAAGACCACATCCTGCAAGCTGTGAGAATTGCCTTAAAGGTGCTTAATTAATGTTTGGGTTTTTTTTTTTTTTTCCAGTTTAAATGTTCAGCTCCTGAGAACATGTGATCGCTTACAAAGAGAAATTGGGGTACATTGGGGTAAGCACCAGTGTAACAAAACCCATCAAGAATGAACCTTGTCCTGTTTTCTTTGGGGAGGAAATTAAAAAAAAAAAACCCAAACCCTTCTGACTTTGGCAAACAAAGTCACACTGGTTTGAATGCTCAGGCTGGCATCAGCGATGGCTTGATGCATACAGTAAGGGAAGTGAAAAAGCTTTGCACTTGTGTAAGACTGCAAAAACAGGGTTGCCAAACAGGATATAGGCTGGGAAACCAGCTGGGCGAGGAGGCTGCGGCGAGCTGGCCCTCGTCTTGCTTGGCTGCATTGCTTGCTGATGCTTATAATCCTATTTGGTGATGAATCTTTCTGGTGCTTCACTGCTTATTTAGAGACTCCGCTCAAGAGTGCTTTGCAGCTACTGGAGTTTTGATGCGTTTCGTGAATTAGGTTTGCTAGAACTGATGCTGTTGGTCACGGATCCCTCGGTTTTGTTTCCTGGGGTGCTGGCTGGAGCCTGGGAAGGGATGTCATGGAGTGCCAACAGGACCCTTAGTCCTGTCCCTGAAGATAAATGCTGCAGGAAAAACTGGGAGCTGGCTGAGACCCCCACCCCAGGGCAGAGCTCCCACCTGCAGTTTGGGGAGATCTGGCTCGTGATTCTTTCTCTAAAGAAATGAGAAGGAACTTCTGTCCATGAGTCAAAGCTCTTGGGGTCCTTCTCAGCAGAGATCACGTGGAAATTGTTTCTTCTTGATGGCCAAGAAACCTTTGGGTGCTGTGGCCCCACCTTCTCCTCCCTAGCAACTGGGGGCAGCCCTGGTTTGTGGCTCGTTGCCCTTCCTCTGATGGCTTTGGGTGACATCTAGCACAGTCATTTGCCTACCTAACGGGTTTTGTGTTCCTCCTGGTGTGGAGCCACCCCGTGCTGCTTTTCCTGTACTGGCAACCCACAAATTGTAGCTGTTAGGCTGCAGATCAACCCCTTGGGCTTCCCATGGACACACGTGTGCCACATTCCCCCTTTCTTTGCCTCAGTTGCTTTGCCCACACTCTGAAGTGACTGCCAGAGGATGAAAAGGAATATTCCAACAAAAACTTTGCAGGGGAAAACTGCTTCAGGTTTATATCCGGATTTTATTCTGTCTGTGGGCTGGAAGAGCAGGAATGCTCAGCGGCCGCATGGGGATGCTCAGGGCAGCCCATGCCCTGTGCTCCTGGTCCATGAGCCCTTTTTGCTGCCTGTTGAGAGCAACACAGACATCCTTGAAGCTAAAAATAACTCCAAAATAATTTATAAGAGGTTCTTGCAAACAAACCCTAATGTGCTGCGAGGGAGCTAGGGCTTTTATTGGCAGCTCACATCAGAACCCCAAGGCTGGAGGGGAATCACAGGCTTCACTACAGGGTTCCTCTAGGACACTGAGCAAGTTCCTCACTCCTCAAAGTCGGTAGGTGTTGCAAGATGTTGTCTCCCTGTTGCCAAGAAGAGACCTCACTCCCCGCATCAGCCACCCGGGAGAGATGCACAAGTGGGAGGGCATCCTCCCAGACCAGCTGGGCAAGGAGCTGCCAAAACCAGCCCAGGTGGCACACAGAGAGAAGGGCAAAGCCTCAGCACGTTGGCCTTGAGCCATTCCAGGATGAGTGTTTATCTCTGGCTATGAAGATGAAGAGACAGCTACACTCACCCTGGGCCAAAATACCTGCTTTGCCTATGAGTGGAGATTGAAGGATAATGCAGACCTGCTTGAAATCCCTACTCACCTGGTTCAGAGCAGGATTTGAAGCCCCTACCAAGCCCAGGCAGAGCCCCTGCTGACTCTGTGGGTTTGGAACAGGCCTTATGAGGAATGGCTGAGAGAGCTGGGGGTGTTTATCCTGGAGAAGAGGAGGCTGAGGGGAGACCTCATTGCTCACTACAACTACCTGAAAGGAGGTTGTAGAGAGGAGGGAGCTGGGCTCTTCTCCCAAGTGACAGGGGACAGGATGAGAGGGAACGGCTTTAAGCTCCACCAGGGGAGGTTCAGGCTGGACATTAGGAAAAAGTTTTTCACAGAAAGGGTGATTGGGCACTGGCAGAGGCTGCCCAGGGAGGGGGTTGAGTCACCTTCCCTGGAAGTGTTTAAGGGACAGGTGGACGAGGTGCTGAGGGATGTGGTTTAGTGTTTGATAGGAATAGTTGGATTTGGTCCAGTGGGTCTCTTCCAACTTGGTTGTTCTATGATTCTTCCCAGGAGAATAGAGGAGGAAAAATCACAGCTTGGTGCTTTCCAGGATTCCCTTGGGATAGGAGCAAGTGGTGCACTGGCTGGTCTCTCCAGCCACTGCCTTTGCCCGTGGATTGCATTGGGAAAATGGGTGGAATTGGTCTGAGCAGGAGCATCCCAGCTTTACCGGAGGGGCATGAGTTGGTGCTGGGTGCTTTGGTGGCTACTGATGTACTGTTTGAGTTGGGACTGTGGGTTCCCCAGGCTTGTTCTGGTATGATATGTATACTTCATGTCTATGTGGATGCACACGTGTGTGATGTACAGAAAAAGGTATAGCGGCACTACCTGAATGAAGAGAAAGTGGTTTGGGTGCAAATATCTACACATAAGGAGATTTGCTGTTGCTTAAATGTGTTTTGACTGTGAGGGGAAACTTACTTCAGCTGCTTTGTAAGAAAAGTGAGCAGGTGTTGGGGACAGGGAAATGCCAGCGCAGCCCCCTTAGCACGATGCTGGGTGGGCTCTGCTAAACCCTTCTGATCTGTCCCACCTCAGCCACCTCCTGCCGCATCCTGGCACGGGTAGATGATGTCCTGAGGGACATGGTTTAGTGTTTGATAGGAATGGTTGGACTCGATGATCCGATGGGTCTCTTCCAACCTGGTTGTTCTATGATTCTATGATTCTATGATCCCAGCACATCCCCAGCCAGTTATTGCAGTCCTGCTGGGATCCCAGAATCCCAGAACGACCTGAGCTGGAAGGGACCCACTAGGGTCATTGTGTCCAACTCATGTCCCTGCAGAGGACAACCCCAAAAATTTACACTTGTACATCCACCTGCCCTCCAACCTCTCTTCATAGTGTTCCCCTCGCATTTCCTCAGGTAAAGAAAACTGACTGTTCCCCAGTGGACATGCAGAAAAATTCCCACCCGCTCTCCCCTGCAACCGCTTTAATCCCTTTATGGTGTTTGTGCCGGGTGCCCTGCACAGACCCTGCTCTTTGCCTTCCCTCTAATCTCCCCATCAGTTTGGGCAGGAAACAAACCACCAGGGTTGTTTCTGATGCTAATCCAGGGAGAGGAAACACTCTTGCCTCAGACTCCATGGTCCAGAGCTCTGGGACGTGGGACAACCATAAGGAGAGGGACAGCCAGAGAGAACCTGCCTTGGTTCTGAGCAGCATCCTCAATCCTAGAGGATAATTTAGAGTGAAAGCCAAGCTCTCTATCCGAATCTCTCTGTTTTCCCCTCTGCCTGGGGGTGATCCCTCCTGGGTGGGTGTGGGGAGGGATCAGACAACCCTGGCTGGGGTGAAGGTGTCAAAAGTCACCCCAGGAGGTAAGGCAGTCCGTGTTTAACTCTTTCTTGGTAAAGTGTATCCTACTGCTGAAGTTTTTCAACCTGGAAAATTTGCTAAGGCTTTTATTACTACTATTAAATCAAAGGCTTTGATAATATCTTTGGTGTATCTTGGCAAGGCTGGAAAACGCTCAGGCTGATAAAGTCTCAAAGTCAGAGAGATAAAAGGGGAGAGTATGTAGGTCTTGGCCAGGTCCCTCAGGAGAGCTCCCCAGGCCCCGCTGGCTGCAGCTCGATGGTCTTCACCCCAAAGCAAGAGATGCTGGGAACTGGAACAGTTCCCCCGTGTCCTGTGACACTGCCTGAAGCTGCTGGGCAATCCTGTGGGTACCAGGACATCATCCGTGTCCTGTGACACTGCCTGAAGCTGCTGGGCAATCCTGTGGGTACCAGGACAGCATCAGACCTGTGGTGATGGAGACGATGCCAGTCTTCACTGCAGCAATAAATGAGGAATCAGCTTCTCTTCCTTGCCATCCTTTACCTCACCATGTGCCGCAGCTATAAACAGTCTTTCAGCAAAGTCCTCTGGAGATTTAATCTGTGACCTTTCACTGCTGCAAGGACATCCCTGCTCCCTTCCTGCAGTCGCCTGACCTTGGGCGGGTCACTGATTCCTTGAGCCAGGAGCCTCGTGGTGGTTAATCTTTACTGTGCCAGGCACGGTGGGGAGCGGGCAGGAACCTGCTGATCATGGAGAGCATTGGCTGAGGCTTGCTTGGGGGGTGAAATATTACTCAGGAGGCTTGAGGATGCAGGTGGGAATTGTGTTGGGTGTTGCTAGTACAAAGTAGAGTTGATGCTATGGAGATGGCTGGAATTTGGCTGTGGTGAGGTCAGGAATGATCCCATTGTTGACAGAAAAACTGAATAAGTAGGTGCCAAACACCCTATGGCAGAAATACTTCTTCCTGCTTACTCAAATCCCTTTTGATGGGAAATCTTTGGCACCTCTCATGTATCTGATCTCTTCCCTTATTTGTGGTGTTTGGGCAGGGACAGGACCCTCAGCCTGGTGTTGTCCCTGCTGTCCCCAGGCACCCACAAACACACGGTGTTTGCCCTCCTGGGACCAAGTGGGTTCTGACCTGGGAAAGGACTATCCGTGTTTATTCTGTCTTCCTTTAGGGATTATGGTGCTCAGGAGCTCCAGTGTTCAATGAGGAGCTCTGCTCCCCAAGCCAGATTGTTAGTGAGCATTAACACAGCCTGGATTATGTTTGGTTTCTCCGTGGGTTTGAGGCCACTCCTGCTCTAGGGTGTTTCTGCACACTTGGGCACAGCCAGGGCTTTCATGGGGAATACAGTGAGGTTTTCCCATACCCCACTGACTCGGGGAGGTGCAGGATCTTGGCCACACCCTGGCACCTCACCTGAAAGCCCCTGTCCTACTGTCTTCCATGAAGGATGTGACTCCAGATAGGTGGCTAACCTCCCCCCTATGTTTGGTTTGCGATACTTCCCAAGGGATGCAGGTCCATCATGAAAGCTCTGCATCATAGAGTAGTTTGGGTTGGAACAGACTCTAAAAATCATCCAGTTCCAACACTCCTGCCATGGGCAGGGACACCTCCCACTGGATCAGGGGCTCCCAGTGCCGTCCAACCTGGCCTTGAACACCTCCAGGGAAGAGGCAGCCACCATTGCTCTGGGCAACCTGGGCCAGTGCTTTCTCATCATGACGAAATTCCTCCTTATGTCCAGTCTAAATCTGCCCTTCTCCAGTTTATACCCATTGCCCCTTGTCCTATCACCACAGACCTTTGTAAACAGTCCCTTCTCAGCTTTCTTGTAGCCCCTTCAGGTACTGGAAGGTCACTATAAGGTCTCCTCAGAGCTTTCTTTTCTCCAGGCTGAACAACCCCAATTCTCAGCCTGTCCTCATATGGAAGGTGCTCCAGCCCTTGGATCATCTTTGTAGCCTCCTCTGGACTCATTCCAAGAGCTCCATCTCCTTGTTATGTTGAAGATGCCAGAACTGGACCCAGTACTCCAGGCGAGGTCTCCCAAGAGAGGAACAGAGCGGCAGAATCCCCTCCCTAGCCCTGCTGGCTGTGCTTATTTTGATGCAGCCCAGGTCATGGTTGGTCTTCTGTTCTGCAAGCACTCATTGCCAGCTCATGTTGAGCTTTTCATCAACCAGCACCCCTAGGTCCTTCTCCACAGGGCTGTTATCCATCATGTCATCCCACAGCCCCAAAGCCACAGAATCACAGAATCACAGAACAACCAGGTTGGAAGGGACCCATCGGATCTTCTAGTCCAACCATTCCTATCAAACACTAAACCATGTCCCTCAGGACCTCATCTACCCATCCCTTAAACACCTCCAGGGAAGGTGAATCAACCACCTCCCTGGGCAGCCTATTCCAATGCCCAATGACCCTTTCTGTGAAAAACCTCCTCCTAATCTCCAGCCTAAATCTCCCCTGGAGGAGCTTGAGGCCATTCCCTCTTGTCCTGTCCCCTGTCCCCAGGGAGAAGAGCTCAGCTCCCTCCTCTCTACAACCTCCTTTCAGGTATTTGTAGAGAGTAATGAGGTCTCCTCTCAGCCTCCTCTTCTCCAGGCTAAACAACCCCAGCTCTCTCAGCCACTCCTCATAGCCAGGCAGGACAGGGACGTGTGTGCAGAACCAAGGGACCAGGCAGAGCTGCTGGTGCGTCCATCGCTTGCGCTGCTGCCTCGGCCACATGTTGCAATCCCTCTGGGAAACACTGCTGCTGGCTCGCACACCCAGGGTATGTTTCCTCCTGTACTGCTACCCTGCTCAGGATGATTTCCAAATAGGAATGAGGAAATGCTGAGCTTTGCAACCATGCTCGTGGAGGTGTCCCCAGAGTACCCCAGAGAGGGAAGTGGTTGAGTTTGAGCTGCACCCCAGTTTCAGCTACAGGAGACCCTGCACGTCACACAGGCAGCATCAAGGACATGGGGGCACAGAGGAGACCCACACGGCTCCACCACACTGATCAGGGGAACCTTGGGCACATCCCTGGGTGCTGACCTCCTTTGCATGGGCTCTGTGTGGGACAGCATCCATGGGCAGAGGGGTGGGTGACAGCTGGCCTGCCACTGATGTCACTGCCCAGGGACCAAAATTGCTAATTAAGTTTTGCTTCTCTCTCAACCGATCTCGTTTCCTGGTTCTTGTGCAATCACAGATGCTTTCGGGTTTCTTCCCGGTTCTTTATCTGCCCACAGGACAAAAACACGGTCAGGAATAAAACCGAGCCGGGGGTTTGGGGTTAGTGCCTGGTGAGGGGAGGGTTAGTGGTTTATTGGTGCAGTCTCGGGACCTTGCCTGGTGATGTCCTGGGGAGGGGTCATCAACCGGGAAGGGGTTTTTTCAGCTGTTCCTGTGCAGATGCGTTACTGTTTTACAGAAAAACATTCCTAGGGGTGAGTCAGGCAACCGCGAGCCTGACTCTGCCTTCAGGATGGAGGAATGGGCAAAACCCCAAACCGGTCAGGCTTTTGAGCCTTTCCTCCTCTTGTAATGTTTGAAAATGGAGGCTGGAGAGTCGTGGTGAGATCCCCCCCGATGGGTTTGCTGAGGGTTGTTTGAAATCCTGCCCTCCTCCCAGAAAAACAATATCAGCATGTTGGTGATAAGAGCAGGGAGGTGCTGGGCAGCGACTGTTTGTGCTGCGATTGCCTTCGTGGCCGCCTGTGGCTGCCGTGTTTTAGATCTGGGCCTTCTAATAAATGCCAGCTCTGGGCTGCCCTGTCTGTGGAAAACTGAGAAGGTCCTTAAAGATCATCCAGTTCTAACCCTCCTGCCCTGGACAGGGACACCTCCCACTGGATCAGGGGCTCCAAGCCCCATCCAACTTGGCCTGGAACCCCTCTAGGGATGGGGCAGCCACCACTGCTCTGGGCAGCCTGGGCCAGGGCCTCCCTTCATCATGAGGAAATTCCTCCTTATGTCCAGTCTATATCTGCCCCTCTCCAGTTCATACCCATCGCCCTTCATCCTATCACCACAAGCCTTTGTAAACAGTCCCTCCCCAGCTTTCTTGTAACCCCTTCAGGTGCTGGAAGGTCACTATAAGGTCTCTTTGGAGCCTTCTCTTATCCAGGCTGAACAAGCCCAACTCTCTCAGCCTGTCCTCGTATGGAAGGTGCTCCAGTCCTCAAATCATCTTTGTAGCCTTGTCTGGGTCCGTTCCAACAGCTCCATTAGTCTGCTTGAGATTTTGTTTGAACTCAGTAGCTGGGATTGCTGCTCTTTGCATGCTCAAACACAACCCCGTGGACTTACGGCTTTCAGCTGCTCAAAATCAAACCAGAGCTGCTGCTCTGCATGGATGGGGCTGGGTTGGAAAGGTACTTAACTATGCTGCCGTGCTTAGGAGTGTAAAATATGGTACTTTATAGATGTGATGAGCTGGAGGGGGCGATCTGAGTGGTTTTCCTAGAGCATGCCCTGCAGTTCTCAACCTCTCATTCCTTCAAAGCATGGAACCTGGGAGGCACACACCACCCTGCAGCTGCGAGAGCTAAAACTGCATGGGGAGAAGTCATCCTTGAGGTGTTCAGGGCAGGAGAGGGGGACAGGGATGGGCTTAAGGCTGCCGGGCATTTGGTGGCCCAGGGATTTGGTGGACTCTGTCCCTAAGGATCTCATTTATCCCAACGCATGGGATCTGGTGGCCCATATCCCCATGGATCTTTTGCCCGTGTCCTCTAGGATCTGGTGGCCCATGTCCCATAGGATCTTGTTGCCCACATCCTCTAAGATCTGATGGCCCATGTCCCATAGGATCTTGTTCCCCACATCCTCTAAGATCTGGTGGCCCATGTCCCATGGGATCTTATTGCCTGCATCTTCTAGGATCCTCTTGCCCGTGTCCTCTAGGATCTGGTGGTCCGTGTCCCATGGGATCTGGCTGCTTGTGGCACCTGTCCCCCAGGATCTGGTGACCTACATCCACAAGGATCTGGTTGTCTGCGTCCACCAGGAATCTGAGGAGGGGTGATGAGTGGTCATTACAGTTTCAATCAGTAATACTGATTATTTTTTAGGAAATAACAAGTTATTTACCAAAGGAATCATTATTCTTTAAGAAACAGCGAGTTATTTAGCAAAGAAATTGGAGTTTTCTTAGGAAACAGTGAAATATTTAGCAAAGAAATAGGGTTTTTTTAAGAAACAGAGAGTTATTTAGCAAAGGAATTGTTATTTTTTCAGATATAGTGAGTTATTTAGCAAAGGAATCATTATTTTTTTAGAAAATAATGATTCCTTTGCTAAATAACTCACTATATCTGAAAAAATTATTTTTTTAGAAAATAATGAGTTATTTATCAAAGGAATTAGGCATTAAAAAAGAAATAACAAGTTATTTACCAAAGGAATAATTATTTTTTAAGAAACAGCAAAGAAATAGGGGTTTTTTTTTAGGAAACAGTGAAATATTTAGCAAAGAAATTTGGGTTATTTTAGGAAACAGTGAAATATTTAGCAAAGAAATTAGTTTTTTTTTAAAAAATAGAGAGTTTTTTAGCAAAGGGATCATTATTTTTTTCAGATATAGTGAGTTATTTAGCAAAGGAATTGTCATTTTTTTAAGAATGATAACATTTTCAATGAGCAATACTTTTTTGTTTAAGAGAGAAACGGTTATATTTTAAATAACTCACTATTTCATAAAAAAACATGGTAAATACCTTGTTACTTATTAATAAAGACCCTCCTAAAAACATAGAATCATAGAATCACCAGGTTGGAAGAGACCCACTGGATCATCAAGTCCAACCGTTCCTATCAAACACTAAACTATGTCCCTCAGCTCCTTGTCCACCCATCCCTTAAACACCTCCAGGGAAGGTGAATCAACCCCCTCCCTGGGCAGCCTCTGCCAGTGTTCAATGACGCTTTCTGTGAAAAATTTTTTCCTAATGTCCAGCCTGAACCTCCCCTGGCAGAGCTTGAGGCCATTAAGTGACAATATATCAAGAACGCTTACCCAGAGCTTGAAAGGAAGACTCGATACCTCCTCCAGATTCAGATCATAGAATCATAGAACAACCAGGTTGGAAGGGACCCATCGGATCATCGAGTCCAACCATTCACAGGTTCAGTTATGTAGAGTAACACATTTAATATTCCTGTAATTCTTGACATTCATAGGTGATTGCAACCACTCACAAAGGAGCTCAGAAAGCCTGGAGTGGCAAAACATCTTAAGATAACAGCCAAAACAGGGAATAGTGTTTTGAAGATTTTTTTTCTCTCTCTTTCTCTCTCATACAAAATTTTGCAGAGCCTATTTTTTTAAAATTTTGCATTGGAATGGTCTGCCCAGGGAGGTGGTTGATTCACCTTCCCTGGAGGTGTTTAAGGCACAGGTGGATGAGGGACATGGTTTAGTGTTTGATAGGAATAGTTGGATTTGATGATTCGATGGGTCTCTTCCTACCTGGTTGTTCTACGATTCTATAACTTTGTTCCTTTTTGCAACTGGTTATAAGCAGTAAAGGGTTATGTTTTTCAGTATTGTAACTTACATTAAGTCTTTGGGAAGATGCACTGTTATTGCAGAGTATGCTCAGACACTGTTTTGAAAGGTGAATGCAGTTCTTTATGGCCTCAAGCTCTGCCAGGGGAGATTTAGGCTGGACATTAGGAGGAAGTTTTTCACAGAAAGGGTCATTGGGCACTGGCAGAGGCTGCCCAGGGAGGTGGTTGATTCACCTTCCCTGGAGGTGTTTAAGGGACGGGTGGACGAGGTGCTGAGGGACATGGTTTAATGTTTGATAGGAATGGTTGGACTCGATGATCCGGTGGATCTCTTCCAACCTAGTGATTCTATGATTCTTAAGCTGGACGACACCCACATAACAAAGTGAATGCACATCTTAGCACTCCAATTTCCCATTTGTTTTCTATTTTCTTAACAGCATTCTTCCACCACCTCTCCTCAGAACTCCATATGAAAAACTTATTGTGGTGGCTACAAGGAGGAAAAAACCTAATTTCTTCCCAACAGCGCTCTGCAATAAAACACAGGGACCTAAACAGGCTGGACCGCTGGGCAGAGTCCAGTGGGATGAGTTTTAGCACGGCCAAATGCCGGGTCCTGCACTTGGGGCACAACAACCCTATGCAGAGCTACAGACTGGGAGAAGCCTGGCTGGAAAACTGCCAGGAGGAGAGGGACCTGGGGGTGTTGGTCGACAGCCGACTGAACATGAGCCAGCAGTGTGCCCAGGTGGCCAAGAAGGCCAATGGCATCCTGGCTTGGATCAGAAATGGTGTGACCAGTAGGTCCAGGGAGGTTATTCTCCCTCTGGACTCAGCACTGGTGAGGCCACTCCTCGAATCCTGTGTTCAGTTCTGGGTCCTTCAGCACAAGAAGGCTGTTGAGGCTCTGGAATGAGTCCAGAGAAGAGCAACAAGGCTGGTGAAGGGGCTGGAGAACAAGAGGAATGGCTGAGAGAGCTGGGGTTGTTTAGCCTGGAGAAGAGGAGGCTGAGAGGAGACCTCATTGCTCTCTACAAATACCTGAAAGGAGGATGTAGAGAGGTGGGAGCTGGGCTCTTCTCCCAAGGGACAGGGGACAGGACAAGGGGTAATGGCCTCAAGCTCCGCCAGGGGAGATTTAGGCTGGACATTAGGAGGAAGTTTTTCACGGAAAGGGTCATTGGACATTGGAATAGGCTGCCCAGGGAGGTGGTTGATTCACCTTCCCTGGAGGTGTTTAAGGGACAGGTGGACGAGGTCCTGAGGGACATGGTTTAGTGTTTGATAGGAATGGTTGGACTCGATGATCCAGTGGGTCTCTTCCAGCCTGTTTGTTCTATGATTCTATGATTAACGAGGAACTGAGGCCGCTCCGCCCACCCCCCACCCGCCCCTTTCCCTCTCCGGCCCCTCCCCGGGGCGGAGCCGCCCCCCCCAACCTTCCCCCATAGCCCATAAAGCGTGTGGGGAGTGCGGGCGGGGGCAGCGCTGGGGCCGGTGAGCGCGGGGCCGCGGGTTCGAGTCCTGCGTGGGGCAGGCTGGGTTAGGGGTGTCTCGCGGATTTTGGTGGGTGGCTGAGTGGATTTTTGCTTGTAAAAGAAAAGGTGTGCGGCGGCGGCGGCGGCGCTCAGGTGCGTGTTCTCGCAGGGCTCGTCGCCATGTCGGTGTCGCACAGCTCCAGGCTGAACAAGCTGGTGCGGGAGCAGTACGTGAGGCTGCCCCAGGATGGGTTGGTGCAGGTCACCTACGTCTGGATCGACGGCAGCGGAGAGGGGGTGCGCTGCAAGAGCAGGACCCTCGACAAGGAGCCCAAGAGCATCGAAGGTAATGCTGCTGCTGCTTATCTAGCTGGGTGATGGGTGGAATCATGGAATTCCTAGGTTGGAAAAGACGTTTTTTGATCATTGAGCCCAGCTGTACCTCTCTGCTACTAAACTGTAACCCTTCATCTGTGCTTCTTTTAAATACCCCCAGGGATGGAGACTCATCCACCTCTCTGAGCAGCCTCTGCCAGTGCCTGAGAACACTTTCTGTAAAGATTTTTTTTCCCCTACTGTCTAATGTCTACGAGGAGCAGCTGAGAGAGCTGGGGTTGTTTATCCTGGAGAAGAGGAGGCTGAGAGGAGACCTCATTGCTCTCTCCAACTACCTGAAAGGAGGTTGTAGAGAGGAGGGAGCTGGGCTCTTCTCCCAAGTGACAGGGGACAGGACAAGAGGGAATGGCCTCAAGCTCCACCAGGAGAGATTTAGGCTGGAGATTAGGAGGAGGTTTTTCACAGACAGGGTCATTGGGCATTGGAATAGGCTGCCCAGGGAGGTGGTTGATTCACCTTCCCTGGAGGTGTTTAAGGGACGGGTGGACGAGGTCTTGAGGGACTTGGTTTAGTGTTTGATAGGAATGGTTGGACTAGAAGATCCGATGGGTCCCTTCCAACCTGGTTGTTCTATGATTCTATGATTCTAAACCTCCCTTGGCACAACCTGAGGCCATTCCCTCTCATCCCATCATTTGCCACTTGGGAGAAGAGATTAGCACCCACCTCTCTCCTTTCAGGCAGTTGTAGATAATTGTAAATTCTCCCCTCAGCCTCTTCTCCAGACTAAACAACCCCAGCTCCCTCAGCTGCTCCTTGTAAGACTTGTTCTCCAGACTATTCACCAGTTTCATTGCTCTTCTCTGGGCACACTGCAGGATAGGATGGTGGAGGGCTTGAGCATCACCAGTGAAAAGTTTTGGGATGTTTTGGGCGGTGGGAGCTGGCACTTGTCCTCCCTGGTTGTGTGGTGATCCCTGCTGCGGTTGTCTCACGGGGTTATGGCACACGGCAGGGTAAATATCCAACCTGCGTCGGTGCGGTTTGCTTAATCCCTAATCTCTGTCATTAGCGCTGGGTGGGAAGGGGAGGATTAGATCCTCGCCCCTTTCCACTGGGCAAACAGGCATGGAGACCTGTTGGCATCCGGATGGGGTTTTGTGGAGGGAGTTGAAGTGGCTGGATCTGATCCCTCCTGCGTCCCAGTAGAGCCGAGTGTGGGGTGAATATGTGGGCGCTCGGAGAGCGCCACTGGGCTCTGCGGATGTGTGAGGAAACCTTTGTGTCCATTGTTTCATGGCACCCTGCATGCTTCGGTATCTCCCAAGGTCTGGCACGATCCATGTGAGACACCATTTCCCAATCTCACTCTCTCCTCTGTCCCCTCCTGCCTTGCAGACGTCCCCGAGTGGAATTTCGATGGCTCCAGCACTGCTCAGGCAGAGGGCTCCAACAGTGACATGTTCCTGGTGCCTGTCTGCATGTTCAGGGACCCTTTTTGCTTGGACCCCAACAAGCTGGTGCTCTGTGAAGTGCTGAAATACAACAGAAAACCTGCAGGTGAGCCCCTACGGCGTGTGCCCTTAGCTCCCCAGAGTCCCCCACTTTGGATTTCGGATGCATCTTTCCAAGAGGTTGGATTGCTGGCACCAGGGAGCAGCTCAGCACCGAGCCCTTGGCTTGAGGCTCTGCAATTGAAGCGCTGCTGGGGGCAGTTGTTTGCAGGAACTTGTTGTAGCTGTGCCGGGTGAGAGGAGAAGCGAGACAGAGAGCTCGCGGCGCTCACCAACTCGAGCGTGTCGAAGGCGTCACCAGGCATTTGAGCCTGAGAGCACCTGGTCCCCGTGGCTATGGGGTAATGGCAGGGAAGCTGGTGGTTTTAATTTGCTGGGTTGGTGGGTGCTACCCTCATGGATGGGCCCTGCAGGGAAGGAGGCATGGGTTGGCTTGGAGTGACCTGTCATAGACTCATACAATAACCACGTTGGAAGAGACCCACCAGGTCATCGAGTCCAACCATTCCTTTTGCAAGCGGCCCTGCTGCTGGCCGGCGCTTGCTCTTATCACTGCAGGCAGAAGCCTGCGGTCCCGGTGTCTGTGCTGTCCCTCTGATAAAGCCCCAGACAGAGGAGGGGGAGCTGGTCTGCAGCGATGCACCAAGGGGCTCCTGGGTGGGTTATTTGTCACTAACGTGGGCCCATGTCCTTGCTGGGTGCTGGGGAAAGAGGCAGCAGCTGCAGGGTGATGCACATGTCTGCCTGGGAGAGGAGGGGCTGCAGGCAGCGATGGTGAAAGACTGGGCTGGTTCCTCTTCAAACAGTGTCATGGCTTTCATAGAATCACTAGGTTGGAAAGGACCCACTGGATCATAGAGTCCAACTGCTGTGGGGAAAGCATCTTGGTTGAGATTCCTGCCCCTCGGCTCCCTCCACCAGAGCAATTTGTAAAGCCAACCCCCAGCCCTGGAGCTCTGGGTGCTGGAGCTAGGGCAGAGAGCTCAGCCCAGAGCCCTGTGAGCGAGAAGGGGCACCCTCAGGCTCTTCCCAGAGGGGTCTCCACGGATGTAAAGGGCTGCGTGGGTTCTGGGGTGAGGACTCTTCTTCTGTCAGCGAAAGGGAGATGTCACTGCTTCTATCCAGCCCCACACTCTGAGCATCTGCTTTAATTTCTCTGGGGTCTTTTAGTGTGAGGTAAAGGTAGAATTTGCTGCCTGTCCCTGTGACAACATTTTTTCAGCCCTGGTTCCCCTCCAGACTCTTGCTCACTTTGCCTGGTGCATCTGTCCGATGTCAGAATTGTTCTCTGGTAGCTGTATCTCCCTGGCAAAGCCCTGATTGCCCTGAGCACCCCAGTCACCTCAAAGAGCCAAGCCTGGACACTTACAAAACCCACACAGCAGGAGAAAGATGAGAATAATTCAGCTAAGGCTGGTAGAAGGAGGATGGGGTGAAGCAGTGATGGGAGATGTAGAGACCCTGTTCCTGGATCTGCCAAATGCCTGTAGGGTAGGGCTGGAGTGTGGCTCTTTGTCTCTCGGTATGTAAAAGGAGGATGATCATGGACCGTCAGTCATGGTTTGAGGAACAGGCTAATTAAACTTCCTTGAAGTGGCTAGATGACGGGGGTAGCTCTGCAAGGAGGAAACCAGTGAGCAGAGGGCATCATAGGAAAGGGGGAGTCTGCTCACTGCTTTCCTTAAGGCTTCTTGTGGGAAGCACTTGGCAGTGGGGGAGTCTTGACCTCTGAGTGGGATGGAGAAGAGCATGGCAGGTGCCTGCCCCTAGCACAGGTCTAACCTGGACCTCTCTGCTCCCAGAGACCAACCTGAGACACACGTGCAAGAAAGTCATGGACCTGGTTAAGAACAGTCACCCCTGGTTTGGGATGGAGCAGGAATACACGCTGCTGGGCATCAACGGCCACCCCTACGGCTGGCCCGACAATGGCTTCCCTGGCCCGCAGGGTGAGTGCTCCCTCCCTTCCCCAACCCCAGTCTTCCCCTGCTGCTTGGGAGATGCTGCCTGGTGGCAGGCGTCCCATTCCCAGCCTCAGGTGCAGTTTTCCCAGTGCAGCTGACACCGGGCAGGAGGTGGGATGAGGTTGGGAGCTGTTTGCCGAGAACACCAGCTGCCCTGCGGCTCACGTGAGCTGGTCGGCAGCACCGCTCCCAGCAGAACTCGGTTGCACAAACAGCTCAGCCGCACGACTTGTTTGGCAAGGGCTGGAGAAGTCGGCTGGAAAAACCACCTCCCCATGGCTGTTTGGGAAAAGGCTGAGACGTTGTGCCCTCCTGCAGCGGCGAGCGAGCTCCAGCGTCTCAGTTGCCTCCTGGGAGAGGGCCAGGTGGTTCCCGTCCTGACTTAATCAGCCTTTTCTGGGGACTGGCTGCTTTCAACATCTCCCTTCCCCCAGGGCGGGAGGGAAACCTTCGTCTGACCTGCTTAAATGAGGAAGAGCTGCATAAAACCACCGCCAGCTGAATTTTCTAGCCGTGAACAACATCGGCTGTTGTCAGGACAATCTCAGACGACTGACGTACTCTGAGGGTCAGCGAGCTGCCGCAGGGCAGACCAAGCCAAGCTCCCCTTATCTCCTGGCTGCCTCCCAGCTGGTGCATGACGAGTCCTGTTGAACTGGCTAGATAAGGCTGAGGTTGTACAGACAAATTGCTCGTGCTTCTGGGCCTGGAGCTGGGGTTGGTGGCTTGATGTGCCATGGAGGCAACACCATTTGATTCCCATAAATCCTCTACAGATGATGGCTGGTGCCTGGGAGTGGTGGGATTGCCCAGCAATGCTGTTGTTACTCCCAAAAAGCTTTACTTGGGTGGTGACTTCTCTTTCCTTTCCAGGCCCATATTACTGTGGGGTCGGAGCGGATAAGGTGTACGGGCGGGATATCGTGGAGTCCCACTACAAGGCCTGTCTGTATGCTGGGGTGAAGATCTGTGGCACCAATGCAGAGGTGATGCCCTCCCAGGTACGTGTGGATGGATGTGCACAGCCTCTGTTTCCAGTGATGGGTACGAGTTAGCGTGAGGCTGGACTGATCCAGCAACTTCCAGCTCTTCCAGGATGCCAAATCTAGTGACTCTCCACATTGTCATGTTTAGATAGGGGCAGTTGCACTGCTAGGATGAAAATGTGCACATTTAGTTTTCTCCTAGCTCACTCCTGTGTGTAAATCCCTGCTTTTTGGGTCAGGCAAGCGGAATCACAGCTGAGCCAAATGGCAGGTGAGCTCCTTGCACAGCTCAGCCTGGGCTCTGGCAGCCTGCGAGGAGCTGGGTGTTCCCTGATGCTTTTCTCCCCAACAGAGCAGGGTTGCAGAAGACATTAGATTTAGACTAGATATAGAGAAGAAATGTTCTCCTGTGAGGGTGGGGAGACCCTGGCCCAGGTTGCCCAGAGCAGTGGTGGCTACCCCATCCCTGGAGGGGTTCAAGGCCAAGTAGGATCAGGCTTGAAACAACCAGATCCGGGGGGGGTGTCCCTGCCCATCACAGGGGGAGTTGGAACTGGATATCTTTAAGATTCCTTCCAACCCAAACCATCTCATGATTCCACAACAGCGAAAGCTGGGCTGTGGGGGCAGCATGTGGAGCGTCAGGTCTCTGCATCCTGCTCCCTTACTTTGAGAGCTGGTAAGCTTGCACGGGATATGGCCTTGGGAGGCAGCTGGGGGGTTTGGGTTTATTTAGGAGTTAGCCGAAGGGAGTCCCTTGATTGCATTAGGCAAGTGGCCAGACTGACCGACGGCGAGCTGGCCCCGCAGCTGCAAATCGCTGACTCTCCTGCTGCTGATGTGGTGGTGATAAGCAGGGAGTTTATCTGCAGTGTAGCTGAAGCAGGACTTTTAACCACCTTGCTGTTTGCTGTGATTTTTTTTTTCAGGGTCTTTCTTGGCTGCTTTCTGCTTCCTGGGCTCTGTCTCAGTCAAACCATGCCAGCAGCCGTAAAGGCATCACCCACCCCCTACTTAGTCACTGTGGGTGGTGAAACCCCACTCGCTGTGGTGGGAGCAGCCCTGGGAAGGACTAACAGGCTCCTCGTTAGTCCTGTGACCCGTTTGCAATGTGGGTTGGGGAACCTGCACACCGGCACCTTCAGCATCAGCCACGAAGGCAGATGAAGAAGCGATGTTTATTTACCTCCATTTTGATCAAAATCCCCTAATTTAGAGTTGGGAGGGGAATCTCTGTCCCTGGAGGTGTTCAAAACATGTGTCGATGTGGCACTTCAGGACATGGTTTAGTGGGCACTGTGGTGTTGGACTGATGGTTGGACAGGATGAGCTCAGAGGGCTTATCCAACCTTAAGGATTCTATGATTTAGATCTCTATTTAGCCATGAGCAGTTATTGCCATTTTATTTGCTTGCCACAGCTGTCCTGCTGCAATGCTCCTCATCCTCATTGCTGATTCTCAAGGGGTAAAGCTCAGCCGTACCCCAGGCTGGCAGCCCTTGCTGGGAGGCGGACAGGGATGTGATGGCTAGGGAGGTAGGAACCCACCAGTCCTCACTCTTGCATGTTCTTGCATCTTCCAGTGGGAATTCCAGGTGGGCCCATGCGAAGGCATCGAGATGGGAGATCACCTCTGGATGGCTCGGTTCATCCTCCATCGTGTCTGTGAGGACTTCGGGGTTGTGGCTACTCTGGACCCCAAACCAATGACCGGCAACTGGAACGGTGCCGGGTGTCACACCAACTACAGCACTGAGGAGATGCGGAGAGAAGGGGGTCTAAAGTGAGTCCGCTGGGGTATCCTTGGGAGGTACCTGGGAGTTTTGGGGTGCTGTTGGCCATGTGGCAGCTGGGTGGCTGCACCAGACAGGGCTGGGGCTGTCCCAGCTTATTTCATTTTAAAAGGAGGTGGACATATTGGTGTCTCCTTGGCTGTCCTTCACCCCTGCTCAGAAGGAGGGGGTGACAGCCTTTCAGGCCATGGGAACACTCCCCTAAATGGCCTTAGTGATAAAACCAACACCTTTCTCTTCTCACACAGACACATTGAAGCTGCCATTGAGAAACTGAGCAAGCGGCATGACTACCACATCTGCGTCTACGACCCACGGGGTGGAAGGGACAACTCTCGGCGGCTCACTGGCCACCACGAGACGTCCAACATCTTTGAGTTCTCTGCCGGTGTGGCCAACCGAGGTGCCAGCATCCGCATCCCACGTCAAGTTGGCCAAGATGGCTATGGCTACTTTGAGGATCGTCGGCCAGCAGCTAACTGTGACCCCTACGCGGTCACCGAGGCCATCGTGAGGACAACGGTGCTCAACGAGACTGGGGTGGAGACCAAGGACTATGCTGACCACTGAGGCTGTGGGGTGGGTGGAGGTTTTCGCTTCTACACTAGCTTCTCATGTGGGATTTGTACCCGTGCGGTGTCCACAGCTGTGAGCTCAGACTCTTTAGGAACCTTGCTTCTGGTTTTGTGAAACGTTGCCTTAGAAATATATATATTTTATAGCAAGAGGGAGAGGCCCAACCTATTTTATTATCCACTTTTTTTCTGGTTCCTGATTTTAAGGTCATACATAGGGAGGGTTTTTTAAAACTTGGATTGAATGTTTTTTTTTTCCGATGGACTTTATACTCTGATGTACAGAGATCCTGGCGTGGAAGCTGCTACTGTTTGCACCTGGGGAGGGCGGGTGCTTTATTTCCATATCTCTGTAGCAAGGAAAAGAAAATAAAGGATTTTCTTGGCTGCGTGGCAGCTGGGTTACACTGTGGTGGGTGCATTTTTCTGTAGCTCCTCGAGCTCCATGGAGGATTTGAGTCTTGTTGATGGGGTGCAGACATGGAGCAGCCTGCACTGGAGGAGCAGAGATGCTGGTGGATCCTTGGAGCAGGTGCCTGGAGCTGCTTTGCCCCAGTTGCTGGTGGCCGAGATGCCATCTCTCTCCATCGTGATCCCCGGAAAGGCAAACAGTGACAGAGCCTGAGCAAACATCGGCCAGGGTGGCAGCTGGCGGGCGTTTACACAGGGTGTGCACTGCTGAGTCAGTAAAGCTGACCTCCTGGGCACAGCCAGCAGCAGCCTCCCCTTCTGAGGATGCCTGTGGGTGAGGAGGGGAGCTGGGGGGGGATATTCCCAGGGCAGGGGCATGGTGCCAACTCCTTGGCTTGGAGTCTCTGTACAGTGGGGAGGTTGTAGGTTTTATTTGTGGAACAAAACCCTCACATGGAGACAAATCCATGTAGGTGGGACATCAATGGCATCTCTATCAGCCAGGGTCCTGGCATCCCTCTGTGCTGCAGCTGTGAGGAGGAGCTGGATGCAGGCAGAGGGGGCAGCCCTCTGAGCCTAAGGACACCTTGAAGAAACAGGTCAGGTCCCTGGGACAGACCTGCAGCATGCGACCCAGAGCTGCAGGAGGGTGTCCCTGGGGGTGGGTGATACCAGTAGCATTAACAGACAGGAGACATCGTGTTCACTCCAGGGCAGTCACAGGGATTTTTGAAACTTGTTTTTATCTTTGAATCCACTATGGGTGAAAAGCTGAAAGGGAGGACCCCAAATCCATCCCACAGGTGGGGACATGGCTGTGTCCCATCGCATAAGCAGCCAGGATCCCTCGCTTTCTCTGAGCTGCTCTGGAACAGATGTAACCTGGTCCCCACCCTTTAAAGAAAAAACTTTTCCTTCCAGAAATTGCTGTTTGGGATGTTTAACGTTTTTTTTTACCAAACCCACAATGCTGTCTTGTTCCCCTTTCATTTCTATGGTGTCTTCAATGAGTAATTTGAGCCCTGGGATAGCGGCTGCTGGATGCAGTTGGAAAATCAATAAGGAACTAAATCTAGAGTGGGAAGACTAATGTTTACTTCCCTGACTGCACTGGTGGCTTAAAGTACTTCAGCTCTCATCACATGGTGCTGTACAGCCCTTGATCAAACCAACCCATGTTGCTAATGTGCAAACACCTTTGGCCAGACGCAGCGCCGTGCTACATTCAAACACTTTGAACCTGTTCCTTGGTCTCACCTAGCAATTCTCCTCTTCAGCCTAGAGCAGGGAGATACCCAAAGCCACAGATGGGGCTTTTCCCTGATCTGGGATCAGGCCTGGCTGCTGCTTACCAGGGATGCTGCAGGGATGCTTACCAGGTCCTCACACAGCCAGAGCTGCTGTGTGCTTGGATGCTTTCACATTATACTTCGCCAAAACACACATCTCCTTGCTTGTACTTTCTGTGGTCAAGATGGGCCAGAAACCATATGTCTGGGGTTTTTTTTTCACTCAAAGCTGGAGTGATTCCCACCACAGGGCCTGCAGAAACAAGGGAAACGAGAACACCAGCAAGTTCCCACAGTAGCCTGAACCTCCCCTGGTGGAGCTTGAGGCCATTCCCATAGGATCTTGTTGTCCACATCCTCTGGGATCTCATGGCCCATAGAATCACCAGGTTGGAAGATACCCACTGAATCATCAAGTCCAACCATTCCTATCAAACACTAACCCATGTCCCTCAGCACCTCATCCACCCGTCCCTTAAACACCTCCAGGGAAGGGGAATCAACCACCTCCCTGGGCAGCCTATTCCAATGCCCAATGACCCTTTCCAGGAAAAGACCTCCTAATCTCTAACCTAAATCTCCCCTGGTGGAGCTTGAGGCCATTCCCTCTTGTCCTGTCCCCTGTCACTTGGGAGAAGAGCCCAGCTCCCTCCTCTCCACAACCTCCTTTCAGGTAGTTGGAGAGAGCAATGAGGTCTCCCCTCAGCCTCCTCTTCTCCAGGATAAACACCCCCAGCTCTCTCAGCCGTTCCTCATAAGGCCTGTTCTCCAGCCCCTTCACCAGCTTGGTTGCTCTTCTCTGGACTCGCTCCAGAGCCTCAACATACTTCCTGTGCTGAGGGGCCCGGAACTGAACACAGGATTCGAGAAGCGGCCTCACCAGTGCCGAGTCCAGAGGGAGAAAAACCTCCCTGGCCCTGCTGGTCACACCGTTTCTGATCCAAGCCAAGATGCCACTGGCCTTCTTGGCCACCTGGGCCACTGCTGGCTCATGTTCAGTCGCTGTCAACCAACACCCCCAGGTCCCTCTCCTCCAGGCAGCTGTTTGCTGCCCTCCTCAGGCCCATTCGCAGAGCACAGGAGGTCGGGCCTCGCTCTCCTCGCAGGGCTTTGGGTGCCTGAGGGAGTCGCTCTGCGGGTCGGAGGCACAGGGAAGGTCTTCAACACGATCCCCTCAGGGCTGCTCTGACCCTGCCCACCTGCCCCAACTGAAAGAGGGGAGATTGAGCTGAGATCTTGGGCAGAAACGTTTTGCTGTGAGGATGGGAAGGCCCTGGAGCAACTTGCCCAGAGCAGTGGTGGCTGCCCCATCCCTGGAGGGGT
This sequence comes from Coccyzus lansbergi, assembly GCA_033558105.1. NCBI lineage: Eukaryota > Metazoa > Chordata > Aves > Cuculiformes > Coccyzidae > Coccyzus > Coccyzus lansbergi. The sequence continues at coordinate 504,084 of JAUMJK010001039.1, forward strand.
TCAAGGGCAGGTTGGATGGGGCTTGGAGCCCCTGGTCCAGTGGGAGGTATCCCTGTCCATGGCAGGCGTGGGACTTTGTGGGCTTTAAGATCTTTTCCAACCCAGACTGTTCTAGTATTGCAAATACCCCTCTGGGCTCTGTCCTAGAATCATAGAATCACCAGGTTGGAAGAGACCCATTGGATCATGGGATCCATCCTGCCCCCATCCCACCCCTCGGCTGGAGGCACAGAGCTGGATGCTGCCAAGCAGTGTATCACCCCTCAGGACAACTGTCCCTGGGGTTGTGATGAGCGGCTCTGGCTGTTGGCTGCCAACCTGGGACACCTGAGGACCAGGCACCCACTGTGGTCCCTCCCTTCACCTCCGAGCTCTGCAGAAAGAGGCAGGCACCCAGGGTCAGCGAGCACCATGGCCATCCCGGAACAACAGCACAGGGCTTGCAATTTCTCCATCTTCAGGTCTCTTTTCATCACTATAAATTCCATTACTTTGAATTCAGTCAAGACCTTCAGGAGGTTCTATTCCCAAGCCAGTTATAAAAAGGACATTAGAATTACAATTCTGCTGCTAACAATAGCATTGCTCAAAGCCACCGACCAGAAGTGGGGAGCTCTGGGTAGAATAAAGACCTAAACTAAATGTCAATAATAACTTCTTTTTTTCCCCCTTTTCCCTGTCTTCCAGCCTGCATGATCTACTCGAGTCTCTCTATCTTAATAAGCATTAAAATGGTTTCAATTTAGACCTACAGAAAATTGAATTTTTTTTTCCCTCAGAAGCTGTCTGGCCTTTAAGGGCCAGTGATAATATTTGGGTTTCGTATAAGAGCATCTTTGATCTCGAAGGCTCTCAGCGAAGAGAGAGACACAGCTCATTACCAGCAATTCACTGTTGAAATGCAACGGCAGCTGGAGGGGGGGCAAGAACCACTCAGCGGCACCCAGCATGCCAGGAGAAGTTTAACCAGAAAGTGTTTGATCCTGGCCTCCTGCTTGCCCTGTGTGGCTCTCCAGGACCAAACCTCACTCCCAAGGAGCCCGGCGGCCGTGGGTGGTGAACTCCCACCGGGCTGGTGCTGGGTTTGCATCCAGAGGGGTCAGTTTGGTCCTTAAAAGTTTTGGATGAAGGGAGCTCTGTCAGCCTGAGCTTAGCCCCAGGTGGGCTGTGCTTATGGGGCACCCCAGGTGACACCAGTGTCTTGCTGAGAGAGGGATGTAGCCCAGAACAATGAGTTCAGTTTTGGGCCCCTCATGACAAGAAAAACATTGAGGTCCTGGAGCATGTCCAGAATAGAGCTATGAAGCTGCGGGAAGGGGCTGGAGAACAAGTCTTACAAGGAGCAGTTGAGGGAACTGGGGTTGTTTAGCCTGGAGAAGAGGAGACCTTATCACTATCTACAACTATCTGAAAAGAGGTTGTAGTGAGGTGGATGTTGGTCTCTTCTCCCAAGTGACAGGGCAAGAGGGAATGGCCTTATATTGCGTCAGGGGAGGTTCAGACTGGACATAAGGAAAAATTTGCTCACCAGAAGACTTCTCAGGCCCTGGCAGAGGCTGCCCAGGGAGGTGAATGAGTCACCATCCCTGGAGGTGTTAAAGAGACAGGCAGATGAAATGTTTGAGGATACGATTTAGTAGTGGGCAGGTATGGTTGGGCTTGATGATCTGAATCCAATGTAGCAACTTTATGATCAACTCACATGGCATCACCACTGCTAAAAACCCTCTCCGTTTCTGAACGTGGGGCTCAATCATGGGTGCTGTGCAGGGAGAGGGTGGTGCTGGCTGACAGTGACTGCCGCTTGCTCACTGCTGGGAATATACAGCAATTAGACTTTCCAGGAGGGCTTGTTTCCATGGCAGGGCACCGGGAGCAGACGGTCATTTATCTCATCCACAGAACAAGGGGGAAGCATTAGATGGGCTCAGCAGCTGCAACTACACCTCTCACCTGCCTTGCATCTGAATGATGTAACATAGTGAAATCAGGAGCAACGAGATACCCTGTGGCAGCACCAACACCCTGGGGGGAGTTTCTAGGGGCACTGGGGACAGGTGACTTCATTGTGAGTGGCTGGATGGATGGTTCGGGATTGCACTTGGGTGTAAGAATCATAGAATCACCACGTTGGAAAGGACCCACTGGATCATCGAGTCCAACCATTCCCACCAATCATAAACCATGTCCCTCAGCACCTTGTCCACTCATGCCTTAAACTCCTCCAGGGAAGGTGAGTCAACCACCTCCCTGGGCAGCCTGTTCCAGTGCCCAATGACCCTTTCCAGGAAAAATATTTTCCTAATGTCCAGCCTGAACCTCCCTGGCCAGACTTCTAGTCTGTAGCACCACACTGTAAGAGCAGCCTACAGGTCTGCCCTCCTCCTCCTGGGAGAGAAGGCAGCAGAGGCTGTAACCATGCAGAGCAGATCAGCCCCAATGGGTAGAGTCCCCAATTCCCTGGCAGGGATGGGGCAGGGTCTGCCTTGGTGCTCCCTGCTGCAGTGAGTGCTACTGCTTTGTGCAGACAAGAGTTTTTTGTAGAGCGGTGCCACGAAGCCCTCAGCAGCAGTTTGATATTTGCCTTGAGAAAGGTCTCCAAAGAATCCAGCTCCTCCAGGTGTCCCTTGAGCAGCCTCCACAAATGAGTCCTTAATGACCTGCAGCAGCCACTCCTGCTGACCCCAGCACCCTCCCGAGCACCAGCCCTAGTGAGGCATTAACAGGGCAGAGAAGCTACCTACCAGCTGCAGGCTGGGAGCTGCGTGGGAGCTGGTGAGGGGCAGGAGCTGCACAGGTTGTCAGGACACTAACAGGCTCTAGTGGCCCAGACCAGCCTCACCTACAGCCCCAGCCCATGGGCTCTAGTGTCTGCTTAAGCTCTGCCAGGGCCATCCGTCCCTCTTAAGATGCACTGAGGAATGCTGGTCTCTAGTGTTGGTCATCCAGACCTTAATCCACAGATAGATTTCCCAGCTTGATCCACTTTATCATTGTAAGCCTGGTGAGACATAGCCTGCCAGAAGATCACCAGGCTATGTCTCACCATGATAATCCTCACAGTTTGATTGTTTCTGGTTTGGTTTTAGACCTGCCTCATTTTTTGGGAACGTTCCTGAAGGGCTGGACTCCTAAATGAACATTCCTACTATCTCTTGGAGCTGAAGGATGAGGCACGTGCTTGGTGAGACTCTGCCCTGTAGCTGTGGTGGCTCCCTGGACCTTTTGGAGCTCCCAGACTGTAGCAATTAAGGCACAGACCCCGTCAATGAGGCAACAATCAAGATCAACTTTATTAAGCGGGTGTAAACCTTACATAGTGCCTCCGTGTTCAGTAACAGCTATTCCAGTGAATTTCCACCTGTGAGAATCCCGCAGCACAGCAACAGATTGCAAGCCCCTATTTTCCACAGATGTGCCCCTTATCTTCATGTTTTCCCCCTAGTGCATTCCTTTCCTATTAACCCCCAGGTCTTAATAAAGATTCCAAGGTCTCAACAGCTAGCAAGCATCAGAACATCGGGTTGTTTTCATAGAGTCATAGAATCATAGACTCATCAGGTTGGAACAGAGCCACCAGATCATTGAGTCCAACCATTCCTATCAATCACTAAACCTGCTTGCTGCTAAATATTGCAGGTACACCAAGGTTCCTCACTGATATCAGTCTCTGTTGTGCTGCCTTTTGAAACATCACTGCTCACCTGTTTGGTTAAAGGCTGCTAGGATGTGGCCTTGGCACCTGCCAGGCTTAAAGAGAGGGACAGTAGCCTTAAGTTTCCTCTGGATGCCTTTGGGGTGGGAGGACGTGTGCTCTGTGTTGCCACAGTGACAATCCCCACTGTGTTGTGACACTGAGATGGCCACATTTCCACCCCAGGACCAGCTCCCCGTGCTGCCTTGTGCGCAGGCTCCTGTGTGAGGAGCTGGGAAATGAGAAACTTGGACCCCACAGGGTATTCACACCAGTAAAGTCCCCTTAGTGTGTGTGGGGACAGGCAGTGGCGAACCGGGTCCAGGAAATTGAGTTTCTTTGGGTATTGGAACAGGCTGCCCAGGGAGGTGGTTGAGTCACCTTCCCTGGAGGTGTTTAAGGCACGGGCAGATGAGGCCCTGAGGGACATGGTTTAGTGTTTGATAGGAATGGTTGGACTCAATGATCCGATGGGTCTCTTCCAACCTGGTGATTCTATGATTCTTCAATCCCTACTTCTTGCAGAGGCTGAGAAGCGATACCAAGGGATGGGATGCCATGAGCAGGAGGGTATCCAAAGAACACAACGAGATGCAATTGCAGTACTATCTTTCTCATTTTCAAGCATGCTTTATTTCAGGTCTTTGCAGCTCCTGCAGAGGCTTGGGTTGCGGCAAGAGAGGCAAACAGTGAAATTATATCTGCTGAGAGAAGTGGGCACAGGTCGAGCTGCAGCTCTGCTGTAGCCAGGCAGGCGTCTGCTCGAGAGATGATTCAAACCCAAATGAAGTGATTTCTTCTGCTGCTGCTCTAGCCTGATAACTGATATCAAAAACCAAATGCATTTGCTGGCCTTGATTCGCATCACGGGAGGTGTTTTCAGTGGCTGAAATGCCAATGTAAGGCAGGGTTTAGGAGAACTTTGTAAAAATAGCTGCAGATAGGGCTGGGCTTGGAATATTTGTCAATGGGAGGAGTGTGCAAAGGTGATGGGTGCTGTTGGGTAACAGAGCTGCTGGCAAAGGAACTGGTTTCACCCTAAACCATCTCAAGCTCATGGGACCATAGAATCATAGAACAACCAGGTTGGAAGAGACCCACCGGATCATCGAGTCCAACTGTTCCTATCAAACAATAAACCATGTCCCTCAGCACCTCATCCACCCACACCTGAAACACCTCCAAGGGAAGGTGAATCAACCACAAGGAGGATGGAAAGTACAGCTGTGATATTGTAGTTCAGGGCAGGTAAAAGATGTTTTGACAGATTTGTCAGCAGCTGGTCTGTAAGGCAAACTCAAACCCCAAAGAAAATGGTGAAATAAGACCAGTCTGGGAAGATACAGCTAGGATGTTCTTGTCTTCTCCATGGAGCTTAATCCAGGCCATGGACACACATTGTGCCTGGAGTGTTTCCACCTCACCCTGACATTCACAGGCAGCTGAAGGATGCTGTTAACAGTCCTCCTGGCTGTATTACATCAGGCTTTCCATGTCTCTTCCCTTGTCTGAGGACAAGGGTCCCATAGCTCGTTTCAGCAGCTCTTCAGTGCCTAGCATGTCCTTCTCCCATCTCCCCAACCTTCTGGAGAAGGGAAAGACTATGAGGTCTCGTACATCACTCGCAGCTGATCTGCCCTGAGCTGCCTTTCTGTGCTTTCTGACTAGTTGTGTCGTTGTAACACAGAGACCTGACCTTGGCTTTCAGTTTAATGGGGGAAACTCTTAGACCCCAGAGTGTGGCTCTCTCAAAGGCACATGCTCTGCCCTCCCAGCTGCACATACTGGATGTTCCTCTGCCTCTTTCCTGCCAGGCTGCACCCTTGTACCTCTGCTGGGTGGACCCTGGGGTGGCACAGGGGCTTCAGCTCACACTGTCCCCTTAGGTAAACTGGGTGACCATAGCTTGGCAGGTTTCCTAGACAGAGGCAGGGGTGGGGGGGGGTGGGGAAATGGACATGCAGAAGCTCATCCAGCTCAGCTTCCACCAACATGAGCGTGTGGAGGAAGGCAGAGCAGTGAGGATGGACCAGTGCCTTTTTGCCTTCACTTACCTCACGGTGCCAGGTGCTGGCTGCTTCCTCAGGGCAGTCTGCACCCAGGTTCAGCCCTGGGCCACATCAAAATCATGGCTCTTTGTTTTCTGACACCATCCTGCACTCCCAATGGACCTGGCTAGGTGAGCTGGCAGTTATTCTCCGCGCAGTGAACTGGGGCTTGCTGGCAGGAGCAGTATCCCAGGAAATGCTCCTAGAACCTGTCACGAGCTGTTCTGTCCTCTGCTTGTATTCCGCTGGGGACAGTGGCTTTGGTTGTCATCAGCTAGTGCCATAAATCAACTGGCTGCACAAGCATCATGCTTACCTGGTCACATGGTGAAAATAGATTGTAGACCCATCTTTGACTGTTTCACTTGCAACCAGCTCAGCTGACAGTGTCATGGGCTGGTAAAAGATGTCCAGCACATGGTTCTAGCATAGGCAGAGCCTCCATCAGCTCCTTGTGTGAGCAGCATGGTGCTGACGTGGCTGGGACAGGCATCGCTCATGTCATGAGAGTGGAGGATGTTTTAGTGACTCCTCCTGCTCTGACCGAGGCAGGTTGGTCAGACGTGACTCACCTGTCGCGTGACAGCTCTGGCCTCAGACCAGCAACCTTTGAGTCCTGCGTATTAGCTCATGGAAACCCAAATCAATGACCAGGGAAATGGAAATAACAGAGGAGGGATGGCTCCAGAACAGCCCTGCTGCTGTGGGCAGGGGATGTGAGCTGGGATGAGCAGGGACAGGAACAGCAAGGTATGGGGCTGGAGAAAACACAAGCCGCCCTGCTTTTCCACCCACGATGCAGCCAGCCAGAAAACTCTTTTGGAAAGCATTATTTCACAAAGAAAACGTTCAGTGCCCTTGGGCAGGTCGCTGCTCTAGCAGCAGCTTTGGCTGAGAGATCGACACCTTCGCCTGCACACCTGGGTTTGGGTCACATTCTGCTCCTCCTCGGGGTGTCCTTGGGGTCACATTCTGCTCCTCCCCGGGGTTTGTTTGAAGGGAACCCTCAGCTATGCCACCAGAGCTACTTGCAGCAGGGGAGGGAGATGCCCACATCACTATGAGCCTCAGTCCCCTGGATGCATCTACATTTAGCCATGGTTTGGCTCCAACGTCCAGCTTTGACATGTGCCAGGAGGGTTGTTCTCCACAATTCCTGCAGGAGCAGCTGCTTGAGGATGTTTCTCCATGCCAGGAACTGACTTTTTTTTGCTCTGGATGATGTGCAGGAAAAGGAAGTTTTCTTGTGGGCAGCAGGGGGAAGGTGTGTGTTGAGAGAGGGAGTGGGATTTTCCATGTGCTGGACAGGCAGCCAGGTGTGGGAGAAGAGCATGAGTGCTGTTGGGTGTCCCCAGGCACCTCCTGCTGGGCTGCATGAAGGGATGGGGCGGTTCTTGGTGATTTTTATCCTTGGCATTCAAAGGCAGGGTCCATCCCACTGGTTTTTACTTGCTGGAAGTGGGACATATGGGCTGGTTGAGCAAATTAATCCTGGCCAGGGTGGTGCTGAACCAGGATCATGGATAGAGAAAGAGCTGTTGGTTGCTGTTCTAGGAGGTTCCTCTCGCAAACAGCAATACTGATGCTAGAGGAAGCCAGTACGAGGGGAAAGGGAAGCGAAAGAATTGGGAAGGGAGATGTAGGGGCCAGGTCAAACACAGGATCCAAATGTCTTGCACCCCAGGAGTCGGTGAGGCAGAGCTAGTGACTTCCCTGCTGTTGGACCCTCTTCTGGTGCCGGATGCTTCTCAGGGTGACAGACACACAGGGACTGGGCTGCCCTCCTCCCACAGTCCAGCTCTTCCATGCAGAAGCCCCTCTGGGGTCCCCATGGACCTTGACATCATTCTGTACATACGTGTTAAACAGCAGCTGCTGCCTTTCCATGGCATCGCAGGAACCCAATCCCAAATACAAGGAGTTTCTGATTGCAGGAGAAATGCAGAATCCTGCATGGTGCTGGGGGCATGGGAGTCCAGCCCTGGGTTTTTATTTGGCCCTTTTCTCAGGGAGATCCCACTGGGATCACCAAGAGGAAGTAAATCCTCCTGTTCCCAGAGCCTGTAGGTGAGTGCAAGCAAACTTGTGACCCTGCTCTACGCGGACACAAACGCCAAACCCAGTGGAGAAGGGAGGGCAAACATTACACTATCTGACCCTCCTCCACAGTCCCACGCTGAGCAATGGAGGCTCTTCCAGTGAAGGAGATAAGAAATCGAGGCACTGTGATTACAATTATAGTAATAGTAATTAATGCCTTGCCTCTCTCTAAGGATTTCCCTTTGTGTCTCAGTGGGTGCTGGCAGGGTGTTAACTCATTAAAGCAATAGCATCCGTGAGAAGGGGTCACGGCACCACAGCGGCTCAGCTGGGGTCTCCTCTCCCTGCCCTCCTCTTTCTCCATGGCTTGGGGACAGGAAGATTGAAAGGAAGGATCTGGTTTAGGAGGGATGGCCCTGAATAAGCCGCCTTCTCTCAAGGGTGAGGGTTACCTTCTTGATGGGGGAGCTGGCCAGGAGCACCTCTGAGTTATCCATGGATGGATTCACCTTCCCTGGAGGTGTTTAAGGGACGGATAGAGGAGGTGCTGAGGGACACGGTTTAGTGTTTGATAGGAATGGTTGGACTCGATGATCCGGTGGGTCTCTTCCAACCTGGTGATTCAATGATTCTATGATGTTCATCTGGTCTCTTGGTATGTGAGCCAAAGGGCTTGCGTGTACCTCTGTGCATTTGGCGATAAATAGGCTCTAATGCATCAATTCCTGCACGTGTCTGTACTTGGGAGGCTGCTCCTGCAGGAGGATTTCCATCAACACAAATGCCAGTACATGGGTTTCAGAGACACAAGCCAGCACAGTAACATGAAGGCTGGAGAAACAGCTTTACAGGGAGTGACTTGGAGAGCTCAAATGGCTGAATTTATCAAAGAAATTGAGAGGTGTCTTGATTTTGGTGTGTAAGTACCTTCAGAAGGAGACATTACCTGGCGCTAAAGGACACTCTAATGTCAGAGAAAGAAAAAGAACCAGTTGTAGAGAGCAATGAGGTCTCCCCTCAGCTTCCTCTTCTTCAGGATAAACACCCCCAGCTCTCTCAGCCGTTCCTCATAAGGCCTGTTCTCCAGCCCCTCACCAGCTTTGTTGTTCTTCTCTGGGCTCAATCCACAGCCTCACTCCCTGAATGGTGCCTGGGACACCACAGGATACCAGCTGGTGAAGCAACCATGGAGCCCAAAGCAGCTGCCTGGACCACTTGCAGAGCCCCTGGTCACTCACCGCTCTCTTCTCATTGACCAGGAGTGGGTCTGTGGTGAGACTGGTGGCCCTCATTCCTGGGAGGCTCTGTGCATCCGTGGGATGTGCCGGAGAGATGCAGTTGCTGCAGAGCCCCAGTATGGTGTGTTCTTAGAGCTTCATACACCACTGGTGAGATATTTAGCTCCAATGCCACCATGTCCACTTGGGGAAGCCGCCTGTGAGCGGCCTCGCAAACCTACATCTGAGCCGGTGAAGCCACAGATTGGAAACTGGGGACCACGGAGAGGCAGGGGGTGCAGGAAGGCAGCTGAACAAAGTTACCTGTGAAAGGTGTTTGCCTGAAACTAAGGAGAACTTGTTGCTACTAGCAGGTGACATGAGAAGCTATGGGACACCGAGTTAAACAGGGTAGTAGTTTGGAAAGGTATAATATAAATATATGGGCAATATGGATCTTGTATATTGTATATCTTTGTGGCTCTGGAGCGAGTCCAGAGAAGAGCAACAAAGCTGGTGAAGGGGGTGGAGAACAGGCCCTATGAGGAGTGTCTGAGAGAGCTGGGAGTGTTTATCCTGGAGAAGAGGAGGCTGAGGGGAGACCTCATTGCTCTCTATGACTACCTGGAAGGAGGTTGTAGAGAGGAGGGAGCTGGTCTCTTCTCCCAAGTGACAGAGGATAGGACAAGAGGGAATGGCCTCAAGCTCCACAAGGGGAGATTTAGGTTAGAGATTAGGAGGAGGTTTTTCACGGAAAGGGTCATTGGGTATTGGAATAGGCTGCCCAGGGAGGTGGTTGATTCACCTTCCCTGGAGGTGTTTAAGGGACGGATGGACGAGGTGCTGAGGGACTTGGTTTAGTGTTTGATAGGAATGGTTGGACTAGGAGATCCGATGGGTCTCTTCCAACCTGGTTGTTCTATGATTCTGTGATATATACATAAGTATATGAAATAGTAACCAGTGGTGTACGCAGTGTAATGGTGACAGTGGCGAGCCATCAACAGGCTCACTGCCCATAGATGTGTGGTTTAGTCCAAGGGAAGCTTAATAAACCAGCATCCCTGGCCGTGCCACTCACCTGCTTTCTGCTTTCCCCATCACAGCTGCTCTGGTGCCTGAGCTTATGGAGAACCCAGCAGCAAAGCCCCAACCCAATCAGTCCCTTGCTCCCCCGACCAGTACAGGGGAGAGGTTGGAAGAGGAAGAGCAAGAAATCTTGAGGACTGAGAGAAAGACTCCTTCCAACAGAGGGGCTAGAGAGCTTGTGGGGGCAGGAGCACCCCCAGCAGCACCCGTCTCTGCAGCAGCCGCAGACCTGAAGTGACAGAGCAGGTAGAAGCAACCTTGTAAAGTACAGATTGCCCCAGGTGTAACGTGCTGCTGCCTCACCCACAAGTGTTCACATCGTTAAACACTGTACCTGTCATGGCTCTGGCATTTCCTTGGTGCCTCTCCCGGAGAGCTGCCGGCTCCCTTGCTCAGCTCCACAGGGCAAGATGATTGTGTCCAGCGCAGGGGAAACTGAGGCACGGTCAGGTGGGGCTCTGCCTTGTCCGTGTCACTGGGTGCAGCTGCAGGACAACATCTGGAATGATTAGGAAGGAATTCTTCATCATAAGGCCGGGGAGGGCCTGTTCCAGGTTGCTCCCCCGATCCCTGGAGGTGTTCAAGGCCAGGTTGGATGGGGCTTGGAGCCCCTGATCCAGTGGAAGGTGTCCCTGCGCATGGCAGGGGTGGGACTGGATGGGCTTTGAGGTCCCTTCCAACCCAAATCATTCTATGAATGCTGAGAGAGGAACAGATTAGAGTCACAAGGCGATACCTACAACAACCATGAAATCTTTTGCTCATAAATGACCACACAGACAGGGGTGATACAAGACCTCAGTGCAGCCCATCCCTCTGTGGGCACGTTTTACCCATGTGTGAGAGCACTCGCAGCTCGTTTGTGCCCTGGGTAAATCACAGCTCAGGTGCCAGTGGGTGTTTTGTTGAGAAATAAGTTGGTGGGTTTTTTTAAAATAATCACTATGTTCTTTGTTAAGCAACTTTGTGTTCCTTGAAGGCAGGGGAACGTGATGATATGTGAAGGGAAAATTTTATTCTAGAACAGAGGTTGACGTTTGTTTTTCCCTTTCTTTTAATAAGAGAAAAAGGAGGAAGGGAGAGCAGACAGCGCCTGGAGGAAGTGAGACTTCCCACCACCAGCACAAACCCTTCAAAACAATTTTTTAAAAGCAAAATAATTGTCCAAAAGTGCAGGAAAGTAAATCTTTTGCTGTTTACCAACCATCTTTAACTGGTTTTTTTCATAGAATCATAGGACAACCAGGTTGGAAGGGACCCATCGGATCTTCTAGTCCAACCATTCCTATCAAACACTAAACCATGTCCCTCAGCACCTCATCCACCCGTCCCTTAAACATCTCCAGGGAAGGTGAATCAACCACCTCCCTGGGCAGCCTATTCCAATGCCCAATGACTCTCTGTGTGAAAAACTTCCTCCTAATCTCTAGCCTTGTTTGGTTGCTTTTTTTTTTAACCGACTCTGAATATCAGCATCAGTGTCTCTACATGCAGTTAGATAACAGGGGTGACTCTGGGGCACATGCAGATGAGCAGAGAGGCAGGAATGCAAACACACAGTTTGACGAGGAAACCCTCCTGAACCTGGCACCACCAGGCCGTGCAAGTTGAACGGTGGCTGCTTGGGCACCGCAGGCAGCAAATATATCGAATTATAGCCCTCTGGTTCCATCATACAAACAGCATAGCCACAGTCTGGGGAACAGATAAGTGTCGTGGCACCATGTCACAAGAAGGGCTTCTGTATTTGTGTCTTGCAGTGCTGAGGCTGTGCCACGGTGAGCAGAGCCGTGGCTGGAGCCCAGGCACCTTTGTTCTTTTCCTGGCGCAGGAATCCTTTTCAGTCATGTTGTGACCTTGGGCGAGCAACTTTGCCGCGCTTAAAATTAACTTTTCGGCAAACAAGGCGCGTAAATCTTGGTGTCAGGACGGCCGCGCCACATGCAGTATGTGGGGCTTGGCTTTGGCAAAGGGGTATTTTTCACCCTGAGTTGTCACCTGCGTGATGTCCCTCTGGGGTGAGGGTGACAGATCTGCCCAGGAGAAGGGGTGACCCCAAAGCTCTGAGGTTTCACCCTCTTTCCGTGGGGGAAAGGGGTTCAGCGACATCACTGTGTGCTTTATCCCCCTCCCCCAGTTTGTTTGTTTGTGGCTGGCAGAGCTGAACAGAGGCTGCGGAGGAGCCTGATGAAAGAGGCTCGCAGGCTCCTCTTACAAAATAAAGAGACTGGAGAAAATGGGAGTGCGTAGCTCGACAAAAACAAAAGCTAAAGGGCAGCGCAAGGAGAGCGGCGTATGGATGCATCCCAGCATCCGCCCCGCGGGAGGAGATGAGCTGCTGAAAGCCTTGGCACACAACTGGAGGGGGGGACGTTGCCTGTGACTACGCGCAGGCTGGAAATAAGAGGTAGCTTCTAAATACCAGAGCCTGCAAGAGCTCCCCAGAATCATAGAATCATAGAATCACAGAACAACCAGGTTGGAAGGGACCCATCGGATCATCTAGTCCAACCATTCCTATCAAAGGATCCCTGTATGCTGGGAATCCTCCTTTAGCGCTTTCTGTGGGGTTTTACCCTGTGGTACCCACTGTAGGGTCTGCCCTGCAGGTCTGTCTGCAGGAGGATGTCCGTCTGTCCATCCAGCCATGTCTTGGCTGAGTGTGCTCTGCGGATAAAGAGATCATTTTATACTTATTAATTCTGCCCATGCCTGCAGCCTGCTTGTCAGCAGCCGGGAGGCCTCACCGGGAGGTGCCTTTCTCCGGCACCGTCTCTGGTGTGGGTTTTATGGATGTTTTTTATGTAATCGCACAGCGCTGAGGGGACACAGGACAAGTGTGATGGGGAGAAGCCTGCTGCTCATCCCACTGATCCCTGGGGATCGTGGGGCCATCACTGACCCCTCGCCCCCTGCTGCGACCCCTGTGTTTGTCTCGCGCTGGACACTTACAGCGATGGAGGTTATAAAAATAGGAGGGGAGAGAGGTGACAGCTGCGCTGGGAGAATTACAAAGAAGAGATCAGATTAGAGGGAGCAGTGGGAAGCAAGGTGGCCTCATGCCGGGCAGGGCAGTTCCTTCCCTCACACTCTGGCCCCACATCCAGCTCCGTCCCTCGCAGCCCAGCCCCACAACTGCCTCTATCCCGCACAGCCCAGCCCCACAAGTGCCTCCATCCCTCACACCTCAGCCCCACAACCGCCTCCATCCCCTGCAGTCCAGCCCCATAACTGCCTCCATTCCATACACCTTGGCCTCACAACCACCTCCACCCTGCACAGCCCAGTCCCATAACTGCCTCCATCCCTTGCCGCCCCACAGCCAACACCCTCTTGCACCCTGCAAAGTGCAGACCCATATCTGCCTCCATCCCTTGCAGGCCCACAGCTGACCCCCTCTTGCACCCTGCAACCCAGCCCCACAGCCCTACCCCATAACCATCTCCCCCTCCTTGCAGCCCCACAGCTGCACCCCCCCACCCCTGCAGCCCCATAGCTCAGCCCCACAACTCAGCCCCCGTTCTGCAGCTCTGCCCCCCAGCCCTGCCCCTCAGCTGACCCCCCCAGCCCTGCCCCATAACCATCTCCCCACCTCCTTGCAGCCCCACAACTGACAACCCCAACCCCACAGCCTTGCCCAGCAGCCCAGCCCCTCAGCTGACCCCGCAGCCCTGCCCCATAACCATCTCCTCCCATCCTTGCAGCCCCACAACTGCCCCCCCTCCAACCCCACAACCCTGCCCCATAGCTCAGCCTCCCTGCAGCCCCACAGGTGCCTCCCTCCCTCCCTCCCTTTCAGCCTCATAGCTGCCCTCCCACAGCCCAGCCTCATAGCTGCACTGCCCCCCCAAGCCCTGCCCCACAGCCCAGCCCCTCAGCTCACCCCCCAGCCCTGCCCCATGACCATCTCCCACCAACTCCTTGCAGCCCCACAACTGACTTCCCCCAACCCCCCAGCCCTGCCCCATAACCATCTCGCCCCCTTACAGCCCCACAGCCCTGCCTCATAACCATCTCGCCCCCTTACAGCCCCACAGCCCAGCCTCATAGCTGCCCCCCCAGCCCTGCCTCATAACCATCTCGCCCCCTTACAGCCCCACAGCCCAGCCTCATAGCTGCTCCCCCCAGCCCTGCCTCATAACCATCTCCCCTCCACTCCTTGCAGCCCCACAACTGACCCCCCCCCCGCCCCGCCTCAACCCCACAGCCGTGCCCCATAACCACCTCCCCCTCACCCCCAGCCGCCCCTCCCTCGCTCCCCCCAGCCCCCTCTCTCCCAGCCCAGCCCCACAGGCCGCCCCCTCCCCGCCCCCCGTCCCTCCCCCCCGGCTCGGCGGTCCCTCCCCGCTGGCGGCCGGCGGGGCAGGTGCTGGCGGCCATGGGGAAGGTTCAGCTGTTCGAGATCCGCCTGGGCGACAGCCGCGTCGTGTTCGGCCCCGGAGAGCCGCTGGCCGGCACCGTCTGCGTCAGGCTGTCGGGAGCGCTGCAGTACCGCGGTGAGAGGGGACCCCTCAGCACCAGGGGAGAAGGAAACCCCCTGGAGATGGAACTGGGGGGAGAGGGAGAAGGAGCCAAGTCCCTCTGGAGCTTGAGGGGGAGAAAGAGAAGGAGCTGCCGCCCCCTCCCCGGAGCTGGAATTGGGGAAAAGAGCCGGGAACCCCCTGGAGATGGAACTAGGGTAGGAAGGGAAGGACCCAAGTGTCCCTGGAGCCGGAGAAGGAACCGTCTTCCCCTCAGAGATGGGGGAGAAGGAGCCGAGTCCCCCCACCCCAGAGCTAGGGATGAGGGAGAAGGAGCCAAGTATCCCCTGGAGCTGGAATTGGGGGCAGAAGGAGCTGGGAGGGAGATGGAGAAGGAGCTGGGAACCCCCTGGAACTGGAATTGGGGGGAGAGGGAGAAGGAGCTGCGTCCCTCTGGAGCTTGTGGGCGAGAGAAGGAGCTGCCCCCCCTTCCCTGGAGCTGGAATTGGGGAAGAGAGCTGGGAACCCCCTGGAGCTGGAACTAGGGGTAGGAGGGGAAGGACCCAAGTGTCCCTGGAACCGTCTTCCCCTCAGAGATGGAGGAGAAGGAGCCGAGTCCCCCCCAACCCAGAGCTAGGGTTGAGGGAGAAGGAGCCGCGTCCCTCTGGAGCTTGAGGGGCAGAAAGAGAAGGAGCTGCTGCCCCCTCCCTGGAGCTGGAATTGGGGAAAAGAGCTGGGAACCCCCTGGAGCTGAACTAGGGGTAGGAGGGGAAGGACCCAAGTGTCCCTGGAGCTGGAGAAGGAACCGTCTTCCCCTCAGAGATGGAGGAGAAGGAGCCGAGTCCCCCCCACCCCAGAGCTAGAGTTGAGGGAGAAGGAGCCAAGTATCCCCTAGAGCTGGAATTGGGGGCAGAAAGAGCTGGGAGGGAGATGGAGAAGGAGCTGGGAACCCCCTGGAGCTGGAATTGGGGGCAGAAGGAGGTGGGAGGGAGATGGAGAAGGAGCCAAGTACACCTTAGAGCTCGAACTGGTGGGAGAAGGAGCTGGGAGGGAGATGGAGAAGGAGCTGGGAACCCCTGGAGCTGGAATTGGGGGGAGAGGGAGAAGGAGACACGTCCCTCTGGAGCTTGAGGGAGAGAAAGAGAAGGAGCTGCCCCCTCCCTGGAGCTGGAATTGGGGAGAGAGAGAGAGAGAGAAGGATCCGCGTCCCTCTGGAGCTTGCGGGGGAGAAAGAGAAGGGGCTGCCCCCTCCCTGGAGCTGGAACTGGGGAAAAGATCTGGGAACCCCCTGGAGCTGGAGAGGGAGAAAGGAGCTGCCACCCCCTCCCTGGAGCTGGAATTGGGGAAAAGAGCCGGGAACCCCCTGGAGCTGGAACTAGGGGTAGGAGGGGAAGGACCCAAGTGTCCCTGGAGCCGGAGAAGGAACCGTCTTCCCCTCAGAGATGGGGAGAAGGAGCTGAGTTCCCCCCACCCTAGAGCTAGGGATGAGGGAGAAGGAGCCAAGTACCCCCTGGAGCTGGAATTGGAGGCAGAAAGAGCTGGGAGGGAGATGGAGAAGGAGCTGGGAACCCCCTGGAGCTGGAACTGGGGGCAGAAGGAGGTGGGAGGGAGATGGAGAAGGAGCTGGGAGCCCCCTGGAGCTGGAAACTGGAGGTAGGGGAGGAGCCAAGTACCCCTGGAGCTGGAGAGGGAGAAGGAACTGCCTCAACCCCCAAGAGATGGGGGAGAAGGAGCTGAGTTCCCCCATCCCAGAGCTAAGGCTGTAGGGGAAAGAGCCAGTCCTCCCTTGGAGCTGCAGAGGGAGAAGGAGCTGGGAACCTCACCCCCGGAGATGGAATTGGGAGAAGAAGCTGGGAGCCCTCTGGAGCTGGAAAAGGAGAAAGAAAAGGAGCTGGGTCCCCCTTAGAGCTGCAATTGGGGATAGGGGGAAGAAGCCAAATACCCCTGGAGCTGGAGAAGGAACTGCCCCCCCTTTGAAGATGGGGGAGAAGGAGCTGGGTCCCCTGACCCCTGAGCTGGGATTGAGGGGGAAGAAGTCGGGTCTCCCCCCCTGAGCTGGAGAGGGAGAAAGAGAAGGAGCTGGCTCCCTCCTGGAGCTGGAGAGGGAGATGGAGCAGGGAACCCCCTTTGCTGGAGAAAGAGAAGGAACCGGGTCCCCCAAGCTGGAATTGGTTGGAGGGGAAGGTACCACGTCCCAACCCACCAGACCTGGAGGAGTAGAAGGAGCTGAGTCCCCCCCAGAACTGGAGAGGGGAGAAGGAGTCGGGTCCTCCACCTCAGGAGGTGGAATTGGGGTGAAAGGAGCCGGGTCCCCCCCATTACTGGAGTTGGGGGAAGGTGCTTAGTTCCCCTCCCCCGAGCTGGAATTGGGGTGAAAGGAGCCGGGTCCATCTATCCCCATGAGCTGGAGTTGTGGGGGAAGGAGCTGGGTCCTGCCTGTTGTTGGGGACTGGGTGCTTGCACCTCACCTCTTGCCTTCTCCAGGTCTGATAGAAGAAACCTGCTGAATTATTTCCTCCTCTTTTTCGTCTTACTTTAGCTTTCCACCCCATAAAGAAACGAAACCAGTGCCCCGCCCCCTCCCCCAACCAAAAAAAAAATAATAATAACCTGAATCACAACCCAGGGCAGGCTTGTTTCACAGGAGCCTCTGGAGCTGGCAGGTGCCCAGGGTGGTGGCACCAGGAGGTGCTGGAGGAGCTTGGCCCCATATCCGGCTGTTCCTGGAGCCCTACACCTTCCCATGGCTGCTGGCATCACTGAGGCAGTGGCCCCAGAACACAGGGTCCTTGCGCTTCTGGGTCTGGGGGAGCACCCAGATGTGTATTTTCTCTGGCAGTGCGATGGGAGGAGGTGGGCGATGCTTTGTCCCGGCTGACGGCTGCTCCTGCTGCAGCAGCAGGACTGTCTGCCTGGTTGTGAACACGATCCACAGCGAACAACCCTTCTGTAACACCTTGGGTGAACGTTTTGAGTTGTGGAAGTACCAGTTTGGGAGACATCCAAGCTGAGTCCGTGGTCCTCTGTGTGCCAGCTTGAGGGGTGGGTGGGTGCAGGCAGCAGTGGTCCTGGTCGTGTACGGATATGTGGGTGGAATTGGGGTGCATGGGTGGCTGCGACCCCAGGTGGGACCCAGGCTCTGTGGTGGCCGGTGCAGTCGTCAGGGTGGAGGGAAGGGGATGGGATGGGGGGACACAAGCTGCTGAATTCATCTCCTCCAGGCTGGGAGCTTGTTCTCCTGCCTCAGAGAAGTCGTTCTCGTTTACAACTTAGTTTCATGTTTGGTGCTGTGGTAGCGTGAACTGATTTGCTGTTTCCCCCGAGGTTGTCTTGCTTGCTTCTCCTATGTGCATGCGTCTTGCTGTGTAACAAGTTATTGGGAGGGGGGGAAAAAAAAAGACTAAAGAATGGAAAATACAAAGTCTCTTGAAAAGAGACGTCATCCTGAATGATGGTGCCGATGCTTGCCTATGTCTTGTTTCTGTGAGCACCTCTCCCAGTTGTCTGCAATAGCTTTTTGGAAGCTTCCTCGGGAAAAAAATATCTAGGACAAGCACAGACTTGTAGGCTGTTTAATTCCAGTCGGAGCAGAGCAGTTGCACATGCAGTGTTTATCTCTTTGGAGGGTACTCCCAGCTGTACTCCTTCCAGCAAAGATGTTCATAACAAAGTGTGGCTGACCTCCATCCTCGGCCCATCCCATGGACTCGCAGCCCTGTTCCTTGGGTGAGATGAGAGCACTTGGCCTCAGAGGGCTTGTTTTGCTGGCCCCTTGCGCTGCCAGCTGGCCACAGTTGTGTCTTGCTGTTGTCTGTACGACTCCCAGTTTGGAGGAGAAATGTTGGGTTCTCTGTGCCAGATCTCCTTTGCTTCTCAGTGTGCTGCAGTTGGTGGTTGTGGGAAGAGAGGAAGGTGTGTCTTTGTTCTGGACATTCTTTCTGCTCCTTTACTGCTTCGGCTGAAGCTTTGGGGTTGGGCGTAACTAATGGTCCTGGGGCCAGGAGAGGTTGTGCTGTTGGATCTGGTGTTTGATGCTGATGCAAGGGTTGTGGAAAGGAGCTTGTGGCAGCTAATCAGGGTTCTAGGTGAGCTGGCAGAAGCATGGAGCCAGAATCTGAGGTGGGGTGCGTGCCTGTTCCCTCTGCTTCTGTGCAGAGGTGACTAGAGTGGCTGTTTCGGCTGCAAATTGGCTTCCCCAGCTAGGGCAGAAATTGCCCATAACCAGTGTTGTCTGAACTTGCCCAAATAAGTTACGCTGGGCTGGGACACCAACATCTGCAGACAGCAAGGTGACTCTTGGCTAAGTGTCCCCCTCTCTGCTGCTCTGTATCTTACGGTCTCTGGTGTTTAAGCTCTCCATGGTGGGGCTGGGGATGTCTCAGATGGGCAGCCTTGCCTCCCTTCTGGCTGATCAAATACTTCGCCCTCAGAGGAGGTGGCTCATAGCTGCTCGACACATCCTTCTTGGTGTGAGAGCAGGCAACTACCTGCTGGAAAGAAGTCCTAAGGGACTAGTCCACCCTGTTGAACTCCAGGGGCTCGGCAGCAGAAGGATCAGACAGCTCTGACGTGCTGTGGGTTTCTCTTGGGGTGTGGAAGGGGTGGGTGGCATCAGCTTGGTCTATATGCTATGCACACCTACACCTTCTGTGACCAGCTGTGACTTTCAGGTTAATAAGCACCTTCCAGGAGAAGACGCTAAGCCCTTGCCTATTGCAGCTCCGGCCCACAACACCGCGGTTTGGTTCCTGAGCCAGACCAGTCCAGTGCCTTGACTTCTTTTTGTGTTGTGGTTTTGGAGATCACAAATGCAAACAAGCCTGTAACAACTACTTCACACTATAACTTGGAAATTGCACCTTCTGAAAGGTGGATTTCACAAACAAAGCTCATTCTGTTGTGCTAAACGCGCTAGAAAGCATAGAATAGTTTGAGTTGGAAGGGACCTTAAAGATCATCCAATTCCAACCCCTGTGCCTTGGGCAGGGACATCTTGGGTCAGAGGGAAGCGTAGCCAGAGACACACCTTTAGGGATCATAAATACTCCCACCCACGCTGGCTTTCTCGCCAGTGCTGCTGACTTGCGATGAAGGCTGCTCTCTAGCACGATCTGAGCATGCAGCAGCGTCACAAACGATGACCGACCTTTGGTGACACATGCAGACCTTCCTGTGAAGCTTCTCCTCGTGGCTGGGCCAGGTTGAAGGTCCTTCCCTGAGAACTTCAAGCCTCGGGGGAGAACGCTAATGGGAATGCAGAGTTCCCAGTCATTGTGCCTGGCTTGCTGGGTAAATCATCAAACGTGGGTATACAAAGAACAATTAATCCCAACAGGAAGCTGGCGCTGGGACAACTGGGGATGGAGGTAATTTGGGAGGAGGGAAATAAGTTTGTTGAGAGCAGGGCAGGCAGCCCCGGTTGCTGGCAGGAGCGTGCTGGAACAAAAGCTGTGCTGCTCGGGGACGCTGGAGCACTTTCCTCTCAACCCAGCGGCTTCCAGGGGCCATGCAGATTATTTCAGTCTTGCCGCCTGCCATTCAGCAAGGCGTCTCGCGGGCAGAAGTGTAATGTTAAAATAACAGCCCTCTCTCCTGGGTCACCAAGAGTAAAGAAACTGCAAGTGCTTTCTGGAGTGGATTTCAGCACTTTGCTATTCTGCACTCTATTATTTAGCTGTCCACGTTTATGCAGCGATGACTTGACTTGAAAATCACTCGCTTGAACTGTAGAGCTCCAGACATAAGTACCTATGTCTGTTCATGCTCTAGAAATACCCAGGAGTGTAATTCCCATTTCAGCAGAGCAGAGAACCTGTGAATCATGATTTCCTTCTCTAGCTTTAATGTAGTAAACATTCACGCTTCTCACGTGGAGAACCGAGAGAGCTGGTAGTGAAGAAGAAGATTGTAAAGCAGGTCACTTGAGTCCTAAGTCGTGCATTTAAAGTAAAAGATGACTTCAGTTTCCCTTGGAAGGCAGTGGGAAGAAGTTTGGGTTTGGCTAATGGGTATAAGGTGGTTCTGATGTGTGTGTAACCTGCGTCCTTCGTGGGGGCTAGAGGACCACATTGACCACCGTCCTCTGCACCAGCTGATATCTAAAACAAAGGAAGATGTCATTCCTCCAGAAAGGCAGTGTTTTGGGCTGCATAGGAAAGTGATGTTGAAAGGATGGATTTGTTCCCAATCCCTGAGATATCTTCTGTAAAAGAGGATTTTAAGTTCCTCTGCTTGGCGGTGTAGGTCACCTGTACATCACTGGGGTGACAGGGACCCCGACTTCTCCCAGTGCAGCACAGGGAGCGTGGTGCCTGCAGGGCAGAGCTGAGCGAGAGCCTGGTGGGTTTAGAAGTGAGGAACGGATGCAAAGCTGTCACTATCCTGCAGCGGCAGTGCCCAGTGAGGTCCTCGAGCTGCCTGGCATCCGCTTGCAGCCGTGGGTGCCAGGACAAGGCGAGGCTGGCTCTGATGCACAGGAATGCTCGTGTATCGTTCTGCAGGCTGGATGGCTCCTGCTCTAGGGGAAGTGGATTAACTTTCTTTTCTCATTGTCTGGAGTGAGACAGCAGGGAGCTGTGTGGCCAAGTCTGTCTGAGGCTGCAGAACAAAAGAGGGATTTTTGCTCCCCTGGCTGGCTTGCTGCTGGAGCTCCAGCTCCTCCGGAGTCAATAACTAATCACGAGACTGTTTTGTGTCTCTTGTCGCTGCAGTGTGTGCCTCTCCCTGTCTGTGCACCACTTGTGCTCATGTGAAAAATCTCTGCCGTTTTCCTTGGCGATGAGATGTGCTGCAGCCTCCCATCTCTTGTTTAATAAAATGGGAGAACAAGTGGAGAAGAGTTCTGTCCATCTGATTAGCTTCCAAGTGTGACAAACGGGGTGTGAGTGCTTATCCCTTCCCTGGAGCGCTGCAGAGCTGGCAGACATGTAGCTTGTCTTTCGGGGCTGGAGTCAGGTAGGCAGCAGGGAGGCTCCCTGGCTGGAAGAAAGGAAGGAATCTATGGGGTTACATCCCTCTCCTCCTGAGGCAGCTCAGAGCCCTGTGGGTGAGGAGAAGCAGCTGGGGAGGGTGGTGGCTCAGTGCAGTCCCTCTGCCAAGGCAGGTGTGGGTGCATAGAATCATAGAACAACCAGGTTGGAAGAGACCCATTGGATCTTCTAGTCCAACCATTCCTATCTAACACTAAACCAAATCCCTCAAGACCTCATCCACCCGTGCCTTAAACACCTCCAGGGAAGGGGAATCAACCACCTCCCTGGGCAGCCTATTCCAATGCCCAATGACCCTTTCTGTGAAAAACTTCCTCCTAATCTCCAGCCTAAATCTCCCCTGGCGGAGCTTGAGGCCATTCCCTGTTGTCCTGTCCCCTGTCACTTGGGAGAAGAGACCAGCTTCCTCCTCTCTACAACCTCCCTTCGGGTAGTTGTAGAGAGTAATGAGGTCTCCTCTCAGCCTCCTCTTCTCCAGGATAAACACCCCCAGCTCTCTCAGACGCTCCTTATAGGGCCTGTTCTCCAGCCCCTTCACCAGCTTCGTCGCTCTTCTCTGGACTTGCTCCAGAGCCTCAACATCTTTCTTGTGGTGAGGGGCCCACAACTGAACACAGGATTCAAGAAGCGGCCTCACCAGTGCTGAGTACAGAGGGAGAATCACCTCCTTGGACCTCCTGGTCACACCATTTCTGCATGGATGGACACGCTCTGCTGGTGGCTGTTGTAGAATAACTTTGGCTGAAAGTCATCCTTGAGGAAGAACTACGCCTGTAGAAACCATGTAGCGGCCACTTGACTTGTCAAAGTCTTGCTAGAGGCTGTCCTGGCCGAGAAGAGTGGGATGGACACACAGACCATCCTCTGCCATCAGGAGATGGTTGGTCTCTTCCAAGAGAAGATGGGACGGTTGGGTTGTGCTGTGAGTTTGCTGCAGACTTGACGTATACAGAAGCTTAGAGAAAGGTGCTCTACTCGGCATTGAGGCAAGTGTTTCCTACTCATGCTCGGTGCAGATGCTCCCAAAATGGCCTGGCAAGCACACCAGGGGCTGGATTTTGGGTCGATGCCTCTTTTCCTGAGGGCTGATTGCCGAGATACCCAATGTACAGCCCTTAGGCTACTGTTATGACCTCTGAAGAGTGGAGACAGGGATTGCTGTGGAAGTTAATTACCTCTTTGTGCTGCTCTTAAAATCTGTCACTCTTCAAATCCCTCATGTGGAATTGCAAAGTGCTTAGGAGAGGAGAAAATGAACGAAGGACCAGACTGCTGCTGGTCAGCGGATTTTTATCTTGCGCACAGTTGTGTGTGTGCTCCGAGTCCCTGGGTGGTGTTTGGGATCAGAAGCAGGAGGTGAAATGGGACCACAAAATACGTGTAGGCTTCTGCCTCCTCTTGATGGCTTTGAAACAGCAATTCCACATGCTCAAACACTCTTTGGCCAATTGAAGTGAGCTGGTGGGTTGCCAGTGTCAGGTGTGAGCTGGGTGTTTTGCCGTGCTTAAGCTTGTGGATAGAGGCTTTTCACCAGAAGGTGCTCAGTTCTGTCTGGGTGCTGCTTTGTCCAGCAACGGGTGCAGCTCTCAGAAGGATGATCCATGCCATATGGTTAAATTGAATGGCTTGAGCAAGTTCCAATGGGTGTATCGGGATTCTGGGATGCTGAGTGATGATGGTGGAGAAGTAAGGATGGATGCTGGACCTCCTTGACAAGATGAGGGTGCCAGCTTGCCAGTCTGGGATTATTCAGTGACCTGGTGTAAAAACACTCCAACCTTTGAGCACCTTAATCATCATTAGAAACCGGAGCTTATCAGATATCCATAGCGGAGAAAAAAAAAAAAGACTGTTTCCAAGAAGCATGAATCATTCTGGAGCACTAATGCTTATAACTTCCGACCCTTTGTTCTTGCTGATGGAACCATGCTCTCGGTTGTTTGGCTCCAGCAGCTCAGGCCAGAGGTAACGGTGCTGCGGCAGCTTGTGTCCGTCTTCCCCAAATGCCTTAATCCCAAAGCCTTGAATAAAACTGGCTTGGAGGGCAACATCTCCAGGGAGAAAAGCTCAGTGTGTGGGTATGAGTTGGTTCCTTCTTAGAATCATAGAACAACCAGGTTGGAAGGGACCCATCGGATCTTCTAGTCCAACCATTCCTATCTAACACTAAACCAAGTTCCTCAAGACTGTCTGCAGGGACTGTCTGCTTGGGACTGAATGTCAGGTCTGGGTGATTTGCTCTCAGTCCTATATCATCCATTTTCCATCTACTTGGACCCCTGGAGGTGTCCAGCCTGACCATGAGGATCATCTCATCAACTTGTAGCACACTGAGTGTCCTGGGGGTTTGTGATGTATCTCATGCTCTGATAATAACAAGAACATAAGTCATTTTTCCAAACTGATGATCTTGCTATAAATAGAGAATCCAGCTGCTTACATTGAATAGCATCAAAGAAAATCACAGGAGCAGCTCTTGTGCAGAATGAAGTGGATTCTGGCTGCTTCCTCTGAAGTTGCTGGGGGTGGGGGGAAGGGGATGTCTTGACAGCAGAAACGTGTGAAAGCCTTGCTCGAGAGCTCCGGGTGGTATGTGAAGGAGAGAGTGAGTGAGGTGAGGCAGCTGGGATCCCTTTCTGCACTGTCCCACCCTGTGCCTTCCTGCTGGAGAACCTGCCTGTGCCTATACTGGGGTGAGGAGCCCCTAAGCGCAGGGTTGCTTTGCTGCTTATAAATAAGGCTTTTCAGGAAAAGGCATTTGAAATTTCCTCAGATAGGAGGGGGTGAGCTGGCTCCAGGCTTGTGCTGCAGTGGTGCTAAATCACTTGGAGGTGTCTCAGCAAATTCTGGCTGCTGACTTGCGAGTTCAGCGCCTGGAGCGGAGTGGTGGGCTGGAATGAGTTATGCACGGTTGCTTGTCCCCGTGTTCTTCTCCCCTTGTACGTGGGCTCCAACCCCTCACACCGCAGCTATTGTTTCCAGGACAGCTGAGCTGTCCTCTGCCTGCTGCTTTAGTCCTTCTTGGTGCCCTGGAGAACGAAGCTTGCTCCAGACCCCTGGCTGTGGCAATATTGTCTGTGCTGAATCCCTTCATCCCCTGGTGTGTGTAGTGAGGGGCGTCCAGCCCGTAACAGACTTCTTTCTGACTGAGTTGGTGCTGAGCTGACTGCAAGTGCTCCTGAGGTAAGGGGGTGAGTCCTGGGGAGTTCATGCCCAGGAGCATCCCTAGGGGCACAGGAGAGGATGAAGGGGATCACCTCCTCTCCTGAGCATCTGCAGGGCTGACTGTTGTCTAGAAGACTGGAAGAGCAGTATCAGGTATTGTTTTGGGTGGCGGTGAGGATCTGCCAAAAAAGTGAGCATCAGCAGCAGGGCTTATTCCAGCCTTAACTCTTAGATGAGTGCACCTGAAGTCTCAGAAGAAAATGAGAGTGACTCTCCTGCAGCAGAATCTTGCCCACTGGAGCTCTTGTGCTCCAGCATTACAGTAAGCCTGTTAAGCATGAATTTCCAGAACTCTTTGAGGCCTTTATTTAGAAAGAGCCTGAAAAGGGTGTAGGCTCTGGTGAATCAACCTCTTTGTGGTAAGCAGAGAAACCTGATCAGTCGGCTGCTGATCTGCCTGCAGTGGCTTTTGCACCCAGAGCAGAGGGGGATGCTCATGCGGCAGGAACAGAGGGGCTGGCGGAGAGGGGAGAGCTGGTTAGACCTGCTCTGGGGTGTGGGAAGAACAGGGGGGAGCAGCAGTGGTGGCAAACAGAGCTGTGTTCCCAGGACATCAGAGAGCTCAGTCTGCCTGGCTTGGTCTGCCCGGCCGCTCTTCGTGTCAAACAAGGTGGGAGAAGGTGTCTGGCTTGGTGGGAAAGAACAATTAAGTTTGTTAATGAAGTAAAGGGGCAGTTTGGTACAGTGTGGAACTGACTGGTATTAAAGCACCCAGTGATTGCCTCCTGGAGCCTGCAGCGCTGTGTGGCAGTCTGCAGTGGGTTTCTTGCCTGGTTCTTCCTTTTTTAGACAGCCAAGACAAGTGTACAGGAATATCTTTAGACAGCCAAGACAAGTGTACAGGCTGCTTTGGTCTAAAGTAGTGCTAAGTGTTGGGTGGAAACTCGTTTTGGTTTGGGCAAGCTATAGAAAAAAGAGACTCCTCTCTTCTGTCTCAGCATTACTCAGCCCAAGGAAGGGTGGCTGTGGTTCCTGGCTGGCTGAAGTGTTGAGTGCTGGCAGATCCTGGCGTCCGTCAGCATTCCTGTGCACCGGGGCGAGCTGCTGGCTCTGCTCCACTCGCCTGGCAGCGCATTGGGCATCTAGGACTCGCATTCCCCTCCTACGAGGCTGTTCCAACGGCCAAACACAGAAGATTAAGATGCCCTGACTGCTTCTGTGTGTACAGCCTTGTTTTGCTTTGAAGAGCATAGGTTGCCCAGGGCTCACAAAAGCAAGTTTGGCTTTACTGGGAAGGATGACAGTAAGTTTTGTCTTGTTCAGGGGATTGTAAGTAAAGTTCTCCTGGACCTAACTGAAGTCCTAAAAACGAGGTGATTCTGTACTAGGCTACAGCATCTTGAGGCCTCACGAGGAACAGCTGAGAGAGCTGGGGGTGTTTATCCTGGAGAAGAGGAGGCTGAGGGGAGACCTCATTGCTCTCTACAACTACCTGAAAGGAGGTTGTGGAGAGGAGGGAGCTGGGCTCTTCTCCCAAGTGATAGGGGACAGGACAAGAGGGAATGGCCTCAAGCTCCACCAGGGGAGGTTCAGGCTGGACATTAGGAAAAAATGTTTCACAGAAAGGGTGATTGGACACTAGCAGAGGCTGCTCAGGGAGGTGTTTGATTCACCTTCCCTGGAGGTGTTTAAGGGACAGGTGGATGAGGTGCTGAGGGACATGGGTTAGTGTTTGATAGGAATGGTTGGACTGGATGATCCGGTGGGTCTCTTCCAACCTGGTGATTCTCTGATTCTATCTGCTGCTTGGACGTGCCAGAGCCAGCAGGCAGCCTTGCAGCACCATGTTGCTGGGTGTAACGGCTCTGGGCAGTGGGGCAGGGTGAGATGAGTGGCTGGGCTGTGCCTGGGTTACAGAGCAGGACTGGGCTCTGCAGGCAGTGACAGAGGTCATATTGTTTGCTGAGACCTGCTGGGTCACAAGCTGAGCAGTTCTTGGCCAGCAAGTGACTCCTGCCGCAAGCCCTGCCTGGAGCTCGGTCCCATCCTAGTAAAAGCACAGATGGCTCTCATGGATGTGGCAAACAGAATCGTGTCTCAAGCATAGCTCTGGAAGAAGGGCAGGCATTCTACTCTCCAAACAGATCGGAGTTTCACCCTCTGAATTTCTGTCCAGAAATAGAAAGGAAAGAAGTTTCTTGAGACTAAAACTTGCCTTCACACACCAGAGTGGTTAAAGAGCCATGTGAAATGCTGCTGCTATCTCCTCCAGCCTTCTGCTCCTCTGCAGCCTCTCTGCATTTCCCCTCTGCTACTCCAAGGGATGAATATTAGAAGAGGAGGCTGTGAGTGCTGGCAGTGCGGCTGAGGTGGGTGGCTGGCATGGAGATATTCGTAGTGAGCTGTGAGATCTGCCTCTCTTTGCCAAACCCTTAGTTTCCTGCAGTGCCTCCTGTACTGCTGTCTCATCTGCCTGTTCCCAGCACCCAGGGGCGTCTGTGTCTGCTGTCCTTGCTTGGAAGAAGAGGCTGGTCCATCCGAAGGCTGTGGTGCTGCTTTCCCTACACAAGGACCTGAAGGACCCCGTGTCTGCAGCAGGAGTTGCGTGGAGTGGTTCTGCTGGGCTGTGTTTAGGATGGGGCAAGACTTTGGGCTCACCAAACTGATCCAAGAGACAACTTTCTCCTTTCTCACTTCTTTGGTAGCCACCATCGAGGGGTATTACCTGTCCCAGGAAGCCCATGGGTGTGCTGGGAGCCCATGGGAGCAGGGAGGCCAGGCTAGTGGTGCAGTGCGGGTACTGGTAAGAGCACATGCACGGCCTCTGCAGTGCAACTACCTCCGTCCTTGTGGGCTCCTAAGGCAGAGTGATCCTGTTCCTCCCCACCTCTCTGTACTCAGCACTGGTGAGGCCGCTCCTTGAATACTGTGTTCAGTTCAGGGCCCCTCACCACAAGAAGGATGTTGAGGCTCTGGAGCAAGTCCAGAGAAGAGCGACGAGGCTGGTGAAGGGGCTGGAGAACAGAACCTATGAGGAGCAGCTGAGAGAGCTGGGGGTGTTTATCCTGGAGAAGAGGAGGCTGAGAGGAGACCTCATTACTCTCTACAACTACCCGAAGGGAGGTTGTAGAGAGGAGGGAGCTGGGCTCTTCTCGCAAGTGACAAGGGACAGGACAAGAGGGAATGGCCTCAAGCTCTGCCAGGGGAGATTTAGGCTGGAGACTAGGAGGAAGTTTTCCACAGAAAGGGTCATTGGGCATTGGAATAGGCTGCCCAGGGAGGTGGTTGATTCCCCTTCCCTGGAGGTGTTTAAGGCACGGGTGGATGAGGTCTTGAGGGACTTGGTTTAGTGTTTGATAGGAATGGTTGGACTAGAAGATCCGATGGGTCCCTTCCAACCTGGTTGTTTTATGATTCTTCCCAGGTAGTTGGGTGACACAGCACTGGGACCTACATCAATCTAAAGCCTCAAAACAAAATGCTTTGTCCTCTTTTTTTGGCAAGAGGCAGTGTCAGAGAAAGGAATCCTCCAGCATCCTCTTTCTGGGCTGTGCTTGGTGAGCAGCGGGGTGGCTGTGGCAGGGATCGGGGTGGAGGGCTGGATGGGGTGCATCCCATCAGTGGGGTGCTCTGTGCGGGTACTGCAGCATTTCATGCCTGTTGCTAAGGAGCTGTGGTTGCCTTTGGCAGCAGGACTGGCAGATTCAACACATAAACTTTTTGTGGCAAGCAGCTGTGCCCCTCCTGCAGCCCCCGTGGCTTTGCTCGCTGGTGGCTTTTCCACCCGCAGCCCAACGTGTGTTAAGACAGGCTTGTTAAATGTGCTCAACCAGGGATTTTGTTCCAGATGTTTGAGATGACCCCCTTCCTTTGAGGGCAGCCAGCATGCTGATAAAACGCTGTGATGCTATAAATAAGCCTGTCAGCTCTGCAAGGGAGAAGAGCATTCGGTTTGAACAGGAGTTTGTTTGAAACAGGAGCCCAAGAGTTTGCTTTCTTCTCTTGGGATATATGTTGACCTCTGATTTTGGGGAGGAGCTGGAAAACGTGCGTTTCCCTCTTGCTGTCAACCTGATGGAAGAAAGCACTTGCATAGGGGAAAGGATTGACCTGCCTGTGAAAGAGCTCAGAGGTGTCCTGATGTAAGGACATGGATCTGTTGCAGTGAGTCCAGAGGAGGCTGTGAAGGTGATCTGAGGGCTGGAGCACGTCCTGTACAAGGACAGGCTAAGTGGAATTCTTCATCCTGGAGAAGAGAAGGCTCCACGGAGACTTTGGAGCAGCTTCCAGTGCTGAAAGGGGCTCCAGGAAAGCTGGGGAGGGACTTTGTCCAAGGGCCTGTAGTGATAGGATGAGGGGGAATGGCTTTAAATTGGAAGGGGGAAGATTTAGATTAGATATCAGGATGAAAATCTCCACAATGAGAGTGGGGAGGCCCTGGCCCAGGTTGGCCAGAGGAACTGTGGTTGCCCCATCCCTGGAGGGGTTCAAGGCCAGGTTGGATGGGGCTTGCAGCTTCTGATCCAGTGGGAGGTGTTCAACCCAAACCATTCCATGATCCTGGTGAAATCAGCTCAAAGAAAGGTCAGGGCCGGGAGGGAGGGACTGTCCTTCCGCTGCTGTGTGTGATTTGTCTGGTCCAGCCTCTTGCACGGCATAGCCAGAGGCACCAGCCTTTGGGAGGAAAGACTGAGTTGCAGATCTTGCTGTTGGTGACTAAGCTGTGCTACAGGTCGTGCCACCACAGAGGGCCTGTGGGGTGGTCCTGAGCCCTCGCTGGTCTTGTGTGTGGCTGGAGCATTGCCTGCAGGCAGCAGCATGGGGCAAAACCAGGTCAAACTGTAGCAGCGACTCGTTTTTGAGTTGAGGGCTGACTGTAGTCTCGGAGAGGGGAGCTGCATGGGGTGTGACTTGTGCGATGGGCTGGCAGGCTGCAGGAGTGGAGATGTCCCTGTGGGTCACAGCAAGCAGCAGCCGAGTCCTCCGAGTGCTGGAGGCTGCTGGTGGTGTGGGAGCTGCTGCTCAGCGTGCGTCAGCTCCAGACGAATCGCCTCCTGGGGCCCAGCTACGAGCTTGGGTTTCACTTGAGATGGAAAGCAGGGACTATTCTTTTAGACAACTCCTCTCCTTCCACATTAGAGGCTAAATCCTCCTCTTGCCCTTGTGCTGGGATCTCAGGGAGAAAGAAGATCAAAACCTCCTCAGACAATCGTTAACCTTGTGCCAAACCCACCACTGTGTCCAGCTTGCATAGAATCACCAGGTTGGAAGAGACCCACTGGATCATCGAGTCCAACCATTCCTATCAGACACTAAACCATGTTCCTCAGCACCTCATCCACCTGTCCCTAAAACACCTCCAGGGAAGGTGACTCAACCACCTCCCTGGGCAACCTCTGCCTGTGCCCAATTACCCTTTCTGTGAATTTTTTTTTCATGATGTTAAGCCTGAACCTCCTCCCCTGGTGGAGCTTGAGGCCTCTTATCCTGAGGCCTCTTATCCTGTCCCCTTTCAGTGTAAGCTGCTGTGCTTTTGCCTCACCAGCTTGTGTATTGCTCCAGACTTTGTGTCTCACAAACTGACAGGGCAGACCCAGAAGGATGGGGACGGCTGAGAATTAATTAGGAGCTGTTGGTTTAATTAGCAGTGTCTCAGTGGATTGGTGCATGAGGGCTGGGTGCCAGGGGACAGTATCTTGTGAGCTTCCAGCCTTGTGCGGAGACTGTGAGCCCTTTGTGTCTGAGGTTGTACTAGGGTATATCTGTGTGAAAACTGTCAGTACAAGGGCCTCATCTTGCTCTTCTTTGGGGTCTTGGCCTTCTCTGTGTCTGCTTTTCATGGAGCTTTTCTAGGAATTACCCAATTTCTACCAACTGGTTGAGAGTAACTGGCTCTGTTGTTGGTTCTTGCTGTCTCCCAGGTTTTCCAGCTTCCCAGCACCATCTGGTCCTGCTCTGCTGGTGGTGTGGGTAACCCCAAACCCATCATCTTCATCCAGATCCAGGGCAGGAGCTTTACAGGGCGAGAAGATGTGAGGGTAAACAAAACTTGAGGTCTCTGTCTGTTGAACCCAGAGGTTTTTTTTCAAGGGTGGAGCTGTGTGCGAGGTGGCCTCTTGCCACTGCCACAAGCCCACTGATCCATCAAGAGCAACTCCCCAGGGCTTGATTTGACTTGATCTGTCAGAGTTATCTGGGCTAATTCAGAGTGGGGCAGGCTTGTTGTGAGCCCAGAAACATGGCAACGTGCTGAGGTGGGAGCATGTGAGCTGGAACACCTGGCACCTGGGTACACAGGGTGCCACCTCGCTGGAGCCACTCCCTGCTCCTTCTGAAGCTGAAACCCCTATGTGATTTTGACTCTGTCGTCAGGTAAAAGAGAAGATTTGGTGTCCCTTGGGGGTGCACAGGGGGGGTTCAATGTCGTGGGTTACTCCAGGGGGGGCCCTGTCTCAGCTCAGACCTGACACGCTGTGGGGCAGGCAGCTCCCCTCGCAGGCTCTCCTCTTCTGCTGCCTTGGAAGTGCGGATGCATGGCAGACACAAACAGCCGAGTCCATGTGTCAGCCTTGCTGCTGTATCGATGTTTGGTTAATGAGAGTTGGCATCTGGAGCTGCTTATCCTTTGCCCTTGAGACGAAAACAGCACTTGGATGGGCCCTGGTGTTCAAAGTCACAATCAGGCTGTGAAGGTATTGCAGCAGATCTGATGGCGAGAGGCTGTTCCTCATTGCAGGATTACACATTTTAAGCCCCAAGTAGCCCATTCCTCCTGGCGTTGTTTATCCTGGAGAAGAGGAGGCTGAGGGGAGACCTCATTGCTCTCTCCAACTACCTGAAAGGAGGTTATGGAGAGGAGGGAGCTGGGCTCTTCTCCCAAGTGACAAGAAACAGGACAAGAAGGAATGGCCTCAAGCTCCACCAGGGGAGATTTAGGCTGGACATTAGGAAAAAAAAATTCATAGAAAGGGTCATTGGACAGTGGCAGAGTCTGCCCAGGGAGGTGGTTGAGTCGCCTTCCCTGGAGGTGTTTAAGGGACAGGTGGACGAGGTGCTGAGGGACATGGTTTAGTGATTGATAGGAATGGTTGGACTCTATGATCTGGTGGGTCTTTTCCAACCTGGTGATTCTATGATTCTATGAATACATGTGGCAAAGCACAAGTAAGGGGCTGGGATAAGAGCTGTGTGTTCCCTCTGGACAGAAGGCTGGGTTTGGGCTTTCTTTCCATCCTGTCTTGAGTCAGTGTGGAGAACACAGACAGCTGGCCAGGCAGGTGCTCTGCAGAGCTGTTTGAGGTGGCTGCAAAGTAGCATCATTGCAGCCCTCAGTGCCTGGGAGGGTGGATGTGGGTGGTGGGCTCAGCATGGCTGAGAAGGTTTGTGGGGAGGGGGAGAGCTCTTGTGCCAATGCAGGTTGCCCACCTGGGGAGATGCTTCCTGCAGGACTCAGCTTGAGCACAGGGGAGCAGGCAGGTGAAATGGGAAGAGAGTCTGTCTCGTAGCTCCTGCCACCTTCCTGCCACCAGGACCTGACAGGTTCGGTGAGGGAGTTCCATGGGATGTATTAAAGCTGTTGCAAAACCTGGTGAGAATCAGGACAGGAGATATTCAGATTGGGACAGCCCTGAAGGCCCAGTTTGTGTGGCGATAGGTCTGCCTGCCTCTTCCTCTGTAGGGGCAGCAGCACAGATCACATCCCAGTCTGACACGTTTTTCTGTCTCTGTGGTCCAGTGTTGACATCAGAGCTTGATTTCAACCTGCTGTGAATTGGCCAAGACCAACTGAAAATGCCTCATGGGTAACTTCTGAAAGCCACAGGGCAGGGCAAGCTCTGGGTTGACTTTCCCAAGGCAAGGCACAAACATGGCTCAAATTCCTCTCCTTGATTTTGGGAAGGTCGAGTGGCATCTCAAATGCTTCCAGACTTCGCTGTGCAGCTGTGCTGTGAGCCTTGTGTCTCTTAACAAGTGGAAGAAGCCGCTCGGAGTGATCTCTGGCTGCTGAGAAGCAACGTGTTTATCAAATATGATCAGAAGTCCTGAGGCAGGACAAACATTAATGGGCAAAATGCTGCTTCTGTGCTCAGTTGAAGGAGAGGCTGACCCTGGGACAGAGGGGCAGGCTCCCAGGGACTGGGGGTGTCTGTGAGAGTGTCTGGGTTTAGCTGGGCTTCTTCATGCTGCACTGGAGGTTCTACGGGGCTGTACACCTTGTTTAGCTGGTTTACAGGCTTGTGCACCACATATCTCACCTGCCAGGGATGATGGGTTGGACTTGACGATCCGGTGGGTCTCTTCCAACCTGTTTGTTCTATGATTCTATGGGACAGTTGGTGGGATTCCAGCCTCCTCATCGGGTGGGAGGGCAGCAGAGCCCTCTGCCACTCACTGCTGTCTGGACAGGGATGCCTGAGCATGTAGGTGAGCATCACTGCCACAAAGTGCCATCAGCCTGAGTGCAGGGGTTGGTGCACATACTGGAAGGGGATATTGCCTCATTTGGGAGAAAACTGGAGAGAGGGTTATCTGTCGGGGAGCTGAAATCGCTGGTGTGAAGGGCTTTTGCAGTGCAGGGAGGCCAGCACGAGGACTTCCAAGGTGATAACATCTGAGAATAGCACTGGGGTAACAGGAAATGTGCAGTAGTGCTGAGAGTAAGAAGAAAATGTGCTTCTGAAATGAAAGCATGACCCGATTCGTTGTCTTCATTTTTCACCTCATGTGTGTTTTGATGAAGCGCTGCTCCTGTACAAGCCCACATAGAGTACTTGAAGCAAGCCTGAGCCTGAGGTTTCGCTTTCTCGCGGTGCTTACGTGTGTGCTTTCCCTCGACAGCCATCAAGGTGAGCTGTGTTGGATCCTGCGGGGTGTCGAACAAGATCAATGACACAGCGTGGACCGTGGAGGAGCAGTATTTTAACAGCACACTGTCCCTGGCAGACAAAGGTAAGGGCCACAAAGGCGCGGTGGAGATCTGTGGTTCAGAGACGGTCTATGAAGATTTATCACCAAAACTTCAGCACATTGATGTGAAATACCTCATCCAGGGAGGTGATTCTCCCTCTGTACTCAGCACTGGTGAGGCCGCTCCTTGAATACTGTGTTCAGTTCTGGGCCCCTCAGCACAAGAAGGATGTTGAGGCTCTGGAGCGAGTCCAGAGAAGAGCCACGAAGCTGGTGAAGAGGCTGGAGAACAGAACCTATGAGGAGTGGCTGAGAGAGCTGGGGTTGTTTATCCTGGAGAAGAGAAGGCTGAGAGGAGACCTCATTACTCTCTACAACTACCTGAAAGGACGTTGTAGAGAGGAGGGAGCTGGCCTCTTCTCCCAAGTGCCAGGGGACAGGACGAGAGGGAATGGCCTCAAGCTCCGCCAGGGGAGATTTAGGCTGGAGATTAGGAGGAAGTTTTTCACGGAAAGGGTCATTGGGCATTGGAATAGGCTGTCCAGGGAGGTGGTTGATTCCCCTTCCCTGGAGGTGTTTAAGGCACGGGTGGATGAGGTCTTGAGGGACTTGGTTTAGTGTTAGATAGGAATGGTTGGACTAGAAGATCCGATGGGTCCCTTCCAACCTGGTTGTTCTATGATTCTATGATCCCTGCCTGCCTTGGCCTGTGCGCAGAGGATGGGAGCCAGTGTTACAGACTACAAGAGCTTAGAAGGAGCTGTGCAGAGAGGCATCCCGAATAGCTGCAGAACTTGGCAGCCACCCTGCAAACACTGTTTGCATCCTCTGGCCCTGCTCTGCCTGAGACAGAGCTGCCAGCAGCGACTTCTCCGCTGTTTGCAGGCCCTGTGGGTTCACCGTGCTCTGCTTCCGATGCACTGTTGACTGTGGCGGTCACAGAACACTGATCAAAGCTCAGCAACAGAAGGCAGTGACAGGCCAGAGGTACTTTGCATCCAAAGGAATGTGGAGGTGCCACTTTTTCTTCAAGAGTAAGGTGGAGAGCCTGGCAGGAATAGCCTAGGACGGTCGCCGGCATACCCACCCCAAGCCGAGATGCACAGAGATAGCGACTGGGTTGTAATATCCCATGGGGTAAAGTGACACCAGCAGCCTCTGGGGAATCTGGGCTTGGATGAATGCTGTCTTTCTGCTGTTAAATAGGTCAGCCTTACCACAAATAATTCATGCTGTGCCCTGGCTCCTGTTGAAATCAAGACGTGCCAGTGTTCACCTGCTGAAGGCAGCGTCTGGAGCTGTAACCATAACGTAGTTGAAGCCCCAGCGAGCAGGAGCTCAGCGCCCTGGTGCTGTTTTATCAAATAACAGGAAATGGGTAAAACTGAAGTGGCAGTTTGTGCTCGCTCAACAATCTTTCAAGCAGAGCTTTTAGCGTTGAGGGGAGACTGACCTCATCCTTGCAGCAACAGGCAAGAGTCCTGCCTGCTCTCAGGTCCCAGCAAAGGGAGGCAGCTGGCTAGCTTGCCTCTTGGCTTGGCTCATAGCCAGGGGGCTGCAGTTGGAGGTAAACTGCCTGCCTGGGAGGGCAATGAGACATGTTCCTGCCTGATTTTGGATGCAGCCAGAGTGCCCAGCTACGAATAACAGGGTAGCAAAATCCCAGAGGCTTTATAAGGAGCTGCAGGCTGTTGGATAAGTTGGGAGCTGGAGGCTGTGAATGATTGTGGACTTCTAGAGAGGTTTAAACCTGCAACTGCACTGAATAATACACCGTCCAACTTTTGTTAGTAATATTTAATGATGCAAAGGAGAGCTGTGGTGTTGTTCTGTCCTGGTAAAGCCAAGCAGTGGCAGAAGGCAGCCAGGAGATAGGAATGGGAAGAGGCAAGTGTGCTGTTCAATTGTTTTTCCAGTCCTGGAAGATTTTGATAGTCGGTTCTTGTGAGATTGCCCTTGGGAACCATCCCCTTGGCAGCTGGGAAGGATGGCAGGAAAATGCCTCGATGGCTGTATGCTTTTATGGCTCTGAAGTGTCCCCTTTGAAGGCCTGAATTCCAAAGTCTTGATTTTCTGGGGCCCAGACCCTCGTGTCTCGCTCAGTGCAGCCCTGCGGTCTGTCTGCTGTCAGCACCGCCAGCCCTGCCGGCCTGAGCCTTGAGCGGGTGTCGGGGGCCGGGCTGCTTGCTGTGCCGTGGAGCTGTGGTGGAGCTGGCGGGTGCCCAGCTGCGTGCCTGGAGTGTGATCGGGACAAGACAGGCCAGCTGAAGCCTTCCAGAGCTACCGCAGCTCCAGGCGGGGAATGTAGTACATGATGTATGAGAGACTTTAATGAACTGAAGGGAAAAGCCCTGTAGGACTGTCGAGGCCTGTGCTCGAATGCTGCCGTGTGTCCTAGTGTCGTTACCGTCCTGTCTTGCGAAGCTGCAGTGCAGTTACGGAGAAAGCCTGTTCCCAGCTACCAGCAATCCATCTGGAGCAGCGTGCCAAGCACTTAGTCTGACCTGTGCTCTTCTGCTTTTAGTGTCAAAGTGAATGCAACTGGGAGCTCTCAGCCCCTGGGTCCCAGCTGCAGGGAAGCAGATATGGAGAGGGTGGGCAGTCCCTGCATGTGGGCTTACAGCCAAGGGCAGTGCTTGTGGGGCATTTGCGCTTTTTGTGCCTGGCACAACCTTGGGTATTGTCCTGGACTTGCCGTGTTTGTCCCGTGCCTTTCTTCAGGCAGGATGGCTGAGCTCCTGCAAGGACACAGGGGAGCGAGCAGAGTCATAGAATCACCAGCTTGGAAGAGATCCACCAGATCGAGTCCAACCATTCCTATCAAACACTAAACCATGTCCCTCAGCACCTCATCCACCTGTCCCTTAAACACCTCCAGGGAAGGTGACTCAACCACCTTCCTGAGCAGCCTCTGCTAGTGCCCAGTGACCCTACCCATGAAAATTTTTTCCTGATGTCCAGCCTGAACCTCCCGTGGCAGAGCTTGAGGCCATTCCCTCTCGTCCTGTCCCCTGTCACTTGAGATAAGAGCCCAGCTCCCTCCTCTCCACAACCTCCTTTCAGGTAGTTGTAGAGAGCAATG
The DNA here is from genome assembly GCA_033558105.1 of Coccyzus lansbergi. Taxonomy (NCBI): domain Eukaryota; kingdom Metazoa; phylum Chordata; class Aves; order Cuculiformes; family Coccyzidae; genus Coccyzus; species Coccyzus lansbergi. The sequence goes on from JAUMJK010001039.1 coordinate 540,775, forward strand.
AGGTCTCCCCTCAGCCTCCTCTTCTCCAGGCTAAACACCCCCAGCTCTCTCAGCTGTTCCTCGTAAGGCCTGTTCTCCAGCCCCTTCACCAGCTTCATTGCTCTTCTCTGGACTCACTCCAGAGCCTCAACAGCCTTCTTGTGGTGAGGGGTCCAGAACTGAACACAGGATTCAAGGAGCGGCCTCACCAGTGCTGAGTCCAGAGGGAGAAGAACCTCCCTGGACCTGCTGGTCACACCATTTCTGATACAAGCCAAGATGCCTTTGGCCTTCTTGGCTACCTGGGCACACTACTGGTCCTTGTCCTCCAGGCGCTTTCCAGCCAGCCTTCTCCTAGTCTGTAGCTGCTCAGGGTTGTTGTGCCCCAAGTGGAGGGCCTGGCATTCGGACATGTTAAACCTCATGCCATTGGTGTCACCGCTGCCTTTGGCCCCATTGAGCTGGCTTTGGAACTGTCCCTTGCAGTTGCTGCACTGGCCTGTGCGGATATGGAAACAAAAGCCTTAGGGCTGGCACTGCTCCAGCCTGCGTTGCAGGGAAGCGAGATAACTGTCTGCTGTCGCAGCCCTCGCTGTGACATTGATGCGTGCCTGGGCTGGCAGAGCAGCAGGGAAGCCAAGCCACTTCTCAGTGTCTGTGCCTCTGCACGTGCCTATGTCTGTCTGTCTGTCCGAGGGGGCTGCTGGCAGCGCAGCGTCCTGGCACAGCGCAGTCCTGCTGTGAGGCACCAGCTGAGCTTCACCAGGGAATCGTGTGATGTCCCTGTGGACATGAGCACCAGGGCAGGATCTTGGTGCTGACTCAGCTGTGGTGTTTTTAGGCTCCCCAGGAATAGCTCTCAGCTGCTCCGGCATTCCATGAACAGAGCATCAGAAAGAGCTGGCACTTTCCCTGTGCTCCTGGGCAGGAGTGTCCGCCAGGGACAGGCTGCTCTGGTTTGCAGCAGTTTGGGGCACAGCAGCCACTGGAGAGCCAAACCCAATGGATGCTCCCAGGGTGCCTCCTGCAGCTCTGACAGCTGGCTGGCAGGGGAAACTGAGGCAAGCTTGTACTCTTGGGGCACAGAGTGTTGAGCTAGGCCATGCTCTGTGGTGGCTGATGGAGCCCAGGGGACAGGGGAGTTAAAGGAGTCAGAAGCATCTTGGCCCATATCAGAAACAGCATGACCAGTGAGACCAGGGAAGTGATTGTGTCCCTGTACTTGGCATTGGTGAGGCTGCACTGTGAATTCTGCATTCAGTTCCTGGGCTCCTCACTAGGAGAAAGACATTGAGGGGTTGGAGCACGTCCAGAGAAGAGCGGTAAAAGCTGGTGAAGGAACTCTAGAACAAGTCTTACAAGGAGCAGCCACGGGAATGGATTGTTTAGCATAAAGAAGAGGAAGCCGAGGGGAGAAGTCATCACTGTCTGCAACTGCCTTAAAGGTGTAGTGAGGTGGGTGTTGGTCTCTTCTCTCAAGTAACAAGTGATAGGACAAGAGGGAATGGCCTTAAATTGCACCAAGGGAGGTTCGTATTGGACTTGAGGAAAAATGCTTCACCAAAAGGGTTCTCAAGCACTGGCAGAGGCTGCTTGGGACAATGGTGGTGTCCCCATCCCTGGAGGTGTTTAAAAGGCAGATAGATTAAGTGCTTAGGGACATGGGTTAGTAGTGTACAGGTATGGGTGGGCTTGATAATCTCAAAGTTCTTTTCCAACCAAACAATTCTGTGATTTCTGAGCAAGGACCCTCAAAGGAGCATGGGGTCGGGCTCTATCACTCGTGTGTGACTCCTTCCCTGGCTGGTGTTGGACAGCCACAGGCTGTGAGCACCACGAGCCAAGGGCGCTGGGACTGTGGCCAAGTGTGGTGATGGTGTTTGGGTTGGTCATGTCTTGCGTAAAGACACACAGAACCTCTCGGGGTGAATATGTGCCTGTTCCTTCAGGAGAGGACAGGCTGTGCTCTCACACCCTGAAAAGCAAAGAGCAGGAGGGAGGGTAGGAATTGCAGGACACCTTGTGGAGCAGGTGGTGGGGCTGCCTTTCTGCTGTGCTGCAGGAACATCTTGTCCACGAAAGGGGATGTCACCTCCCAGCAGAATGAATGGAAAATGGATGGAAGAAGGGGAGGAATTAGCTTCTACATCAGAGAACTCTTCTCTTTCTTCGTTCCCTTCCTTACAACAATGCTTTTACCTCTCCTTTTTGAACCTGTCTATTCAAAAACAAAACAAGGGGGAGCAGTGTATCCCCTGCTCGGGTTGCTGGCAGCCAGGCTGTGCCCTGGAGCAGAGGGTGATGCCAGGTGCCCTGCTGGCACCATCCCCAGCGCTCTTGCAGAAGATTCATCTAGCCTGACTGCATTGGCTTGGCTTGAGGGAGCATCCCAGGTGTTCCCTAGGCCACTGAGCCAATGTGTCTCAGTCTCACCCTGTCCCTTGTGTGTCTCGGTCTTGCCCTGTCCCTTGTGAGTGGCTCCTGCCCCAGCAGGGTCACAGCAGTCCCCTGGGGTTGGTGGTTTGGGGAGGCAGGCTTAGCTCTGCCTTCCCACATCCTGAGCTGTGACTTTTAAAAACGGTGAGCTGTGCGCTTTGAGGACACGTGGGGGAAGGGGAGAGGAGGTTTGCAAAACTACGGAGGCTTGGATTGCTCTTCAAGAGGGATTCTGCACTTCTGCACCCACACACCTTCGCATTGAAATAAGTGAGGGGGCAGCTTGTCCTCAGTAGCACCAGCTGTTTGCTTGTGTTACACGCTGTATATTTTTAAGGGCGTACATTGTATGAGAAAGGAGGCAGGCCCTAAAATAATCCCTGGTGCTGTCTTTGCAATATAAGACACTTATTTAAAGCATTGGCCTTATCCTTAATTTCCCTTCTCCTTCCCCCTCGAAGCAGTGTCCAGGGTGCTCAGCTGGCCATCCGTGGGTTGGTGACTGGAGATTTTGCTGCAGAGGACCTGCTGGTGTCTGTGCTGGAATGACTTGGGGCACAACAACCCTATGCAGAGCTACAGACTAGGAGAAGGCTGGCTGGAAAGTGCCTGGAGGAGAAGGACCTGCGGGTGTTGGTTGAGAGAGACTGAGCATGAGCCAGCAGTGGCCCAGGTGGCCAAGAAGGCTAATGGCATCTTGGCTTGGATCAGAAACAGTGTGACCAGCAGGGCCAGGGAGGTTTTTCTCCCTCTGGACTCAGCACTGGTGACACCAAACCTCAAATCCTGTGTTCAGTTTTGGGCCCCTCAGCACAAGAAGGATGTTGAGGCTCTGGAGTGAGTCCAGAGAAGAGCAACAAAGCTGGTGAAGGGGTTGGAGAACAGGCCCTATGAGAAGCGGCTGAGAGAGCTGGGGGGGTTTAGCCTGGAGGAGGCTGAGGGGAGACCTCACTGCTCTCTCCAACTCCCTGAAAGGAGGTTGTGGAGAGGAGGGAACTGGCCTCTTCTCCCAAGTGACAGGGGACAGGACAAGAGGGAATGGCCTCAAACTCTGCCAGGGGAGATTTAGGCTAGAGATTAGGAGGAAGTTTTTCACGGAAAGGGTCATTGGGCATTGGAATAGGCTGCCCAGGGAGGTGGTTTATTCCCCTTCCCTGGAGGTGTTTAAGGCAGGGGTAGATGAGGTGCTGAGGGAGATGGTTTAGTGTTTGATAGGAATGGTTGGACTCGATGATCCGATGAGTCTCTTCCAACCTGGTTGTTCTATGATTCTATGATTCTTGTCCCTGCTTGAGCAGTTGGTGTTTGTGCTCCGGGGAAGCCTCTTGATGGGGCCGAGCAGGCGCTGGAGGCAGCAGGCGATTGCACAGGGTGGGTGCCGCAGCCTTGGCAGTAACACACAGGCCAATGGTTTCATGACCTTGGACACTGAGCAGCACTGGGAGGTCGCTTGCCCGCAGGTGGCTCAGAGGGAGGCTCATTATTTGCCTCCTGGAGGGGAGGCTGAGGGGGAATTTATTTTCCCACTTGCTCTACATTTGGCTTGGATTCAGCTCCCTGTTGCTGGTTTCTCTCGGCTCTTCTCTTTGCAAAGCAGTGCGATAGGGGTGGGGGGGACCTTGTGAGTGTGGGGGTGTTGGGTTTCTGTAGGTGTCGGCAGTGCAGGAGCTCAATGACAGCAGTTGCAGCGAGTACAACATAGCACTGCTTGTACCCGGTGCTCTCGGACACAGAGATGCTTCTCTCAATCCAATATAATGGAGTAATTCAGCTCCGCGGAGGCGTCCTGCTCCTCTCCCCCTCCCCTGCTGCAGTGCTGGCCGTACTCAGCCCGAGAGGAGCAGGTCCTTCGGGAGCCTGTTGCCCCCACAGGGCTGTTTTCTCTGCCCACCCCAGATCTCCGGCTGCGCACGCAGCTCTTGCCGTGCGGATGGGTTGCACATGTAAAGCCAGGCTTTTGTTTTTCCCCTTCCCCTTAAATCCTACTTGCACCTGAGTTGAACCCATGCAGGGAGCTGGCTGCAATTTCCAGCTGACCTTACTCTTGGCAGCTTGTTAGCGAGCTAGAAGGCACTGCAGGGAATTCCTGGCTGCTCCATGGACTTCCTCTGCTGGCAGGTTTCTCCCACAAAGAGCTAAAAAGGGGCAGCTGTTCATCACCTCTTCCCTGGGGTGGTTCTCTGCCGGCCTGGCACAACACCTTTGTGGCCAATAGTTGGCACAAGGTGATGATCCTCTCTTCCAGCTGAATTTAAAAAGCTGAGTGACCTGATGAAGCAGAGATTGTGAGACTCAGGGCTCTTGTTCTGTGCCTGGATATCGCTGTGCAAGCAGGATGTAGCGAAGCAGTGGGTGATGCTCCTGGGCAGCCCCTGAGAGCAGGAGGTGCCTGTGGGCAGCAGTGAGCCGATAAGAATGAGCTGGTGCCAGCTCCTGGCTGTGCTGTGCTGGTGGCTTCAGGAGCAGTGACTTGGGTGCAGCTCAGGAAAACACAACAGAAGGAGCTGTAGTTGCCTTGGCTCACGGCAGCTTCCTCAGCACTTCCCAGTTTCTTATCTCAATAAGAATCAGATCTCACTGTTAATCCTTTTTTTTTTTTTTTTTTTTTTTTTTTTCAGCATTGCCATGCTGCCAGATCTTACTAATTCATGGAAAAGGTCACTGAAAACTGCTGACGTGGGGATTTGTGAGCAGTGGAGCCCTCAGTGCTGGGTGTTCTGGTGTGTTTTCTTTCTCTCTGTGCACCTAGTAGGTCATAGAGAGGTTCATCTTGCAGCATTAACTGTATCAGGTGTTGATCCTGTGTGCATGCAGATCCGCTGTGAGGGAGTTGCTGCTTTGAACGGGAGCTTGGAGCCTGCTGGGACTGTGCTCCCTTGCTGCTGTGCGGTACCTCTGCTCGACTGAAGGGCTGCTCAGTAGCAGGAAAGCTCTTGTTCGAGCAAAACTGAAATGAGCTAAATGCCCGAGTCTTTCCCTGGTGGGTCTGCCTGTTTGCTGGCAGCTCGCTCCTCTGCCTCAGTTGCTCCCTCTGAGGCACCCGTGTCTGCTGCAGCGATGGCACCAGCAAGTGTGTGTTTACCCTCATTTGTTGTGGTTTGTAATCCCGTGTATTAGCTTAATCCACCAGAGAATGAGTCGGAGTCCTCACACTAAAGCTGCGATTGCTCGGCATCGCCTGGAGTGCCCTGGCACTGGCAGAATTAGTACTTCCCATCTGACTTGTCTGATAGAGCCTCCTGTGAAAGCTGTATCCTCTCCCAGGGGAGCTCTGTCCTTCTCAATTGCATTTAATATTCAATTTTTGGGCTGCAAAGGTGGCTGAGGAGAGACAGGAGGGCAGGGCTGATCAGGGCACTGACTGCAGCAAGAGCGATGGTTCTAGTAGCTGGAGGATCCATGTCCTGTAGTGCAGGGCTGCCTGTTTCTCCACTCAAAAGTGGGAAACAAACCTGCTTCTTTCTTGCTGTCTGCTTGGAGATCCTCAAGAGGAGAGTTCCCAAGCTGTGCATTAACAACACTGGTATTGGTCTATCTCCTTACCTTCCCTGGGGAGTGGGAGGGCTGATTTTTAGACAGCAGGAAGATTGTGTTGCTGTGAGCGATGGCAGGGAGACCAGCGGGCACCACCTACCTACCTGATTTGGCCAGCACCGTTAATGCATCACTCGCTAAGTAGCCAGAGAGAAATTGCCGTATGGCCTGGCCTGCTGTTCCTCTGCTAGAAGAACCAAAAAAATATGTGCACTCGGAAGGCGCAGCTTGTTCCCACTATAGCAGCCGCCTGTGCAGCAGGAGGGATCACAGCCACTGCTGTCTGCTTGGCAGGTCCTGCTTGGGAGAGCAGGAGGTTGAGGCAGGAGTTTCGCTATGAGGAGCGGCTGAGAGAGCTGGGGTTGTTTAGCCTGGAGAAGAGGAGGCTGAGGGGAGACCTCATTGCTCTCTACAACTACCTGAAAGGAGGTTGTGGAGAGGAGGGTGCTGGCCTCTTCTCCCAAGTGACAGTGGACAGGACAAGAGGGAATGGCCTCAAGCTCTGCCAGGGGAGATTTAGGCTGGACATTAGGAGGAAGTTTTTCACACAGAGGGTCATTGGGCATTGGAATAGGCTGCCCAGGGAGGTGGTTGATTCACCTTCCCTGGAGATGTTTAAAGCACAGGTGGATGAGGTCTTGAGGGACTTGGTTTAGTGTTTGATAGGAATGGTTGGACTAGAAGATCCGATGGGTCCCTTCCAACCTGGTTATTCTATGATTCTATGATTTCAGCCACTCCCCAACTCCTGCGACACCTTCAAGGCTCCTAGTGTGGCTACAAAACAAATCGCATCCTCCTCTTAGGGGAATGGGGGGAGTTATATGTGGAATATTCACCTTTTCACCCCAGTCTATCTGCGTGTGAAGCCTGCTGAGGCAGAGGAGTGTGCTGTGCTGCCCTGCTGTGTGCTCAGAGGTTGGGGCTGTCTCTCGCAGTGCACCAGAGCGTGAGATTTCACAGGGGTGAGGAATACAGCTCGGCTGAGTCTGTCGTGTTTGTGCATCCATGATCAAGGCATTTCCCAACCCTCTTCTGGCTTCACTCCAATGTTTTCCCCGCTGGAAGCAACCTGGAGGTCCTGGCTTTGTTTTGGGGGCTGTCAGCCTTGCAGAGAGACAGCTGTAGCTGCCTGTGGCTTCCAGCTGCACAGGGATGGAGAGGCTGGGGCTGGAGGATCCAGCCTTGGAGGAGATGTGATGGGGAGAGCTCGGTTTGGGCTGTTCAGCAGTGTAAATACAGACGTGTGGTTACTTCACCCCCACACGGCTCTGACAGTGTCGTGTTTTCTCGTGCTGTTTTGCAGGGAGCGTGGGGAAACCAGCATGGGTCTCTACAAATACCTAAAAGGAAGTCGTGGAGAGGAGGGAGCTGGCCTCTTCTGTTAAGTGACGGGGACAGGACAAGAGCAAATGACCTCAAGCTCTGCCAGGGGAGATTTAGGTTGAACATTAGGAAAAAAATTTCAGAGAAAGCGTCATTGGGCACTGGCAGAGGCTGCCCAGGGAGGGGGTTGATTCACCTTCCCTGAAGGTGTTTAAGGGACGGGTGGACAAGGTGCTGAGAGACATGGTTTAGTGATTGATAGGAATGATTGGACTTGATGATCTGATGGGTCTTTTCCAACCTGGTGATTCTATGTTTCTCAAGCAGAGCTCTCTGTGGGAGAGAACAGTACGGTGAGTTGCAGGGGCAGGTGCAGCTCGAGCTCTGTGTGGGAAACCTATTAATTTCTGTCCCACCACTGTGCTTTGGTGTGACCATAGATGTCCCAGGTGCTGTGGGAAAGGGCTGCAGCACTGAGGGCTGGCGTGTTTTGCAGGGCAGGGCTCAGGGTTGCACTCCCTGTCGCTGGTAAATGCTTTGCAGACTCGGATTGTTCAGGGGAGCCCAGCTGGGCCTGGCTGTGCCGCTAGCTCACCTCCCAGGGATCTGACGTAAGACAGTGTCAGCCCTCTGGGTCAAGGCTTTTACTCTGTGGACGTGATGAGTCTTCCCAGGCCTCCTTCACGTCCACTGGTACAAGTGGGCATCCCCCTGTCCCCACATGGAGCAGGAGAGTCATTTACTTCCAGACAAATCATAGAATGGTTGAGATTGGAAGGGACCTCAAAGCCCATCCAGTCCTACCCCCTGCTCTGGGCAGGGACACCTCCCACAGGATCCGGTTGCTCCAACCCCTTCCAACCTGGCCTTGAAACCCTCCAGCCATGGGGCATCTCTAGGCAACCTGGGCCAGGGCCTCCTCACCTTCATCATGAAGAATTTCTTCCTAATGTCTAATCTAAATCTTCCCCCTTTCAATTTAAAACCACCCCCCCTTGTCCGATCACTATGCACCCTTGTGAATCTCCAAGATCACTCTCTGCTTTGCAGTTTAAGACAGCTCTTCCGCACTGCTACTGTGCTGTTGCTGCTCCTGCTTGTCTGGGCTTGTGTTTTTCCAGGCTGTCTAGGGCAGCAGCTCCTTTACTACAAGGAATTTTAGGGAGGATGTTTCCAAAGGCTGTGCGGAGGCAGCCGATCTCTGCTGGCTCAGCTCCTATTTCAAGGTAAGACTGCTACAGGTATAGCCCCACAGCAGAACCCTGCTAGTCCAGCTGCCTCTGCTGCCTAATGACTTTCCCAAGGTATTTTTAGCTGCATGTAAACTTCAGGAAAAGCTTTTTTGCAGCTGAGCACACTGTGGCCTTTGTTCAGGTTTCTGGGAACGGGAAGGTACTGGCTCAGTGTGGTGGCTGTGGCTTGCACAGCCCTTTCACTTCTCAGTGCATTTGCAAGTGGCTGGAGAGCACTGCAGCCTTCTCCGTGGGGCTGTCAGACTCCTCTAGTGATCCTAAACTGCTGTGAACTGTTCTCACCTGTGCACAGCTTCTGGTTCAGGGGCAGCTTGGAAAGGAGCTTTCAGGAACGGCTGTTCCTCCTGGAAATCAGAGGAAACTCTCTCACCTCTCCCTGCTGCCTGCAACCATCTCTGTTGTAAAGTCAGCTTGCAGATAGAATCAGCACATTAAATATCCTGGATTATTACTTTTGAAGCTGCCAGGGATGGAGGGACGGGGGCAGTGAGTGGCTTCCCATGGGCTTTGTGCCCCTAATGCTGCCTGGATGCTGGTGTCATACAGCGGCTGCAGTCGTTCAGGCTCTGTGCACTGTGCATGATGCCACATCCCCCCTGCCATGGCCCGGGGGTGTCTCCAAGGCACCTGTGTGGCTAGTGGGACCCTTGTTGCCATGTGCTGCCATCGTGGTGGCTGTGTGGGACAGGTGAGCACTGCGAGCATTCCTCCCCAGGTGCTGAGGTGGCTTTTGCTGCTGTTTTCTATGTGAGAGGAATCTGCCTGTTGGCACAAGGTCACCGTGTGCCCTGCCTGTGCTGGCAGGGTGGCTGGGATGAAGGAAATGGTAGATTTTCCCCATTATGTCAAGACTAGTCAGCATTTGGAAATGGAAGCTCAGACTTGAGGAGCAGAGCTGCCAGCTGGAAGGAGCAGGTCTGAAAACAAGAGCTCCTGCTAATTGCCTGCAGCATCTCTCTGCTTAATGGAGTGGAGAACAGAGCTCAGTGCGTTTCCCTGGCTCCGGTGCAGGGCCAAGGTCCAGGCTGTCATGGTCACCATCCAAGCACTGCTGCAATGCCCTCAGTCCACATGAGCTGTGACAGGGCATGACTTTGGTTTGGAGTAGCTGGTCTTGGAACTCATCAGTGTGTGGACAGAAGGAAGGGCATTTTCCAGCCCTCACGGGCAGCTGGTGGCAGGCAGGAGGGGTTTGCAGGCTGCTCAGGTCTCGGTATGCTGTGAGCCAAGGGGTCTCTGGATGCTCAGGATTGGTCTGGGCTTTCAGGGTGGTCAGCTCTGACCTGTAGGCATTTCTTATCAGGTGGCTTACTTGGAGGCCGAGCTACCTGTATGGAAACTGCATCAGTACCACCAAAGCATGTGGTGGCTCAGAGAGCTCAGCCACGTCCTCTGTGAGGGATGCTGGCCACGCATGTGTCCAGGAGAATGTCTAGCCCTGCTCTCGGTGCTGCCATTGGGAGCAGACATGAGACACTGGTTTTCTGCAGGGGTTGGATGCTGTGACCATGAAGTGCTTGCAGGTTTGCTTGCTTCCAGCCTGGATTTCTGTTGGTACATGTGTGCCAGGCAGTGGCTTGGCTGCAATGACTTGTTAGATCATGTCACATGTAATGCAGAGGAGGGACTTGTCACCCTCTGGGGGTCCTGGAGAGGCGGTGAAGTTTGATGCTTCTAGCAAGAAACTTGGAATCCTTGCCTCCACACTTGTCTGGGGCAATGTGGGTCAGACAGCTGTGGGTCAGACAGGTCTTGGTGGAAATCCAGTGGCCACTACCCACTGAGGCTCCCATCTCCCTTCCTTCTGCATTGCAGCGACAGGACTGGCTCCCTTTCCCCACCATCCCTGGAGGGGTTCAAGGGCAGGTTGGAGGAGGCTTGGAGCCCCTGATCCATGGGAAGTGTCCCTGGTCCCTGTGAGGGGTGTCCCTGATCCCTGGGAGGTGTCCCAGCCCGTGTCAGGGGGTGGCTCTGGGTTGGGATTTGGGGTTTCTTCCAGCCCAAACCGCTCTGGGTGCCTGCCGGCCCCGCGCTCCCCCTGCCGGCAACGCCCGGAACTGCAGCGGCGCCCGTGCCTCTTGGGGCTCCTCCTGCCCTCGGCTGCCGGTCATGTCATTAACAGAATCATAGAATTCCTTAGGTTGGAAGGGACCTCAAAGCCCATCCTGTCTCACTCCTGCCATGGGCAGGGACACCTCCCACTGGATCAGGGGCTCCCAGCCCCATCCAACCTGGCCTTGAACCCCTCCAGGGATGGGGCAGCCACCCCTGCTCTGGGCAGCCTGGGCCAGGGCCTCCCCATCTTCACAGGAAACAATTTCTTCTTAATATTTCCTCTATCTTTGCGCCACAGGTGATCCGCACACTCACCAGGACGCCCTCAACCCCCCACAGGTTGGCTGAGCAAGTGGAGGGGCTGCTTTTCATCACAAGAAGGATGCACTGAGTCAAGCACCAGCTCCCCTGCCTCCTACCTGGATCACAGTGTCAGTCAGGGGGAAGCAGATTTAGGATACAGTTATGGAGCTGTTGGAACAGGCCCAGAGGATAATATAAGGATGATCTGAGGGCTCCCATACGAGGACAGGCTGAGAGATTTGGGGTTGTTCAGCCTGGAGAAGAGAAGGCTGCAAGGAGACGTTATAGTGACCTTCCAGTACCTGAAAGGGCTACAAGAAAGCTGAGGAGGGACTGTTCACAAAGGCTTGTGGTGATAGGACAAGGGGCAATGGGTATGAACTGGAGAGGGGCAGATTTAGACTGGACATAAGGAGGATTTTCTCCACAATGAGGATGGGGAGGCCCTGGCCCAGGCTGTCCAGGGAAGCCGTGGCTGCCCCATCCCTGGAGGGGTTCAAGGCCAAGTTGGATGGGGCTTGGAGCCCCTGATCCAGGGGAAGGTGTCCCTGCCCAGGGCAGGTGGGTTGGAGCTGGATGATCTTTAAGGTCCCTTCCAACCCAAACTATACCGTGATTCTATTCTATGATTTTATGATTCTCTTTCCCCATCTCCCCTTCTCATAATCCACTTAATCCCCTGGTGACAGAACTCATTCTGTCAGCTCTGGAGCCAGGGTTGCTGGCAGGCAAGCTGTCACCTTCGTGCATCAACAACAGAGCCAGCCACTGCTCGAGTCTTAGTACCTGCAGCAATGATCCAACAAAGCAGAGCAAACACTTCTGGATTTAACGGGAATTCGGGTGTCCTCTTTAGTGCTTACACATTAAAAACAAACCCTGTTGTGTTTACACGTTATTAACAATTGTGGATAAACCTTAGGGCTTTTCTTACTGAAGGCAACTTTAGGAGCTTCTTGATGTTACCAGATCCCAGCGTGGGTCCAGTTCAGCTGTCCTGCTGCCCTGGGAGGGAATCTAGGAGGGTGAGTGTGGTCAGGAAGTCCGAGTCTGTAGCTGTTGTTTTAGCCACGTGCGGTGTCTTGGCTGTAATCTGTGCCCTCAAGGTGGCTGTTGCAGAGTGGGGTAGGGTATGGCTGAAGAAAACCCATGTTGAGCTTTTAACCTTCTGGAAGTCTTTTCCTCAGCTCCTATTGTCTAAGCAGCCAGGCTGAGGCATTGTAGGTGTCTTCCTAAGACCGGGGTTGGATGTAGGCCTGGAATGGACCTCTGAGCACTCCAGCTCAGAGCACTATGTAGGCCTGGAATGGACCTCTGAGCACTCCAGCTTCTGAGCACTATGCAGTCTGCCTGGGCCTTGGTGTGTGGCTAAGGCTGTAGCAGCTCGATCTCCACCAGACCTCCTGACTGCCCTCAGACAGTGGCTGTGCTTTCTCACATTCCCTCTGGCTGGCTGCAGCCTTCTTGAGGAGCCACAAACACACAACATCCTTTCTCTGTGACCTGTGTCAGTGATTTGGGGCCAATCACGATGGCACTAGGCTCCTTTAAACCCTGCCCTGAATGACTCTATTTCCAGGGTGTCTTAACCAGTCACTGAGAACGGAGGCATCGTCAGTCCCAAGGAGAGGTGGGTGCCAGCAAATGCTCCTGGTGACTCTAGCACTGCTCCTTGCAGCTGGAGTTGCCCAGTGGGCTGCAGGCAGCTGAACACGTAGTTTGTTGTTCCTCAGGTGGTGTCCCCTGTCTCCAGAAAATCACCCTCTCCAGAACATGACACTATTCCAAGCTCTGTCCCACTTACCTGTTCCTCTTGTTTCCCACAGGGGTCCTGACGGCTGGAGAGCACAACTTTCCCTTCCAGTTTCTGCTGCCAGGTATGATGTGGATAAATGGTTGAAGGTGATTCCATGTCAGCCTTGGCTCTTGCTGCCTTCTGAGCTGCACTGAGCAGGACTTGGGCTGGATGGCAGAGGCAGGCTGGCCCAGGGGTGCTAGGAGGAGCGTTAGGTCACCCCCAGACCACAGAGGAATTTAAATCAGCAGATGCTTTCTAGAGCCATCGCTGCTGCCTCTATGAGCATCCTGTGAGCTCTCGGTGTGCACAGGGGTCCTGGTGACACAGCCATCCTGTGCACAGTGTACTCAGAGAGGGTCTCTGCTCTAGCACCTGTGGTTGCAGAGAATCCCTTCTGCAAGAAGGTGACAGCAAGGTCTCCAAGTGATCCAAGTGTTCAGCCCCAGGACTTTTTTGGGGCAATCTCCATGTGCTTTGTCTCTGGGATACTGGCAGAACTCGGGTGAGGGAGCAGGCTGTTTAAGGGACTGCACTTCCAGTTCCGAAACGCTTGGCCTGGCTCAGCCTTGTGACCCTTTTCCCTCTCTCGCCTCCAGCCTCTGCTCCTACATCCTTTGAAGGCCCTTTTGGCAAGGTCCTCCATCAGGTGAAAGCTGTGATAGATACACCTCGCTTCTCCAAGGACTACAAGTGCAACAAGATCTTCTATGTTCTCTGCCCTCTCAACTTGAATGACATCCCTGACATTGAGGTAACAACAAGGAGGATTGTGGCTGGGAGGTGCCAAGGCTTCAGCACTTGTCCTGCCTTCTGCCTGGGGAAAAATTGTGTGGTTGAACAACTGACTGCAGGCCCTGATTGCTCTAGATCAGGACAAAGACTTGGTCTATCCTACCTTGCCATCAGTCCCTGCTCCATGTGATATTTTTTACTCTTATGCACGTTGCTTTGAAAGATTTAGGTGAATTTTCAGCACACAGAGAGCGGTTTTGGCCAATAGCACCTGATACTTGTAGAGATCTGTGTTTGGGGAACTCATCTAGGAGGGAAGAGCCACTAATAGAATTACCATAGAATCACCAGGTTGGAAGAGACCCACTGGATCATCGAGTCCAACTATTCCTATCAAAATTATAGAATGTTTAGGATTCGAAGGGACCTTAAAGATCATCCAGTGCCACCCCTGCCATGGGCAGGGACACCTCCCACTGGATCAGGGGCTCCAAGACCCATCCAACCTGCCCTTGAACCCCTCCAGGGATGGGGTTCACTGCTCTGGGCAACCTAAGCCAAGACCTCCCCACCCTCACAGCAAAACATTTCTTCCTAAGATCTCATCTCAATCTCCCCTCTTTCAGCTTCAAACCATTTTCCCTCACCCTATGCCTGCACTCCCTGGCAGCAAAACTGGGGGGGATGGAGAAGTGAGCCCTCCTAGAAACACAGAATCATAGAATGGGTTGAGTTTGAAGGGACCTTAAATATCATCTAATTCCAGTCCCCGTGCGATGGGCAGTGCTGTGTGGCTGGTTCTTTGCCTCCTTTTAGACTAGATATTTCTGCTTGGTTGTTCTGAATCTCTGTTTCCCTGGACGCTCCCTGACTCTTTTGACCCAACATCTCTGTTTCTCTGCCGTCCTGCAGCAGCCCAACACCATGTCAGTCACCAAGAAGTTCAACTACAAGCTTGTGAAAAGTGGCAACATCATCTTGACGGCCACCTCTGATCTGAAAGGGTACATTGTGGGGCAAGCGATCCAGCTCCGCACGGACATAGAGAATAAATCAGGCCGGGACACCGGGGCTGTGGTAGCCAGTCTGCTCCAGGTAAGCATCCGAAAGGGTGATTCTTCAGCTTGTGCTGCTACTCCAGCCTTCTGAGGCCTTTGTGAAACCAGGGCAGTTCTCACCAGAGTACGTCTCTGCTGCATGTGGCTGGGAGGTAGCAGTGAGAAGTCTAGACCTCTGGCTGACTCTTTTCTCTTCTTCTTCCTGTGGAAAGAAGGCCTTATGAGGAATGGCTGAGAGAGCTGGGGGTGTTTAGCCTGGAGAAGAGGAGGCTGAGGGGAGACCTCATTGCTCTCTACAACTATTTGAAAGGAGGTTGTGGAGAGGAGGAAACTGGGCTCTTCTCCCAAGGGGCAGGGGACAGGATGAGAGGGAATAGCCTCAAGCTCCACCAGGGGAGGTTTAGGCTAGACATTAGGAAAAAATTTTTCACAGAAAGGGTCACTGGGCACTGGCAGAGGCTGCCCAGGGAGGGGATTGATTTACCTTCCCTGGAGGCATTTAAGGGACGTGTGGACGAGGTGCTGAGGGACATGGTTTAGTGTTTGATAGGAATGGTTGGACCCGATGATCTGGTGGGTCTCTTCCAACTTGGTTGTTCTATGATTCTATGAAAGAGGTGGTAGCACTTGTGTTGCTTATGCCAGCCCAGCCTATTGTATATTTCCCAGGGAGGTGGTTGATTCACCTTCCCTGGAGGTGTTTAAGGCACGGGTGGATGAGGTCTTGAGGGACTTGGTTTAGTGTTTGATAGGAATGGTTGGACTAGAAGATCCGATGGGTCCCTTCCAACCTGGTTGTTCTGTGATTCTGTGATAACAGTGGGTATTTCTGCTCTGTAATATGCATGTTAGGTTTGTGCTCGTGGTTGTTTGCGTGTGTGGTTGGGTGGTTTTGTGTCCTGACTTAGGGCCACCTGCAGGCTTTCTACTAGCTGTATTTTCTCCTGTCTGTGCAGAAAGTGGCTTATAAATCCAAGCGCTGGATTTATGATCTGAGGACCATTGCAGAGGTGGAAGGCTCAGGAGTGAAAGCCTGGAAACACGCCGAATGGAAGGAGCAGATCCTCGTTCCAGCCCTGCCCCAGTCCATTCTGCAGGGCTGTAGCCTCATACATATCGACTACTACATCCAAGTGAGTACATCCATGCTCCTAGGAGCTCCAGTAGGCTGTGCTCCCGTCTGGGTTGAGCTCAATCGCTAAACTCCTTAGCTGTGCGGTGTAGGTGGCTCTCACTTCAGGTAAACTCTCCTTGTACAGTATATAGTGAACGTGAGGCCACTGTTTGTTCTTCTTTTCTAGGTTTCCCTAAAGTCTCCAGAGGTTTCAGTCACTCTTCCCATCTATATCGGTAACATCGCTGTGAACAGGGTGCCCCTGAGCCCCTCGCGGTCCATCCAGCACATTCCCTCTGCAGTGGTTCCCAGTGCCCCTCCGGAGGAAGAGGAGGCTGCCAGCGGTTATCACCCGATGGACAATGTCTCGATCCCCACCAAAAGCCATTCCCAGCAGCAGCCGTTTAGCTACGCCCCAGGACTGAGCTTCCAGGAGATAAGGGTGGACTCGGAGCAGACGGGCTCCCCAAACCATCCCACGCTCTGCCTGTCGACAGGAGCCACGGTCCCTTACTACGCTGAGGGGAATGTGGTGCCTGTCCCCACGGCCAGCTCGCTCATTTTGCCTCCGGAGTACAGCACGTGGGGCTACCCGTACGGTGAGCAGCTCCTGGGATCTCAACAGGCTGTGCTGGCCAACGTCTACACCACAAGACAGGGCCACAAAGATTGGTCTGAGGGCTGGAGCAGCTCCTGTTCGAGGACAGGCTGAAAGAGTTGGGGTTGTTCAGCTTGGAGAGGTGAAGGCTGTGGGAAGAGCTTAGAGCAGCTTCTGGGACTAGAAGGGGCTGCAGGAAAGCTGAGGAGGGGCTCTTGATCAGAGAGGGCAGGAGGGACAAAGGTTTTAAGCTGAAAGAGGTGAGATCTCAGGAAGAAATGTTTTTCTTGTGAGGGTAGGGAGACCCTGGCCCACTTTGCCCAGAGCAGTGGTAGCTGCCTGGAGGTGTCCCTGCCCGTGGCAGGGGGTTGGGACTGGATGAGGTTTAAGATCCTTTCCAACCCAAATCATTCTGTGATTCCAAGAGCCTTTTTGCTAGCTGGGAACTGGGTGGGAACACAGGGATGTCAGCCAGCCAGGGGCTGATGTCAGAGGGGATCATGAGATCTCTCTGCCTGCTTTGGCCTGCGGAGGAGTCCCCTCTCACAGCTGTAAAAGCCGACCGGCTATTCCCATGTCTGTGCCTGCGCCTGCCCAGGGCTCGTCGTGAGAGGATCTCCCTGTTCTTAAATGAGCTTTCAGCCTCCCACTGATAGAGAAACTTCTTGGCTTGTGATGAGGCTGGTGGGAGCAGAGCCAGGAAAATGATGTAACTGAAATCTTCTGTCTGCCTGGAGTGGGCCTGCAGCTGGTCTGGAGAGACAGGCTGTGGGGGCGGGAGCTGAGAGACTGTCCAGGGTGGGAAAGCTTGGGGAAATCCCAGTGTGCTGGATTCTTGGAGTCCTGCTTGGGTCAGCGGGGACCAGCAGTGAGCACAGCGGTACCCAGATAACCCTGTCTGTTCACAATGGGGTACGGAGGCACTCGATGTGTTGCTCCAGCCCTGGCTTGGGGCACGTGGATCATGGACCATCTCTTATCTGGAGTTGCTGGAGTACAGGAGGATGCGTGTGAGAAAAGGAAAGGAACAGAACAGAAAGGGAGGTGATGATGAGGGGTCTGGAGAACAGGACTTATGAGGAACGGCTGAGAGAGCTGGGGGTGTTTAGCCTGGAGAAGAGGAGGCTGAGGGGAGACCTCATTGCTCTCTCTAACTACCTGAAAGGAGGTTGTGGAGAGGAGGGAGCTGGGCTCTTCTCTCAAGTGACAGGGGACAGGATGAGAGGGAATGGCCTCAAGCTCCGCCAGGGGAGGTTCAGGCTGGGCATTAGGAGGAAGTTTTTGACGGAAAGGGTGATTGGGCACTGGCAGAGGCTGCCCAGGGAGGTGGTTGATTCACCTTCCCTGGATGGGTGGACAAGGTGCTGAGGGACATGGTTTAGTGTTTGATAGGAATGGTTGGACTTGATGATCTGGTGGGTCTCTTCCAACCTGGTTGTTCTATGATTCTATTTTAACCCTTGTTGGCACTGGGACAAGGATAGGGCTGGCTGGCTCGGACTCTGTGTGTACAGACACAACCCCCCTGGATTTTAGCAGGGCAAGCTGGGGGCAGCCTGCGTGCATGGCATCTCTACACATCAGCAGTTTGCTCTGTATGGAATTACCTGGGCTGGGGTGAAGCTGAGCTGGGGTTGTTTAGCCTGGAGAAGAGGAGGCTGAGAGGAGACCTCATTACTCTCTACAAGTACCTGAAGGGAGGTTGTAGAGAGGAGGGAGCTGGGCTCTCCTCCCAAGTGACAGGGGACAGGACAAGAGGAAATGGCCTCAGGCTCCGCCAGGGGAGATTTAGGCTGGAGATTAAGAGGAAGTTCTTCAAACAGAAGAATAGGCTGCCCAGGGAGGTGGTTGATTCCCCTTCCCTGGAGGTGTTTAAGGCACGGGTGGATGAGGTCTTGAGGGACTTGGTTTAGTGTTTGATAGGAATGGTTGGACTCAATGATCCAATGGGTCCCTTCCAACCTGGTTGTTCTATGATTCTATGATTCTATGAAGGGAACCTCCCAACCACACAGCATAACTGCTTTTATTCCTTCTCTTCCTTGCAGAGGCACCTCCATCCTATGAGCAGAGCTGCAGCAGTGCCAACTCCAGCATCAGCAACGGCAATTAGCCCTCCCTGCTTTGAGTCCCGCTGGCACTGCCCACCCCCGGGCGCCACGGTTTGCCTGGCTACTGCAAAGTCTGGTACAGCTCAAGGCATCTTTGTATCTCTCTGGCTGCTCGGTGGGGTAAATGGCACATCCCAGCCTGGGCTTTTTAAGTCTCTTTCTAGGGAGGGGTTAAAAACCAAAAAGGGCAGCCAGGGCAGCCTGAGTGTGCATAGGAGAGATCTGGGAAACTGAACCCTCTCCCGCTGCTGCACCAAGTGCTGGAGAACTGGTTTTGCCCCAGGGATGCCCTCTGCAGCAGCCTGTGTTTAAAGTACTGTAGTCAACACTAACTGCTTTACTATCAAAGCACCTGCGATGCCTTATCTGAAATGCTCCTGACTTTTCACGTCTCCACTGTAGGCGAAGGCTGGGCTGTGTGGATTTTCCTTTCTCTTTTAGGGGCCGTGTGCTCTCCAGAAATGATTTTGACAGCCCTTCCTCCTTGTCCTCATGGGTCCCAGGGGTAGCTGGAACAGGAGGTTTCTTGGAGTAAGCAGGTTCGGAAGGGCAGGGACTTAAAAAGCCAAAAGCACAAGCCCTTGCTCTGCCTGTGGTGTGGGGCGAGTGACCGGCAGCCTTTGGTGTCCTCACCGTGGGCTGCACTGATGGCTGCATGTGGGGAGAGGAAAGCAGGATCTGGCGGCTGGGAGGTCGCTGGGACATTTGCTGGGAACCCAAACAGTGCTGGTGAGCTGTGGAGGGAGAGCCTGGTGGTACCTGCTGTGTCCACCAGCTTCTGCCTTTTATCAGCAAGGGTGACTTTTCCGTGCGAAGCCCCACAGGCGATTGCTCCATCCTCGCTCGCTGCTAGAACACAGCACCGGGGATGAACGGCACTGGTCACTGCAAGCAGGGGAAGCAGGTGACCCGTGTCCCATCTCCCACCCCTGCAGGGTGCTCTCTCCATCTCAGCTGCCTTTGGCAGGCCAGAATTCCATGACAATCAAGTTACAAAAGTCTGTGCGATGCTACCTCTGAGTCTGCCCGAGGACCCTGTCCGGGGAAGCCCTTCCGTCTGGGATAACCCTCCCATGAGGCTCAGCCTGGCTTCTCGCAGGAGCGGTGAAGCCAGTGCGCGAGGACACTTGTCCTGAGGACTCTGTTCTCTCCGCGAGCCGGTGCTGCTTTACCGCTTGTCTCCTGAGCCACAGCGGAGTGTGAAAATGAGGCAGTGGGAACCCAAAGTGCTGCACCTCGTTTGCCACCTCCGCTGGACCTTGGCAGGTCAGGGGAAGAAGCCGGCGCATGTAAAATAACGTTTTTCTTCTGCGCTTTCCCCCTGCCTTGTTGAGCTTTTTGATTATTGACTGCCCGAGCCAAGGAAACCACAAACCAGATACTTAGTGCTGCAGGCATCCAGCCACGGCTGAAATTATGGACTGCAGACCTTAGGCAACTCTGGGAATCGGTCTCGCTGCCTCACGCTGGGCAGGCAGTCACTGACAGACCTGCTAGGAGCACTGTGGCCTCCGCCCACCCCTGGCAGGCAGCTGGGGACGAGCCCTGCTTTGCACTCTTTCTTTGCAAATGCTTTTTATTTTCTTTTATTTGGTTTTTTTTTTTAAGTGTTGAACTGCTTTAAGGGTAGAGTAGAGAGGGTGCCGTTCTGAGCAGTGCTGGCACAACGTGCACCAATGGCGATAGGATGATTGTCATTGTCCTTGAAAATATATATATATATATATGAGATGAAGTTCTGTTTTTAATGATTGAATTCATTAATACAAATTTTAATGCTGTATTTAATAAATTATTCTAAGAGAAATGCTGTGCTTTCTCATCCATTTCTGATGCTTATCCATGTGCCTTTCCATGCCAAACCCAGCAATGCACCTTGCTGAGTTCTTACAAATTGAGGAAGTTTTTGGCTCTCACTGTGAAGGTGACTTTCTGCCAGGGCAGCTCGACTGTGGTGTCAGGCTCGTGGTTCCGGGTGGCTGGAGGGAGTCTGGCTCCAGAAAGAGGACCCATGGCCCTGCAGTGTGTCCCGAAGCCACGGTTCAGTCTCCAGCAGTGCTCCCTGCTCTTGGACTTCAGGAAAGAAAGGAGGAGGTGGGAAGCAAGGGGAGAATGGACTCTCCCTTTAGGAGGATGGAGATGGAACAGCCAAGGTCTGGCTGGAAAGGCTGGAGGTCACCAGCCTTGCCCTCTCCTGAAAAGCCATTTGGAAGAAATGCAGAAATGGACGCAGGCTCCTCCCCGCGCTCACGAGGTAGTGATACTATGGCTGGAGCAGGCAGGCGTTGCTGAAGTGTTGTCACTGCAAGGATCCTTCTTCACAGTCAATTTAGATTTCTGCCTGGCTTTTATCGTGCAGGACTCTCCCTGATGCATGGTGGCCTGTGCCTATTGTGAAAAGTATTGGTGACTGCAGGGACTGCTTGTTCCTAATAGTACCTCTCCTTTCCAGTGTTCTTCCTCTTCCAGCCAGTGGGACCTGTTCTGCCTGGCTCAGCCTGTAGCTCCTGTGGCCTCCTCTGCTGTTGGCAGCACGGATCCCTCCTTCAGGCCTCAACCCAACTCCCTTCCACGCCTCTGGAGAAATTCCTATGAGTTATCAAGGCTGGTGGTGTTAGGGCTTGATGGGTGGATTTGATGATCTTGGAGGTCTTTTGCAACCTCTTCTTTCTGAGCTCTGTCTCCTGGCCTGTATAAGAAGTGTGACCAGCAGGGCAAGGGAGGGGATTCTGCCCCTCTATTCTGCTCTCGTAAGACCTCACCTGGAGTCCTGCATTCAATTCTGGAGTCCCTGACATAATAAGGACGTGGATCTGTTGAAGTGAGTCCAGAGGAGGCCACGAAGATGATCTGAGCACTTCCCATATACAAACAGGCTGAGAGAGCTGGGGTTGTTCAGCCTGGCAAAGAGAAGGCTGCAGGGAAGACTTAAAGCAGCTTCCAGTGCTGAAAGGGGCTCTGGGAAAGCTGGGGCAGGGTGTGCTCCTGATGAGGGAGTGCAGGGTTAGGATGAGGAGTAATGATTTTCAGCTGCAAGAGGGGAGATTGAGATGAGTTCTTAGGAAGAAATATTTTGCTGTGAGGGTGGGGAGGCCCTGGCCCAGGTTGCCCACAGCAGTGGTGGCTGCCCCATCCCTGGAGATGTCCAAGGCCAGGTTGGATGGGGCTGGGAGCAACTGGATCCAGTGGGAGGTGTCTCCCACACTGGTGGGACTCGGTGGGCTTTGAGGTCCCTTCCAGCCCAAACGATTTTGTGATTCTAGAATAAAGAGAAAAACAATCCGAACCCAACTCTGGGTAAAGAACTTGCACACACAGAAATGAATTGGAGTTCCTGCTTCAAATTTTACACAATTGGTTTTGATTTAGTTTGAAATGGGGTGGGGAGGCAATGGGGCACGAGTGAAGCTTGTGGGCTGATTGTTTCCAAACTCAGCATATTCAATGGAAAATACCAAAAATATCATCTGTCCTTTTGTTTTTTTCTGCTGCTTCGTTGTCATCCTCCACAGCTTTGTTCTCATCCTGCTCTCCACATCAGCCACCTCCATGGTTTTGGCTCTTTCAGTGTTTTCTCTGCTTTGGCTCCTGTTGTCCCACTGCCTGCAGGAGACTGGGAAAGCAGAGATGGGGAGGCAAAGGCTCCTCCTTTAGGGTGATTCCTTCTTAGCTTTCCACTGAACTTCCAGTTGTTTTGTAAAAGTAAATGTCTTTTGCCAGGAAGTTTTCCTGTCCAGCCAGCTCAAGAGAGGAGATAAAGGTCCTCTGGGGTCTGTTTGGGTTTTATTCTGTATTTTAACAGATTTCAAGTGATCTACGATAGG
Organism: Coccyzus lansbergi; assembly: GCA_033558105.1. NCBI lineage: Eukaryota > Metazoa > Chordata > Aves > Cuculiformes > Coccyzidae > Coccyzus > Coccyzus lansbergi. The sequence goes on from JAUMJK010001039.1 coordinate 562,896, forward strand.
AATGTCCCATCTCTGTGCCCCAAGAGAAACCGCAGGGCTGTAAAATCCTCAAAGCTTGTGCCCTTTCTTGTACCAGTGGTTGTAATTCTCGATTCTTCTGGTTCTCTTTATAGATTTTGGGGATTTTTTTTGGATACAACAATCTTTGTGATGGCTCTGTGCAACCTAAAACTTCTGCACGATTTGTTACTGGGTTTTAAAAGCTAAACTAGCAGTTTTACATGTTTACCACGGCCTCTGGGGAGGGTTTTTACCTGGGTTTTCAATGTAAAGAACCGAAAACTGTAAATAAAATCTCGTTTTTCAAGACCAGGGGTGCTTCTGCTCTGGGTGAGCGTGCGATGAGTGGCACAGTGAGGAGACGTGGCGGCTCTCAGAGGTGTCTAGGTGTACGGCTGAGGCTCCACAGCTCATTTAGAGCAAAGCTGCGTCTCCTCCAGCTTAGTTAGGGTGAGCTGGTGGGGGAATGGAATTGTCCCTGCTTCCCATGATGGAGAATGGTCCAGCTGGAAGGCTGTGGGCTCCCAGCAGGAGGAAGCATTGGGTTGGTTGGGTTTTTTCTCTTCCTGCTGGCAGGAATCCGAGGATGCGGTGGGCTCCATCCCTGCTCGCCCAGCTCAGTGCGGGAGAGGGCGACGTCGGCCTGGCGGGAGCTGGAGCCACCATGGCCAAGCTGCTGCCTGTCCCAGCATCCACCGCTCCTCCCGCAGCTCCTGCGGGAACATGGGGATCTCGTTGGGAAACGAATCCCATCCTTGCCCTGCTTGCGTTAATTCTCACGTGAGGCTAAGCCTGTGGAGCCACAGGGTTTGAGGTGGGACACGAACCATAGCAGGTGATGGACTGTGAGGGCTCTGTGCATTCCTGGTTGTTTCTGCTTCTTGCAGGAGCCTTTTTCTTTCCTGACGGCCCAGGGACGTTCAACCCAGTGGCTGCAGCATCCCTGGCTCCAGCTAAAAAGATGGAGCTCCAGCTTCAGCAAATGCAAGGGGAGAGGCACCAGCAGCCCTTCCCTCTCCCTCTTGTTCCAAAGGCCCAAAAGCATGAGGGTCCCTGAAGATGCTAGGATCTGGATGTGTGGGGTGTTGCAGAAGGGCTGGAGGTGGACAATTCCCTCCCTCCCTCCATGGCCACCTCCTGCCTCAAGCTGGGCAGCCTGGGTGCAGGATGGTGCTGATGTTCCAGGGTGATGCTGGCTCTCGCTGCAGCCCAGCACTGTTTCCAGGTGCTGGTGATTTTTCTTTTCATTACGTCCTGGGGTAGAGTAGAAGGAGGACCCCCATCCCTCCCATCCTGGAGGGGGCACGGGGAGAAGGACCACCTATTCCTCCATTCAGGGGGCTGAGGGGAACACAGGGAGGAGGACCCCCATTTCTGCTTTCCAGGGTGAGCGTAGGGAGAAGGACCTCCATCCTTCCACCCTCGAGTGGAGGGGGGCACAAGGAAGAGGTCCCCCATTCCAAGAAGAATGGAGGAGGATGGATGACCACCCTCCAGGACATGTGGTAGGGAATGTTGAATCATAGAATCATAGAATCACCAGGTTGGAAGAGACCCATCGGATCATCGAGTCCAACCATTCGTATCAAATACTAAACCATGTCCCTCAGCACCTCATCTACCTGTGCCTTAAAAACCTCCAGGGAAGGTGAATCAACCCCCTCCCTGGTGAGGGGTCTGGAGAACAGGCCTGATGAGGAGCAGCTGAGAGAGCTGGGGGTATTTAGCCTGGAGAAGAGGAGGCTGAGGGGAGACCTCATTGCTCTCTACAACTCCCTGAAAGGAGGTTGTGGAGAGGAGGGAGCTGGGCTCTTCTCCCAAGTGACAGGGGACAGGACAAGAGGGAATGGCCTCAAGCTCCACCAGGGGACATTTAGGCTAGAGATTAGGAGGAGGTTTTTCCTGGAAAGGGTCATTGGGCATTGGAACAGGCTGCCCAGGGAGGTGGTTGAGTCACTTTCCCTGGAGGTGTTTAAGGGACGGGTGGATGAGGTGCTGAGGGACATGGTTTAGTGTTTGATAGGAATGGTTGGACTCAATGATCCGATGGGTCTCTTCCAACCTGGTTGTTCTATGATTCTATGATTTAAACAACCATCCTGTCGGAGCCTGTGGGCAGGACCAGGGTGAGAGGTTCCTGCCTGCCCAGGGTAGCCAAGCCTGGTTGAGTGAAGACATGTATCCTAGACTTTGGGCTTACAATAACACAAAAGTGATGGGAGCTGTGAAAAAGGATGATTTTCAAAGGACAGACTTATTGGCAGGAGCACGGAGAGACTCTGTGACTCTTTCCAGGATCTTTTCGCACTGATTTTCGAGTAGGTTTGTGGAAATCTGCTGCCAGCGGGCAGCGCCACCACAGGGCACGCCTGAAAGTTTGGGAAACTCATTATCTGCTTAATTAGGAACAAGCGATGCTCCCCGGGGGGGGGCGGGAGCTGAGCTGCTGCCAGGGTAGAACCCGCCCGGCGAGGGGCCAGAGCCGCTGCCTCAGGGGGGCAGAGAGGAAAGAGGCGGCGGTTTGGGGGTGTCGGTGTGGCCACCCGTGTCCCCGCCTCCCCCTTTAGCCCGACGGGCGCCGCCATGTTGCTGTGGGGCGCGGAGGGCGCCGCCATGTTGCCGCGCGCAGGCGCCGTGGCGGGCGGAGCGGCCCCATTGAGAAGAATGAGGAGCAAGGGGGCGTGGCCAAAGCGCGAGGAGCCGGCGGGGGGGCGGGGCTACGCTCCGGGGCTCCGGCCATGGCCACAGTGGATGCCGAGGTGAGCGAGAGCGGCGCCGTCCATCTGCCCGGGCTCGTGGGGGGGTGGGGGGAAAGGAAGATGGGGGAGCGCGCGGTGGTACCGCCCAGGGCCAGGCGGGTTCTGCCGGGGGACCCGGAGTTGGGGGGGCCGCGCCGCCGCCCTTCCCGCCGTTCCCGCCGTTCAGCCCAGCCCCTCCGCGAGGGAGCCGCTGCCATTGTGTTCCGGGGAGGCGGGGGTGGGGTGTGCCCGGGACTCTGTATAAGTTACACCCCTCCCCGGCGAGCCGGTGGTATGGGCCATGCAGGGTCCGGGTTCCGTCCCC